>OX352772.1:153612076-154314576 GCA_947095535.1 Poecilobothrus nobilitatus | reverse complement strand
TTTTTCATTTTTTAAAATATATTATATACTCGTGAACTTATAAAAACTAAAAGTTAGAATAAATTTTCTTTTTTCAATTATATAATTGATTAAAAAACTAGTATTTAACGAGCAAGAGTGCAGAGAGTAGACTGTGTCAACTCTGAGATATCCGTATGAATATATATCATTTCAGATATTTTAGTATCGACTTTAACTACCGAGATATATTTTGTGAAGTTTTATGACAGCCACCCGAATCTATTGCACCAGCAAAACTAAATTTTACAGATATGAATGCCCTAAAACTCTATCATCTTTTGTAAGATTTCAGGCGCCTAGCTCCATTAAGTTCCACGAGGTTCAAAAACCTAAATCGGCTGCTCTAGACCAACCAAATTTTACAAGAGTTTTTGGCATGTACCTCGACACCTCATCACTAAACTTCAGATAACTAGCCGCAATAGACATTGAGTAATTTTTTTTAAAAAGAGAAGTTGTATAGCAGCTTCCTGGTCCTGTTACACTAGCTCACAATTTTACAGATGTTGTTGGCGTGTACCTCCACACCATTTTATAAAATTTCAGACACCTAGCTTTAATAGATACTGAGTTATTTCCATATAAGGAAAGAAGCTGTATGGCAGCTATTCGAACCCGGTGGCTGAAAATACTGGATTTAAACAGTGAAACTAATAATTTTACAAAAGTGTCGTAAAAAAAATGTTAGCCTCCTGGCTCCATTTTTTTTGTGTTATCGAGCGGACCGATTCTGAGCCGATCCATACCTTTAACACTGTTTCAAACTTGACTCCTTTAAAGCGTCACAAACGTAATGGCAAATTTATTATACCCTTGAACATAGCATACTTCATACGGGTATAAAATGTATAAAAAAATTTAAAGAATGTAAAAAACAAATTACTAGTAATTCTGGATGAAATTTTTTTTAAAAATAGAATTTTTTTAAAGTAGAAGACTAGTAGAACATACTCTCAGGCATTCATAGAAGAAATAAATAGAGAAATTGAACAGGTTTGGCAATACTTTCAACTGAAATCACTAAACAAATAAAAATCTTCTTGAAACCAAAAGTTAAAGACGAAACTTTCAACACAGGAAACTTTGAATTAACAACTGCTATAAAAATATCACCGCAATTTGAAGGAAACTTAAACTAGATCTAAAGGATTTTTTAGGTTTAATATATTTTTATGCAGTAACACTAAAAGATACAACTGAAAAAGAGAAATTTTTGAAATATATTTTAGCAATCAAACTTTCTGATAAGGTAAAAAACAAAATATTAACAACAGAAAATATAAATAGATACATAGAAACTTTTAAAAAAGACTCTTACAAAACAAAAAAAATCGTACAAGAATACAAAATGATTTAGCAGAACTTCTTCAAGGAAATGAGGACATAAGCATTTACGCAACAAAAATAGAAGCATTAAAGCAGAATTAAATGATTTGCAGATACAAGAACAAGGAGAAGAACATAGAAGTGTAATTTTAAAATTAAATAACCACCTGGGTCTAAATTCTTTCAAAAATGGTTTGAAGCAGATGTTCAGAGCCATCATATTACCTGAAAAACCAACCACTATAACTGAAGCTATGCAATTAGCATATGCGGTAGGTGGAGCAACACTTTCCAACAACATAATGAATTTCACAACAAATAAATTTAAGGCAATAAAGAAATAACTACAATAATAGAAATAGGTCAAACAATAGAAATAATTATAATAATAATATGTTATATAATTATAATAATAATAAAAATTATAATAGCAACAAAAAGAACTATAATACTAGAAATAATTATAACAATAGCAGATTTCCATGTTTTCATTCCAACAAAATTCCACGTCATAGACAATGATATGAGAATAACAGCAGACGGTGTATTAGTTAGAGATTTGCTATACCACAATAAATGTAAAATAGATAACGAAACACGCAGTTTGGTGATACATTATGAAGATGAAAACATAATATTACCAATGAGCATGAATTCCAAATCTATAACAAACATCATCGTAGAGCCACGAATGGAAGTAATAATAGCAGTAAATTTGGATACAGGAGAAAGTAATTTAATTATAGGTAAAAAAGTTGGAAAAGGTGTATTTTTAGCAAATATCGTAGTCCATTGTTCCCGCAAGTGGTATAAAATATATAAAAATTTTAAATACAAGAGACTCAACAGTAAAAATAAAAACAATTAAAATAGAAGTACAACCATTAAGAAACTAGAAAATATTATCTTTCAATCATAAAAAAAATATGTCAACAGCAAGATTTGAGAGGCTGAAAAAAAAATCAACAATAGATAACCTGGATACAACAGCCAAAACTACAATTTTAGACATTTGTAAGATATTTCAAGAGATATTCCATTTAGATAATGAACAATTAAGGAAGAGATAATTAATTTAAAGTATGCTATCCACTGGGCAAGAGTAGGAGTCATAAATTCAATATTGCTTTCGAAATCTGAAATTGAAATTGTAACAGATGTTCTAGATAAAGAAAGGCTACCAGCCTTTTATTCTAGCCCAGAGCAAGCTTTAGATTTTGCAAATTTAAAAATAATTTCCAATGGCACTTGCTTGTTTTATATTATTGAAATACCGTTAACTAGCTTAGAAATATATGATAAATTATTATTAAAACCAATAAAAATAAATAATGTTGTAAATGAAAAAAAAAAAAAAATTTTAACTAATTTTAACTAATAATAATGTAATGTTTGGTATAAAAACTAATTATTGTAAAACAATAAATTCAATATATATTAGTAAAAAAGATAATCTTATAAGTTTAGAGGACTTCACTTGCATACCGAATCTTCTAAAAAGTAGAAATTCAAATTGCAGTATTACCAACAATCAACACATACCAACAATTGAGGAAATAGATGAAGGCGTAATCTTACTAAATCAGTTTAACGGCACAATATTAATAAATCGTGAGCAGCACAATCTTACTGGTACTTACGTTATCAAGTTTAATAATGCAAACATCACAATTCTGAACAGAACTTTTGTATCAAAGGAAATTACAACATTCAAGATCTTACCAGCTATTTTACAACCAAAATCCGTGACAAACCAATTTCATGAGCATTTATCTTTGGAATTGTTAAAAGAAATTCATATAAATAATACTAAGCATATAAGCAAGTTACAAGAAGAAAAGTACATCGATAATTTCATCAATTATAGCATCTCAACAATCACGATAGTGTTATTCTTAGGAGTAACTGTACTTTATTATTGACTTTCAATGTAATAAGTATTGAAAGTTTGTAAAACTAAAATTATTTAAAATATTAAGAAAAATTTAATAAAGTCTTTTTATTTAAATTTTTATATACGGAATCTTATTAAAATTTAACTTATAGATAGGTAGAATGATATTAAAAATCTTTAACCAGAAAATAACTCATGCATTTATAAGGCTCTTGAAAATGCTGTAAAAGGTATGAATAACAAAGAAAAAGAATGCGCTTTAATTTTTGATGAAATGTATATAAAAAAAATTTCACTTATAATATTTTTGCAGATGTCGTAGATGTCGTAGATGGAGTTTTTGATTCGGGATATAAAATATCTAATCAAGTAGGAAGCTGTATATGTGTTTTTATTTTAAGAGGATTAGATTTTAAAAAATTGAAAATTCACTTTCCATTATTTTTTAACAAATGGTGATGAATTATCAAAAATGTTAAAAGAAAATCCAAATATAATATCTAAAATAGGCTTCAAAGTAAGAGATATAACTTGCAATCAAGGTCCTACTCATCACAAATATTTCAAGATATTTGATGCATCAATTTATAAACCATCTCTCTATTATAATAAAATAAATTTACTTATTCTATGATGTAGATCATTTGATCAAATCTATTCGAAATGCACTATTAAAAGCAAACTTTAAAACACCTGATGGAATAATAAAATTTGAAGTTATTAGAGAAATTTTTGAATTGAAACACTACAAAGATACAAAAATGACAAAATTAACAACATCTAATATTGAGCCAACAACATATTTTGAGAAAATGCGTGTCAGCTTAGCAGTACAAACATTGAATCACAGTGTTGCAGCTGCAATTTCCTCTGTAAGTGAAAATATTCAAAATATTCTCCTTTAAATATGGGCTGTAATAAGCATTCCTGTTTACCAGTCTTTCTCTCTGAAAGGATGCATCGGATGCAATTTGTAATGACCTTTGTTATTCTTCTTTCTAAATCAGGTATGAAGAAATCCTTTTCGATTATTTCTTTAATTTTCTTGTGGTGATGTCCTCGCTCTTGAATTTCTTTGATTATATGATTTTTCATACCATCTCGAACGACAAATACATCGTTATTTTTTATATTTTAACATAACATACCATTATTTAAGCATAATCCTTATGCATATCAAAATCCTTGCGTTTATCTTTGCGTTTATTGTTGCGTTTAATCCTTGCGTTTATCAAAAATCCTTATAAGGTTTATCCTTCAAAATTTCCATAATTATTAATAAGTTTTCGTCTTTCCGTTGTGCTTCCGCTAATTTTGTTAAAAATGAATTATTTTGTGAAATACACATAATAACAGGGTTTCGGCTTAAAGCGTCTACATGTCTCATTTTATTGCCTTTTCTATGTTCAATTGAATAGTTAAATTCTTCTAGCAACAATGCCCATCTGGCAACTCTAGTTGTTAGATCCTTCTTTTTCATCGTACATTCAAATGCCTTGCAATCAGTTACCAATTTAAACTTTTGTCCAAGTAAATAAATTCTAAATTTTTTCATAGCTGCTATAATAGAAATAACTTCCAATTCATATGAAGTATACTTCTGCTCAGCATCTGTTGTTTTTCGGCTATAGAAGTATACTGGATGTAAACAATTGTCTTCATTAGCCTTTTGTAATAGTACTGAGCCGTATCCCTCCTGAGATGCGTCGGTATGTAATTCTGTTTGTGCTCCATACTTGAATATTCTTAAAACGGGTTTGCTTGCTAAAGCTTCTTTCAGATCTTGTATTGCTGCTAATTCAGTGGTTCCTATTCTAAAAAGAATTGTTTTCTTAAGCAGTTCAGTTAGTGGTTGGGCTCTCAGTGAAAAGTTTGGTATAAACTTTCGAAAATAGTTAGCCAATCCAAGGAAACTTTAAAGTTGCTTGATAGTTGAAGGTGTGGGAAAATTAATCACTGCTTTTGTTTTCAAAGGTGTAGGTGCAATAGTTCCCTGACATATTCTATAACCTAGATATTCAATATCAGTTTGAAGGAACTGGCATTCCTTATTTTTAAGCCTGACCGTGCTGCTACGTTTAAAACAATTTTCAAGTTTTTGATACCTTCTTCTATTGTATTGGACGGTATGATGATGTCATCTATGTAAACTACAATTAAACCTTGATTAATTAAATCTTTTAAAACAAAATTTATGTATTTTTGAAAAATGCTCGGCGAGTTACAAAGCCCAAAAGGAACTTTGTTAAACTCGACACAGTTCCCGACACACCCACTCGACTTTGTCCACAGTGGGTTACGAATGACGTATACTTTATGCTCTTCTCTTCTACGGTAACATGGAAGAATCCGTTTTCTAAATCTAAGGAGGTAAAGTATCTGGCGGCTTGTAATTTATCGTTTTTTTTTTTTTTTTTTTTCCTAAGGGAGGTGGGAATTTTCCAAAGACACCAAGAATTACCCCTTGGTAGTGTCAGATTCTTACTGACTAAACTCACTCCCCCTTTAGCCAATATTGTGGGATGAAACCCTTACCTGCGACCGCAGTATATTGGCTAGGAAGTAGGGATAGGAAAGGATAGGAAAATGGATACGGAATCATTGAACTGGGAGTGGGACTGTAAGGAAACAATGAATCCGCCTATTATTATTATTTTGCTAAGAGTAACTAAAGCCGTCACAGCAGTTACAACATGTAGTAGTAGTATATATATTACTACATGAGGTAATTATTGAAGGCAAGCCACTGTCACTTTAGCGGCTGTTATTATTGGTATTAATATTCTTATTAATATTATTATTATTTTACTACAGAGTCAGCGCCATCAGTGGATTACAACGTGCAGCAGTATATAACACCTTACTTGCATGATATAACCAAAGATAGCCCCACTGTAGTAGCTATTATTATTATTACTATTATTATTATTATAATTATTGTTATATTATTGTACTATTTATTATACTATTTAATTATTGTGCTATTATTATTATTATTATTATTATTACTATTATTATTATTACTATTGTTATTATTATTATTATTATTTTGCCACAGAGTCAGCGCCATCAGTGGATTACAACGTGCAGCAGTATATAACACCTTACTTGCATGATATAACCAAAGATGGCTCTACTGTAGCAGCTATTATTATTACTATTATTATTATTATTATTATAGTTATTGTTTTATTACTATTACTATTATTCTTATTATAATTATTATTACTATTATTATTATTATTCCGATTATTATTATTGTTATTATTTTACCACAGAGTTAGCGCCATCCGCGAATTACAACATGCAGTGGTATATAACACCTTACTTGCATGATATAACCAAAGATGGCTCCACTGTAGCAGCTATTATTATTATTATTATAATTATTGTTATTAGTTTTACTATTATTATTATTATTAATAATATTTGCTCTTCTATGTTGGGTAAAGGATACCTGTCCTTTATGATTTTTTTATTAACCCCTCTGTAGCCGATGCATAATCGATATGTATTATTCTTTTATATATATATTCTTTTATATACATATTTACGATATGTATATGTATTATTCTTATGTATCCTTCTTTTTGACAAGACCGCCTATTATCGTCAGATGTAACTTTTTCTGCTGGTAAGTTTTTCCTAATATTCACGATACCATTACTAATATTTTTTATAGCTTGTTTTAAGAGATTCATTCCGATAACCACATCAGGCTTCAGGTAGGTATCTTCTACACTATGCACTTCAATGTTATAATTAGTATCGGAATTAATTTCAACAGTAGACAAACACAAACCCTTTGTTGGAATATTACCGCCAAAACCTGAAATTGTTATTGGGTTATTATTAATGTTAATATTATTAATTATTAATGTTGTAACTCATAAAGCATTTCTTTATAACACAGATATCACTTCCCGTATCAATTAAACAATCGAAATATATTTTATTACTTTTAGCTTTAACCGCCATACTATTTTTGATTGAAACTGTATAAGAGTCTTGCTCCAAATTATTATTTATTGTGCGCTTATAGTTTTCTTTACACTCTAGTATGGCCAAATTCGTTACATTTAAAACATTTTGGACCTTTTTCTCTCTGCGGGCAATTATTAAATTCATGGTCTTTCAACCCACAATTAAAACAAAAACGATTAGTCTTTCTTCCATTTACTTCTAGTCTATCCTTTGTGTTATTTCTCCTTTCAATTGTTTGCTTCTTTTCTGTTTTAATAATTTTTTCATATAATAATAACTTCTCTTTAAGGTCATTTATAGTTTTAGCTCCAAATAACACGATTTTGTTACTAGTCGTATCTCTTATACAAGTGGATAATACAGGTGTAGGCAATGTTTTCATTAAATTAAAACTGGCGCAATTTCTTCATATAGTTTTGAATCTTGAATCTTGAGATCTGAGAGATGAAGATAGAACCGTATGATTGAAGTACGTATTTTCATATTTTAAAATATATGAAATGACCAAATTTATTTTTCATTTTTTAAAATATATTATATACTCGTGAACTTATAAAAACTAAAAGTTAGAATAAATTTTCTTTTTTCAATTATATAATTGATTAAAAAACTAGTATTTAACGAGCAAGAGTGCAGAGAGTAGACTGTGTCAACTCTGAGATATCCGTATGAATATATATCATTTCAGATATTTTAGTATCGACTTTAACTACCGAGATATATTTTGTGAAGTTTTATGACAGCCACCCGAATCTATTGCACCAGCAAAACTAAATTTTACAGATATGAATGCCCTAAAACTCTATCATCTTTTGTAAGATTTCAGGCGCCTAGCTCCATTAAGTTCCACGAGGTTCAAAAGCCTAAATCGGCTGCTCTAGACCAACCAAATTTTACAAGAGTTTTTGGCATGTACCTCGACACCTCATCACTAAACTTCAGATAACTAGCCTCAATAGACATTGAGTAATTTTTTTTAAAAAGAGAAGTTGTATAGCAGCTTCCTGGTCCTGTTACACTAGCTCACAATTTTACAGATGTTGTTGGCGTGTAACTCCACACCATTTTATAAAATTTCAGACACCTAGCTTTAATAGATACTGAGTTATTTCCATATAAGGAAAGAAGCTGTATGGCAGCTATTCGAACCCGGTGGCTGAAAATACTGGATTTAAACAGTGAAACTAATAATTTTACAAAAGTGTCGTAAAAAAAATGTTAGCCTCCTGGCTCCATTTTTTTTGTGTTATCGAGCGGACCGATTCTGAGCCGATCCATACCTTTAACACTGTTTCAAACTTGACTCCTTTAAAGCGTCACAAACGTAATGGCAAATTTATTATACCCTTGAACATAGCATACTTCATACGGGTATAAAATGTATAAAAAAATTTAAAGAATGTAAAAAACAAATTACTAGTAATTCTGGATGAAATTTTTTTTAAAAATAGAATTTTTTTAAAGTAGAAGACTAGTAGAACATACTCTCAGGCATTCATAGAAGAAATAAATAGAGAAATTGAACAGGTTTGGCAATACTTTCAACTGAAATCACTAAAAAAATAAAAATCTTCTTGAAACCAAAAGTTAAAGACGAAACTTTCAACACAGGAAACTTTGAATTAACAACTGCTATAAAAATATCACCGCAATTTGAAGGAAACTTAAACTAGATCTAAAGGATTTTTTAGGTTTAATATATTTTTATGCAGTAACACTAAAAGATACAACTGAAAAAGAGAAATTTTTGAAATATATTTTAGCAATCAAACTTTCTGATAAGGTAAAAAACAAAATATTAACAACAGAAAATATAAATAGATACATAGAAACTTTTAAAAAAGACTCTTACAAAACAAAAAAATCGTACAAGAATACAAAATGATTTAGCAGAACTTCTTCAAGGAAATGAGGACATAAGCATTTACGCAACAAAAATAGAAGCATTAAAGCAGAATTAAATGATTTGCAGATACAAGAACAAGGAGAAGAACATCGAAGTGTAATTTTAAAATTAAATGACCACCTGGGTCTAAATTCTTTCAAAAATGGTTTGAAGCAGATGTTCAGAGCCATAATATTACCTGAAAAACCAACCACTATAACTGAAGCTATGCAATTAGCATATGCGGTAGGTGGAGCAACACTTTCCAACAACATAATGAATTTCACAACAAATAAATTTAAGGCAATAAAGAAATAACTACAATAATAGAAATAGGTCAAACAATAGAAATAATTATAATAATAATATGTTATATACTTATAATAATAATAAAAATTATAAAAGCAACAATAAGAACTATAATACTAGAAATAATTATAACAATAGCAGATTTCCATGTTTCCATTCCAACAAAATTCCATGTCATAGACAATGATATGAGTGTAACAGCAGACGGTGTATTAGTTAGAGATTTGCTATACCACAATAAATGTAAAATAGATAACGAAACACGCAGTTTAGTGATACATTATGAAGATGAAAACATAATATTATCAATGAGCATGAATTCCAGATCTATAACAAACATCATGGTAGAGCCACGAATGGAAGTAATAATAGCAATAAATTTGGATACAGGAAAAAGTAATTAATTATAGGTAAAGAAGTTGTAAAAGGTGTATTTTTAGCAAATATCATAGTGCATTGTTCCCGCAAGTGGTATAAAATATATAAAAATTTTAAATACAAGAGACTCAACAGTAAAAATAAAAACAATTAAAATAGAAGTACAACCATTAACAAACTATAAAATATTATCTTTCAATCATAAAAAAAATATGTCAACAGCAAGATTTGAGAGGCTGAAAAAAAAATCAACAATAGATAACTTGGATACAATAGCCAAAACTACAATTCTAGACATTTGTAAGATATTTCAAGATATTTCACTTAGATAATGAACAATTATCAGTATACAATTTTTATGAACAACGGATTTTAACAATAGACAATTCCACATAACAAATTATAGAACACCGAATGTACATTTAGAACAGATAGAGAAACAAGCTTCGAAACTAATGGAAAATTATATAATTTAACATTCAACTAGTCTTTACAATTTACCATCATTAATTCTTCTTAAAAAGAACAAAAATTAAAAGAAACGGAGATTAAAAAAACTTGTTTAAAAGTGTAGTGTAAAAAACTAAATATTAAATTTAATGGCTGCACTCCAATGGCGGCAAGATAAGTATTTTTTTTTAATTTAACAAACAATATAGAAATTTTTTTATTTTATTTACATTATAAAATTATTTACACATTTTTTATCTCTTTTATTTTTGATTTTGTTTTTTGAACTACATAAATCAAATTTAAATTATTTTTAATTTTTCTCATTTAAATTATAATTTCTAATTAAACGCGCTCGGTTGGGTTTGTTTACATTAATTTACATTTTTTTTTATTTCATCTTAATATCAATTTGTCGTAAACAAAATAATTATATATCTATCTCCCTCCCACCCGTATGATGGATGCTGGTGTTTTTCTTTGATTCGCTCCATTTTTTAATACCACTATAGTTATTATTACCGTACTTTTATTTATTAATTTCTGGTAGTAAGTTTTGCTTTTGGTGACTTTTTGATTGTACTTGCGTTCAATAAGGTCAATTAAAAGTGTATGTTAAAAACTGTTGAACGTTGTTATAAACCATTTGCTCGCTCAAAGCAAAATTTTAAAATATTAATGTTGATATTAAAGTTTTGAAATTGATATTAATAATAATTTATTTTAATCATATTGCTGAATTATATAACACGTATTGCTAAATTATATAACACATCGAGAGGAAAAGTGAAGAAGCTGATTGTAGCTGCTAGAACGATGTTTTACTCTGAACAAATCAGGAAAAATTCAGGAAACCCTAAAAAATTGTAGTTCATATATAAATCAGTAATGTTAAATACTAGTGACCAAACTCTTAATAATAGTGTAAATATTATTAACTATGGAAACCGTTATCGCCGGAAGAAATAGCTGACATAATAAATAAAACATTTACGACAATAACGGATAATCTCAATATACCAAATGGTATCATCGATTATCATTACTTAAATTTGTTTCGTCGTAACCTGCATGCTAATTTTGATCTTAGTCCAACAAATATAAAAGAAGTTTATGCGACCATTCATTCCTTAAAATCGTCTGCTTCAACGGGATACGATGGCATTTCGACAAAATTTATTAAGGTGTTTGCAGTAACATTGGCACCTATTTTCGTGAAATTTATTAACCAAAGTTTTGAAACATGCAACTTTCCCCATTGCCTTAAAAAAGCAATTATTACACCTATTTATAAAGCTGGTGACGCCACCAATACTTTGAATTATAGGTCAATATCGATGTTAAGTTCACTTTCAAAAATTTCTGAAAAAATTACAGAAAACAGATTAACATCCTTTATACATCTCAATAATCGGAGCAATATGGATTTGAAAAGAACTCAAACACAGCACCCGCTTGTATATCTCTGAATGAATTTATAACTAAAAGCACGGATACTGGTAAATTCACTGCTTGTATCTTTATTGATATGCAATAGGCATTCGATTCTGTCGATCATGACATTTTACTACAAATATTGTCTTGCCTAAACTTTTCTCCTAAACAACTAAGATTCTTTGAATCATATCTAAAAAAAAGGTCACTATTTGTCCGCATTGGTAATCCATAAGTCAAATTGAAACAATAAAGAAAGGAATGCCACAAGGTTCAATACTAGGTCCTTTATTTTTTAAATTGTATATTGATGACCTTGCACGTCTTAACTTAAACGGAGTTCCATTACTCTTTGCGGATGACGCAGTCATTAAATATTCAAAAAGCAATGAATCTGAGTTGAAAAATGCAATATTAGAAGATCTTGTAATAATAGAAGAATTTTTCCACAAGAATAAATTATTACTTAACTTGTAGCTGCTAGAACGATGTTTTACTCTGAACAAATCAGGAAAAATTCAGGAAACCCTAAAAAATTGTAGTTCATATATAAATCAGTAATGTTAAATACTAGTGACCAAACTCTTAATAATAGTGTAAATATTATTAACTATGGAAACCGTTATCGCCGGAAGAAATAGCTGACATAATAAATAAAACATTTACGACAATAACGGATAATCTCAATATACCAAATGGTATCATCGATTATCATTACTTAAATTTGTTTCGTCGTAACCTGCATGCTAATTTTGATCTTAGTCCAACAAATATAAAAGAAGTTTATGCGACCATTCATTCCTTAAAATCGTCTGCTTCAACGGGATACGATGGCATTTCGACAAAATTTATTAAGGTGTTTGCAGTAACATTGGCACCTATTTTCGTGAAATTTATTAACCAAAGTTTTGAAACATGCAACTTTCCCCATTGCCTTAAAAAAGCAATTATTACACCTATTTATAAAGCTGGTGACGCCACCAATACTTTGAATTATAGGTCAATATCGATGTTAAGTTCACTTTCAAAAATTTCTGAAAAAATTACAGAAAACAGATTAACATCCTTTATACATCTCAATAATCGGAGCAATATGGATTTGAAAAGAACTCAAACACAGCACCCGCTTGTATATCTCTGAATGAATTTATAACTAAAAGCACGGATACTGGTAAATTCACTGCTTGTATCTTTATTGATATGCAATAGGCATTCGATTCTGTCGATCATGACATTTTACTACAAATATTGTCTTGCCTAAACTTTTCTCCTAAACAACTAAGATTCTTTGAATCATATCTAAAAAAAAGGTCACTATTTGTCCGCATTGGTAATCCATAAGTCAAATTGAAACAATAAAGAAAGGAATGCCACAAGGTTCAATACTAGGTCCTTTATTTTTTAAATTGTATATTGATGACCTTGCACGTCTTAACTTAAACGGAGTTCCATTACTCTTTGCGGATGACGCAGTCATTAAATATTCAAAAAGCAATGAATCTGAGTTGAAAAATGCAATATTAGAAGATCTTGTAATAATAGAAGAATTTTTCCACAAGAATAAATTATTACTTAATGTAAAAAAAACCAAAATTTTACTTTTTGAGAACAAAATATTTCATAAACCTATCTTTCACCATATGTATTTATCTTAAGAAGGTTAAGTAATTTTTTTGAAAAAAAACAGTTTTTGTAATATATTCTTGGTATTTTTTGTCTAGTGTAGTTTATATTAATCCAATTTGGAGTCGGACACCACAAATTCACCTGAAAAGAATTGAAATTCTAATAAAAAATCGGTCAAAATAATTCATAAGTATCCCATATTGTCTCCCAGCAATATGATCTATTGTCAAAAATACCACCTTCGAAAATATCTGTAAACGCGAGACTTATATTTTGGTTTTCAAAATAATAAATAACAAAATCAAACGTAATTTTATACTACAAAAAAATATAGATATTCATAACTACAACACCCGCAATTAATGCAATTTTTACTTATCATTATTTAAAACTGATAAACAAAAGACAAGTTGTCTCTTTAATTTAAATCATTAAATTAAAAATATTTAATGATTTACCGAACGTTATCAAATCAATTGAAAACCTATGTTTGTATAAAAAATAATTGTTGACAACTTATATTCCGCCTAAATTGTATGTTACTGTGGTTTCTTAATTCAATTCAGAAATTTTGTTACACCATTCTATGATAATTTGTAATAAAATAATATACTCTTTCATGATGAAAACAATGCAGATTTATATAATATAATAACATTGAGTGCGAAAATAAAAATATTAATACATATATAAATATAAAAAATTTTAATTACAAAAATGAAAAAATATCAAATATTAAAATAAAATAATTAATTAATATTTTTATAATTGTTTTTTGAAAACCGTAAAATCCACTTTTATAAGTTAAGTATAACACCTTTAAGATTTTGCACAAAATATAAATAAAAGAAAAAACTTTCATTTATGAGCGAATGCGTTTCAACATGATATACATGCCAACATTAACATTATTATTTTTTCTTTGAACATCAAAATGAAGTTAATTTTGGAGTGTTTCGTCCATCCAAACATTACTGGACTCCTCAGTAGATAACTTGTAGTGTTGGACTAAAAAAAAAAATATAAGAATGGTAAAGGCATTTCCATTCGATACCTCAATATCCTTATATTAAGATAGGAACTGATATTTTTGAATTTCAAGAAAAAGATTATCTTTTAAAAGTGGATTATTATTCAAAAATGTCTATATATAATAAAAAATGTCAAATATATCTAGATATAAAGATATTTAGAAATAAAACTTCACAAACTATAATAGAAATTTTTCAGGAAATATTCTCTATGCACGGTATACCTCAGGAAATCATAGCTGACAATGTTCCATTTAACAGTTATGCGTTTAAGGAATTTGGAAAGAAATATGATATTACTATTACAACTTCGAGTCCCAGATACCCTCGATGGAATGGTCTAGCAGAGCGAGCTGTGCAATTGGCTAAAGATATGTTGAAAAAGGCTAAGAAAAATAATGAAGAATTGTGGTTACATCAACACGTCATTGAAGGACTTAGATGTATCCCCGAATCGGCTATTAATAGGAAGGTCTACAAGGACATTGGTTCCTGCAAAATATTCTCATTTCAATATCACAAATATCAAGCTTAGATTCAGATTTTAAAATTAGGCAAGAAAGGTATTCCAAATATTATAACCAAGGAACTCGAAATGTAGTAGAATATTGTGAAAATGATAAAATTTTATATTAAAAATGGCAACAGATAGATTGTTGGTGCTATGATGCTAGAAAAGGCTGGAACACCCAGATCTTATTGTAATTAGACGAAATTCGCATTGCTCACGGAAAATAAAATTCAACACATAGTAGTTGCACTAAATTCTAGCGGATTTTTAAAATAAAAAACAAAATATATAAATATAAATAAAAAGAAAAATTAAAACATATGATAAGAATTCTTTTTTTCTTAACAATAATTAAAATTTAATATAAAAATAATAATTTAACTAAATTCTACCTGATTTCTAAAATAAATAAATAAAAATCAAAACCCAAATTAAAACATATTAATTATAAGATAAGAATTTTTTTTTTTTAACAATAATTAAAATTTTATATTAAAATAATAAATTAACTAAATTCTACTTGTTTTCTAAAATAAATAAATATAATATAAAAAGAATAATTAAAACATATGAATTATTAGATAAGAATTTTGTTTTTAAATTTAAGATTTAATTTAATAAAGAATTTAAGAATTTTGTTTTTAAATTTGTATCAACTATGCTTATACCAATTCTAATACCAATAAGGATAATAATTATTCTAAGTTTAAAAATAATAAAAACAATAATGATAGTAATAGTTTTAATAATATTAGTAATGATATTGCTAATAAAAACAAAAATAATGATGGTAATAGTGTTAAGATTAATAATGGTAATGAAATTAGTAATAATAACAAAAATAATGATTCAAGTAATAATAGCACTGTAATTAGTCAAAATAATAATATATTTGTTACAAAACAAAATGTTTATAATAACAATAGTAATTCTGCTAGTATGATAGATATTAAAGATAAAAATAAAAATAGAGATGAACATACTATACATATGTACTTGTAGCTACAGTAATAAAAATTATAATATATTATCTAAAACAAACAAAAAGAAAAAACACGTTAGCATTCTTTCTTACATGCTTAAATTTTGGTCAAAAAAAAATAGAATGTTAATAAATGATAAGAAAATTAATAAAAGTAATACTAATAATGATAATGATAAAAATAATGTTAAGAATAATGATAACAACAATAGTAATAGTGCTGGTCATAATAATAGTAATAGCAAAATTGATGTAAGTAATAATAATAATAAAGACACTAATAGTAATATTAATAATAATTATGACAGTAGTAGGAATGAATTTTGTAACAATAAAGATGGAATTAAGAATAGTAACGAAAACGTAGGCGTTAGCGATAGTGCCATTAAAGTAGAAGTAGCTTCTAAATACCATAACTGGATCAAAGGAGAAACACTGTATCAGCAAAACGAAGAAGTGGAAAATGCTTCTTATAATACTAAAAATCCACAATTTGTGAATAAGAGCTTTTTAAATCCAATGGAACCTACAATTGTTAAATTTACAAAAGAGGCGGTTGAAAATGGTGACAGTATATATGTATTATCACGATTACGAGACCACAGAATATATAATAACGTTAGATTATTTTTGTCTATTTTGCACGACCAGGGGGATATTTGTTATGAAGGTATAACGAAAACAAATATCAAAGTACTGATCGATATGGAAGGATTGCCAACGAATTATCAGAAATTACGTGAATTATATTATAAATTCCATGAAAGTAGGGGAATCTCCAACAAGGAAGTACAAAAAGACCTAGCAGCATATAGGCAACATACATACAATAAATACAGAGAACATATACAAACAATTTGGAATTCCACGCAAAATTATTTAATCGGTAGACCGTAATGGCAGTCCATTCCACAAATACTTTAGAAACGGGCAAATTAAAAATTTTGTATCTAAATATATGCAGCTTAAGAAAAAAGATTTATGAACTAGAAACATTAATTAATGAATGTAAGGAAATTGATATTGTGATTCTTACAGAAGTATGGATATACAGCAATGAAATCATTACGTATAATATTCCAAATTATAGGGCAGTTTTCAATTGCAGAGATGAGAAAAGAGGTGGTGGAACTGTCATCTTTATAAAAAATAATATAAATTTTACTGAAGTATTAAAAGATGAAAAATATAATTTTAGTATAATTGAAATTCTGAATTCTACACCTAAATTAAGAATTGGTACATTTTACAAGGCTCCAGCGGAAAATAGTAACATATTTACAGAATATTTAGAAAATAGATTAACATATGAAACAAATTATACATTTTTTGCGGATACTAATTTAAATTTATTTGATAATTGTAATATCGTAATTAAGTATAAAGACGTGATAGCAACAACTGGATATAGTATAGTAAACAAAACACAAAGTACAAGAAACACCGCTCATTCCAATACCTTAATTGATCACATTTTGACGAATTCAAATGATAAATATCATATTAATTATTCAATAGAAAATAACAGTCTATCTGATTACCAATTGGCCATAGTATCACTAAAAGCAATAAGTATTATGAAAATACCAATGAAGAAGCACACTATAAGTAAAACAGATTACAACCAGATGTCTCAAATTGTAAATAATAAAATACAAAATACTAACGTTTTGGAAATAGACACGTTAACAAAAATAATACAAGAAGCAAAAGTTTTATGTACAAATTTAATGTCGGTTAGAACTAGGAATAATACTTGGATAACACCGTCGATATATAAAGAATTAAAAATTAGAAAATCACTATACGATAGCCATAAAAGAGATCCAAATAACAGAGATAAAAAGATAAAATATAATCTATTTAAGAGAAAGGTCGATAAACAGATAAAAGAGGCTAAAAAAAACCATATCAATAAAAGCATTGAAAATTCTGGAAATAACTGTAGAAAATTGTGGAAAGTCTTAAATAATACTATAAGGAATACTAATAAGGAAATTTCAGAACATATTACTAGCATTGGAAAAAAAAGTGGGGAAAAGACAAAGGATGAAAACGAAATGGCAAACATTTTAAATGAATTTTTTAATGAAGTAGGAGAATTCATAATTAAAGGAATAAATAAAAATAATATAGTAACTATAGAACACATAAGAAATAATAAAACATTATTTCTTAGACCAGTTACTGAAACAGAGATTTATCAAATTATTATGAAGTTAAACAGAAATTCAGCCCCAGGATTAGATAAAATAACAGTAAAGGATTTACAAGAATTAGTTAATATTATCAAACAAACATTGGCAACATTAATAAATAAATGCTTTGAAGAAGCAGTTTTCCCAGATTCATTAAAAAAAGCATACATAGTGCCAATTCATAAAAGTGGTTCTAAAGATGAATGTGGTAATTATAGACCGATTTCCATCTTGAACTCAATATCCAAAGTATATGAAAAAGTAATTAATATAAGGATAAGAAATTTTATTTCAAAAATAATTGGTTTTGATCCAAATCAATATGGTTTCCTAGAGAACAGCGGTACAGAATCCGCAATAACAGCTACGTTAGAATATATTTATGATGCACTTGATGAAGGATATTTCGTCGGTGCAGTATTTATTGATCTTACAAAAGCTTTTGATGTAGTAAATCATCGTAGACTAATTAATTTTCTAGATGTACTGGGTATAAGAGGTACTAGTAATCTTTTATTAAGTAGTTACTTAACAAATAGAACTCAGTGTGTTAAAGTGAACGAAGTGTTCAGCGTTGAACTAACTATAAAAACTGGTGTACCTCAAGGCTCGCTGCTAGGACCGTTGTTGTATCTTCTATATATAATGAATATGCCGAAGAATAATTTTATTTCAAATTATAACTTTTATGCAGATGACACTAATATCATTGCAAAGGCTAAATCAGTAAAAGAACTGGAAAATATACTAAATAAGGATCTAAATGAGATATGTAATTGGCTAGATTACAATGAACTCTGCATAAACGCAAAAAAAACCAACTATTTGTTATTTAAAACACAAAAAAGAAATAACGAAAATATTACTCTTAAAATAAGAGATACAACTATTGAAAGAGTAGATAATGTTAAATATCTGGGATTAATAATTGATGATAATTTGAAAGGGGACAATCATGTCAAAAACGTGAAGAAAAAAATTATGCCTATTATATTAGCAATAAAAAGATGTGGCGGTATTTCCCAGCATTCGGCCAAGCTTATCTATAATAGTCATATACTATCAAAAATAAGGTATAATATACGTAGTTGGAGCCATTGCTCAAACTTCCATATTAATCAAATTGGTATTTTAATGAATAAAGCACTAAAAATTCTTTTCAAATATAATTACAGAACCAGTACTAACTACTTATATAAAAATAAACAAATGAATTAGACATTAACCAATTAATCTATTTTGAAAAAGGCAAATACATTTATAAAATTATAAATAGTTATCTTAAATCAAATTTAAATTTAATAACTAGAGAAAATGTTCATAAATATCATACTAGAAATAAAAAACACATTGAAATACCTAAATCTAGAACCACAATGAAACAAAAAAGTTTAAAATGTAGTGCTGCTAAAATCTTTAATTCATTACCATTAGAAATTAGAAAGAGTCAAACTTTGGAAATATTTAATAGAAAACTTAAAAAATATATAAAAAACTTTAGAAATTAAAAACTGGAAATAAGTAATATTAGAGAATTCAAAATAATTATTTTAAAACTAAAATTAATTGTAATTGTATAATTTATTAGATTGTAGTTTTAATTAAATAACTTCTTATACATAATTTTATATATATTGTAAAATTGACTGAAATTAAATCAACTAATAAAAAAAAAAAAAAGAGTAAGTAACAATTTTACAACTAAGTGTAATACTCGAACTAAAAGATTAATTAAAATAAATGAATTACAAAATTTTTTTTGTAAATAATGTATAGTTTAAAAAAAAAAAAAGAAAAGTTAAAGTAATGTTCTATCAAATTACAAAACATGTTAAAACATTTTCTAAATAAAATATTAATACATATTTCAAAAAGGGAGTGATGTGATATATACATATTGTGAATACACATTGAGAACCTCTTATTAATAAAGTCATCAAAATGTGATTATAGATAAATGTCATCGTACACAGATAGAAAAGATTATTAATGAAGTTACATTCCAAATGGTTAAAATTAAAACCTGCGTTTTATTTAATATAACACAAAAGGTTTGCTTCATGATCCAATACGGGTTCAGAGCCCGTTGTTAAACCGTTGATATCATGACTTACCTTCGTAAGAAGCTAAGCTTCAGCCTTCTTCATTCTGGTGAGTCTGATATTGTGGCTCTTGACATTTCTAAAGCTTTCGATCAAGTTCGGCACGATGCTCTTTTGGCAAAATGGAAGATATTAGTCTAGGTAGGGTCTTTCTAAAACAGATTGGAGATTTCCTTTTGAATCGTACGATTTGTGTACTGGTTGATGGAAATTCATCTGACAAATTCAAAATAAATGCTGGTGGCCCTTTAGGATCAGTTTTATCCCCCACTCTCTTCTTAATATTTATCAATGACTTTCTTTCATTAACCTACAATCCGATCCATAGTTTCACAGACGACAACACCCTTGTAGCTTCCTATAAGTATCATAGCTTTTTTTCAAATTGCTAGATAAACATTGCCAAAACAAACAAAAACAAACGTATGTGGGGGTTTCTGATCTTTGCTTGATAAAATTATGAGCTACATTTTCTTTTTAGTAGTCCCTGTTCTAACTGCATGCATGTGTACTTTTTTAGCTACATTTTCTTTTTTTCTGTAGTCCTTGTCTGTTTTAACTTCTTGCATGTATTTTTTTTTTTAACTAAATTAACTTTTTTTCTATAGTTCCTGTCTGTTCTAATTTTTCTCATATGTACTTTTTGGACTAAATTTTGTTTTTCTCTATAACCCTCAACGCACCTTACTTTTTGCTTTTTCTGTTTATCAAGCAATTGCTCGTCATCAAAAGAGAATAATATGCATAGATATTATATACATTTTCAAAGAAAAAAAAAACAAAAAAAATTTGTTTATATAAATTTATATGGCGTGTTATAATATTTATTTTGACTTAAAAAAAAATCTTTTTGATACAAAATATTCGTAAAAAACTTAAAAAGTACACTATAGTAAACTACCACTTGTGCTTGTCCGATTTGCTCCAAAAGCTTATCAATCCGAGATATTTACCTCAAAACCTTAAATATGACAGTGCAAAAAATTCCGCTCAGTTGTTTAAGCCGTACACGACAACACCCACACGCACGCAAATTTTGTTATTCGTTAATTAACTTGTTTAAAAAAATAATTATTTTATTTTTTTCAATTAAAACTTTATTTATCCTTTTAATTTACAAGACGTTTTCGACTTATAGTTAAGACAGCTTGAACAATAATAATCTATTTTCGTTAATACAAACTATTTATATTTTTGTCTTATTATTAATTAACCAATAGGAAATTACAATGTTTATTACTTAATGACCAATAGAAAATTAAATATATAATCTTATCTTTAATTACTTTTCTAAGAACAGTGAATCTTTAAACCAAACTTATCTTTTACTTTCACATAAGAAATTACAATCTTAAACATCTGTTCTTAAAATATTTAATATTTATATTTTATGAGTTTTGACCGAAATGGCCTTTAAAATATTATTAAAATTATTATCTGTTAAATTTCCAATTCTATTTATATCTGTATCAATATTATCTATTGGATTTGTATTTAAATAATATCCTTTTTCAATATTAGTAGATTTCTTATACATAACTTCTCCCTCCTTTACATTAGAATTCTCCTGAATTTCTATACCCGTACGATAGGATCGGGTATAATAAAATTACTCCTCCGTTTGTAACACCTCGAAATAAGCGAGCTAGATATACCTTCAAAGGTATGGATCGGATCAGAAAAAAATTCTAAGACTTTTGAGCCATGTCCGTCCGTCCGTCAGCACGCTAACTCAAAAACTAAGAAAGCTAGAATCTTGAAATTTACACAAAATATTTTGGGAGTAATTTGTAGGTTCCTTATTTTTTTTGGTTGAGTTTGGACCAAGCCTTAGGGTAGCTCGCGAACACCTAACTTTTAGATCCCCACATTTTTTTTGCAATAGAGCTATGATAGATCTCTACAGATAGATCTCTACAGATCTCTACAGATCAGATATATTAACTACAGATAGATCTCACAAAAATATTAATTTTATTTTTAATAACTTTTTTTTGTAGCCCCACCCGTTACGGAGCTACAGCTTCCCAAAGGTTCAAAAAAGCTCTATATTTAAATTGTTATAGCACAAGTTGTATAAGGTGTATCTTCATTTTAAAAACGCCAAACGATTACTACTTTTATTAGCTTTAAAAGTATATATACAGTAAATATATATTTGTGGCATACGGTGTCTTAATTTACCGTTATGTGAAATTCAAATTTTGCAAAATCCTTCAACCCTTCTATCTTTAAACGGTTTAAGTTGGAAACTTGAAATTTTGACAGAAGTTAGATCTTTGAAAATAAGTATGAGTCATTTCAAAAATTTTTTTTGTATCACCCCCTTTTAGGAGCTGTAAGGGGTCAAAAACTGAAAATTTCCTATTTTTAAACACCTGTAACTTGAACACCTGTTCAAATTTTTTTGAAGTAATACGCAAAAATGAAAGCATCAACATTATACTCTTATTTCTGTTAACAACTTTTTTTAATAATATAGGGTTACTTTATAATTGAAGAAAGTGTTACTTGATTTTTTCAAATTTTCTAACAAATTTCTTTAACGAATTCTTTCCATTTTGTTTTACTCGATAATTTGAAATTGTTGAGGATATAATGCGTAGTACATAAAAATGTAAATAAATAAACAACATAACGGTTGCTTGAAGAATTTTTATTTATATGATATTGATATACATACATACTTATATAATATCATGTTTATTTACATATCGTATATGTCACTAGTGAATGAATGATAAGAGTATAGATGTATATTATATAGCGCCGTATTTACATACATTTATGTATTTTATTGTACTTATAAGAAATTATTCTGTCAATGGAATATTTAAATATAATATAATATAATATTTAAAATTATATTTACTATTTTGTACTAAGTAAATTTAATATACATTTACCGCTTAGTATTAAATGGTACTATAGTTTTGGATTGATAATCGTTATGTGAAAGGTTAGAATCTGCTTTTGAAGAATGTACATATAAACATATAGTTTGAATATATGTACAACCCATAGTTCTAGAAATTATAAAATTCACCCAAATTATTTTAAAATACTAAAATATTAAAAAAACGAGGAAGAGTGCAGTAGAGTAGACTGTGTCAACTCTGGGATACCCGTATGAACGTAATATATCCTATTACAAAACTTGATCATCTTTTAAAACATTCAGATGTTTTAGTACCGAACTACAGAGATTTATTTATGTAAATTGTGGAGTTGTATGACAGCTACCCGAATCTATTGCGCCTAGCTTCATTAAGTTCCAATAAATGCAAGAAGCCTAAACCGGCTGCCTTAGATCAATCAAATTTTACAAAAGTTTTTGGCATGCAACTCGACACTTTTTCACTAAATTTCAGATAGCTAGATTCAATAGACACTAAGTTCTTTTCATTTAAAAAGAGATTTTGTATGGCAGCTACCCGAACCCGCCGCACCACCACAACCAAATTTTGCAGAAATTGTTGCCATAAAACTTGATCATCATTTGCAAGATTTCAGACGCCTAGCTTCATCAACTTCCAAGAGGTGCAAGAAGCCTGAACCGGCTGCTCTAGACCAACCAAATTTTACAAAAGTTGTTGGCATATAACTCGACACCTCTTTACTAAATTTCAGATTGCTAGCTTCAATAAACACCGAGTTATTCTCATCTAAACGGAGAAGTTGTATGGCAGCTACCCGAACCCGCCGCACCACCACAACCAAATTTTACAAAAGTTGTTGCCATAAAACTTGATCATCATTTGCAAAATTTCAGACGCCTAGCTTCATTAGGTTCCAAGAGGTGCCAGAAGTCTGAACCGGCTGCTCTAGACCAACCAAATTTTACAAAAGTTGTTGGCATGTAACTCGACACCTCTTTACTAAATTTCAGATTGCTAGCTTCAATAAACACCGAGTTACTCTCATCTAAACGGAGAAGTTGTATGGCAGCTACCCGAACCCGCCGCGCCAACACAACCAAATTTTACAGAAGTTATTGCCATAAAACTTGATTATCTTTGCAAAATTTCAGAAACCTAGCTTGAATAGATACTGAGTTATTTCTATATAAAGAAAGAGGTTGTATGGCAGCTACTCGAACCCGCCGACCGAAAATGTTGGATTTAAATAGCAAAACTAACAATTTTGCAAAAGTGACGTAAAAAAAATTTCAGCCTCCTAGCTCCTTTATTTTTTGAGTTATCGTGCGGACGGACGGACGGACGGACGTACATGGCTTAATCGACTCAGAATTCGATTCTGAGCCGATCCATACCTTTGACACTATATCTAGCTCGGCTCCTTTAAGGTGTCACAAACGTAATGGCAAATTTATTATACCCTTGAACATAGTTCATACGGGTATAATAATATTGTAAGCAGAGTGACAGGCTGTGAACATACTAACGGTTCGTACGGGTATCTAAGAGTTGACAAAGGCAACTGTATTCTTCCTCGTTTATTTTTAAAACATTTTATTTTTATTACTATTACCATTGTGATTATGGTCATTATTATACTTATTAATAGAGTACAGATACTAATTGTGATATTTTTATTTTTAATTTTTTCTTCTTTTAGTATTTTTAAATTATTTTCATATTTTATTACAAGATCTTCAAAATTTATTTTATCTGAAAAATTTTTTATTTCTATATTAGGATAATAAAATCTTTCTTTTATCACTTCTTTTTCATTAGAAAATTGTTGATTTAGAATTTTTAAAGTACAGTTATTGAAATGAATTAATATATTTCCCGATAACAATGTTTTTCTTTTATCACACGATTGATCTAAAGTTATGTTATGTGCATTTTTAATTACAATTTTCTGTTCATCTAGTGACAATATTTCTGTTACATTATTATACCCGTATGAACTATGTTCAAGGGTATAATAAATTTTAATTACGTTTGTGACACCTTAAAGGAGTCGAGCTAGATATAGTGTCAAAGGTATGGATCGGCTCAGAATCGAATTCTGAGTCGATTAAGCCATGTACGTCCGTCCGTCCGTCCGCACGATAACTCAAAAAATAAAGGAGCTAGGGGGCTGAAATTTTTTTTACGTCACTTTTACAAAATTGTTAGTTTTGCTATTTAAATCCAACATTTTCGGTCGCTGGTTCGAGTAGCTGCCATACAACTTCTATCTTTATATAGAAATAACTTAGTATCTATTCAAGCTAGGTTTCTGAAATTTTGCAAATGATGATCAAGTTTTATGGCAACAACCTCTGTAAAAGTTAGTTGTGCTGGTGCAGCGGGTTCGGGTAGCTGCCATACAACTTCTCCGTTTAAATGAGAATAACTCAGTGTTTATTGAAGCTAGCAATCTGAAATTTAGTAAAGAGGTGTCGAGTTATATGCCAACAACTTTTGTAAAATTTGGTTGGTCTAGAGCAGCCGGTTCAGGCTTCTTGCACCTCTTGGAACCTAATGAAGCTAGGCGTCTGAAAACTTGCAAATGATGATCAAGTTTTATGGAAACAACTTCTGCAAAATTTGGTAGTGGTGGTGCGGCGGGTTCGGGTAGCTGCCATACAACTTCTCTTTTTAAATGAAAATAACTCAGTGTCCGTCCTCACGATAACTCAAAAAATAAAGGAGTTAGGAGGCTGAAATTTTTTTTACGTCACTTTTACAAAATTGTTAGTTTTGCTATTTAACTCCAGCATTTTCGGCCGCCGAGTTCGAGTAGCTGCCATACAACTTCTTTCTTTAAATGGAAATAACCCAGTGTCTATTCAATCTAGGTATCTGAAATTTTGCAAATGATGATCGAGTTTTATGGCAACAACTTCTGTAAAATTTGGTTGTGATGATATGACAGGTTCGGATGGTTGCCATACAACTTCTCTTTTTAAATGAAAATAACTCAGTGTCTATTGCAGCTAGCTTTCTGAAATTTAGTGAAAAAGTGTCGAGTTGCATGCCAAAAACTTTTGTAAAATTTGAATGGTCTAAAGCAGCCGATTCAGGCTTTTTGCATTTCTTGGAACTTAATGAAGCTAGGCGCAATAGATTCGGGTAGCTATCATACAACTCCACAATTTACATAAATATATCTCTGTAGTTCGGTACTAAAACATCTGAATGTTTTTAAAAGATGATCAAGTTTTATAGAAACAGGATATATTACGTTCATACTGGTATCCCAGAGTTGACACAGTCTACTCTACTGCACTCTTCCTCGTTTTTAATTAGCTTACAATTATTTTTATAGATACAGTGCTTTGATAATGACAATTCATTAATTGTTTTAAATTTTTCATATTTATAATCTTTATTATTAAAATTAAATATGAATTCTTGCATATAATCTATTTCTTTATTGTTTACATTTGGTATTGGTATTATTAATTTTAATTGAACCTCAGTATAGATTTTTGGAATTTTAATTGCTAATATTAATAAATTGTTTTGAAAACTAGCTACACCTGATCAATGTACTGTAATTTGAAAAAATCAATATTATATTCTTCAATTTCTCTGTTAGTCAGTATGTTTGGATGTAAAATACCATGTCTTGCTGACGCTAAATTATCTTGAATGTCTCCTATTTTATTTTTTAATAACTGTATTTTTAATAACTGATCATGATAAAAAGTTTCCATAGTACCTAATTTTATTATATTTATTTCTTTTTCGAACAGATACCTATCACTTAAAATTGTATCTTTTAACATTATCAATGTTTTATTAAAATTATCATTAATTCTGATTTGTTTATTAATATGATCAATAGCTTTATGATTGTTTAAATCTATTGTCGACAAGTGCTCTTCTATTTTTTGTCTGTCTTCTTCGTCCATTGTTCCAAATAACCATTTAGAGGCGCTTCCTATTATATTTACGAGTCCTCTTTTTTTGTTTTGTGTCTTGGTACTAATGTAAGAACTTTATTTGTTAATTCTATTTCTAATATTTGTTTATTCTTAATGTCCAATTCTTGTACATTTTTTGTCATGTCATTAATAATTTCAATTATTTCTGTTCTATTGATTATATGTAGTATTATATTTGTTTCTGTTACTATTTTTGTTTTGTCTAAATTTAGTATAGTGAAACCGTTGTGTTCGTCAATTCCCTGTATGTTTAGACGTCCACTAATCGGTGTTATTAATACTAAGCATATCAGCATCGTTTGTATTGTCTGAAAATTTTAATTTTCTTTTAATATTTGCTACTTGTATATTATTTAATTTGGATTTTCTGTATTTAGGTAATTGTTTATGCCTATTAGCTTTAAAATTTTTTATAAACCCTTCTGTTCTAGTTTCGTCATAATCTTCCCTCTTTTTATTTAAGTTTTCTATTTTTTTTATTTTGATCGTTTCCATACACCTTTTAATTTTTTCGAAATCTACCTTACGATCTTGAACTTCTTTTGGTATGTTTTTTATTGTAGAATGAAATCTTTCATTATAACTTCTAACGGCTCGTTGTATTATTCTTTGTGTGGATAAATTATTATTAAGTAGTTTAATTACCCTAAATTTTTCTGCTAAAGAATTATGGAACCTTTCAATATCACTGTTACCTGTGTGACTATTAGGTTTTGTTAAATGTAGTACTATGCCCTGTTCTTGTAAGAACTCTTTAATTTGTATTACGTTAAACTAGTTATCTGCAATTATTTCTTTTGGTTTACCTATCTTACTAAAATGACTTTCTAATTGTTCTATTAAGGTCAATTGGTTTTTGTCTTGTAAGTCATAAACTGTACCAAACTTGGAAAATTTGTCTATTATCGTCATAAAATTGAACTTCATAATAGTATATGTATCAACGTGGATAATTTCATTTGTGTCGCTTGGTGTAAATGTTTTTTTAAATTTTGCTTTAATTGGACGTCTGTCGTATTTTACTTGTTGACATACGTCGCATTGGTTAATTACAATTTGAATAACATTTAATAATTTTGGATAATATATTTTATTGTTTATATTATTATAAGTTTCTTGTATACCCGAGTGGTTACTTTCTTTTACATGATAAAACGAAATTTGTTTTACCGCTTCTGTCTCTGTTTCTATTTCTTGTGCTCTAAATGAACATTTGATAAATTTTATTTGTCGTGTATTTGAATACATTTCGCGAAGTTTCTGTTGTACTATATTATATTGTATATCTTGCAATTCTGAATATATACCTACTATCCCTTTGTTTAAATATCTTCTAAATATTTCTTCTAAATTATTGAAATCATAATTCGTTATATAAATAATTTTTCTACCTAAAATTGTTTCTGATTCTTTAGTTTTATTATTAGTTATGATGATTTGGGTTTTATATTTATTAACAATTTCTTCCTCAATTGGAATATGGTCTAACAACTCTTCCCCTGCGGAGTGTACAGTAGCCATTGTAACGTTATCATTTTCATTTTCTATATTGAATAGTAAATTTAATTCTGATTCTTCTGCGTAATTGTTTATAGAGTTTTCTGAATTTTCTTTATATTTTTCTTTAGGAAACGTATTGTCTTCATTTGGTTCGATTCTACTAAGAAAATCGGCAACTTTATTTTCTTTACCTTTTAAATATTCTATATCAAAGATATATTCAACTAACTTTAACAACCATCTTTGATGTCTTGGTGACATGTCTTTACCCTTATACTTAGCATGTAAATATTTAATTGGTTGGTGATCTGTAAGGATTTTGAATTTATTTCCATACAAGTATGGTCTGAAATAATTCACTGACCACATAATGGCTAGGAATTCCTTATCTGTTGCAGAATAGTTCCTTTCATGATTATTTAAAGTTCTAGATGCAAAATATATTGGGTGTCCTTCTTGCGACAGAACTGCTCCAATAGCATAATTAGAAGAATCAGTAGTTAATGTGAAAGATTTTTCAAAAATTGGATATTTTAATATAGGGTGGCTAATGATTAATGTTTTTAACTTTTCAAACACAGCAATATAATTTGGATCTTTTAGATTTATTCTCATATCTTTCTTCAAATATTTTGTAATAGGTTGCGCTACTTTACCATAATCTTTTACAAACTTCCTATAATAACCTGTCAAACCTAAAAAACCTTTTATCTGTTTTTGAGTCTTTGGGACTTCTAATTTTTCTATTACTTTTATCTTATCTGGATTAGGTTTCATTCCTTCATTTGTTAAGATATGACCTAAAAACTCAGTTTCTCTATTCATAAAATTACACTTATCTACTTTTTGAACACTTATCTAATTTTTTTGTTTCTAGTATTTTGAAAATTTCTGTAATTGCTTTTACATGTTCCTGAAGAGATGTACTAAATAGTACTATATCATCTAAGTATACTACGCACTTTTTATTTATTTGGTCTCTTAAAATTTCGTTTATAAGTCTTTGAAAGGTGGCTGGTGCGTTTTACAAACCGAATGGCATTCTATTAAATTCATAAAGGCCAAAAGGTGTCACAAATGCTGTTTTCTTTCTATCTTCCTCCTTTATCATAATTTGATGGTAACCTTTCGCTAAATCTAACGTAGTAAAATATTGTGCTTTTCCTAATTTATCTAATAATGAATCTATATTGGGTAACGGGAATTTATCATCAACCGTAACCTCATTTAATCTTCTATAATCAACTACTAACCTATATTTCTTTTTCCCTGAATTATCTACCTTTTTTGGTACTATTAACAAAGGACTTGAATATCTAGAATTACTTTTTCTAATTACTCCTTGATCTTCCATCTCTTTAATTTGTCTCCTAACTTCTAATTCGTGTTGGGGAGGATATCTATATAATTTGGATTTAATTTGCTGATTGGTAGTTGTAATAATCTCGTGTTCTATTTCTGGAGTGCTAGTTAATTTATCTCCCTCTTTAAAAAATATACTTTCAAATCTCTTAATTATTTTTCTTATTTCTTGGTATTCTTCTTTATTTAAATGGTTTAATTTTAAATGTCCCCATATGTCATTATCTAATGATTCTAGAGTACAAATTTGTTCTGATAAATACGGGTTATTTATAAATTTCAGTTTTTGATTGTTTAGTATAAGTATTCCTTTTTCTAAGTCTATTGTCGTATTAAGTATTGTCAATAGATCATTTCCTATAATAAATTGATGTTTACGTTGTGGTAAACTTTTCTTTTTCCAACGTATTAGAGCACCCGGAGGGGATCTGAATTGATCAGGTGAAGGTGTATGTACTTCGTATTTAATTGAGTCTTTACCACTAATTGTTGAAAAATGTATTGGTGGTATTTCTATCTCTCTAAATCCTAAAACTTTATCGTCCACAATACTTAAAGTTGAGCCTGTGTCTATTAATGCTATACAATTTCTTTTGTTTATTCTAATCTGAATCATAGGTAGTTCTTCCGAGGCTAATTCATAAAAAAACTCTACGTTATTTGATTGATCTTTTTCTACATTTGTTTCATATTCTTCCTGTCTTTGCCTAGTATAGCCTTGTGGTGGCGATATTGGCCCGGGTTATTTCTAGGGTTTCCTGACACTTGGTAATAATTATTATTATTTGAAAGGATATTCGCTATATCCATTGGTTCTATCTGATCTTGCCTAGTATAACTCTGTTGTTGGCGATTTTGGCCCGAGTTATTCCTAAGATTACCTGATCTTTGATAGTACCTTTCAGGATTGCCATGATTATTTTTATATAATCCTGAATTGGTATATTTATTATCATAATTATTTTTAAAATTATTATTTTGAAAATTATGATTATTATTTTGCCTAAAATGTTCGTAATTATTTCTATTATTTCCATTATTATTATTATTATTATTATTATTGTAGTTATTTCTAAACGGCCCTGAATTATTATTATTATTTTTATTTTGCGATCTAAAATTGTTATTCCTACTTGAGTTTTTGTTAAAATTACTACCTTTTTTATATTCGTTTCTGATACACGAATCTTCAAATCGTCTTTTTCTCATTATTTCTATTATACTACTTAACTCTTTTATTTCGTAAATTTTATCTAATAATACCCCTTGTGTAATATCTTTTACAATATTAATTAGAATACTATCTACATTACTTAAATCTATGCACTGATCATCTTTATAATAAGTATTCACCTCATCTGACTTATACTTAATGTCTTGAATTCCATCACAAAATTCACTTACCGAAATAACTCGTATGTTATTGATCCTTTTATAGATGTCCATAGGTTCAGTATCCGGTTTGTATCTCATTCTCAATACCAGCTTAATTGCATTCCAATCTGAAGGATCAGGGATATTTATAACTGCATTCTTTGCTTCTCCTTGAATTTATTCTACGAAAACGAATGGCTCTGGTCATTTGCTTCTTTTGATCTGGATCTGTTGAAAGATGATACTCAGCACTAGATATGAAAGAACTTATACTTATTTCGTTACGTCCTGTGAATATGGACATGTAACTAATTTCTTTCATTATATTTCTTGGTTGGTTATTATTTAAATTGTTTTGGGCCCTTAAATTTTGAAAGGCCACGGTTAAGTCAGCTATCTGTTGTTGCATTAACCGTTTATGTTGAGCTTCAAGTGATTGTTGTTCAGGTGTTTCTGCCATGTTTAATTCGCGATTCACTTCGTAGTTGTTCATCAATTTATTGTTTTAATTCAAATATAAAGTTTGTTTTTGCGAGCGAATATTATTTATATTTTTCTTTAAGCTCTTCGTTGTCCACTTTTATTTATTATTATTATTTTTAAATCAAGGATTTTATTTAGTGTTTATGTTGAATTAAATTAAGTTTTGTTTCTGCGAGTATATTTTATCTACTCTTTGTTTTCCACTTTTCTTTAATTAATTTTTAATGTTTTTCAGTATAATTCTGAAACACTTCACTAAATGTTTTTATTACCGGTGTTAACAATTTTATTAACATAAAAATTAAATTAATAAATTTAAACTGTCGAAAATAAGTTCTTGTTATTTACCGATTAAGAACGGTTTTACTGGATAATCCGTTTTAGAATTATCCTACCGACTGCGCCAATTTTGTTATTCGTTAATTAACTTGTTTAAAAAAATAATTATTTTATTTTTTTCAATTAAAACTTTATTTATCCTTTTAATTTACAAGACGTTTTCGACTTATAGTTAAGACAGCTTGAACAATAATAATCTATTTTCGTTAATACAAACTATTTATATTTTTGTCTTATTATTAATTAACCAATAGGAAATTACAATGTTTATTACTTAATGACCAATAGAAAATTAAATATATAATCTTATCTTTAATTACTTTTCTAAGAACAGTGAATCTTTAAACCAAACTTATCTTTTACTTTCACATAAGAAATTACAATCTTAAACATCTGTTCTTAAAATATTTAATATTTATATTTTATTAGTTTTGACCGAAATGGCCTTTAAAATATTATTAAAATTATTATCTGTTAAATTTCTAATTCTATTTATATCTGTATCAATATTATCTATTGGATTTGTATTTAAATAACATCCTTTTTCAATATTAGGAGATTTATACATAAATCTCCCGCATGCACCCACACACACACACGCATAGATGGACATAATGCTAAAAAAATGTTTCTTTCTCCACACAGCTTTCTCCACACCGGAGTAGTGCATATTTGCCAAAATCTCGGGTACAAATTTTTAGTATAAAAAGAATAACTACCGTATATATTAATGTATGCGGTCGGTAAAAGATAACTATGTTTCTTAAATGTAGTGGATCATCTGTTTATAGGTTCGATATTTGCGTATTGAGTTCTGTGAGTATTTTCAATCAAAAATTTAGTGTTTTTGTCAAACTTCGTTATTTATTATATTTACTATTCGTTATTATTCTGACTTTAAATGAAATGCTTTCATTTAGAAAATAGATACTGTTGAGCAGTGGCGGCTGGTAAATTTATCAAATGGGGTTGCTGAAAAAAATTTAATTAAAATTTCGGATATTATACTCATTAAATGAAACAAACATTAAATGAAATAAAATAATACAAATATTTATTCCAATACAAAATCTATTCTTCTGGATTTCTCGTGGCAATATTTTTCAATTACTTTTTCGTTAAAATTTGTTTTTTAAACCTTTTTCTATTTGAGATTAAACCTTTTTCTATTGAAATCATACATAAGGCTCCTAGCCCCTCTTGAAAAACGTAGACTAAGTATATTCTTTTGTGTAATATAATTAAAAATGTCATAAAAAGATAACTTTTAAAATAAATATTGTTCAATAAATTTAAAATATTGTTAAACATAGAAAAAAAGTTATAAAATATGGTTGTGCTGGTGCGACAGGGTAGCTGCCATACAAATTCTCTTTTTAAAAGAGAATAACTCAGTGTCTATTGAAGCTAAGTATCGTGAATTTAGCGTAGAGGTGTCGATAAGATAAATACCAGATAATGTTTAAGTTCGAGAGTTTTTCTTTTTACTTTCAATTTTAGTAGAGGTACTTTTCTTCGACATTACGTTTACGTATTCATATAAATAAAATATTTGCAAATTAAAGTCATTTGAATTATCAAAATTTTAATATTCTTTAACGTTTCAATTGAAAAAAGTGTTTTGCACGTTTTCTCACAATGACAAAAATTATTTTCATCATGAAAAAATTTTGCTAAATCTAAATCCTTTTTGCATTTTATAATCTTTCCATGTTAATTTGTTAATGCTTACTGAAATTGGCTTCAATCTTAATTTAAATGTGTTTCATTTCAATTTAAAGTATTTAACACCCTGTACTACGTAAGTACGAAGTTTTAATATTATGTATTATTATTTAAAAACATATTTTATAATATATTCTTAATTTAAGATAAAATATATCTTAAATTTATATATTTTTATTGCATTATTAACTAACTTTATTAGTTATTTATTAATTATTATATCTATTTTAAATAGATATTTAAAATTTTTAATTTTTTTATTACCCTTTTCATACATATTTTTAATTTAAAACAAGTAAATGTAACAGTAAGTCGATGCAACCGACTTATTAATACCCTACATTTGAATAATTCGAATTAAATTAAAAATCCATAAGTTTTTTGGCAGCTGCTTGAACTTCTTTCCTTTTCTGTCTTATTCAACTCGAATTTCAGGAACGTAAAAGAGGCATCCTCTTGCGATATGCTTGACACCCTTGTAAAAAATTTCAAGTTTCTATCTTTATTCATTTCGAAGATATGCTTGTTAGTCCTTGGGAGGGGTGGTGGGTGGTCAACCCATGGTTCAAATTCTTTCAAATGTCAGTTTCCAATTTTACAGAAAAGGAAACATAACAAAACACACTTGTACTAAAAATAAAGGTTCTATCTTTGTTGCTTGTGGAGATATACTCGTTTGCTCTGGGGTTCGTTCGTTTCGTTCGTTCGATCCGAACCCATTAACCAAATCCTCTCAAATTTCAGAAACTTAAATCAAACATGAAAGAACATGTTTGGTTATATCTTGGAAGGTTATATCTTTGTTGGTTTTGGAGAAAATCTCGTTTGCCCGGAATCATTCGGTAGCTTGCAGAATCCGAACCCATGAACCGATTTTGTCCAAATTCGAAATTAGAAAAAATTCGAAAATTCGAAAAATTCCTATCGTAATTAGTAACCTACTATATAAATTTCATTAAGATAGCTTTACTAGTTTTTGAGTTATTGTGCGAACGAACGTACGAACGGACATCGTTAAATCGACTCAGGAGGTGATCCTGATTCAGAATATATATACATCTCCATATCTAACTCGCTTCCTTTTGGTGGTTACAAACACCATACCAAAGTTAATATACCCTATACTTTAGGTGTAGGGTATAATAACTGGTGTCTTAACTTTAGGTTATGACAGCCATCATTTTTAACCGTTAACACCTTTAGATCTTGTATTAACCGTAATAATTATTTGCCAATACTAATAAAATAAAGATTAAAAAATTTTAAGTAATTAAGTTAATCGAATAAAAATGATAAAAGACTAGGTATTATTAATATTTGTAAAAATTTGGTTTTAAAAATATTTCAAATGCAAATATTAAAAAATATAAGATATGATTATTCTATAATTTTTCAAATTTTTTTTTTTTTGCTTGCCACTCCAGGGAGGAGTATAGGGCATTCACTAAGTTATTTATTATTCATATTTGACTAAGCTTCAGTTTAGTGAATCATTAATTTCACTAAGCCGTTGATTACTCGGTTGTAGCTATTGTACAAGAAAGACGTTTCTTTTAATTCTACGCCATCTATTATCTTATACAAGAATTATAGTTTTTTATTATTATTTTATTATATAGCTATTACAATATGATATTAATTATAATTTATAAGATATATTATACTTTATTTTTAATTTAATTATATTCTACTAATTATATATTATCAGAAAAATCTATATTATTTTTATTAATTTATATGACCCAGCTGGGGTTTGAACCCGAGATCTTTCGTATGAAAGGCCGGTGTCTCCACCACTACACCATTGCTGGATAATTTTTCAAATGCGGTTTGAAATTTATTATAAAATTATTGAAATAGTGTTATTATTAAAATCTGATTTTAAGGAAAGTATGGTGATATTAATTATAACTATATGTTAAGTTAGTGATACTAAATTTATAAAGTATAAACTAAAAATATAAAGTGCAAATAAATATAGTGATACTGTGACATTTATACATATACAAACTGTTAAATTTTTCTATATAGAAAAATAAATTTGTCGGGTTTTGTTAAGAACAATGTAATAAAAATTAATTTTAAGTTATATAAACTTCCAGCTGTCGATTTTCTTCTATTTAATTTGCGGGTGCAAACATGCAAATTAATGAAGTGTTTGTTGCAGATTCCCCTTTCTTATTTATATGTGAGAAACATTTTTCACCTGATTTAATAAGAGGAGTAAGGAAATTAAAAAATGATGCAATTCCAAATATATTTTTCGATAATAATGCAGAGAATTTAAATACACAAAATAACCAAGGAAATGAAGATATGGACAACTTCAGAACACCATCTTAAACGAACGTAAACGAAAATGTTCTGAATGTGATCTTGCTTGATCTCCAACATCATTTTACAAGCTCTACAAGAAAACTATTAAAAATTCAACGTTTAAGAAATGCAAAGAAAACAAAATTTAAATACAAAATTTAAAAAATAAAATAAGAAAATTACAAAAAAAAGAACTTAAAACAAAACAAAATAACGAGGTCATAGATTTACAATCAATGGAAGCACAAATAGAAAAAATAGAACATATTACAGAAAATGAAAAAATTCTTTCCAAAATGTTATTGATAAAAAAAAGATGCAAAAGTATTTCTTGGGAAAATGATGAAAAGCTATTTGCACAAAGGATTTATTACAGGTGTGTATATATTAATTTATTGTATTTATATAATATCTACACATCTAAATAAGTTGATCTACATCAACATATTTATTTTTACGTGATATTTTGAAATTAAATCTTCCTAGTTTTTTGTCTTTATATACATAGGTGGAATGATATTAAAAATCTTCAACCAGAAAATAACTCATGTATTTATAAGGCTCTTGAAAATGCTGTAAAAGGTATGAACGATAAAGAAAAAGAATGCGCTTTAATTTTTAATGAAATGTATATAAAAAAAATTTAACTTATAATATTTCTGCAGATGTCGTAGATGGAGTTGTTGATTCGTATTGATGGAGTTGTTGTCGTATTGATTGATGATAAGATATCTAATCTAAAGATATCTAAGAAGTATATGTGTTTTTATTTTAAGAGGATTAGATTTTAAAAAATTGAAAAATGGTGATGAACAAATTATCAAAAAAAAAAAATTATCAAAAATATTAAAAGAAAATCTAAATATAATATTTAAAATAGGCTTCAAAGTAAGAGATATAACTTTGCAATTAAGGTCCTACCCATCACAAATTTTTCAAGATATTTGATTCATTAATTTATAAACCATTTCTCTATTATAATAAAAAAAATTTACTTATTCTATGATGTAGATCATTTGATCAAATCTATTCGAAATGCACTATTAAAAGCAAACTTTGAAACACCTGATGGAATAGTAAAATTTGAAGTTATTAGAGAAATTTTTGAATTGAAATACTACAAAGATACAAAATTGACAAAATTAACAACTTCTAATATTGAGCCAACAACATATTTTGAGAAAATGCGTGTCAGCTTAATAGTACAAACATTGAATCACAATGTTGCAGCTGCAATTTCATCTGTAAGTGAAAATATTGTCTAAATAGTAAAATATTAAACAATCCTAATTCTTTTAAACGTGGATTACTAATTAATAATCATATTTGCCAAAAATTACAAGAATTAATTGTATACTTAGAAAAAGTCAAATATGAATTAAATAAAATATTTTGCATAAATAGATCAATTCAAACAACTAATGGTATTTTATCTTTAACACAAGAAATATCAAACGAAAATCCAAATATTTCATTTATACTTATCAGTTGTTTTAAAATCCCTTAGAAACTTTTTATCTTATATCGTGCTAAAGGTGGTCACTGTAAGAATCCATCAGTTCTTGAATTCAACATAATAGTAGCCAAATTACTATCATTAAAAATGTGTCAGTTTAATTTAAACAGGAAATCAAATTGTCAAGAATATGATGATATTATGTTACCAATTGATTTTCAAGCTATCTTAGAAGACATTCAAAAAACCATTGCCAATAATTACAATAATAATAATAATACTGAACCTATATTATATGAAGATATTGTAAAGGAAAATGAAGACTATTTTAAAGAAAACTTAAATTCTTTTAATTCTAATTATAAATTATAATTATAATTAATAATGTATAATAAAATCAACATTTAGTAGATATTTTATAGGTTATATTGCACGACGAAGAAATGTAAAAATGAAATCGTAAAACCAACAGAAATTTTAACTTATCCTTCAGAAATGTTCATTCTTATATGCTGTTTGATATGTTTTTTAATATTTGCAAAATTCATATATTGAAAATTTTTTAAAATAAGGAAGTTAAAAATATTAAAAGAATTATTGTTGATAAATGTGTAAAATGTACCCAAGAGTCGCCTTATAATTTTTGGTTTGATGAAAAAAGACACAATATGCTGTTCACATAAGATGCAAATTTTAAATTTATTGATTACTATATTATTACGAAAACATTGTTCTTGGATTACATCCAAAGATAAAACTTCCAGTAAATCTAAAACACAGATTTTACAAAATCAATAATTTTATTATACAAGCATGTAAAACATCAGAATATTTAAAATTTAAAAATTATATTAAATAAAATTTAAAATTAGTCAAAATATAATTGATTACATACATACATATCTATAAAATCTAAGAAACTAACGGATAATAAAAATTAGGTAAAATTAGGTATAATAGGTAATATAACATTTTTTTTTGTAAATACTAATTGGTAATACCTATAAGATGTTATAAGAAAATAAAATATAGAATAAAACAAGGTAGAATGTAAACCAACGGTTTTTAAAAGTGCACGTGTGCCTAAGTTACAGGTGTCTAAAAATAGCAAATTTTCAATTTTTGAGGCGTAATAACTTTTAAAGAGGGGGCGTTACCAAAAAATTTTTTGAGGAAACTTATACTAATTCTAAAAGTTCTTTCTTGTCTCAAAATTTCAGGTTCCTATCTAAAGGCGTGCCGGAGTTATGAAAAAAGAAATTTCATGCAAAATGTGGTTTTCACATAACGGTAAATTTAAATAGTAAATTTTAAAATTACATAATTTTGATATTGTTTTATATAGATAATAAAATTTTCGATCTTCTGGCGGTTTTAGATTGCAAAACTATTACGCAGAGCTTGAGATATATACTTCTGAAAATGGGGCTTTTTCGCAATTTTGAAGAGCTGCAACTTTGGAACCCTTTACAACTAAAATAAACTTTTGATACACGTAAAAGTATATTACTGTAGCTTTAATTTTTATATCTTGCAGAAGTAAAATGTGTACAGGTTCCTAAGTTACAGGTGTTTAAAAATAGCAAATTTTCAATTTTGCAGCCCTAATAGCTCGTATTACAGATTCGTATTATAACATCATCGCATTCTAATATACTTACATCGTATGTAACCAAAAAATCTATTACTCTTATTAACGTCTGCATACATACATATTATAATGCAACAAATAAAAATTTAAAACTGATTGCTGTTTCTTTGTTAGTGTGTTTCATGAAAAAGAAAAATATATAAACTAAATGTATAAAATTATATATTACATAATAATACATTTAGTTTTGCCTATAGCTAATTAAAAGGCAATAACCAAACAAACACATGTCAAGGCAAATTTAATATTTTTATATCACTCTATAATAATTCTGTTAAAAATCCTGTAATATCTTTGTATGAAAATTTTATTTAGCTAATTTAGTTAACTTCTCTACTGTTTTTTGGAATCATTATTTTAGAATCATATATTGTCACCGGAATCTAAATTGTGTCCAAAATTTCAAATTTCTAGTTCAACGGAAAGTGTGTAAACGAAAATAGCTTGCAATTTCGTTTTGAGCGTTTTATTCTTTTATTATTTCATATTACAAAACAAACTGTGTTAAATGTTTACAAAATAAATTATACTATATGTTTCGATAACTAAGTTATATAAGTTTTCTTAGTTATATAAGTTCCGGACTTACAGCCCCTCAAAATTCCAGAAAAATCCTATTATAACTAAACACAATTTGAATTTCAGTGGTCCGTATTCATACAAATGCATTCATTTTGGTACCTACCAAATTAAATTTTTTTTGGTAGCACCCCTGTTTAAGAGTTATTACGCCTCAAAAATTGAAAATTTACTATTTTTAGACACCTGTAAAAAATTTTCTTCGGCAAGACATGAAAACTAAAGGTTCAATTATATGTTTTTTACATACCGCTATATAACGGTTTTTCTTAGTTATATAGCGTTCCGGACTTACAGCCCCTCAAAATTGCAGAAAAATCCTATTTTTCACGGTTTTTTCTTATGACCTACATGAAATTTTTAAATTTTTGTGCAAGTCACAATTCTAAACGGTTTGTACTGTCTTTTGGAAATATGCGCTTTTAAAAACCGTTGGTTTACATTCTACCTTGTTATTTTTGTATTTTACAATACATATTATACAAGCAAAGCTGACAATAGTTTTTTCAGCCCAGGACCTGAAGAGAGCGAAAGTGTTTTAGGAAACTAATTTTTGAAAAAAATTAGAAAATTTTACACGTATTTTTATGGAGCTTTGCATAGGAGGCTTTGTAAAATGCTTATAACTAAAAAAATATAAATATTTTTGAATTTCGTTCAAAGGTGAACATAAAATTTAGTCGGTCGCGGATCTTTTGATATATTATTATTTAAAAAATATTAATATTTTAATATAAAAATACCTTTTTAAAAAAATCCTCTATTTTCTGTACCACTCTAAAAGCTTATTTAAAGAACTTTTAAAGAGACAATTATCATGATACAGTTGAGGCAACAAAAAAGTCGCCAAAACAAATTTTAATAACAATTTTAATTTTGAAAATAAGTCAATAAAATAAAAATTAAAATATTATTTATTAAATGATGAATTATTATTATAAAATAAATAATTTTATATAAATCAATAATATAAATAATAAAATGAAAATAATTTTCTTATATCAATAAAACCATAATATAAATTATTTTATAATTATTCATTCATTATTCATAATTATTCATAATCATCATTTTTTCAATCATTTTTACAGTTTTAACATAAGATCAGCTATGATGTTGGTGACATTTTAAGCATGTTCCCCTATTCCTGCAATCTGCCGATTTATGGTTAAATCCCTTACATTTGTAGCACCTCATAACATTTATAGTATCGAATACTTTGCATCTTTCCCATTCAATACACACTTTTTCATTTTGCAATATCTTAGGAAAGCTCTTCTTATCGACTTGAATCACTGCTTTGTACATGTTAAATTTGTTCACAGTGTAGGTACATTTATAACCGCAAGGTCTTACATTTTCATAAAAGGCTTTGGCTTTTTCAATTTTTGAACGATTTCCTCGTCACTGAATTTATAATTCATTTTAACAATCGGAAATTTTGGTTTTATATCCATTGGTATTTTAATTTCATAATTATCATTCATTTTCTTTTCCAACTCCAATTTTAATTTATCACGTTCTTCTACAGTATCAGTTTCAATTAAAATCAATGATGAAAAGTTACAGGTGTTTAAAAATAGCATATTTTAAATTTTTAAGCCCTAATAGCTCATAAACAGGGGGTGGTCCGAAAAAATTTTCTGAGCAAACTTATACTAATTCTAAAAGTTCTTTCTTGCCTCAAAATTTCAAGCTTCTATCTAGAAGCGTGCCGGAGTTATGAAAGTAGAAAAATCATGCAAAATTTGGTTTTCACATAACGGTAAATTTAAATACTAAATTTTAAAAAATTGTATAATTTTGATATTAATTTACAAAGATAAAAGAAATACCTGTCGAATGACGTTTTCAGATTGAAAAAATCTTAAGCAGAACATAAGATATATGCATTTAAAAATAGGGCTTTTTCAAAGTTTGAGGGGTTGTAGCTCCGTAATGGATAGGGCTACATGAAAAAGTTGTTCAACAAAATTATTTTTTTTATGAGACCTACCCATGGTTAAAATTTTTTTTCTCTATCTTTAACGGTGTAGAAGTTTTGTAAACAGACGGACGGACGGACGGACGGACAGAGTGAAACTAATAAGCACATTTTTTCAAAATTTTTTTGGAAATGTGCTAAAAAGCGCTGACTTTGATTTTATTATTTTCAATTAAAAATTAAAGAAAAGAAAAGTATATTTGTTGCTATTTTATAATTATAATTTTCCGATTAAAAAATACACGACTTTACCGGACAAAGTCACGATTTTGATATATGTATGTATAAGAGAAAACCGGCAAAAATATTCAAACGCTCGCAATACGTATATTTTAATATATTTAAATCAAAGATTATCTATTATAAGAAGATGAGTCACTCCCAACATGTGACCAATTTTTTTTGCTACTCGAAAAAAGAAAAAACAAAATTAAATTAAATTATTTAAAAATAATTGGGTCCGGGCTACGGATTAACAATACCATAATATATAAGGATATATATTATATACCATATATATATAAAAGTATATACAATAAGTATATAAAAAACTTTTTTTATTCGCCGTGGCCCATCATGTGATGATCCTTTTCACTAGTATTAAAAGAAAACTGAATTAAAATTTTGTTTCACTCTTATTATTTATATGAATTTTAATTTGTTTTTGGTTTTTTATTAATACGTAGTATGTATGAATTTTAATTGTTTAATTTTGAAAAAAAAAGAAAATTTATACTTTTTTACCCATAAAAAACTTTTTTTTAATCATTTAATTAATTTTTTCTTTGTTGTGTTAACTTCAGAAATTTAAAATCACCACGATTAATGTTCGCCCATTTTTGTGGATTTTGAATTTATGAATTTTTTTTGTGGATTTTGACTTTTGGAATTTTATTTATAGATTTGCGAATTTGGTCACCAACCCCTCAAATCCACACCACCACACCATCTCCACAAATCCACAAAAAACAAAATCCATAATATTTTTAGCCATTAAACAAACACCCACAAAAAATAATCCACAATTATTTTAAATTTAGTTGTTGAAATATGTATATATGAGAAAATAATAACAATTAAAGGTCTTTAGAGTTGGTTACAAAATCAGGGTTCAATAATTTGTTTAGCGGGGGTTTGGTGGCGCCAGTTTCTAATGCATTATATTTTTTGATATTGAAATATGTATGCAATAGAAATAATTAGGAATAACTTTAAAATTTGTGACAAAATTAGAGTTTTTTTTGCTTTTACCAGAATAGTTTTTGCACATTTTTAGATTTTAGGGTTTTTTTTTTTGTGAATTTTGGATTTTATTTTCCAATAATATTATTTTCAACTTTTAAAGTATTCTTCTCCATGAAGACTGAAGCAACACCTTTTCTGCTTGTAATTCTTCTTTGGCATTTAGTTACTTTCTAAAACTTTTGAAACATTGTTAATAAGAATTAAATCCCTGGACAAGCTTAGAAAGTTGAAAAATAGATATTCAGGAAATAGTAAATTAAAATCATGTTATAAAATATTATGCAAATCTATTAATTGTGGTATTGAAAAATGTAACAAATGATTACTATGTTTCTCAATTTCTAGCTGCTGAAGGGAAGTTCCAATAAAGAATGAAATCTTGTTAATTCCTGACTGGGTAAAGATACTCGTAACAATAATTTTACTCTGGAAATTGATAATAATATTGTTTTTGCATCAAAATATTCTAATAACTTTTTTGTCAATGTTGCTAAAAAATTTTCAAATCAAACTTCTTGTTCTATTTTTGCAAATTGGTTTGTATATGATCCCATTTGTGAAACTAACTTCTTTTTCAAGCCTTAACTTATTAATATTTTTCGCAATCTAAAAAACTAAAATTTTTGAGGATGGATTCTCTAGTAGTTTAACTTAAAAAATTTAAATTACTAGAAGTAGTTTAATTCAAAATTGTGTCTGTTTTAGCATACATTTTCAGTTTAAGTATTCTATTTGAAAAATTTGCTAACGCAATGCAAATTGCTAAAAACGGGCTACTTTTCAAAAATGGTAACAAATTGAAGGTCAACAATTATAGATAATATCTTTACTTTCTTCTCTTTCAAAGCTTTTCATGTAATGAAACTGAAAGATCTAATTTGTTAAGCTATTGTCCGTTTGCCTTTCAAAATTACATATCGACAGAGGATGAACTTTTCAAGTTCTGCAATAAAATATATGGCCGTCTTAATCTAAGTAAGACTGTTTAGTTATTTTTATTGATGTAGGCGAAAGCTTTTGTTTTTCATTTGAAAATTAATTTAAAATTAAATATTACAAGTGAATATATATCAATCATTAAAATTAATTTCTTAAAACAGAATTATTTAATTTAAATTTAAATTAAATTGTCTGATATTAATATCTATACAATATATACAATATAACTTATATAATATATCTCTGTATATAAAAAATAAGAAAAAAAATCATAAGAAATTTATATTACGTTAGTAGATAGTGCTCTACTAAGGTATCCTTCATGGTTTATTATGGTTTATTGGACTAAAAATTGCAATACAGTAATGTATGTTGAAGTGATACTTATTTAAATAAATTAATGATGGTTTATGGTTTATTTAACTCAAAATTGCAATATAGTATTGTCTGATCATTTTAATAAATTATGTCCTTTATTCATTAAACAAAAACATGCTATTAGACTAATTAACGAGCAAGACGTTCCTCTCATAGTTTTGACTTTTCCAAGATTCAAAATCATTTTTTCTTTGAGAAATCTTTTTATTTTCAAAACACTTAAACTATTTTTCATTAAATCTGCGAAACTAAATGCACAAAGCTCTGGTAATTATCTATTGAGAACTCATACTAAAATACAGTTTTAGTTCCTCGCCACAATAAATTCTATTTTTGTCACTTCTTTTTAATTATTGTTCCTCGTATTTTTAATAAATTACCATCTTCTGTACATCCGCAACAGTACAAATTATAAGGCGTATTTAAAGCTTACGAAAACTGGCTTTTTAGATTAGGGTGTTAACTTAAACTTTTAATCTCAAATCTTGTAAATCCAATTGACCTCAAATATTGTAAATTTAGGTAGATCTTATTCTTTTTGGTTTCAAGTTTGTAATGCATTCGACTCTTACTTTGTTGGTAATAGAATGTCCATTTTTTCTCATATACTTAGCTAAGCTATTAGTATTAATAATTTTTATAAAAATGTTAGATTAAGATAAATGATGAAATTAAAAAAAAATGTTATAAAAGCATTAAAAAACAAAAATTTAAACATACATACGCTCATTTGTAAGCCACGCGAGTTATATATTTTGTTATATTGTTGAATATGTTCTTCGGAACAATAAAAAAACGATATACACAATTCTGTTGTTCGTCTTAAGACTGATTTTTTATTTATCTCTTTAACTTGTTTATATTAAAATTTACATATTATACTTATTGCTAACATAAGCATTTCGTAACATAAAACAATAACATTACTTAGTACTAATTTTAAAAATGCTTATGGATTTGTTTATATTACAATTTATTAAAGAAATGCTTGCATTTCCTGTTATTGATTAATTTATTTATCAAGAGGTGAATGAGTTTTAAGTACTTTTATATTAATCAAGGTTAATTGATTCAAAGTTCAAAAACATTTACAAACTTTGACAGAAGACTAACTTAGACAGAAGACTTAACTTTAAATAAAATATACATAATATAAAAAATGTTTGTATTAGAATTCTAAATAATCTTAAAATTGTAAAAGAAATTCAAAACAAAAATTTGGTTACAAATTAAAAATGCACTTAGTAAATAAAATTATGACATATTTGAATTTTTTTTTTTTTTTTTGCGGAATTTTTTTCTTTTGAAAGAAAGTTATTTTAATGTAATTTCATAAGCATATTATATTTTTTGTATAAACATTATTGTTGTTTATTTCTTAGGTTTTAAGTTTCAAATAAAAAATTATTTTTTTCATAATTATTTGTTTTACAACTGCGTTAACTTAATTTAGTGAACTTGAAACAAAAAAAAAAAAAGAAATTTGCAATGAAATATTTACTTACAAATTATATAAATGTAATTATATGATATGATATGATATGTAATACATTTCTTCTCTAAAAACTAATTGTTAACATAGGTCAGTTAAAAATTAAATTAAAAGATTATTATGTAGTATAATTCTTGTTTTTTTATACCCTACACATTAAGTATAGGGTATATTAACTTTGGTATGGTGTTTGTAACCACCAAAAGGAAGCGAGTTAGGTATAGACATGTATATATATTCTGAATCAGGATCACCGCCTGAGTCGATTTAGCGATGTCCGTCCGTCCGTACGCACGATAACTCAAAAAATAATGATGCTATCTTGATGAAATTTATACTGTAGGTTAAGAATGACTAAGGTAAGGCGGGGATTGTAAATGGGCGAAATCGGACCATGCGTTCGAGTACCTCCCATACAACTCCCAAAACGTAATACGCATAATTAATAAAGATAGAAACTTAAAATTTTGTACGAGGGTGTGTTTTTCTGAATCCCTGATATACCCAAAATTTGAGATGAATTGGAGTGGTTGTTCGGGTACCTCCCATAAAAATCCCAAAACCGAACAAGCATATATTCGAAATTAATAAAGATAGAAACTTCAAATTTGGTACTAGGGTGTTATTTTCTGAATCCCTGATTTATCCAAAATTTGAGATGAATTGGAGGAGCTGTTCGAGTACCTCCAATACAACTCCCAAAACCGAACATGCATATCTTCGAAATTAATAAAGATAGGAACTTCAAATTTGATACGAGGGTGCTGTTTTCTAAATCCCTGATTTGCCTAAAATTTTAGATGAATTGGAGTGGTCGTTCGGGTACCTCCCATACAACTCTCAAAACCGAACAAGCATATCTTCGAAATTAATAAAGATAGAAACTTCAAATTTGGTACTAGGGTGTTGTTTCCTGAATCCCTGATTTGTCTAAAATTTGAGATGAATTGGAGTGGTCGTTCGGGTATCTGCCACACAACTCTCAAGACCAAATAAGCATATCTTCGAAATTAATAAACATATAAACTTGAAATTTGATATAAGAATGTTCTACCCTGTTGATGTTTCTAAAATTTGAGATGAATTGGGGTGGTGGTCCGCGTGCCTTCACCCACTTCTCAAGACCTAACTATTCGAATTTAATAAAGACAGAAATCTGAAATTTTTTACAAAGGTTGTAAAAGCATTTATTTTTTTAGCTTAGTTACATTAAATACCTAACTAAAATAACTTATGGATTTTTAATTTAATTTGAATTTTTTAGGTGCAGCGTATAAATAAGTCGGTTGCATCGACTTACTGTTACTTTTACTTGTTTTTCTAAATTTTTGATAATATAAAGTGAGTTACAATTATACTTTTATATATTTTTCTTTTGTTTATTAATTGTGAAGAGTTTATGAGTAATAGTAATATGATATCTTATACTAAAAAATTTAAAAAATTTTGTTTAATACATAGTGTAGTACTATAAGTTGTAGTTACTTTTTTTTTTTTATATTTATAAACTTATATACATAATATGGTTAAAATTTTATTAGAGAATATTGACCTTATTTGATTTAGCATTAACTTAATAGGGTTTGCATATTAAAACATAGTATTTTCATATTAGTTTTCATTGTTTTTATATTTTTTTATAAATTTTTTAAAATCTATATCATGGTCAATATCAATTTTTGTATTTTGCTGGATGTTTTTTATAACACCAAAAATTATTATTATTACTACGATTACAATTATTGTCCCTAATGTAAAACTGTGACTTATATTTTTATGATACTCCAGTTCTTCTATTTTTTTTAAATTTTTTTCCTGACTAAGTAGCAATATGCTACTAATGAACGGATTCGTAATTTATTATAAAATCACAGAAGAATTTGCTACTAGAATTGGAAAAACTTCAAAAACGGTGATGGACCATTTTTTTTACAGATATGATTCAAAAGCAATATTTTTTCCATGTAGTTGATACACCTATGTCTGACCATCAAATGTTTTTAATAAGTGTAGATAAATCACCATATATCGAAAAAATTAAGTAATCCAAAACAGTTGTTGACTTTGACAGACTTGCTAGTGATAATTTTTGGACCGCAATTAGTACACACGATATTTTGCTTCTAAATTAATTTGATTACTTTGTTTCTAAATTAACCTCTTTAATAAAAAAAACATACAAAAACAATTCCTATAAAAAACAAAAAAAAAAAAACGGAATGGATAACAGATGAGATAACAATGAAATTAAAATTCGCGATTCTTACTATAATACTATAAAACTATAAAAAGTTTCTTTTCAAATTTGAATACCTTATTTTTATACCACTACTATAAAAATAAGGTATCCAAATTGATGTCAAGTGAAAAAGCAGTACTTTTCGGATAAATTAGCCGCTGAACCAACCAATAGTAGAAAACTGTAGTATGTAATGGGACACCTTGGCGTTGGAATTTTGTGCGAGAAAGAGATAGCAATATCAATATCAATGAACTCACGACAAAGGTGTTTGAACTTTTAAGGAATGTTGTTGGCGCGTGCGCATAGGAATGTTATTAAGCTTTATGGTCACGACAAAGGTGTTTGAACTTCTAAGAAATGTTGTTGGCGGGTGTGCATATAGAAAAGTTGTTTATTGTTAATAATTGCATAATAGATTGAAATGTTTATACCCGTACCATAGGATCGGATATAATAAAATTACTCCTCCGTTTGTAACACCTCGAAATAAGCGAGCGAGATATACCTTCAAACGTATGGATCGGATCAGAAAAAAATTCTAAGACGTTTGAGCCACGTCCGTCCGTCCGTCCGTCAGCACGCTAACTCAAAAACTAAGAAAGCCAGAATCTTGAAATTTACACAAAATATTCTGGGAGTAATTTGTAGGTTCCTTATTTTTTTTTGGTTCAGTTTGGACCAAAACTTAGGGTAGCTCTCGCACACCTAACTCTTAGATCCCCACATTTTTTTTGAAATAGAGCTATGAAATTTAACTGCTGATAGATCTCACAAAAATATTAATTTTATTTTTAATAACTTTTTTTTATAGCCCCACCCGTTACGGAGCTACAGCTCCCCAAAGGTTCAAAAAAGCTCTATATTTAAATTGTTATAGCACAAGTTGTATAAGATATATCTTCATTTTGAAAACACCAAACGATTACTACTTTTATTAGCTTTAAATGTATATATACAATAAATATATATTTCTGGCACACGGTGTCTTAATTTACCGTTATGCGAAACTCAAATTTTGCAAAATCCTTTAACCCTTCTAACCCTTTAAATCTTCTAAACGGTTTAAGTTGGAAATTTGAAATTTTGATAAAGGTTAGATCTTTGAAAATAAGTATGAGTCATTTCAGAAATTTTTTTTGTATTACCCCCCGTTTAGGAGCTGTAAGGGGTCAAAAACTGAAAATTTCCTATTTTTAAACACCTGTAACTTGAACACCTGTTCAAATTTTTTTGAAGTAATACACAAAAATTAAAGCTTCAACATTATACTCTTATTTCTGTTAACAGCTTTTTTTTAATAATATAGGGTTACTTTATAATTGACGAAAGTGTTACTTGATTTTTTCAAATTTTCTAACAAATTTCTTCAACAAATTTTTTGCATTTGTTTTACTCGATAATTTGAAATTGTTGAGGATATAATGCGTAGTACAAAAAATGTAAATAAATAAACAACATAACGGTTGCTTGAAGAATTTTTATTTATATGATATTGATATATATACATACTTATATAATATCATGTTTATTTACATATCGTATACGTCACTAGTGAATGAATGATAAGAGTATAGATGTATATTATATAGCGCCGTATTTACATACATATATGATATGTATTTTATTGTACTTATAAGAAATTATCCTGTCAATGGAATATTTAAATATAATTTAATATAATATTTAAAATTATATTTATTATTTTGTACTAAGTAAATTTAATATACATTTACCGCTTAGTATTAAATGGTACTATAGAATATTTGAAAAAGTGTTGGATTGATAATCGTTATGTGGAAGGTTAGAATCTGCTTTTGAAGAATATACATATAAACATATAGTTTGAATATATGTACAACCCATAGTTCTAGAAATTATAAAATTCACCCAAATTATTTTAAAATACTAAAATATTAAAAAAATAATATTGTAAGCAGAGTGACAGGCTGTGAACATACTAACGGTTCGTACGGGTATCCAAGAGTTGACAAAGGCAACTGTATTCTTCCTCTTTTTTTTTGCATTATGTTAGTTTGAAAGCTTTTTTAACACAAAAATGCAGTTGTTATTTATGAGATAAATAAAATGCAGTTATTGAGCTTGATATTGACCCTGCTAGTTACTTTGTATAATGTGAACTAAATTTTTAGTTATTGCTCATAAGAGAAAAAAGTTGTATTTATTGATTTATAAATACTTGTTAATGTTTTTTTTTTTTTTTTTTTTTTTTCCTAAGGGAGGTGGGAATCTTCCAAAGACACCAAGAATTTCCCCTTTGGTAGTGTCAAATTCTTACTGACTAAACCCACCTCTCCCTTTAGCCAATATAGTGGGATGAAACCCTTACCTGCGAACGCAGTATATTGGCTAGGGAGCAGGGATAGGAAAGGATAGGAAAATGGAGACGGAAACATTGAATTGGGAGTGGGACTGTAAGGAAACAATGAATCCGCCTATTATTATTATTTAGCTAACAGTGACTAAAGCCGTCACAACAGTTACAACATGTAGTAGTAGTATATATATTACTACATGAGGTAATTATTGAAGGCAACCCCCACTGTCACTGTAGCGGCTGTTATTATTGGTATTAATATTCTTATTAATATTATTATTATTTTACTACAGAGTCAGCGCCATCAGTGGATTACAACGTGCAGCAGTATATAACACCTTACTTGCATGATATAACCAAAGATGGCTCTACTGTAGCAGCTATTATTTTACTATTATTATTATTATTATTATTGTTTTTATTATTATTACTATTATTATTATTATAATTATTGTTTTATTACTATTACTATTATAATTATTATTACTATTATTATTATTATTATTATTATTATTACTATTATTATTATTATTTTGCTACAGAGTCAGCGCCATCCGTGAATTACAGCATGTAGCAGTATATAACACCTTACTTGCATGATATAACCAAAGATGGCTCCACTATAGTAGCTATTATTATTATTACTATTATTATTATTATAATTATTGTTATTATTACTATTATTATTATTATTAATATTATTATTGTTATTATTACTAATATTAATTATACGATATACATTATTACGATATAAAAGTACTACATATTTTTTTAATTTATGACCTGACCGGGGTTTGAACCCAAGACCATTCGATTGAAAGGTTGGCGACTTAACCACTGCGCCATGAGTCAGATAACTTGTTAATGTAGAACAAAAATTTAAGAATAAGTGTAGAAAAATGAGGTGCAGTTTTTAGTTTTTTTTTTGCATTATTGCTATTAAAATGGTAGTTTGAAAGCTTTTTTAACACCAAAATACAGTAGTTATTTATAAGATAAATAAATGCAGGTATTGACCCTGATGTTGTATCTTAGTTTTATGTATTATGCAAATTTGAGATATGTTATTGAAAACTATAAATGTGCAAAAAAATTTAATAATTAATTGTAACAATAAAAAAGCAAATTAGTTTCATATAATATCGTTTTTATTTACCCAAAAATTGTGATCTTTATCAAAACCTAACCATTTAACAAAAACTTGATTTCCTTCAACAAGAAAAATGTCAGGATTTTTGACTCGAGTAAGTTCAGTCTCGTAAAAAGAACCTGAAATCGCTGTTTTTGTATAATCAAGTAAGTTGTAAGTAATTGGGTCTCTGCGTTTTACTTCTTTAATTGTAAATATTTCTGTTGACCAGTTTGGTTGATAACCTTTTGCAAAGTTTCTTTTGTATTTACTTATGCGTACATAATCTCCAACTTTGTATTTTGCTTTCTGATAAAATTTCGGTTGCATGTAAATGGTTTTCAAAATATATTTCTCGTTTGCTTTTGTAACTTTTTTAGGTTGAAGTTCAATTGTATGATGATATGTTGAGTTGTATTTCTCAATAAGTGAGGGCAAAATAGATATCCACTTATAATTACCGTGAAAACTAAACTGCTTCCACATTTAATTTTTTAAAGTACGGTTAAAACGCTCTACTATTGATGCTTTCATTTCAGAATATGTATGATAATGATTTATTTTTTTTATTTCCATAAGTTTTCTAAATTCTTTGTTAAAAAACTCTTTACCTTAATCAGATTGAATATTTTTTGGGAGTGTTCCAGCACGTTTGAAAATGTTTTGCATGCCAGGGAAAACGTTATTAGCATTTTTAGTTTTAATTGGCTCAGCATAAGCATATTTTGAAAAGATATCTATTACAGTTAATAAATATTTATTTCCTTTGTTGTACTTTGCATATGGAATCATTTCGACCTTTTGAAACCTTTTTGAATAAATTTTCTTCGACGAAAGTTTCGTCTGGCTAGTTTATGTATTTCCGATACTATTTGTGCCCTTGACATTATGCCTGTACCATTTAAGTAGTATAGCTATGCCGGTTCTGGATCACTTTTTTGACCGCTATCTCTTTCACTCCTATGTGTTCTTATGGCGGAATGTTTTCTATCTTTTTCACTACTCTTTTAGTACTAGGGTTTGTGACTTTGGTCTAAAATAAAAAGAATGAGGTTTGTGACTTTGGTGTGAAGTAAATCCTCCTAAAGTTATGCAATTAAGATTGAATAAATTGACAGTTATTTTTGAATCTGTTAGTTTGAATACTACAAGTCATAATTAAAATTATTTAAATTATAAAATAAAAATCTGAAATGACGTCAGGGAATTTCTAGAATAAAATATGATTAGGGACTAAAGCTTATAAAATTACGTCAGAAGATTCCCATAGTTGTTAGTAATAATGCTGATGAGGATTAGTTTTTAAAAATTGAGGAATTTTTTAATATATTTTTTTTCATACATTTTTTTAATTTTTTAATGTTTTGCCGTCGGTAAAACACATTTCTTATATGAAAGAGAAAAACAAAACAAAAAACAATAAAAAAAAATTGAGATAAAAATTAAAAAAACTAAAAATGACGTCAGAGAATTTCTAGACTAATATACAAGAAAAAAACGAAAAATTAGTTTAAAAATGACGTTACGAGGTTTCCTAAAATAATAAAAAAATTATCGTACTTTTTTGGGAGATTCCTATTGTTAATTTAAAAAGAAAAAAAACAAAATATATTATTATAAAGTTTTTATTTATTTTTTAAAGTTTTCCGATATTTATAATTATTTTCTTTAAATTTCTTTATGATTTTAGCTAATCGTAATAAAGATATTTTAAAAAATTTGGTTGAATTGTGTGTAACCAAATCCGTCCATTTATCATCTTGATCTTCTTTGAGTGAATTAAATTGAATTAATGTTGACTCAGCATAATTCCTCAGAAATTTGATATGATATTGCATTTCTCGTATATATTTCTTTCTAAAGTGTTTTTTATTTTCTAGAAAAAATTTATTAAAGGTAAAAATTGTTCTTGCGAACTCCATTGTTTGGTTAAAACTAATTAAACAGTTAATTTAGAAACAAAATATGAAAATAGCAAGAGTTAACTAAATCTTCTGTGGGTAGGAGTGCTAGGGCGTAGACAAAATCTATTAGATAAGTTTATTAATATAAGGTTCGATTCCAATTCTATGCTCTTACCCAGAGAAGATTTTTTTATTTTTGATGTACTTAGTCTATCAAAAACAGTCATGGGTTCATTATCATATACCACAAGCCAAAGTCAAATTCCTTCAGCTGTTTTTCTTCAACAAGCATTTAAAGTACCATTTGGACCTTGCCCTCAAGTAACAGTATGTTTCAATTGTGGTGAAAGAAATGTAACGAGAGTTGAATATGAAAATGCTAACAAAACTCATATTGCAGCTCGACTAATGTGTTTGATAGGAATATGGCGTTGTTGTTGCATTCCATATTGTACTGATAACATGAAAAATGCGAATCATTATTGTCCGAAATGTAACAATTATTTAGGTGTTTATAATAAATAAATAATTTAAAATATATATATTTTTTTCTAATAATAATATGATACTCAAAATTCTATAAAAGACTAATTCTAACATAAAATATAACATAATCTGATTAGACTATTAAGTATAAGCATCATAATGTTTTGGGCTGATAATATTTTACATGGGTATAAATATTGTATTTGTGGTCGGAAATGGGCTTCAATTAAAATAATTAATTGGAGAATATTTCACGATTTTTTGGAGGTATATATAACTCCAGAAGGTGGTGAAAAAATTTGTTTATTTAAAATTAGAAATGGTGAATCATTTAATAACCAATTCGAATTATCTCCTTTGGATTGGCAACATATAAAAATAGAAGTATATGGTGGTGATATCTCTATTATTGGTATAATAAGAGGTTTAACAAATAAAAAAAGCAAGCACCTAATCATTTTAATGCTGATTGTCCATTTTCTGAAGAAGATGATTGGCAGATGATTGAAAAGAATATTTCAAATGTTTTGCCAGCTGGTAAGAATAAAGGAATTACTGAAAATATTGATGCATTATCACTGACAAGAAATGAATATGAAGAAAATCAGAATGAATTGAAAAAGTCGATGATAAGGAAACGAATCGATGAAGGAATTATATTTATATATTCAATAGAAAATAAATATAATGAAAAAAATAAAAAATCAAAAATTGGTGACATGTTAACTAATTTTAGAAAATTACTTGAAAATTTAAAAGAGGAATATTTAGATTATATGGAAGCTTATTCAGATGGAAGAGATAGATATTTATCACTCTTTATATATGTGTGTTCTATTATAAGTCAAGTAAAGTTTGTACATAATAAAGAACTTTCTAGAAAATAAAAAGTATAACTTATATAATTATAATTTCCAATCGTACATTACTGCGTGAACCTTGAATGAAGATAGATCAAACTTTTATTGTGACAATGAAATCATTTTTAATTTCAATATTTTGCTTGTTTACTATTCAAGCAAATTCAGCTCCAACTTCTAATATTAGATTGGATGAATCAGCTTTTGGGAGCACATATTTTAATATATTACTTCCAAATAATGAAACTGTTAAAGTAAATTTATCAGTTCAGTTTTTAAAACATGTAATTTCCTCAGAAACTAATGAAATTACAACAACAACTACAATACAACCATTAACTACTTTGCAAGCAGTTGATCAATTTTTATCAGATAAAGCTGATTCAGTACCACAATATGCATCTATAGATGATGCTATTAAAGCTTTTAGAAATAAATTAATTTTAAAAGAGCAGAATATTGGTGGAATAATAAATAGTGAGCATATATTTTATAGACATTTTATATTGAATTTTGGCGAGAATCAAAAACTCACTGTGAGATGTGAATATGAAAGCATTTTTATTAAAAAGTATCTCAAAATTCAGTGTCATGAATATCGAGAAATATTGGTTGAAAGAATTACAGGTGATGGAGAGGCAGAAAAAATTATGATGGTGGATACAGAATATAAATCTGATTTCACTGTAATTGATTTACGAACAATCAAGCAGGATCCGACATATCAAATGGAAATTCATTAAAAAACAAAAAAAATGTAATTAAAAAAATAATATGAAATAAAAAAAATGTTTTTTCTCTATATTAAATCAATTTTATTTATCCATGAATTGTGATCAGATGAGAATCCAAGCCATTTTACAAAAATCTTATTATCTTTACTTTTAATAACTTTTTCAACTAGGTAAATATTATTATGTTTAGATTTTAACAATTCATATTCATAGAAGCTTCCTTGTATAGGTTGACCTTGATAATCTTTCAGCAAATATGTGACAGGGTTAGTGATTTGAACTTTTCTTATCTTGAATATTTCAGTTGTCCAATTTGGTGTGTAGCCTTTTTCAAAAACATGTTTATACTTGCTTATTCGAACTAAGTCACCAATTTTAAATTTGTATGGTGGTGAAATTTTAATATGATTATATATAGTTTTAAGTAAATTTTCAGCATTATCTTTATTAACATCAGATGGTCGTTTTTGAATTGTTCGATGTTTAGTGTTGTTATATTGTTTTATTATTTCTTGAATTAGGTTAATCCATTTATAATTTCCATTAAAACTAAATTCTTTCCACATCTTTTCTTTTAAGGTTCTATTAAAACGTTCAACAATAGAGGCTTTTAATATGCTAAATGTTGAATAATGATTTATATGATATTTATCCATTAATTTTTTGAATATTTTATTAAAAAATTCTTTCCCATCATCTGTTTGTAAATTTTGCGGATGTCTTTTAGAAGTTAGAAAAATATTTTGCATTGCTTTTGTGACGTTCTCTGAAGTTTTTGCTTTTATAGGGATTGCCCAGGCATACTTAGAAAAACAATCAATCACAGTTAATAAAAATTTAAATCCTTTATTCAAAAAAAGCAAACAATAAAAAGCAAACAATAAAATGTATTTAAAATTTATATTCTTTATTTATGTATGTATATAAAGTTATATTATGATTTATTTTTTATTCTTTTATATAAATCCATTAGTTTGGAACATTTTAACATATGATGTTCTGCTGAATTACAAGGACAAGTATCTGGAAAAGTTGTGTTGTTGTCTGATGTATAGGGACATATATCCCAATGATATCCATTCTCTTTTGTTTCAATTTGTATAGAATTTTTAAATAATTTTAAAAAATGAAAATGAATTTTTAATTGTTCATAATGTTCCTCCAATAAAATATCTTCATATTTATCTAAAAAATTATTTAAAGTATATCCGATTTGATGTATATCCATTTTGAATATTAAATGACAACTGATTCCAATTATTTTTTTATAAGTTCTAAACCACTTAATAAATCCAATGCTGATTGAGCTTGAGCTTCAGCTTTTTGTAGTCTATCATTAATAAATTTAATTGGTTTTTTGATTTGAAATTCAATAAAATCACTCATTTGTGAAAATTTATCATTTAACAATTGCGAGAATTTGATATGGATTTCCTCTAAACTAATTTGTACTTTTTCTTCTAATATTTTTAATTTTTCTTCTGATAATTTAAGTTCTATAGATACTGATGTCTCTAAACGAGTAAACATTTCTTTCATTTCGTTTTGTAATAATTCTTTCTGAAAGAAAATATGGTTATTTACAAAATTTTGTGTTGCTGCATCATTTCCATCAATTGATTCTTGAACATTTGATAAAATTTTGTTATCTAAATCATAATTTCCCTCAGAAGTTAATTTGAAACCTATACCTGAAGGACCTTGAGTATGTAGTTTTCTAGAAGAAGAAGAAGCTATACTACGTCCAAATTTATCAAGTGACATTATGGTTTTAACTGATTGTTAATGTAAATAGTTATTGTATTATATTTGCTTCTCTCAACTCTTCAATTATAGATACAATTTCATTGTGATGATTGTTGTTACCAGCTGTTTCTGAAGCAATTAAAAGTCTTAATCTGTCAACTAATTCATTAGGATCATCCCAATAAACATACTGATTTGATTGATTTGTATATTTTAAATGGGTGATTTTCTGGTGAAGAAGATTTATTAAAATAATTAGTAAAAAACTTTTTTTTCGAACAGCCTAAACCAGTTTTTTTATGTCTAGTGTTATAATCATGTTCATATAATTTTCTTAATATATTTTTGTATTTAAAACCTTTGTTTCCTTTTATTTGCTCTAAATTATCATAATTTCTTTTATGCGCATTCGTTTTGTTCAGTATTTGATGATATGTTTTTAAATCACTTTCAGTATAGTTTATTGGTTTTGTTTTAAATATCAATTCATATAGGCCGTCAGTTCCTTTAAAAACTTCATTATCAATCGAAATATTTTTAGTAATTTCATCTATTTCAAAATTAGCATTCCCAAGTTTTCGAACATTTAATGACTCATCAAAATATGGCCCATATGTCTTATCAAGTTCTGACTTGTTAAGAACAGGAAATTGTGAAATTGATGATTCATCAATAATATTATCAGTTATAGATGACGTCTCAAATTTTATAGTATTTGGTGTTGAAGTTATAAATTTACTGTGAGTATTACTTTTGTTGCTAGGCGTTTTAACTTCCGACTTAAATGGCCTCAATAATTTTAAAGTGTTATCATCGCTAGCAGGCAATTTAATTTCCGGTTTGATAACATTATTTGAAAATTGTTGTTGTTTTTGTTGTTGTTGTTTGACAAAATTTGTTAATTCTTTCAATGGTTTTGTAATTGGAGTGAAAGCTTCTTCTCGATTACGGTCTTCTGATAGCTTCTGAACTTTTAAAGATTGAAATTTCCTTTTTAAATTTTTACGAGTTTTAATTAAATCTTTCATAAGTTGTTCATCCATTTTTTATGGATTAGTTCAAGTATTAACTGTAAATAATCGACTGGACTGTTCTCTTGCTAACTGCTAACTTATAATCGCTAACTGCTGACTGGTAACTGCTATCTGCTATCTGTTAACTGTAAACTACTAAACTGATATCTATTAAATGACCTGTTCAGTTAGTAACTACCAACTGCTAACAGATCTTGGTTTAACTAAAATTTAGCAAATGCATCAACATTTTTTCTATATCGCCCATTATTTAAACCACTATCTTTGTCAATTAATAGAAAACCATAATTATCATTCCAACAGCATGCACTCAATTTTTTAAATTCATTAAGTGTCATATCAGAATTTACGTGATCATTATATATATGTTTTAAATTTAAATCATCTTGCTTAAATATAATTAAAAAATTAGCATTATCTCTAACTAAATGCTTTGGAATTCTTGTATATGACTGACATAAATAAAAGCTATCTACTTTTTGGTGACGTCCCATACAAAAATATGCTCTTATATTATCTTGTTTATCACAAGCTACATCATCAAAAATAAATATTGAGTTTGGTTGTGAGGCTGATGGTTCAATTACATCAGCATTATTTGAAAATTCATTATATCCCATTCCTTTGATTGGTTTTATTATTTTTTTTAAATATTCATATTTAGGTTGATGTAATGATTTCGAGTAGATATATATGTTTTCAAATTTGAGCCCTTTAGGATCTAAAAGCATACCTATCATAGCATTAGTTTTACCACAATTTGAAGGTCCGACTATTAATCCTCTTATGCTATCTGGAAAACATTCACCATGTCTTTTTATTTTCTTTTTTGAATTTTGATCGAAATTTTTAATTTTAACTGCATTATCTAGTTTTATAAATTTCATTTTTTAAAAGATGATTAGTATTTGAGTGACTTTCTTAAACTAAACAACTTAATATTATGACACTTTATAATAAATATTCAATCAGTAACCAAAAAACTGTTAATGGAAAAGGTGTAATTAATTCTCTAATTAATAAACTACCATTTGAAGCGCATTTACCTGGTTATAATTATTGTGGTCCTGGGACAAAACTAGCAAAACGATTAGCACGAGGTGATAAAGGAATTAATGGTTTAGATGAGGCTTGTCGAGAGCATGACATAGCATATTCTCAAAATACTGATCAAAATCAACGTCAAATAGCTGATAAAATATTAGCAGAAAAAAGCTTGGCAAAGACTTAAAGCTAAAGACTCAAATTTTGGTGAACGGTTAAATTCATATCTGGTTACAAACGCAATGAAAGCTAAAGTTAAGCTCGGTATGGGTTTAAGAAAGACAAAAAAGAAAATTTTAAGAAAAAAGAAAACTTCGAGAAAAAAGTCATTGAAAAATGTTATAAAGGAAGCTAAATTAGCTGTTAAAACTATAAAAAAACCAACGAATGATAAGAATATTATAAAAACTGCTTTGCATGCTGCTAGAAAGTTTTCTAAAGGACAGAAAAAAAAAAACATTAACATTCCTCGAATAATTCCTGTGCCAAAAATTGGAGGAGTTTTACCTTTAATCCCTATATTTGCTGGTCTATCTGCTATTGGGGCACTTTCAGGCGGCGCTGCAGGAATAACTAAAGCTGTTAACGATGCTAAAAATGCTCACAAAGAGTTAAAAGAAAGTCAACATCATAATAAAATGATGGAAGCGATTGCATTAAAAGGAGGTAATGGATTGCATTTAAAACCATATAAAACAGGATTAGGTCTTTATTTGAATCCAAAAAACCATTAACTAAGTTACCCAATAGAGCTCTTACAAATATTGATTTAGAAAACTTTGGTAAAAAATACTTAAAGTATTTTCGAGGAGTTTTTATGAGAGATAATTTACCAATACGTAGACCTTGGAAATATGAATGTGGTATAATAAATTTGGATAATTCTATTGGAGATGGAACGCATTGCGTAGCTTATTTTAAAAATGATGAAATAACTCATTATTTTGATAGTTTTGGAAATTTAAGACCACCATTAGAAGTAATAAAATATTTTGGAGATAACCTTACATATAATTATAATAAATATCAAAATTTTAATTCTTACAATTGTGGACATTTATGTTTAGAATTTTTATTTCATATTGTTAAGAAAAAAAATATTATCAGTAAATAAAACATATAAAAAATCAAAAAAAAAATTTTTTATTCTTAGTCTAGCTTTATTTAAACTGACCTACATTAATAATTTTGTTGAAGTTCAAAGTTATTTCTCTATATTTGAACATAAATGAAATAAAAAAACTAACTGATAAAGAATAATTAGAATTTAGTTATAAGAAAGAAATTTGTATGTATTTGTATTATATTATTATTAATGGGTATTAGCCTTAAATCTACATCATTGAATTTTGGATTAACCTTAAAAACCTATAAAAACAGAATACACAACTGAAATATCTCATTATATCGATTAAAGACATGTCAATAACATTAACTTTAAACGGAAACTCTTCCACGTTGACAACTAATTATTTTCCCCCTATAGATCTAAAGGGAAGAGAATATACCTGCGGTTTAGTTGATTTCCAAACGTATAACTCAGCATTTAAAATACAAAAAACAATTATCATTTGAAAATAAAGAATATTTAAAATCTCTTGGATATCTGCTAAAAGTAAATTAAAATGGAACTCTTTAATGATCCTATTTTTGATGAAACTATAACTAGTGCTCATTGGAATTCATATTCACCATTCTTTAACTCATTTGGATTAAGCGATATTATACGAATACAAATACAAAATCAGAACTTAAACATATTACCCTCAACAAGTCTAATCTGCATTGAAGGATATGTATCAAAACATGATGGAACAGTTGTTACTCACACTAAACTAGTTAATAATGCTATACCATTTCTATTTGATGAAATTCGCTATGAACTTAATGGTAAAGAAATTGATCATAATCGTAATGTTGGAATAACTTCAACATTAAAAAACTATATTTCACTCAACCCAAATGAAAGTAGAGCTTTATACAATGGAAGTTGGTCACCTGATGCATCAATTAAAATAAATAATTTATATTTCAATTTTTGTATACCCTTAAAAAGATTAATAGGGTTTGCTGAAGACTACAAAAACATTATTCCAAATGCAAAACATGAATTAATATTAACTCGCTCTCGATCAAATGACAATTCATTATTGTGTAGCAGTGCTAATGCAAGTGCAAAACCAAAACTTACTATTACAAAAATATATTGGAAGGTTCAACATATTAACTTAGCTGATAATCTTAAATTAAATTTATACAAAAATATTGAAAATGGTTCAGTTATGAAAATTCCTTTTAGAAATTGGGAATTGCATGAATATCCTACATTACCATCAGGAACTACACATCATATTTGGAATGTTAAAACAGCTTCACAACTTGAAAAACCTCGTTTTATTGTTTTTGCTCTACAAACTGGCAAACAAAATAAGCTGGAAGAAGATCCTTCAACTTTTAATTATTGTGATATTGAAAATATAAAAGTATATTTAAATTCAGAATCATATCCATATGAAGATATGAATTTAGATTTTACAAAAAATCGCTATGCCTTAGCATATGAAGCATATTCGAATTTTAGAAGCTTTTATTATAATAACTCAATATCGGAACCTCTAGTTTCATGGGACAACTTTAAAACTGATTCTCCAATCTTCATAATTGATACTCGTTATCAAAATGATAATCTTAAAATGGGGCCAGTTGATGTCAAGATTGAATTAAAAACTTTAAAAAAAATTCCAGACAATACTACAGCTTATTGTCTTATTTTACATGATCGCTTAATTGAATATAAACCATTAACGGGAGAAGTGGTCAAAATTATCTAAACTTATGTATAAAAATAAATGATTTTGTTTGTAAAGAAAAAGCACATTAATATGGAATATGCAATAATTGATATACAAGCTTTTCGAGATAACAAGAATAGATTCATTTTAATAGAGATTGCTATTCTTTCATCAAATGAGGAAATTCAACATTTTATAATAAAAGTGCCATATGTCTACCAATTTTAATTCCAACAATTGTGAACATTTATGTTTAGAATTTTTATTTCATATTGTTAAGAAAAAAAATATTATCAGTAAATAAAACATAATTAAAAATAAAAAATTTTTTTATTCTTAGTCTAGCTTTATTTAAACTGATTTACATTAATAATTTTGTTCAAGTTCAAGGTTATTTCTCTATATTTGACCATAAATGAAATAAAAAACTAACTGATAAAGAATAATTAGAATTTAGTCATAACAAAAGAAATTTAAATGAAAGATTTTTTGTATGTATGTATATATGTATAGTACCTTAAATTAGAATTTAGCTATTAGCTAGTTCAAAAGGATTTAAGAAGAACATTTTACCATTTACAATCGCTCGTTTTAATTGATATGGATAAAATATCAAACTGGAAAAAGGGAAAATAATAAATCTAAAAAACCTAAAATAAAAATCTGAAAAAAAAATAAATAAATAATAATTTGAAAAATAAAAAAAACTTAATAATTTTATTTTTATTTATATTTTTTTATAATATTAATATTTTTATAATAATTTTATTAATTTTTATATTCGGCTTCAGCAACCTCGAGCTCCTCGTCCCAGTCCTCATCGGACTGGGGACTCCTCCAGAACATATTCCGCAATTTTTAGGCTGTACAGCCTATTTGTATCCTTCCCTAGATTTATTATGGAATAATTTCCACTATTCAGTTCGTTTAAGTCCTCTGTATTTACATTTACGAACATTTTTGGCAAATACAGCAATCGCCTGTTGTTCAATCTTAACAACAACCGTTCGCCATATCTGGTTGTTGTAATGTTTGCACTGATGATATTGTAATTTTTTTTAATAGTCATTTGACTCAATTTAAATATTGTCTCAGGACAAAATTTTTTGTTGAATTCCGTTATAAACTCCATTTGTGAATTGGATACTGGATATGTTATGTGAACTGGTGGTTTGTGAACTTTTGATTGATGTATTTATGAAATGTTGTGGGCTATTTATACTGAATTTTGGGGAATATTTAGATTTTTTTATTTAAAGGATGTTTGTGGTTTTATGATGCTTAAAATTTACCATACAATGTAAATACACAAATATTAGAGTTGAAGCTCGATTGAAATTTATTCCAAATTAAGTAAACACATTTTAATATAAAATTTGGAAGATTATGTTTTACTATTTTAATCACTATCAGAAAAAAGCAATCAAATTCAAATGGAATGTTTGTGGTTTTATGGTGCTTAAAATTTACCATACAATGTAAATATAAAAATATTAGAGCTGATGCTCGATTGAAATTTACTCCAAATTAAGTAAACACATTTTAATATAAAATTTGGGAGATTATGTTTTACTATTTTAATCACTATCAGAAAAAAGTATTCAAATTCAAATGGGATGTTTGTGGTTTTATGGTGCTTAAAATTTATTAAACAAATTCATTAAAACACATTTTTAAAAACAATTTAAAAAATTTATTTCTTTTTTACTCATTAATACTATAATGACCCCAAGGTAATGTACTGTAGGAATCTTCTATTAAAAGTCTTTTATCATCGGATGCACTTAAAGCTAATTTTGATTGGTTTATGCTATGTACAGTGTGGAGTTTTGATTTTATTAAGTTTTGATTTACTATTTTATTAACATCATTATTTAAACAATCAATAAAATCATCAAAAGAAATTTCGTTTTTTACAATATTTTTTTTAACACCTTTAATTTTTTTTATTTTTTCTTTGTTTTCAACTTTAATGGCATACATTTTTGCTCTCAAACCTACAAAGTGAGACATGATATTACCATTTAATTCATCTTTCATTAGACCAACAACTTTTTTATTTACTTGTGGTATTGACCAAATATTATTTGCGTGATAATCACTTGTGTCAAAGTGTGTATGGCAATCATTTTTCATAACTTCATAAATATTAGTATTGGAAATTTCATAGATTAAACTATCAGTATCAGTATAAACAATTGAACAATTTTCTCCAAATTTTGGCTTCATATAACCATAATGATAATTATAATTTAAAGTTTTTGAAATATCTAACACACATAATCCCACATAAATTGGTTTACAAAAATAGACTTCTGATTTAAAAAGTTCTATTGCAACCAAATTTTCATTAAAAACTGTAGCAGTTTTAAAGAAAAGGGATGCTATCATAACACTAGCTCCATATCTACCTGCCCATTTTGAAACCAGTTTCACGGAACTATATGTTCGCACATTCTCCATAGTTTTTCCAAATACTGCATTATTGAATAATTTATATTGATTTTTTTCAAAATCATTTGCTGCTTCAGCTCTTAGTTTTGTATTCAAATCAATGTAGGATTTTAACCAAGGAGATTGATTAAATTCTATAACTCTATGAATTTTTGTTAATTTTAAACCATGTTTTAGAGCTTGTTTTAAATTTCTATAATGTATAACATATTTAGATTTGTCATATAAAGTGGCAAGCAATTTTTTCTGTTTGGAACCTGGTGGACATATATTTTCAGGACAAAATGGTAAATCTGAATGTAAATCATGAAGCTCTTTAGGATATTCCAAATCTACTTCAAAAATATATCCATTATCACAATCATCAGAAATAGAAGAAATTGTATCAGCTGTAAATTCTTCAGTATTTTCAACCCATTTAAAACCTCCATATGGCAAATGTTGTGTCATAGCGTATCCATACTGATTATTTATATCCCAATACATTAAATATTTCTCTGGTTTGTCTTTATCAAAAGTTTCCAAATATTGATTATTCGCTTCACAGTATCTTTTTGTACATTGTGTTAACCCTCCACGTATACCCCTCTCAATAAACATTATCATATCAATATCTGTAAGAAGTTCCAACTCTATATTTGTATACAATAACATTGCATCCCATGTATAACCAGGAAGTGTATAATAATGAGCTGGATCTAGTTTGTGTGTTTTCAAAGAAGTAATTCGAAATTTTTCAAAAACATCAGCCAACAACAAAACATCTGTTTTTAAATATAAATCAGAATATTCACCTAAATTTTTAATTTGTAACTCTTTCCACACTTTTTTACCATGATCATAATCTTTATCGTTAACATTTTGTTTGTTTAGTTTATTATAAAAATGATTCTTATTGGGAAGAGTTTCTTCCTTGAACTTTTCAAAACTATTAAAATAATCATAGGGATACCTTTTCTTTTTAATAAATTAATTTGATTAGATGTTAAATTTGCAAATTCTGATTCTAATATTGGATATTCGTTTAATAATGATGAAATTGAATCTAAACTAGCAGGCAAGAATCTAAATGAATCTATAAATCTAAATTTGATTTTACAATTATCAATATTTTTTGTAAATGATATATATTTTTCCTTATTAAGTGGTAATACATTCACATTACCTTAACCAATTTTATTAATATCTTTTATAATAAAATGTGCATCATACGAGCTTAAGTTATGAAAAATGATTGGTATAGTTAAATCATCTTCAAAATTTAAATTACAGCTGTTATGTGCAGCTCCGCGATATTTACCTGTTAAATGGCAATGATCACGTACTTTTTTAGAAGTAGAAGTAAATTGTTGTTCACAAATAAAACATTTTTCAGCAAATCTAAAATTTAAATCTTCCTCATTTGAAATTATCATTTGTTTACTTTGAGTTAATTTATCATTTAAAATAGTTCTTAATACCTTAAGTTCAGTCATAAACCAATCAATACAATCTTCACCACGATAAGATACATAAGTTTCAAAACCAGAATTATATGAAGATTTTATATAATAACCGATTGAACATGGAATATGTTCCTGATATATATTACCTTGGTCAGTTTCTTTTAAAATGCATTCAATATCTGCATATATTACAATTGGAACCATTAGCTTATTTTTAAAATTCTTAAAACTAAGTGTATTATTTTCTAAAGTAGGTAATCTTACTTTACAATTATTTTGATTGAAACAATCTTTCTGATGAACTTCTAGTTTTTCCTCACTATGAAAATAATGTAAGCAGCGGTTGCAAATATGTATGAAATGATTATGATTAGATGTATTTGATGAAACTAGCCTTGACAAGTTTTTGATCCATACATAATGTTGTTTCATTATAATTGTATCATCATCATCAATATCAGTTACTTCTTCTAATAACAATAAATTGATATGTTGTCTATCTATTATTTATTAATTTAAATTTTAACTGAAGTTAAAATTATTGTTATACCTTTCTCTACCACTTTTGACAGTCTTAATGGAAATATTTCTTTCTGTTTTTTCTGTTCCCTTTCAGTATGAGTAAACACATTAATTGATACATTATTGTTTTCTTCAAAAATTCCAATTTTATTAATTTGCATTGGAAAATCTATACCATCCAAATCTAATACATCAGTATAGTCTGGATAACTTGAAATTCTATTTGAATTTATTTCTGTAGGAAATTGTGCAGAAACAATAGCCCAAGCGAAACAGGCATCATCATTATTTCTTACATTTACACAAGCTTTTTTTCTTAAAATTTGGCCGATGGTGTTGGTATGAAGGAGCTACCTTTTATTGGTGAATGATTGTTAATATTGATTACTAGGTTGAGAATAGCTGAAAGGGCCCATCCACTATCTTTTTCTTGAAACTCTTCTAATTTTTTTAATAACGAATCTACAATAGACTCACTTATAATTTCATTCAAATCATCCTCCATATAGATGGTTACATTTTTGGTGTTTAAGTGCTTGAACTCCTTTTTTTCATCATTATCATTACTTTTAAATATTTTGCATTCACCACAAAATACACAATTAATTTTAATGCTCCCATATTCTTCTAAAATTTTTCTCAATTGGGGTATCATTATTGTTTGACATTCCTTAAGAAATATTTTTGGATCTTTATGTATTATATTTGTTATAATAGCTGATCGTATTCTACACTTAAATGCTGAATAGTTTAAATCTTCCCAAATCATATTATTAGCACTATTATTAGTATCAATGCTGCCACCTCCTTTGATCATATTATTATTATTTTTTACTATATTGATGCTAATAAATGATCTCAATTTTGATATTGCTGACAAAAGTTTTTGTTTCTTTCCAAATTGTTTAATTTTTATCAAAATTTGTTCCAATTTTTTAATATCATCTTGACAATTTTTTAAATTTTCACTATTTTTCTCAGAAGATAATACTCCATTTTTATTAAAGTATTTTTCAACAATAGAATCTGCATAACCTTCCATTTTAATTATGTATTTAATATTACACCTTTATATTAATTTTGAACTTCAAACAACCTGAACCAATGCTTTTAAAATAAAATATTAATTGATAGGGACAACTATCTTGAACGACAAAAATATGTGTATCAATCAACCGTTTTTTTCTTTTCTTTTTATATTAACCAAAAAATTCAGATTTTTATTTTACAACTTTAAAAATTTGTTGAACATTTGTTGAACAAAAAGTGGTGGGGGTAGATGATTATACATGTAACTCATATAATAAAACTCCCCTGACGTCATTTCAGATTTTTTTTTTTTTGTTATTGTTTTAGCGACGGCAAAACACAAAATTTTTTTGTTATTGTTTTCTACATAATTCAAAAAATTCAAAGAAATTCCCTGACGTCATTTCAGATTTTTATTTTATAATTTAAATAATTTTAATTATGACTTGTAGTATTCAAACTAACAGATTCAAAAATAACTGTCAATTTATTCAATCTTAATTGCATAACTTTAGGAGGATTTACTTCACACCAAAGTCACAAACCTCATTCTTTTTATTTTAGACCAAAGTCACAAACCCTAGTACTAAAAGAGTAGTGAAAGAGATAGAAAACATTCCGCCATAAGAACACATAGGAGTGAAAGAGATAGCGGTCAAAAAAGTGATCCAGAACCGGCATAGCTATACTACTCATTTAATCATATTTTCCATTTCTATTTTATAATTTTCTATAGAGCAACAGTTACATGTATCCGGTTCAGATGGCTAGTTATCGTAAGCCTAAGGATAAAGAACAAAATGAGTTCCGTATATTGACGTAAATTTTTCTGTTGTTGAAAATTCTTTAACGTATTTATACATGCTAAAATGCGTTGCTTATGCTCATTTATTAAGACAGAGGAATATGATTTTAAAAACTCTTCCAATTCTTTCACCTCCACCTCCAGTGAGAATAAGTTATACACGTTTATGCTTTTATATATATAAAGAACAAATCTAATTACCTTTCAATGATTTCTAAAACACGAGCCGATAATGATATATTTTAATCATCCATTTACAATGATGGTTGTGGGACCATCTGGATGTGGAAAAACATCATATGTATGTAACTTAATTAAAAATATTAACAGATTGATACATCCAAAAATTGAAAAAATAAAATGGTGTAACCCAGAAATGTCTGCTATTCAAACAAGTATAAATTTCCCTGATATAAATTTTTATAACAGAATTCCAGAAGAGCTTGGGGAAAAGAAACCTACTTTAATAGTTTTAGATGATTTAATGTAAGATTCTGCAAATAAACAGGTATGCGAACTTTTTACTAAAGGTTCGCACCATCGCAATTTATCTATTATATTATTAACGCAAAACGTTTTTCAACAGGGGAAATTCTCCCGAGATACTTCATTAACTTGTAAATATTTGGTGCTTTTTAAAAACCCTCGAGACAAATCTAAAATTTTTCCTTTAGCTAGACAACTATATCCGGAAAATATAAAAGGATTCCTAGGGGTATATAATGAATCAACCTGAAGTCCACATGGTTATATTGTGTTAGATTTAACACAAGACGTTAACGATTTGTTTCGTATTAGAACTAATATTTTGTCTATTCATATTATATCGCAATATGTAAATACTTTATATATCATTATATCACGTACACCCCACACCCCAGGAAACAGGGGTTACAGTTACCTGGCACATTTATGTAATAAATATTTTGTGAAAAGAATATTGTATATGCTACTGTGATACGGGTGTCAGCTGTCAAAAATATGAAACGATTGAAGAAAAACCAACATATGTTACATGTACTAGGAAATTGCAACAAGAAGAAATTTCGTGAAAATATTCTTAAATATTGTGATGATGATATTATAAAAACTATTGCTGAAACTGCAATCAATATATTAAATGGAAATAATAAAATATCACCAGCACAAAAAGCAAAATTAAAAAAATATAAAAAACAATTAAGATTTCTAGCCTGTGCTAAGAAAAGTATAAAAGCTAAACGAAAAATATTAATTCAACATGGAGGATTTCTAAACGGTGTTCAAAATTGAGGTATCATTTTAATTTTAATAAAAAAAGACTTTTTTTTTGAAATATTAAATATATTTTTATTTTAATTTATTACAAATAGGTTCCGGTTAATAATCAAAAATTATGTCGGCCAAGTGGCCCCCTCTACTACTTCGGCAGGCTTGTAATCTTTTACCAAAATTCTGAATCACGTTGTTCAATAAACTGTTCTCAATGGTTGAAATCTGCTCGATAATGTTGTTTTTAAGCTCTTGAATTGCTGTGGGATTATTGCTGTACACTTTAGATTTCACAAAACCCCACAAAAAGAAATCCAACGCTGTCAAATCGCACGATCTTGGTGGCCACATCACTTCTCTTCTACGAGAAATAATGCAATCTTCGAACTTTTCCTTCAAAAGATCCATTGTTTCTCTTGCTGTGTGGCAAGTGGCACCGTCCTGTTGAAACCACTATTCTCTACGTCCAAATCATCAATTTCCCGCCACGTAAAGCTTCGGATCATCTCCCTGATTTCCATTGACCGTAATCGCATTTCCATTTGCGTTTTCAAAAAAATATGGTCCGATGATTCCTCTTGACCAAAAACCACACCAAACCGTAACTTTTTGTGGATGTATTGGTTGCTCTAAGATAACCCTTGGATACTCTTAACCCCAAATACGGCAATTCTGTTTATTGACATAGCCATTGAGCTGGAAATGAGCTTAGTCGGTGAAGATTATTTTGTTAAAAAAATTCTCATTTTCTTCTTGTTTTTCGATTGCCCAAGAAACGAATTGCCGACGTAATGCATGGTCAGTTGGTTTTAATGCTTGCGTCAGCTGGATCTTATTAGCCTTTAAATGGAGATCACGATGCAAAATGTTGAATAATGTGGATGGTTTGATGTTTAATTGCTGCGAACGATGACGAATGGAAGTTTTTGGATCTTCTTCAACACTTCTGCTCACAGCTGCTACATTCTCGGTTGAACGGCCACTACGTTGATAAATGTTGCCTCTGTTATCAAGAACAGATCCAGTTTCTAGATATGTTCAATTTATCAACTATCAGCTTGATGGCACGATTTGTTGGAGCATTTTCTCTACCAAATTTTGTTCGAAATTTCCTAATTACATCTTGAAAACTTTTACCATTTTCAAAAAATGTTGTAATAACAAAAACACGTTGTTCCTTCGTGTAACGTTCCATATTAACTAACCGGAATGTATTTAAAATATACCTAAAGAAACCTCGTATAAAAATTCCAGGTAGAAAAAAAATGGCGGCAAAATCAAAATGATACCTCAATTTTGAACACTCTTTACCTACATTAATTGGTACTATATTATCTGGTGTAATAGGAAAACTTCTCAGTAAGACATAATGCAGCGAATGATTGTTATGTCACCAGAAATATTTTCAAAATTTAGCAAATTATTTCAAGATGATAAAAACTTGGATTTATTGGATCAAAAAAAGGAAAAAGTTTTATATGATAAAAAATTAAAACCATTGCAAAAATGGTACTTATATCGTCAAAACCTTCTCAAATATGGAATTAACAAAAGACACACAAAAAGATTACCAGAAAAGGCTAATAATCTTACATTTGATACAGGCACTCAAAGAAAATTCTTTTCTAAACGAAATGCATATACAGAAACTGAATTACCTAAATACAAATCAACATCAGCACAGACCGATTTTTTACCATTAGTTACTGATAATGTGTTTGAATATGACCCTAAAAAAGAATATTCAAATATGGATATCGATTTAACACATTACGATTTGGATGTTGAAAATTCATTTAAAAAATTAGCTCAAACTGAAATGTTGAAAGATGGAAAATTAGTAGAAAGACCATCTCTAAGCTCTGATTATCGAATGTTTGAAACACCAAGTGGTGATGTAATTACCGTTGCTGTACCTTCTCCTGAAAAAAAGAAGACACTGAGATCAGCCGGTAGTTAAATTGCCTCAACTATACTTTCACAATTTTCCGAAACAAAAAAACGAAAACTGAAACCTTTACTAAGAAGTCCAAAACTAAGAACTTCATTAACACCTGAATGGAGAACATATAAATAGTTCCACATTTTATGTTTTAGCAGAAGTTAACAAAGATGGATAGTCAAGATGACTTCTATGTAACATTGTTTATTTAACACTGTTTCCAGACAACACTTTAGGTTCATTCGAAAATAAATTACCTATTCACTTTGATTTAAGAAATGGAAACTGGAAAGTTGGTCTTTCAGAAATATATCTAAACGATTTCCTACAAACAGAAGAATTTAACAAAGAGAAATGTGCATTTATCAATATTGGGCAGTATAATGTTTATGTAAGAAACATTGAAAAACCTCTCGAAAAAATTAAAGTAACCAAATCTATAGGCTACACATATTATTCATATGACGTTTCGGAATTACATTTGGATGATTGGAAGTTTAATTTTTTGCCAACTCTTATTAAAAATATAACTCCCGGGTTTACTCGAAATCAAGTTTTCAAAGAATTTTTTAATGAAGTTTTGACATATATCTCTACTCCTAAAAATTATGATGATGGAATATTTAAAGAAGTTTCAGAATCTAACCGAAGGGATTTAATTCGAATATCGCAGACTTTTGATGAAGATAGTTTCTATATAAAAGTTAATCAAAGTTATAATGTAAAAACATTACTAACTGAATTATTTCAACAGAAAAAAAATATAAAAAATTTCTAAACAAAATTACCTGAAACTATTCAAATTAGCTGTTGCTAATAATAAAGGTGAATTGAATGATGATGATTTATTCAGATATCATTTAATCATCTATTTTTGGAAGTAGCAAAGTGCGGTCGTTGAGAGCTATCAACATAAAAAATTGTAGAATATCTACAAATATTGAATTTGAAAATGTTCATTACATACCTATAGAAAAAAATTGTTTTGAAACGATAGCGATTAAAATTAGCTTAGGTAGCTTAAGTGAGATATTATTCCTCTCAAGTAGGAGGAGCAATCAATGATATTGGACCTTTATTACAGTTTTATCCAGCTATACAAAGAGGTCGTGCTTTTGGAAATATTTTCGGAAGTTTAATTCGGTACTTAAAGCCTGTTACAAGTAATGTGTGCTTGTGTAAATGCTTGTGTAAACACAAGTAATATTTTTAATGATATAGCATCTGGTGCAAACATAAAAGAAGTCGTAATTGATCAAAGCAAAGGTGGCATAAAAAATTTACGGAAATCAGTAGTTAACCAGCTGCATTCGATGTATGAAGACGAAGAGCTATAAAAAGACAAAGAGCTATAAAAAGACGAGTAAAAGCGACGAAGAAAGCAAAGTAAAATCTCCGATATATTCAATTAAAAATGGAATGTATGAAATTTGAACTTGATGTTTTTGCATCATTACCCGTACAAACAAGTATTTTACGTTCAGAAGAGGTAGCATACAATCCTTTACCTTCTTTAGAGGCATCGTCGTCAACCATTGAATTTATTTCGCTTGGGAATGGAGATACATATCGAGATCTATCCAGTACCTATATAAAGTTTAAAGTTCAAATATTAAAAAAAGATGAATCACTTTGGAGTGCAATCGATAAAATAGGAACCAGAACTGAAGCAAGGGCAGCTCCAGAGCCCAGTGTTGTAAATAATTTATTACACTCTTTAATTAAACAATGTAATGTAACTCTAAACGAAAAAAACATCACTCCTTCGGATTCCTTATACCATTATAAAGCATACATAACTACTTTACTAAATTATGGTACAGATTCCAGTCAAACACATCTGGAAGCATCTGGTTGCGAATTAGATAAGCCAAATGTCAATGATTTATACAATTCTGGTTCTAAATCAAGAGAAAAATCATACAATAATTCTGCAATAGTAGAATTAATGGGAAAATTACATGTAGATTTCTTCAATACTTCCAAATTACTTTTAAATAATGTTGACATTCGCATTTCTTTAGAATTAGATTTTTATATTTTCTTTAACGATAACGATGAAAGTTATTTAAAAATTCTCGAAGCTACATTATACATGAAACATTTAACAATTAATCGTAGCATATTGATAGCACACAATACTGTACTGGAAAAGGCTAACGCGAAATATTTTTATACAAGAAGTGAAATCAAAACATTTACAATTCCAGCTAACACTTCCAACATATCATTGGACAACATATTTATAGTGCAAAAAGCAAAAGCTCTTGTATTTTTTATGGTTAATAATGAAAATTTTAATGGTAAAAGATCGAAAAATCCATACCATTTCGATCTTCAAAATCTCACACAATTTCAATTATATGCGAATGGAGTGCCTACACCAAACTCTGCAATTGAAGCAAGTTTTACATGGAATAATCTTTGTAATTGTTATTCAGTGGAACTGGTATACATCACTCTGATAGAGGACATCAAATTTCAAAAGAACTTTTTTCAAAAGGTTATGCAATACTAGCTTTTGATTTATCACCAGACGACTCGGGAACAGATACATGTCAGAGTTTATTAAACCAGGAAGTAGTAAAGATTGAAACAAGACTCAGCTCTCCATTAACTTCAACATTAACTTGTATTGTATTTGCAGAATTCGATGCCAATATCGAAATTGATAAAAATCGTAACGTATACGTAAACATATAAAAAGAAGTTTAATGTACTATTTATATTCATTTGAAAATGGCATGTGCTCTAGTAGATTACTTGTTCTGTATGGATGATAACAATACAATATTTGTAAAAAATATTGCTGTGGCTGGCATAAAAGAAAAATGTAAAACTATTGTAAAAGAATGAAAGTATAAATTTCCTGTCAGAGATTTAAAAAGAACAGACATTGAGAATTACTCTTTTGGACATATCGATAACGAAAAAATAACTAATAACTTAATAAATTTGCTTGAAAAATTCGATATAGTCTTAACAAATGGAAAACTTAAAGCAGAATTTTAACAACATTTATACGAGGAAATACTCGACTAATTGATATTTCCCGCTTGCAAGAAAATGAATACACTTCAGATTTCAAAGGTGCTGAAATGTAATAACTTAACACATAAAATATTTAGAGGCGTTTATGCTCTTGATAAATTACCAAAACAAGTTTTAAAACCTAGTATTTTGGTGGTAAATACCAATATCTTTATGTATGTAAAAGATCTTTATGTATTATATTTGTTATAATAGCTGATCGTATTCTACACTTAAATGCTGAATAGTTTAAATCTTCCCAAATCATATTATTAGCACTATTATTAGTATCAATGCTGCCACCTCCTTTGATCATATTATTATTATTTTTTACTATATTGATGCTAATAAATGATCTCAATTTTGATATTGCTGACAAAAGTTTTTGTTTCTTTCCAAATTGTTTAATTTTTATCAAAATTTGTTCCAATTTTTTAATATCATCTTGACAATTTTTTAAATTTTCACTATTTTTCTCAGAAGATAATACTCCATTTTTATTAAAGTATTTTTCAACAATAGAATCTGCATAACCTTCCATTTTAATTATGTATTTAATATTACACCTTTATATTAATTTTGAACTTCAAACAACCTGAACCAATGCTTTTAAAATAAAATATTAATTGATAGGGACAACTATCTTGAACGACAAAAATATGTGTATCAATCAACCGTTTTTTTCTTTTCTTTTTATATTAACCAAAAAATTCAGATTTTTATTTTACAACTTTAAAAATTTGTTGAACATTTGTTGAACAAAAAGTGGTGGGGGTAGATGATTATACATGTAACTCATATAATAAAACTCCCCTGACGTCATTTCAGATTTTTTTTTTTTTGTTATTGTTTTAGCGACGGCAAAACACAAAATTTTTTTGTTATTGTTTTCTACATAATTCAAAAAATTCAAAGAAATTCCCTGACGTCATTTCAGATTTTTATTTTATAATTTAAATAATTTTAATTATGACTTGTAGTATTCAAACTAACAGATTCAAAAATAACTGTCAATTTATTCAATCTTAATTGCATAACTTTAGGAGGATTTACTTCACACCAAAGTCACAAACCTCATTCTTTTTATTTTAGACCAAAGTCACAAACCCTAGTACTAAAAGAGTAGTGAAAGAGATAGAAAACATTCCGCCATAAGAACACATAGGAGTGAAAGAGATAGCGGTCAAAAAAGTGATCCAGAACCGGCATAGCTATACTACTCATTTAATCATATTTTCCATTTCTATTTTATAATTTTCTATAGAGCAACAGTTACATGTATCCGGTTCAGATGGCTAGTTATCGTAAGCCTAAGGATAAAGAACAAAATGAGTTCCGTATATTGACGTAAATTTTTCTGTTGTTGAAAATTCTTTAACGTATTTATACATGCTAAAATGCGTTGCTTATGCTCATTTATTAAGACAGAGGAATATGATTTTAAAAACTCTTCCAATTCTTTCACCTCCACCTCCAGTGAGAATAAGTTATACACGTTTATGCTTTTATATATATAAAGAACAAATCTAATTACCTTTCAATGATTTCTAAAACACGAGCCGATAATGATATATTTTAATCATCCATTTACAATGATGGTTGTGGGACCATCTGGATGTGGAAAAACATCATATGTATGTAACTTAATTAAAAATATTAACAGATTGATACATCCAAAAATTGAAAAAATAAAATGGTGTAACCCAGAAATGTCTGCTATTCAAACAAGTATAAATTTCCCTGATATAAATTTTTATAACAGAATTCCAGAAGAGCTTGGGGAAAAGAAACCTACTTTAATAGTTTTAGATGATTTAATGTAAGATTCTGCAAATAAACAGGTATGCGAACTTTTTACTAAAGGTTCGCACCATCGCAATTTATCTATTATATTATTAACGCAAAACGTTTTTCAACAGGGGAAATTCTCCCGAGATACTTCATTAACTTGTAAATATTTGGTGCTTTTTAAAAACCCTCGAGACAAATCTAAAATTTTTCCTTTAGCTAGACAACTATATCCGGAAAATATAAAAGGATTCCTAGGGGTATATAATGAATCAACCTGAAGTCCACATGGTTATATTGTGTTAGATTTAACACAAGACGTTAACGATTTGTTTCGTATTAGAACTAATATTTTGTCTATTCATATTATATCGCAATATGTAAATACTTTATATATCATTATATCACGTACACCCCACACCCCAGGAAACAGGGGTTACAGCTACCTGGCACATTTATGTAATAAATATTTTGTGAAAAGAATATTGTATATGCTACTGTGATACGGGTGTCAGCTGTCAAAAATATGAAACGATTGAAGAAAAACCAACATATGTTACATGTACTAGGAAATTGCAACAAGAAGAAATTTCGTGAAAATATTCTTAAATATTGTGATGATGATATTATAAAAACTATTGCTGAAACTGCAATCAATATATTAAATGGAAATAATAAAATATCACCAGCACAAAAAGCAAAATTAAAAAAATATAAAAAACAATTAAGATTTCTAGCCTGTGCTAAGAAAAGTATAAAAGCTAAACGAAAAATATTAATTCAACATGGAGGATTTCTAAACGGTGTTCAAAATTGAGGTATCATTTTAATTTTAATAAAAAAAAACTTTTTTTTTGAAATATTAAATATATTTTTATTTTAATTTATTACAAATAGGTTCCGGTTAATAATCAAAAATTATGTCGGCCAAGTGGCCCCCTCTACTACTTCGGCAGGCTTGTAATCTTTTACCAAAATTCTGAATCACGTTGTTCAATAAACTGTTCTCAATGGTTGAAATCTGCTCGATAATGTTGTTTTTAAGCTCTTGAATTGCTGTGGGATTATTGCTGTACACTTTAGATTTCACAAAACCCCACAAAAAGAAATCCAACGCTGTCAAATCGCACGATCTTGGTGGCCACATCACTTCTCTTCTACGAGAAATAATGCAATCTTCGAACTTTTCCTTCAAAAGATCCATTGTTTCTCTTGCTGTGTGGCAAGTGGCACCGTCCTGTTGAAACCACTATTCTCTACGTCCAAATCATCAATTTCCCGCCACGTAAAGCTTCGGATCATCTCCCTGATTTCCATTGACCGTAATCGCATTTCCATTTGCGTTTTCAAAAAAATATGGTCCGATGATTCCTCTTGACCAAAAACCACACCAAACCGTAACTTTTTGTGGATGTATTGGTTGCTCTAAGATAACCCTTGGATACTCTTAACCCCAAATACGGCAATTCTGTTTATTGACATAGCCATTGAGCTGGAAATGAGCTTAGTCGGTGAAGATTATTTTGTTAAAAAAATTCTCATTTTCTTCTTGTTTTTCGATTGCCCAAGAAAAGAATTGCCGACGTAATGCATGGTCAGTTGGTTTTAATGCTTGCGTCAGCTGGATCTTATTAGCCTTTAAATGGAGATCACGATGCAAAATGTTGAATAATGTGGATGGTTTGATGTTTAATTGCTGCGAACGATGACGAATGGAAGTTTTTGGATCTTCTTCAACACTTCTGCTCACAGCTGCTACATTCTCGGTTGAACGGCCACTACGTTGATAAATGTTGCCTCTGTTATCAAGAACAGATCCAGTTTCTAGATATGTTCAATTTATCAACTATCAGCTTGATGGCACGATTTGTTGGAGCATTTTCTCTACCAAATTTTGTTCGAAATTTCCTAATTACATCTTGAAAACTTTTACCATTTTCAAAAAATGTTGTAATAACAAAAACACGTTGTTCCTTCGTGTAACGTTCCATATTAACTAACCGGAATGTATTTAAAATATACCTAAAGAAACCTCGTATAAAAATTCCAGGTAAAAAAAAAATGGCGGCAAAATCAAAATGATACCTCAATTTTGAACACTCTTTACCTACATTAATTGGTACTATATTATCTGGTGTAATAGGAAAACTTCTCAGTAAGACATAATGCAGCGAATGATTGTTATGTCACCAGAAATATTTTCAAAATTTAGCAAATTATTTCAAGATGATAAAAACTTGGATTTATTGGATCAAAAAAAGGAAAAAGTTTTATATGATAAAAAATTAAAACCATTGCAAAAATGGTACTTATATCGTCAAAACCTTCTCAAATATGGAATTAACAAAAGACACACAAAAAGATTACCAGAAAAGGCTAATAATCTTACATTTGATACAGGCACTCAAAGAAAATTCTTTTCTAAACGAAATGCATATACAGAAACTGAATTACCTAAATACAAATCAACATCAGCACAGACCGATTTTTTACCATTAGTTACTGATAATGTGTTTGAATATGACCCTAAAAAAGAATATTCAAATATGGATATCGATTTAACACATTACGATTTGGATGTTGAAAATTCATTTAAAAAATTAGCTCAAACTGAAATGTTGAAAGATGGAAAATTAGTAGAAAGACCATCTCTAAGCTCTGATTATCGAATGTTTGAAACACCAAGTGGTGATGTAATTACCGTTGCTGTACCTTCTCCTGAAAAAAAGAAGACACTGAGATCAGCCGGTAGTTAAATTGCCTCAACTATACTTTCACAATTTTCCGAAACAAAAAAACGAAAACTGAAACCTTTACTAAGAAGTCCAAAACTAAGAACTTCATTAACACCTGAATGGAGAACATATAAATAGTTCCACATTTTATGTTTTAGCAGAAGTTAACAAAGATGGATAGTCAAGATGACTTCTATGTAACATTGTTTATTTAACACTGTTTCCAGACAACACTTTAGGTTCATTCGAAAATAAATTACCTATTCACTTTGATTTAAGAAATGGAAACTGGAAAGTTGGTCTTTCAGAAATATATCTAAACGATTTCCTACAAACAGAAGAATTTAACAAAGAGAAATGTGCATTTATCAATATTGGGCAGTATAATGTTTATGTAAGAAACATTGAAAAACCTCTCGAAAAAATTAAAGTAACCAAATCTATAGGCTACACATATTATTCATATGACGTTTCGGAATTACATTTGGATGATTGGAAGTTTAATTTTTTGCCAACTCTTATTAAAAATATAACTCCCGGGTTTACTCGAAATCAAGTTTTCAAAGAATTTTTTAATGAAGTTTTGACATATATCTCTACTCCTAAAAATTATGATGATGGAATATTTAAAGAAGTTTCAGAATCTAACCGAAGGGATTTAATTCGAATATCGCAGACTTTTGATGAAGATAGTTTCTATATAAAAGTTAATCAAAGTTATAATGTAAAAACATTACTAACTGAATTATTTCAACAGAAAAAAAATATAAAAAATTTCTAAACAAAATTACCTGAAACTATTCAAATTAGCTGTTGCTAATAATAAAGGTGAATTGAATGATGATGATTTATTCAGATATCATTTAATCATCTATTTTTGGAAGTAGCAAAGTGCGGTCGTTGAGAGCTATCAACATAAAAAATTGTAGAATATCTACAAATATTGAATTTGAAAATGTTCATTACATACCTATAGAAAAAAATTGTTTTGAAACGATAGCGATTAAAATTAGCTTAGGTAGCTTAAGTGAGATATTATTCCTCTCAAGTAGGAGGAGCAATCAATGATATTGGACCTTTATTACAGTTTTATCCAGCTATACAAAGAGGTCGTGCTTTTGGAAATATTTTCGGAAGTTTAATTCGGTACTTAAAGCCTGTTACAAGTAATGTGTGCTTGTGTAAATGCTTGTGTAAACACAAGTAATATTTTTAATGATATAGCATCTGGTGCAAACATAAAAGAAGTCGTAATTGATCAAAGCAAAGGTGGCATAAAAAATTTACGGAAATCAGTAGTTAACCAGCTGCATTCGATGTATGAAGACGAAGAGCTATAAAAAGACAAAGAGCTATAAAAAGACGAGTAAAAGCGACGAAGAAAGCAAAGTAAAATCTCCGATATATTCAATTAAAAATGGAATGTATGAAATTTGAACTTGATGTTTTTGCATCATTACCCGTACAAACAAGTATTTTACGTTCAGAAGAGGTAGCATACAATCCTTTACCTTCTTTAGAGGCATCGTCGTCAACCATTGAATTTATTTCGCTTGGGAATGGAGATACATATCGAGATCTATCCAGTACCTATATAAAGTTTAAAGTTCAAATATTAAAAAAAGATGAATCACTTTGGAGTGCAATCGATAAAATAGGAACCAGAACTGAAGCAAGGGCAGCTCCAGAGCCCAGTGTTGTAAATAATTTATTACACTCTTTAATTAAACAATGTAATGTAACTCTAAACGAAAAAAACATCACTCCTTCGGATTCCTTATACCATTATAAAGCATACATAACTACTTTACTAAATTATGGTACAGATTCCAGTCAAACACATCTGGAAGCATCTGGTTGCGAATTAGATAAGCCAAATGTCAATGATTTATACAATTCTGGTTCTAAATCAAGAGAAAAATCATACAATAATTCTGCAATAGTAGAATTAATGGGAAAATTACATGTAGATTTCTTCAATACTTCCAAATTACTTTTAAATAATGTTGACATTCGCATTTCTTTAGAATTAGATTTTTATATTTTCTTTAACGATAACGATGAAAGTTATTTAAAAATTCTCGAAGCTACATTATACATGAAACATTTAACAATTAATCCTAGCATATTGATAGCACACAATACTGTACTGGAAAAGGCTAACGCGAAATATTTTTATACAAGAAGTGAAATCAAAACATTTACAATTCCAGCTAACACTTCCAACATATCATTGGACAACATATTTATAGTGCAAAAAGCAAAAGCTCTTGTATTTTTTATGGTTAATAATGAAAATTTTAATGGTAAAAGATCGAAAAATCCATACCATTTCGATCTTCAAAATCTCACACAATTTCAATTATATGCGAATGGAGTGCCTACACCAAACTCTGCAATTGAAGCAAGTTTTACATGGAATAATCTTTGTAATTGTTATTCAGTGGAACTGGTATACATCACTCTGATAGAGGACATCAAATTTCAAAAGAACTTTTTTCAAAAGGTTATGCAATACTAGCTTTTGATTTATCACCAGACGACTCGGGAACAGATACATGTCAGAGTTTATTAAACCAGGAAGTAGTAAAGATTGAAACAAGACTCAGCTCTCCATTAACTTCAACATTAACTTGTATTGTATTTGCAGAATTCGATGCCAATATCGAAATTGATAAAAATCGTAACGTATACGTAAACATATAAAAAGAAGTTTAATGTACTATTTATATTCATTTGAAAATGGCATGTGCTCTAGTAGATTACTTGTTCTGTATGGATGATAACAATACAATATTTGTAAAAAATATTGCTGTGGCTGGCATAAAAGAAAAATGTAAAACTATTGTAAAAGAATGAAAGTATAAATTTCCTGTCAGAGATTTAAAAAGAACAGACATTGAGAATTACTCTTTTGGACATATCGATAACGAAAAAATAACTGATAACTTAATAAATTTGCTTGAAAAATTCGATATAGTCTTAACAAATGGAAAACTTAAAGCAGAATTTTAACAACATTTATACGAGGAAATACTCGACTAATTGATATTTCCCGCTTGCAAGAAAATGAATACACTTCAGATTTCAAAGGTGCTGAAATGTAATAACTTAACACATAAAATATTTAGAGGCGTTTATGCTCTTGATAAATTACCAAAACAAGTTTTAAAACCTAGTATTTTGGTGGTAAATACCAATAATTCTAATGAAAAGAGAACACATTGATTAGCAATATTTGTTCCAGTTCAAGGGTGTTCAGAATATTTTGATTCATTTGGAAATCCGCCATTTCACAGTAAGATTATAAAATTTCTACAAAATCAATCGACATGTTTTGTTTTCAACAATAAGCGTTTACAAAGTAATTTAACATCTGGACATTATTGTTGTGTATATCTATGGATGCGAAGTTCCCGTAAAAGCTTAAAATATTTTCTTGATTTATTCGACACATCAACCCCACTTAAAAACGATAAAAAAATACAAAGAATATTTCGAAAAATTTTTAAAAATGTGGGAGAAAAACTATAAATACAAAATTCTAAAATAGAATTAATCAGTTAAAGCAAAACAAAAAATGGAGCATCCAACAAAGTCAGAAGTATTTGAAACAGAAAAAGGTGAGCCACGCAGAACCTTTTGTTAAGCTATATTTATTTTTTGGATAAAAAACAAACAATAAAAATTCAAATTGGATTTAATATTGAGAATTTTGCTGCATCAATAATTTTCCAAATCAACAATTTTTCAAAACAAAGTCATAAGCGACATCAATTATTTGGAGTGGTATACATTTTATCACGATCTTAAAAACAATCAAGCAAAATTAAATTCAAAGGGATTTTTGCTAACATTTAATCATGCAGAGCGCACTAAAAAACTTACATTGCAGTTAGATGAGTACATTGCAGTTAGATGAGTCGTTTTTGTTTTATGCTAGACTTTATACAAGCAGTGATGTCATATAACAATGGAGCTGAACTAAATATACGAGAATATATATTCAAATATTTTGAAAGATGTATTGAAAAGAATAAACTAAGATTGGAACAAGAAGATTTCTACATTCCAATGAATTTACACATAGCTCAGTGTAACTATTCAGACTATTTTATGAAGTACCTATGTTTTTGTCAGAAAAATTATCTTGGTCAACAATAAATAAAACAAATATTTTTTAAAACCAATTACTTTCTTTTATTAAATAAATATATAAATTCATACAATTTTTTACAGCACATCTTTTTAAATTTTCAGTAATGTTATGGTGAGGGCAAATGGTTGTGTGGGCAATGAATTTAAATGTTCGTTTAATGTATTTTTAATTGTTGAATATTCTATAAATCCATCATCCCAGTCAAAACCATTTATTTGTCTTTTATTGAATTTATTTTGCTGTTTAACATCACTATTTAACCCTTCGAAAGAGTAAGGTGCTTTAAACAGAAACAGCATTGGTATCAGTAATCCTTCAACTATTAAAGTATATTCCTTCAAGAAATGTTGCTTATTATTTCCAATAATAAACTGTAGATCAGCTCCTGCTTTGCTGCTGCTTATTTTGTTTTTTACTACATTAAAATAAGCCAACAGCCTTTTATTTATATCTGATTTCACCAAACATGGTGGGGCAGTTGCGCATTGTACACAATGGGAAATTTTTTTAAATAAAAGAAAACTAAATATTATACATAAAGGGTTGTCTGATGTACAGTCAATTAAAAAACCATGAGTATAGTAACTATTGCCTGCAGGTTATTCTCGGCAATAATAATAATCAATATTTAAAGAATTAACTTTTGCAGGTGCAGATTCATTATTACCAATATTGCACGTTTTCAAATTACCGTATTCTTAGGAAGATTTATCGGATGTCAATAAAAAATCTTTAACAGAAATAAAATTCAAGGTAATTTGAACATAATATATTATGTATGTTAAATAATTTGATTTATTCCAACCAATAAATTTAAAAGAGTTAGCGTGCAACCAAGTGAAAAAAACAAGTGGCCCGCCAGAGCTCTGGCCCGAACCGTCAGAACACACACAAGTGACAAGAAAACCCAGACCCCAGCAGCCAGAGTTAGCACAAGTGGCGGTGGAAAAGCTTTTCTGTCTTGAGAAAATGCCCATGTCCCTATTACCGGGGTCAACAGAAGTGGCTGTAGAAAAGCTTCTCTGCTTTGAAAGAATGCCCACGTCTCCTTTGTCGGAGCCGACAGAAGTTGGAAAAGGGTGTAAAAATAAATAAAACTGAAATTTTTAAAAATAAATAAAAGAACAATATTTGAATTTTTTATGATTCATTTATTTTTAATTTTTTAATTTTAGTATAAGACCAAAGAGTGAACCTGTAAAAAGAAAGAAACCTGAAATTTATAAAAATAAAATAAAAAGAAAACAATTCAATTTTTATAATTCTATATTTATTTTTGTGCTTTTCTAAATTTCCGGAATTAGATCAAAGAGTGCCATATTCCATTTGGCGGTATCTCTCTCTGTAAATTTAAATTTAAATTTTTTGGAATTCAGCTCTTGCAGCTCCGCCTCCGTTGTTACCTTTTTCGAAAAATGTTCTGGCAAAAAGAACGTTATACATTTTTTAGTTGATGGGTCCTGCACCTTTGCTAAAAGAACTCTTTGGCCCCTTTTGGTTTTTAAAAACCACCAATTTAACACATCATAATGAACTCCCACAGTAAGTGCATCGATTGCCTGGTACACCTCTTGTTCTCCTTTTCCTGCGGCAATTAAATTGTTTAAAAAAGACTAAAAAAAAAAAATCATATAAAATTTATATTTTTATTAAAAATAGTTTATATATTAAATTTTAATTAATAAGTTTTACTTACCATAGTTAATATATTACCAATTATTGAAAGAAGTATGAAGAAATTATAAATTTATAACCCTTATATATGATTTAAGCAATGATATTAATTTTCCCCACTTGAATTTAAAGATAAAATTACAATACTGAATTTTAAATTAAATTTTAATCATAACAAGATCAGAAATACTCGTAACTAAGTTTTATTTTTTATTTTTTTATGAAGAATTTGCAACTTTGTAAAAATATAAATAAATCTTTTCAAATAATTTTCTTTTTAAATAATAAATAGTTGTTTATCAACTTTGTAAGAATATAAATAAATCTCTTAAAATAAAAATAAATTAATTGCAATTTGAACGATAAACGTACGATATGAACCCACCATCACTAAAATCAATAGCTAAGTGGCTGTGTTCAGGAAAATTTAAATTCAATTATTACGAATATTTGTGCATTCGTATGGATATTCAAAATATTAAATTGTATTGCCCCTGGTTAAAAAAGGATGTCACTATTCACGAATTAAGGAAAAATTGTAGATGGCTAGGAAAAAAGAAAGGTCCAGATAGAAAAACTCAATTTACTGTAACCTATATGTATGAAAAAATAATTGCAAAATGAAAAACAATACAAGTTTTGCTTCGATTTCTGTAAATACTAATTAAAGGATGCTAAATAAAAAATAAATAAATAAAAAAAATTGGTTTTTCTTTTTATATAAAATATTTAATTACAGCTCTTTAACATATTTTACATTATTTAATAGCTTCTTACTCTTTTATATCCAAAAGGTTGAGAAGAAAAAATCATCAAAGAATTTACGTTTTTCTGATTTCGCCTGATATTTTTTGATTTCTGGTACCGTAACAACCTTTTTGAGTGCGTCGGATATTGTAAGAAAGTATGTTGATATTGGTGTCATTTGAGTTTCATACAGCATCTTTAATTGAATTGAAAATAACCTTTTGAGAAGCTGAGTAGTTAAGATTAATTCCTTTGACTTTGCAGGTTATCTTTTCTTTTCCATCCTTAGTACTATATACTTTGTAAGTATAATTTTTTGGTGCACCACTTACAAATTCTGTGATGTTGACTCCATAGCATTCAAGCTTATCCGTCATATCACCAATAAAGTTCCCTATTTCTGGTTCATATTGTCTTTCTACTTATATACATTACCGAATCTGTATCACAATATAGTACACGATCACCAAGTTGTTGCAGATAATTATATAATTTAAGACAAGCCTGAGTAGTTGTGTAGGCGCAAATGCATACATTTACGGTAGGTAAAATGTCTGCTACTTCCTCTTTATAGTGCCAGGTAATTACAATATTTTTTTCATTCACAGGTAACATATGGCACACTTCTATATTTGGGTTTGTTACCATTTCATAAAGTTCTGAAAGCATTTGTTAGCATTTCATAAAGTTCTGATGGATCAATTACTATCTTTGTTTTTTGTTGATTCTCTCTCTGACCAAACTTTCTCCAAAAAGAGTTTAGCATTAATTTTGCAAATGATCTTAATCCAGAATTCCAACAAATTTTAGAAGACTCCAGCTTAATGTTTTCATTTTTTAGAAAATCTTCAATGTATTTTTCTTTTTCTTCTTCGGTTGAACATTTACTGGACCAGCCAGAAGCTTCTTGTTTCATTTTTAAAAACTTATCCATCATGTTAGTGAATAATCCATCAATATTTGTTGTTTATTTTTATATATATTTATTGTACGACCTCCGCAAAATGCATCTCGTGGGTTTAATGGTGTACAATTTACTAAAGGATGATTGTTCAAGCATTCTGCTTCTGATTTGCTTAACTTTCTATGAAATTCACAATTCCACATTTCAATTACTTCATACCTTTCCCTTAGTCTTTCTGATTTAGCAACAGTTTTTTCATATTTACTATTTAATGTGTCATTGGGATCATTTAGTAGCGAAATGTCCCTATTATGTAGACAAATTGGATGACCATGAAAGTAGCACCCATGAAACTCAAAAATTTGTCTAGTCTCCTCGCAATATCCATCTACTTTAACACCGCTTACCACAGCTTCCCGCCCTTTAGCTGCATGACGTATATTGATTCCTCTTTTTTCCTCTTCGTATATCAACCAGCGTAAAGCTTCCTTTGAATGGTTGTCAGCATATCTGTAACCATTCTTGAGGATTATTCCAATTGTATTAGATTTTAAAAAATTTCGTCTATACACAAGATTACAGGCTGCTGTAATTGTTGTTGCTTCAAGGAAAGGCTCAACATTGCATTCATCCAAAAATAATTTTCTAAATTTTAAACAGGCTTCTGACAGAATTTTTACATCGCTAATGCAGTATTCAACTATATCGCGTTGCACATCAAACTGCTCATTTTTGTGGTCTTCATAGCATTTAAGAAAAGTAGAACGTTCTTCCACCTTCATTGCATTTGGTTTGTAATATTCAACACGCGGGAGGGGTCCAATATAATTTTCATTTTCAGTTGTATTAAAATAATGCGGAAAATATACCTTTTTTAATACTGGTGGTAAATCAAAGGCTTTTGGCAATTTTGATAACGCCATTGGAAAATAATTTAATGAATCTAAAAACTTAATATTTTCTAATATCATCAAAATTATTTTGGTACCCCGCATTATAAGTTCTGGCTTCAACGACGTATTTTCCAAAATATGGTTCAATATGAATTGGTGATCGCACGCTTGACCTTGAAATATTTTTCTTTGTGTTAAAATATAAGCTAAGAAATCGCTTATTACATTTTTGTTTTTAATCGTAGTGCGAAATTTACATTTTTGACAAAAGAAAAGATTTCCCTCATATAAACATAAATCGCATCGTTGTTGAAATATACATAGGTTAGCTTCATGTTGTTTAATTTCTCCTATAGATTCTTCATTTAACTTTTTTTCCTGTACAATTTGTTCTTGTCGACTTTCCAAATCGTAAAATATATATAATATATCTCCTGTTTTTGCTAGCCGTACATCTGACTGTATATAACATAGATGCTCTTGGTCCACGTGTGTTTTACAAATTTTACAAAAATATTCTCCACAAAAATGTCTTCTATTTCGTAAATATGTTTTTAAACACTCGGTACATCTTATCACCGTATCTCAAACACTTTTTCTTGAAGATCCCGAAGCTTTGTGATTAGTGAGGCATTGTTGCCCTCTAAAATAACGATTACAACCCTCACATAAAATATTTTTTTGATCTTTTGGACATGCCGGAGATTGCTTACACTATGGGCATGTACCAAAGCATCTGTGATTGTTTTTGCTGTTGTACGGTATGTGACATGTTTCACAATAATATGAACAACAGAATGCAGCTGTTAATGATGTCACAACGTTGTAATGACCTTCATGATATAGGAGGTTCAGCCTTTTGCCATCATCACTTGCTTCAAATAAAACATCTCTACCTTTAGTTCCATATTGGTAAACGACAATTTTATAATCTTTTAAATATCGCTGAAACTGTTGAAGCTCTCGTATCCCGCACCCGTTTTATGGTATAACTATTCCAGCGTTGTTGATGAGATCTGTGGTCATTTTTGATTCTAATTTATCGGTGTTTTTCTTGATCTTAGTATATTGTGAATTTTTTTCTATATGGGCTTTAGCCACTATAAGTGTCCGTGGAAAGCACAGGTTATCCTTGTTTCTAATTGTGATGATGCCTTTACGTTTTGCGCATTCCTGCGTAAAGGAATTATAATTCCTACCACGTTTCCCACGACCTTGAGGTAATCGCACAGTAGTTATCCCCAGGCAAAAAGTATCAGTACTCAATCCTGTAAGTTATAATATACCTAAATATAGTTACTAAAAATATATATTTATGTTTAATACACTTACCTTCGGAATTATTTTGGAACATTTTACTTATAATTTCCCAAATATCCTCAAATTTAACTTTAGCAGCGTCTCTAAAATTTAACCAACCAGGACCCCGCTCTTCAAAACTTTTTCCACAAAAAGTTATACCCACTTTATCTGTGGGTAAAATGTGTTTGGTGCCATATGTTATTACTTCATTTATAGCCTCCTTTATCCAGGCTATTGGCTCTGCATTCTCTGGCACATGTTTTAGTTGAAACAAATCTTTTAATGTTGGTCATTTGATCCTTAATAATATTGTAGTGGTTGTTCAATTCACCCGAGGAAGTCGAAGCGCCGGCTATACTTTTATATTTTTGAAGTAATATTTTCTTAGACATTCTTTACTTCTTTTTAGTTTGATAGTTAGTCAACAAATTTTTATTGGAAATGAGTTTATTCTGAATATATATTCACAGCTAAAGCACAAAATTTTGAGTTGGAATACCAAAGTATTTTTTGCAACAATGTAATTTAAAAAATAAAAAATGAATTTCAAATGTTTAATTAATTTATAATTAATTTCAAATAAAAACATTCCATTTTATTTTTAAAAGTCACGATTTATATTAATTAATTTTAATTGTATGCACATTCCACTTTTTAAAAATTGCGATTTTTATACTGTTTAATTTCAAGATTAATTTCAATACAAAGTAGCTAATTGACACTAGAATGTAGGTTGTGGCGAATGATTTATTAATTTTAAATGTCAACACATTCCATTTTATTTTTAAAATCACGATTTCAATACAAAGTAGTTAACATAATATATTCAATACTTTCATTTTATAATGTTCTAACTTGTATGTACAATAACTAAAAATTTAGTTCACATTATACAAAGTAACTAGCAGAAAATTTACCAATAGCTGATTTTTTTCCCGATTACAAAATACAAAGTAATTAACAATATAAATAATTTCATATCAAACACCTGCATTTTTGTTTAAAAAAATTAATCATTAAATACAACTTTTTTTTTCTCACGATTTTATACATACATATCAAGGTCAATGCATGTTTTTTATTTCATAAATAACACATTTTTGTATTAGAAAAAGCTCTTAATCTAACATTTTAATAATGCAAAAAAAAAAAAAAAAAAACAAACTATACCTCATTTTTCTACACTTGTTCTTAAATTTTCATTCTACATTAACAAGTACTTATAAATCAATAAATACAACTTTTTTTTTCTTATGTGCAATAACTAAAAATTTAGTTCACATTATACAAAGTAACTAGCAGAAAATTTACCAATAGGTGAATTTACAAAATAACAAGGTAGAATGTAAACCAACGGTTTTTAAAAGCGCACATTTCCAAAACTCAATACAAATTGTTTAGAAGTGTGGCTTACACAAAAATTTGAAAATTTCATGTAATAAGAAAAAACTTGAAAATAGGACATTTTTGAGATTTTGAGGGGCCGTAAGTCCGGAATCCTATATAACTAAGAAAAGCTGTTAACACACGTAAAAATTTATTATTGAAGCTTTAATTTTTATGTCTTGCCGAAGAAAAGTTTTTACAGGTGCCTAAGTTACAGGTGTCTAAAAATAGCAAATTTTCAATTTTTGAGGCGTAATAACTCTTAAAGAGGGGGCGTTACCAAAAAATTTTCTGAGGAAACTTATACTAATTCTAAAAGTTCTTTCTTGTCTCAAAATTTCAGATTCCTATCTAAAGGGGTGCCGGAGTTATGAAAAAAGAAATTTCATGCAAAATGTGGTTTTCACATAACGGTAAATTTAAATCGTAAATTACAAAATATTACATAATTTTGATATTGTTTTATATAGATAATAAAATTTTCGATCTTCTACCGGTTTTAGATTGCAAAACTATTACGCAAAGCCCGAGATATATACATCTGAAAATGGAGCTTTTTTACAATTTTGAAGAGCTGCAGCTTTGGAACCCTTTACAACTAAAATAAACCTTTCACACACGTAAAAATATATTATTGTAGCTTTCATTTTCATGTCTTGCCGAAGAAAAATTTTTACAGGTGCCTAAGTTACAGGTGTCTAAAAATAGCAAATTTTCAATTTTTGAGGCGTAATAACTCTTAAAGAGGGGGCGTTACCAAAAAATTTTCTGAGGAAACTTATACTAATTCTAAAAGTTCTTTCTTGTCTCAAAATTTCAGGTTCCTATCTAAAGGGGTGCCGGAGTTATGAAAAAAGAAATTTCATGCAAAATGTGGTTTTCACATAACGGTAAATTTAAATAGTAAATTACAAAATATTACATAATTTTGATATTGTTTTATATAGATAATAAAATTTTCGATCTTCTGCCGGTTTTAGATTGCAAAACTATTACGCAGAGCCCGAGATATATACATCTGAAAATGGGGCTTTTTTACAACTTTGAAGAGCTGCAACTTTGGAACCCTTTACAATTAAAATAAACCTTTCACACACGTAAAAATATATTATTGTAGCTTTAATTTTTACATCTTGCAGAAGTAAAATGTGTGCAGGTTCCTAAGTTACAGGTGTTTAAAAATAGCAAATTTTCAATTTTTAAGCCCTAATAGCTCATAAACAGGGGGTGGTCCGAAAAAATTTTCTGAGCAAACTTATACTAATTCTAAAAGTTCTTTCTTGCCTCAAAATTTCAAGCTTGTATCTAGAAGCGTGCCGGAGTTATGAAAGTAGAAAAATCATGCAAAATTTGGTTTTCACATAACGGTAAATTTAAATACTAAATTTAAAAAAATTGTATAATTTTGATATTAATTTACAAAGATAAAAGAAATACCTGTCGAATGACGTTTTCAGATTGAAAAAATCTTAAGCAGAACATAAGATATATGCATTTAAAAATAGGGCTTTTTCAAAGTTTGAGGGGGTGTAGCTCCGTAATGAGGGGGGCTACATGAAAAAGTTGTTCCACAAAATTATTTTTTTTATGAGACCTACCTATGGTTAAAATTTTTTTTCTCTATCTTTAACGGTGTAGAAGTTTTGTAAACAGACGGACGGACGGACGGACGGACGGACGGACAGAGTGAAACTAATAAGCACATTTTTTCAAAATTTTTTTGGAAATGTGCTAAAAAGTAATTAATATAATAAATCATTACATATCAAACACCTGCATTTTTTGCTTTAAAAAATTGATCACTAAATATAACTTCTTTTCTCATGATTTTATACATACATATAAGGTCAATACCTGCATTTTATTTATCTCATAAACAATATCAAGGTCAATAACTGCATTTTCGTATTAAAAAAGCTTTCAAACTAAAATAATGCAAAAAAAAAAAAAACATTTCAATCTATTATATTTATTAATTATTCACAATAAACAACTTTTCTATATGCACACGCGCCAACATCATTCCTTAAAAGTTCAAACACCTTTATCGTGACCATAAAGCTTAATAACACTCCTATCCACACGCGCCAACAACATTCCTTAAAAGTTCAAACACCTTTGTCGTGACCATCATAACGCTTAATGACATTCCTATGCGCACGCAAAAGTTCAAACACCTTTGTCGTGAGTTCATTGATATTGATATTGCTGCTGGTATCTTAACCCCCATTTTGGTAAAGTTTATTAACAAAATGTTCCAAACTTTTGTTTTCCCAACCTCACTGAAGAGTGCAGATTTTCGCAGGGTTTGGTTTAATACCTTGGGAATTTACTATGTGGCCAAGAAACTCGGTTTCTTTTTGTAAGAAATTACATTTGTCTACTTGGATTTTAAGTTTAGCTTGATTTAATTTAGTAAAAATTAATTTAATACTGTTTAAATGTTCTTCTAAAGAAGTGCTAAAAATAAGAATATCATCCAAGTAGACGACGCATATTTTATTAATATATTCTCGCAGCACCGAGTTCATTAATCTTTGAAAGGTTGATGGGGCATTTTTAAGCCCAAATGGCATTCTTAAGAATTCATAGTGCCGAAAAGGTGTTGAAAATGCGGTTTTTTCACTGTCTGACTCCTTCATTGATATTTGGTGAAAGCCCTTTGCAAGATCTAATGTTGAAAAATATTGGGCTTTCCTTAATTTATCCAATATGCTTTCGATATTGGGGATAGGGAATTTGTCATCTACTGTGTTTTCGTTAAGTTTTCTGTAATCGATGACAATTCTCCATTTTTTTAAACCGGAGTTATCCGTCTTTTTTGGAAAAATCCACAATGGACTATTGTACGGAGAGATACTTTCTTTGATAATACCTTGTTCAAGCATTTCATGAATTTGTTTCTCTATTTCTTTTTCATGGATTTGAGAGTATCTATAGATTTTGGAATAAATAGGTCTGTTTATTTTAGTTTGTATTCCATGTTTTATTTCGGTAGTTGAAGTCAATTGATCTCCCTCTTTAAAAAATATTTGTTGATTTGCTTTTAATAGATTTACTATTTTTGTTTTCTCTTCTAAATTTAAATGGTCTAAATTTATCTTATTAATAAAACTATTGTCTAAAGATTTTATTGAACATATTTCACTAACAATGAAAGCGTAATAATTTTCTTCAAACGGAATTTTATTATTATTAATAATTATATATTTATATTCTAGATTTATATTTGCTTTAAATAGTACTAAACAATTTATTATAGCATCACATTATAGCATCATAATTCTTACTTTTAAAATTAATTACTTTCCAGTTAACGGTCCCTAAAAGTTTAAATTCTTTGGGTATGGGTGTAATTATTTTATTAACAACTTTATTTGTGCCGTTAATGGTAGAATAGTATACTGGTTTATTTAATTTTTCTTCAGCAAAATTTTTTTGAATATTTGGTTTATAATACTAGTAGAGGATCCAGTATAAATTAGGCATTTAATTTTTTTACAGCCTAAAGTTATAATTATGATTGGAAGTTTAGGTACCGAGGCTTTTAATGAAAATTTACATCTGTATCTTGGTTTAGATTACAAACTTCCATAGGTTGGCAGTTAAATTTTCTTGTTTGTGAGAAGTTTTGCTCTGTTGTGTTAAAATTTTGATTTTTCTGAGTATAATTATTATTTTTTATTCTATTACTATGATTATAATTAGTTTCATAATATTTAGGTTTACTAAATTTGGTTTGTGAACTAGTATTATCTTTTGAATTGTAAAATTTATAATTATTATAATTGTTATTAGTAAAATTATTATCCTTATAGCTATTATCACTAATTTTATTTCTATTAAAATTTTTGTTTTTATTATATATTTTGTTATATGAATTCGAATTTTTATTTTTTATTTTTCTACTTTCTGTATCAATAGCGTCTGTGTTATCTAATAATTTTAGTTCATCAAATTTATTATAGGCTTCAATAAATGTACCATTCTCAGGAATATTATTTCTTAAGAAATCATGTACTTTACTACTTACTATATCAACTAAATATTTATCCGTATTTTTAGGGTGATAAGTAGATGGCTTATTTTCATTGAATTCATATAACTCATATAACTTTTAATTAATTTCTTTAATACTAGTAAAAAGTTCTCTTTATGTACTTACTCTTAATGCTCTGCATTTATTAAGTAGATCTGTATAATCATATCTTGGCCCGAAGTGCAGCCTCAGCTCTTGTTTTACATCATTCCAATTATTTTGATTAGAGATTTTCAAACGTTGTATACACCTTTTTGTTATACCTTGTAGTTTTTCATTAGTGATTATGCTTATTCCATAATCTCTTAATCCTAGTGCGTTTGGACAAAGTTGAAAAGCTCTCCCTACTGAACATATAAACTCCTGAACTGTATATTCATATTTCCATTAAATATTCTTAACTTACTTATGTAGGTAAGAGATTGATCGGGTGTTAAGGACAAATTACCGGAGTTACTTTGTTGTTGTTGTGTTGATTGTTCTTGTTGCGTAATTGCTTGTTGCTGTTGTTGTGTACTTGTAAACTTTAAAACTTATAATAAATAAACTTAATAAATAAACTTAAAAACTTAATAAATAATTAAATATTTATTGTACATATTTGAGTAATAAAATAATTTTAATTTTGATAAATTATTAGCACTGTATAGCAAAACTTTATTTATGCCATTATCTGGAATACGGTCTATAATGTATTGGATTGTACAAATTTCATTGATATCTGAAACAGTGGCAATTTTAACCATTTTGAAAACATATTGTTGAAGCGTCTCCTCCTGTTACGCATAACAAGCGTCTATTCCTGAAACATATTGTTGAAGCGCCTCTTCCTGTGAAGCGTCCTTCGATTACGTAACCGTGTGTGAACTTTGGCTGTAGAGACCGTTAATTAATGTAAAATATTGCATACACCAGAATCATACGCTCCAGAAATTTTACAAGGTAATTGTCCTAGCACAAAATTAATGATGATTAAAAATTTTTTTTTTTTTTATTAACTTAAATGTTTTGAGTTTATTATAAAATTTTTATTTTTATAATACCACTTTCTTAAAAAAAATTTTTTTTTTCTAATTTACATATATTTAAATATATGCTACGGTTCTTAATTCAATCTTTGGATTAAATTTTTCCCGACTGCGCTAGTTATATATTTTGTTATATTGTTTTTAATTTGTTGTTACTGAGTGCTTAAAATATCCTACGAATTTTGGCATTGAACTAATGGACCTATAATTGCTAGGATCGGTTGGATCTATGCCAGGTTTTTTTTAGCGATATTATTTTCGATGTCCAAAAATATGGAAAATACGAATTATTAATTGCATTATTAAATAGTATAACATATTTAAATATTATAACGGACTTAATCAAAACTATATTTGGTATGTTATTTATGTTATTTATTCCAGAAGAACCTTTATTTTTTAAGCTGAGCTCTGCATTGTTTGTGAATGGGCTATTTATGCTATTTTCATTTGAAGCTTTGTTTTGTTTAGAAAACTTGGCAATAATAATATTGTTGGATTTCAAATATTCAGTGAAGCTTTTAAATTGTTAAATTTTGTTCAAAATATTTATTTAAAACCTACTATTTGTTGATGAATTAGTTTTGTGAACTTTTTCTAAATATGAGCCGATTAAATTATAAATTTGAGTGTGGTCTTTTAGAATGAATTTGTTAGAGCTAGCTCTTTGTAGATTGTTAATATCAATATTATTTTGCAGTAAGTGGCGTCTCGCTGTGTTCTAAGTGTAGTTTAAGAATATGGTTACAATTATTTCACCTAAAAATTTTATTTATTTCATGAAATATGTTTGAACTATTACTATGTGCTATATTTTTAGATGTTTAGATCAGTGTTTATTTATTTGTATCTTAATCTGTTCTTTTATTAAAGAGTAAATATTATTCAAAATGTTTTTGGGAAATTGTAAGTTATGTGGGGAAAAATTAAGTCTTTGTTTGTGGATTTTATGAATATCTCTCATTAGTTCTATTTTTTTTCTTAGTAGCTTTTTAAGATTTGCAGAATAAAATTTATGCATATTGTTTGAACAAGTAAATATTGGAATAACATCCCTCATGGTTTTTGGTGTTATATTATTTAATTTTATAAGATCATAGTTTTGTTTTTGAATTGATATATTACTGTCATCTGGAATTGTAAAATTATTATTATTTTCCTTAAAATAATGTTGATCCAATTTATTTTGAAATTTCAGCCAGTTAGGACATTTAATATTAAAATTATTATTTACTTCTGGCAATTTTGCAAGTTAAAATTGTTCTTTATTAATATTAAATGGAATACTAATAGCTTTATGATCACTATCATATGGAAGTGTGGTAAATTTATTATTTAGAGAGATATTCACTTTTGTCTGTTATGACTAAATCTAAGTATGAGTGTACATGTTGCAGTGTAGGTGCATCATTCAGATGTAATTGTGCTTTCAAGATTATATTATTTTTTTGTAACCAATTATGTAGTTAAGTTCCTCGAGCGCTGTTTCCTTTGTTAACAATGTTGTATGTTTGGCATTAAAATCGCCAGTTAAATGTAGAAATTGTCTGGATTTGATAATGTCAACAAATCAAATATTTTTTCTAATTCTAAAATTATATGAATTTCTATTGCATGCATAAATAAAAGTTATAAATATTTTTTTTGTTTGCTTTAATTGAAGTGAAATGGCTCAATACAAAAAAAATGATCAAAACTAATATTGTTTATTATCTGATAATTAAATTTTTGTTTTATACCTATGGCAACGCCTCTGCCTTTAATATCAATTCTACGATCTCTTCTTATTAGATTATAATTATTGATTGACATGTGATTAGTTGGCTTTAATTTTGTTTCACACATGCAAATTTCTTCTGGAAAGCCAAAAATAAATTACCTATTATCGATCATTCCGCAGTAAGTCTATAAAGTCATCTTTGTAAATTTTCTTTTTTGAGCATATTAATTTTTTGTTTTTTGAATATTTTAATTTTTATTGTGATAAATTAATTATTTTAAATTGAAAATATTTCTTTAGTGTGTTTACTTTTTTTGTAAACGTCAAACTTTTAAAATACAACTCTACAAAATTTAATTAGAAAGAGTCAGATATAATCTTAGAAAAGAACAAATATAAAATATTTTATTATAAAAGAATTTGTTTAAAAAAGATTTTTTTTAGCAATATTGTACAAACACATTTTAAATTTTGTTTAAATTAAAGTAAAATAACATATTGTAAACCCTTTACTCTAAGTCCATATATAGACCGGTTGTTAATATTGTATTTTTTACTTATCGAGCAACGCTCAAACGAATCGAGATAAATTAGAAATATTAAACAAAAAAGAATAAAATCTTATATAAACAAAAAAAAATAAGAAGATAAAAAAGAAAATTAATATAGTGAATTTATTAATATAATTTAATTAGTGTGTTTCATTTATAATCTAAAGGAAAAAATATCGTGAGAAATATAGTTGTATTCCGGCAAAACATTTTTGGTTCAGGATAACTATTTTTAAAAGGTTATTAGGTTATTTTTAAAACACATTGTGTGTGTATAAAAAAAAGAAAATAGATTTATGTGAACTTATATATCTATGTGAAAACTGTTGGAAACTATTTGAAAATTTAAAATCAGTTTTATATTAAAAAGAAAAAAAAAACGTATCTTATATATATATTTTTTTTAGACTATTTTTTGTGTTAAATTTAATTCTGAAAACAAAAAAACCTGGTCTATAAAATAGAAAAGATTGTGGAAAAAAAATCTAATAAACTGTATATAGTTCATATAATATAACTTAATAAAAGGCGATCGATATAATATAGGTTTCCCGCGAAACCGTTATTGATCGAGCACTTGTATATACTAAATTTTAATTTAAATATTGAATATTAAATCTACACGTATTAAATCTTAATTTAATACTATACATTAAATCTGCCCTTATTGGGTTTTAAGTTGGAAGTAAAGTCTTAAATCTGCAAATACTATCGAATAAATAATTATCATGTTATTAGTTCAACTTAGTCGATAGTAATTTTAATTTACGTAGGATAATTGTTTAAGGGGTCTTTATCAAACTAATGAACCTACCGCACATTTTCAATCACGAAAATCAAATGCTGTGTTAGTGACAAGAAAAAACGAATATATGTATATGTACAGGATGTTAATCTACATTTAAGAATTTTATGAGGAGTTTTATCAATTGATTGAACCTACTTTTCAGACACGAAATTAAAGTAATTGAATAGAAACTTTTGAGACTAAACTAAAAAATTTATCATCTTGTATAATCACACTTCATATCACGAAGCTTATAATTATTACACTTAAAGTCATTTGAACTGTATATATTTTTTTTTATTAACCAACTCGAATTAATAATCTACCTAACTCTACTTAATCAAGAACATGTCAGAGCTTTTGAAAATATTAGAAAAGCTGATAAGTAAACAATTGATACAAAGAGAGCTGATAGATAAGTTTTACACAAACTACAAGACGGACCGCAAGAAGAACTGAACCCTTTTATATGAAACGATTTAAGGATTTTCAGAAATTGTGGAACGATTTTAAAGAGGGACATAAAGAAATTTTAGTGACAATTTATTATAAGTGAAAAATTAGAAGTAACACATAACTAAATTAAGAGTGATGTGTAATGTACAGTTCAAAAATTCTTCTTACTCCAACACATGGACGGAGATGGGGAACAGGTATCATACAGAATTTAAATCCAAAGATACAAATGAAACAAGAACCTTCAACACCTCTATGGTAGAGAAAAAATGTCACAGTAACCATGTTTCTGGTAACCAAAAGTAGAAACGTAAAATCCTCCACATGTCAAAGAATTGTAAATTCTTTTGGATGTTTGCCAAAAGTTTGAAAAAACAACAAAATGAATCCTTATATAGAACACCAAAAAGAACATTGTCTGTATCAACCTGGAAAACAAATAAATAGTGTTACATTTTGTGTTTTAGAAGAAGTTAATAAAGATGAATAGTCAAGATAAATTCATGTAAGATTGTTTAGCAATGATAATTTCAAACTGTTTCCAGAAAATACTTTAGCTTCATTCGAAAATAAATTACCTATTGATTTCGATTTAAGAAATGGAAATTGAAAACTTCACAACTTCACAACCAAGTTCCATGATCATGATCAAACAAAATTACATTCCATTATCAAACAATGCAATGTGACATTAAATGGATGAAACATTACACCATCTGACTCATTATATGATTATAATGCATACCAAACAACTTGACTAAATTATGGCAGCGATTCCAGTCAAACACATTTAGAAGCATCTGGTTGGGAATTAGATAAACCTACCGCTAATGATTTTAGTAATAATGGCTCTAAAATAAGATAGAAATTGCATATATAATAATTGGAATTGATGGGAAAACTACATGTAGATTTCTTTAACACTCCCATACTACTTTTAAATAATGTTGACGTGAGAATTGCTCTGACATTAGAAAAACAAGATTTTTTTCTATTTTCCAATGATGCAGATGAAAGCTATTTAAAAATTCATGAAACTGCTTTATACATGAAGCATGTTACTATCAATCCTAATATCATCATTCTTCATTCTAACTTCATACAGTTCAGACGTTATCGTTCTTCAAAAATTAATTTTAAGAAATTTAAATAAAAATAGCTTTTTATTTTATTTTATTTTATTTTGTTAACTTGACCGATAATCATAATTTTTTAAATTTTTAAACTAGTGACCTACTTTTCATTATACTTTATTTTTTGTGTACTTCAAAACTGAATTTTAAATAACAATTTTAAAGTAATTAATAATTCAAAAAAAAAACTTATAAGAACAAAAACAATAATAAAAAACAATATTTAAAGTGAATCATCAAAGTGAATTAAATTTTTTTTTTCTTGTAATTTCATATAATTTATATTGCTTATTATTACAATGGAATTTAAATGCAGTGCAAAAAATTGTTTAGTTACTGAAATAAAAGCAGATTCAGTAACTTGTAACGGGTTCTGCAACCGTAAATTTCATGGAGTTTGTTTAAACGCTCCTAGAAATTGGTATAACAACTTCTTGACGCAGCATTTTGTTTGTGAAGCTTGTTTAGATCAACAAACTTACCTGAGACAATTTTCTCATGAAATCTCATTAAACATTAATGCCGTTAGAGAAAATTTTCAAGGTACAGTGGTGAAATTATTGGAAGTTGTAAAGAGCAATACAGCCAGCTTTACGGAAATGGAAAGAAATTTCGAACTACTTAATAACACTGTTAGTAATCTCAAAAATGATCAAAAAAGAAGTGTTAGCGAGCTAATCAAAGTAGAAACTAATAATTTAAAAACGGAAATTTCAACGTTTAAAAACATTATTGAAAAATCATTAGCACAAGATCCAATTAATAATAAGCTTTTGAATGCGTTGGACAATATAAAGCAGCTTTTAATCTCTAATTTAGAAAATATAAATAAAACTGATATTTCAATGAGCTTTCGGGATGTAGTATTGGCCGATTTAGATATCCTTAAGGCCAAAATAGAGACAATCAATGATGGTGTTAAAATTTGTAGTATTTCGCATCAGAATGATCTACATTCAAACGATTCAGCTAAATCACTATTTGATGAAATAAATGATGTAGATAAGGCTAAGACGGTTAATATTCAAGCAACTAAGGAAAAAAATGACGATATTTCATTCGAAATAGAAGCAGTTGATCCACCAGAGGTTATAAATAAACCTAAATTTAACCTAAGGATTTCCAACCTTAGCACTAATACAACAGAGGAGAAACTAGTCAGATACATAAAAAAGAGGTCGAATTGTGAAGAGGTTCATTGTAAATTAATCACACCAAAGTGGCTGAAATATAAACCGCAGTATCATACTTTCAAAGTTAGTGTACCGGAAACGAAAGTTCAGGAAATAAATAATATTAAATTGTGGAATAAAGGGACAAAAATATCCATCTTTAAACATTTAGGTAAACAATCAAATAATAGTAAATTAGATTTAATAAAAAATAAAAATAAAACAAAACCTAATATTAATATTAATAACGCTAAAAGTAAAACAATCACACAAAAAAAAAAGAACAGAAATACACGCAATAACACTAAATCCACAAATAAAAACAATATTATAAGCAAAAACAAAACACAACCTATTTTACACAAACAAAACATAAATTTAACTCAATCACCAATTAAATTTCAGACTATTTTGCCTTCTTCTCACATTATTTCTAATACTACTTCCACCATAGAGGTGCCGAATAGCATTTCAAATAAAATTACTAATGTAGAGTACAGTTCAATAAATTCTACTAATTCAGTAATTAGTTCAGTTCCAAAAGTGTCAATAACGTCTAAACAATATTCTCCAAATGATATAATGAATATTTCACTACCAAATGCTAGCAAATATCCTAACTTCATACAGGGACAAACCTTTAATGCTGGCATTCCGTGTACTCAGAGCTTAAACGTTAACTGCAACACGACATCAATTAACGATAAGCCAATTGCATCTGTTTCATCCAAACCTAATGCAAGTTTTGTTAATCCTATACTACCTCCTATAGTCAGATTAACGAAAAATGCTGTAGCTAATGACGATCATACGTATGTCTTATCACGTTTTAGAGATCAAAAAATATATGAAAATGTAAGACTCTATTTAGCTTATTTGCATAAGGAAGATGACGACCTTTGTGTAGATGGTAAAACCAAACTCAATATTAAAATTTTTATTGATCAAGAAGGTTTGCCTTCTAACCCAAAGGAATTAATGAAATTATATGTAAAATATCATGAAGGTTTCGGAGCTTCATCTAAATCGGTTGAAAAAGATTTACAAGCTTATTGTAGTCACCTTAAAAGTAAGAGAATCGAGTATTTGCAAAAAATAAGAAAAAGTAGTAATGATTTTTTTCGTTCCCTTAGCGGCAGAAAATAACATTAACACTAATCTTATTTTAATAAATACAACAACTAGTTTTAAGGAGTTAAAATCAACAGATAATAAAAGCAATTTTAGTGAAAATCTCAAAATCTTCTACCACAACTGTAGTGGTATGAGAGGTAAGCTAAAGAAATTATATGTTGATGCCAAGTCTTGTGACTTCAGTGTGCTTGCTATTACCGAAACATGGCTAAACGATTCCTTCATAAATGAAGAAATACTTGACAATAATTGGTCGATTTATAGAAAGGATAGGGACTTTTTCTCTATGAACTGTTCCCGTGGAGGCGGTGTCTTACTTGCAGTAAATAATAACCTTTCTAGTGTTCCACTAATCACTAGGACGTCCCACACTTTTGATCACCAATTTATTAGAGTAAACTTAGGTAATAATTTTATTTACCTAGGAATTGTTTACTTTCCACCTAATTCTGACAATTCCTCATATTCTGAATTTTTCGATATTTATCACTATATTATATCTAAAATGAATGAGGATGATTCAATTTTTATTTTTGGCGATTTCAATCGTCCTTCATTATCTTTTATAGAAGATGATTCAGATAATTTGTTATTACCAATTAACTTTCATGATGAAATAGATTTTGACATTATTACGGAGTTCTATGGTAATGATTTACAACAAATTATTAATTACCCAAATAAAAACAATAAGTGGTTAGATCTTGCATTTTCAAATGCATATGACAGAGTGGTGGTTAAACTCGCTGATGATGCAGTCAACCTGTTCACTAACACTCCTCATCATAACGCAGTCATCTTCGAATTTTCTACTTCTTTGCCACTCTTCGCGAAATCTTACAATAATAATATTGTATATGACTTTTTCAACGCTGATTATCAAAGCATTAATAATGCTTTATCAATTTTAAATTGGGACGATCTGTTAATACAACAGGATATTAACTCTTCAATTTCTATCTTTTACTCTAAAATTTTCGACATAATTAACTCCTTTGTGCCAAAAATTCGTAAAAAAGATAAAACAACAGAACCTTGGCTTAATAGAGAAATTAGGACATTGCGTAATCAACGCAACAAACTTTACAAAAAAATTAAAGTTACAAAGGATCCTGATGTTAATTTACTGAACATGTACAAGGATCTTGCTTTTGAATTTAAACAGAAATCAAATCTAGCATACGATAATTATGTCAATGAAATTGGAAATAAATTAATTATAGATCCAAAAAAGTTTTTTGACTTCATTAATACAAAACGGAAAACCTATGGATATCCAAGTTCAATGTCTAAAGATAATGTTTTTTCTTCTTGTCCTAATGTAATCTGCAATTTCTTTGCAGATTGTTTTCAAAAAGTTTATAGGCCATTAGATTCGCCTACCAATTTTACATTTTCTAACTCCCATAATAGATCTAATTCAATTATTACAGATCTATATCTTTCGGAAAACGAAATATTTGAAGCAATTACCAACCTTGATACAAAAAAAGGTGTAGGACCCGACTTGATCCCACCTTCTTTTTTATATAACTGTGCCAATTATTTGACTCAACCGCTTCATTTTATTTTTAATCAATCGCTTTCGACAGGCATTTTTCCGAATGCGTGGAAATCTTCTTTTTTAACCCCCATTCATAAAAAGGGTGACAAAGCTTCCGTCGAAAATTACCGTGGTATAGCTATCCTATCAACTATTCCAAAATTGTTCGAAAAAATTGTAGTCAGTAAAATAACACCCGTCATAAATTCAAAATTAAACGAACAACAACATGGATTTAGAAAAGGTCGTTCTACTACAACCAATCTTACGGTTTACACATCGGAAATACTAACTGAAATGGAAAATGGTTATCAAGTTGATGCTATTTACACGGATTTTAGCAAAGCTTTCGATCGTGTTGATCACAATATTTTGTTTAAAAAACTTGAAACTTTAGGCATTTCAGGTTCTTTCCTTACTTGGCTTTGCTCTTATCTTACTGAAAGAACTCAAAATATTAAATTCCAAGGTTATTTATCGAACACAATTAATGTCACCTCGGGAGTGCCACAAGGAAGCCATTTAGGCCCACTTCTATTTAATATTTTTATTTCAGATCTTTCTAATAAACTAGAAGGTGTACCACATATTGCATTTGCTGACGATCTTAAAATTTACCACGTTATCAAAAATAGTTCCAATTTTGAATTACTTCAATCAAATTTACATTCTTTACAAGAATGGTGCTTCTACAACAAATTAGAACTTAACATAGCGAAATGCAAGGTCATAAGTTTTACACGAAAAAGATCTACAATGCTTTTCGACTATACAATAGATAACATAGTTCTTGAAAGGGTGTCCTGTATGACCGATCTTGGCATTCTTCTGGACGATAAACTTAACTTCCATCTTCACTATGATCATATGATTTCCAAAGCAAATAAAATGTTAGGTTTTATTAAGAGAAGGGCTAAGGAATTTAATAACCCAGCAGTGACAAAAGCTCTTTACTGCTCGTTAGTTCGATCTATTCTAGAATACGGTAATATCGTATGGGATCCAGTGTTTCAATTACATTCCAATAGGATAGAATCCGTTCAGAAACAATTCCTTTTGTTTGCCTTGAGAAACCAATATAATCCTATAGACTATTCTACTCTTCCAAGCTACTCTACAAGACTTAAATCATTGAATATGTTAACCTTATCTTCACGCAGGCAAATGCTTTCATCCTGCTTTACTTTTGACATCATAAAAAAAAATATTGACGTTCAATTCTTAGTAAATAAGGTTAGATTAAACAATGTAGTCAGAAATACAAGAAACACTAAATTTTTACTAGAAAATACACACAGAACAGAATATGGAAGAAATGAGCCAATAAACAGATGTTGCACTACATTCAACAAACACAGTCATCTTTTTTCACCAGACATATCAAGAAATTCTTTTAAACATAAATTAACACAGAAATTCATAAATGACTAAATTACTTAAATTACCTAATTACTTTGTAAACATTTAAAAAAAAAAAAAAAAAAATAATAATAATAATAATAATATATTTAATTCAAGTTCAAGTTCATATTATACATTCCACTTAATTTTACAGTCATACTGTGTTTTTGTTCTGTAAGCATTTTTTTTTTTTGTTTTCAAATTTAATATATAGTGCAAATTATAAAATTTTCATTGTAAATTTTTAGCTTAGTAATCAAAAATGTTTATTTTGTTAGCTTTAATTTTTTTAGCTGTAAGATTTTTTATGTAAAAACCTTGCTTTGGTTTAATAAATAAAAAAAAAAAAAAAAAAAAAAAAAAAATATATTGTTAGCACACAGTACTGTATTAGAAAAAACAAACGCAAAGTAGCAGTACAAAAGAAACGAATTTAAAACTTTCACAATTCCAGCTAATACTTCAAATATATCATTGGACAATATTTTTATAGGGTAAATTTCTAGAGATCTTTAATTTTGTATGGTAAGCAATGAAAATTTTATTGGAAGAAGATCAAAAAATCCATATTTTTTCAAACTTCAAAATCTTTCACAGTTGTAATTATATGTAAATGGAGTGCCTATTCCTAATTCTTCTATAGAAACAAACTTTTCAAGCAACAACTTTTATAATTCACGAGCATACTTGACATTATTCAGTGCAACTAGCATACATAACTCTGACAGAGGACATCAAAGGATTACAAAAGAAATGTTTACAAAAGGTTACTCAATACTAGCTTTAGATTTATCTGCAGATGGATCAAAGACAGATTCTTATCAAAATCTTTTAAATCAGGGAACTGTTAAAATTGATGCAAGATTGTGCTCTCCATTAACCTCAACTTTAACGTGCATTGTGTTTGCAGAATTTGATGTCCATATAGAAATTGATAAAAATTGTAATGTTTACTTAAACATATAAAAGGATGATTAGTATTTCGTTTCCCCATCATTATACAATGAGTTTTATTTTAGTAGACTTGTCGTTCTACACGGACAACAACAATACAATATTTGTAAAAAATCGTCCTGTAGCTGGAATAAAAAAAAATCTAAAACGATTGTAAAAGAATTAAAGTATATAAAAAATAACTAATAACTTAATAAATTTGCTTGAAAAATACGATATAGTGTTAACATACATAAAACATAAACATAACATAACATAAAACATACATAAGAGGAAATACTCGTCTAATATTGATATTTCTCGTTTACAAGATAATGAACACACTTCGAAGATACTGAAAAGTAATAATTTGACACATAAAATATTTAAAGGTGTTATGGTCTTCATCAATTGCTAAAGCAAGTTTCAAAACCTAATATTTTGGTGGTAAATACTGATACTTCTAATGCAAAAGGAACGCATTGGTTAGCAATATTTGTTCCAGTTCAAAGGTGTACAGCATCTTTTCATTCATTTGGAAATCCGTCTTTTCACATTGAGATTATAAAATTTCTGCAAAATCAATCGAAATGTTTTGTTTTTAATAATAAATGTTTAGAAAGTAATCTAACATCTGTTTGCGGACAGTATTCTAGTGTATATCTATGGATGCGAAGTTCCTGTAAAAGCATGAAATATTTTCTGAATTTATTCAACAGATCATTCCTACTCCAAAATGTAAAGAAAAATAAAAAGAATATTTCGAAAAATTTTTAAAAATGTTGGGAAAAACTATAAATACCAAACTCTAAAATAGAATTCGCCAATTTAAAAAAAAGGTAAGATGGAGCAAGCCTCAAATTCAGAAGTATTTAAAAAATCAACGCAAGATGAACCAGCGCAAAAGCTTTTATTAAGCTATATCTATTATTTGGAGAAAAGGCAGACAACAAAAATTCAAATTGGGTTTAATATTAAAATATAGAGTGGCAAGTTCCCAGACAGTCTCAGGGACGTTTTGCAACTTGCACTAAACAAAATCACAACATTGGCTACAGAATGTGCATGGGCTACAGAATTCAAGTCCACTCCCGTCTTGGTGGACTACACGTGTCTCACTTACTTCTTCTGGAAATTGCATGTAACGAGCATACCAAGCCGTGAGAGTTGGAACTCGAACGCAGTGATGACCTTCGAAGTAGTACAATTCTACACGGATGGTTCTAAAATGAACAGCAGTGTAGGATGCGGGGTCTTCTCAGATAATCTGAATATCATAATTTCCCATTACCAGACCATTGTAGCGTCTTCCAAGCGGAAATTATGGCAATTCAAGAAGCCTTGATTCTACTGAATAGAAACGTTTTGACTGTAAAGCAAGTACGTATTCTGTCAGATAATCAGGCTGCGATAAAATCTTTGGAATCAACATATACAACCTCGAAGACTGTAACAAACTGCCAAAAACTTCTTAACGAGCTGGCCAGGTAGTTTAGCATTCAGCTTTGCTGAGTACCGTTGTCGTAGAGCCGTAAAGAAAATAATTATTAACATAAAAGAATTAATTGGAAATAAAACAGTGCGTTTTATTAAACAAAAAAAAACAGTGCGTTTTCAATTTACGAATTTAAATAACAGTGCGTTATCTTTACAGCCAGTGAATTTTCATTTTATTAGATGGAATTGAATATATTACATTTTTGAACTTTGATCATTGTTGAATATTAAATTAAAACATTTTTTTTGCTTTATGTTTTTAAATAAACATTTTTTGGTCATCGAGGTTTTCCGGGAAATGAAAAAGCTGATGAACTCGCAAAAATTGGTACAACCGTACAAGTCCTGCCGGATAGGGAAAGACTAGGGGTACCTCTATCCACAAGCAAAACGTTACTTCGAAAAGAAATAACGGATATGGTAAATTACAAATGGTCAAACTTGACTTCGGGCAATATTACAAGATTGGACCAATGGACCAAAACCGATTTAAGACGATCCAATGATCTGCTTTCTCTCAAAAGGGCAGACATTGGAATGACAATGGGTATAATCATCGGTCACTGTCTAATAGGGAAGCATGCCAGAAGACTTGGCTTATCCGCAAACGACTATTGTAGAGCCTGCAAAGATGAAGAAGAGAAGGAAACTACTCTCCATATCCTTTGCACATTCCCGGCCTTGTCGGCAAGAAGGAATACTCATTTGGGGCAATATCTCTTCAACAACCTTAGCGATCTAGCAGGTAAAAATGTGGAGAGTATTCTTCGCCTTGCAAAAAGCTCAAATTGGTTTTAATGAGTGGGATAGGAAGATTCTATGTGGTATCACATTGGACCAAATACGGTCTAAATGTGCCTTTTTGGCAGCCACCTTAACCTAACCTAACCTTAATATTGAAAAATTTACTGCATCAATAATTTTCCAACGACATCACAAAGTTATTTGCGAGATGAACTATTTGGAGTGGTATGCACTTTATCACGATTTTTAAAAAAAGCGAAGCAAAATTAAATTCAAAAGAATTTCTGCTAAAAATTAATCATTCTGGACATTTTAAAAAACTTACATTGAATCTAGATGAATACAACCGCTTTTGTTTAATGTTAGATTTTATACAAGCAGTGAGATATATATTAATGGAGCTGATTTGAATGTACGAGAATACGTATTCAAATATATTGAGAAATGTATTGAAAAGAACAAACTAAGATTAGAACAGGAAGATTTTTACATTCCTATGAATTTAACCTCCACGAATACTTTGTTTAAAAAAATTAAACATATTAATATCACCAAATAATTCTAAATCTACTTTAGTATATTTTAACATAGCATTCCATGTAAGATCTGGTAAAGTAAAATATTGAGCTGGATCTAAATTATAAATTTTTATGTAAATTTTCCTAAAATTTTTAAAAACGTCTGTTAGTAAAAAAACATTAGTTTTTAAGTAGAGCTTCAAATAATCTTTTAAAGTTTGACACTGAGAGACATCCAAAACGTTTTTAGAAAGAAGATAATCTTCACCTGAACATAAAGTATCATCTTATTTTTAAAGACTTCTTGTGGCGGTAAATAAAGTTCGTTGAGCTTTTCTATTGAATCTATATAATTATAAAGAAAAACGCCCTTTCGTATTAACAATTATTCTAAATTTTCTGCCAAAACTGGATTGCATAAACCTATAAGAATCTAAAAATTTTATTTGAAAATATTTCTTTGTTTCTTCAGTAAAAATAGATTTGGATACAGAAATATAATTTTCTTTGTTTAAGGGTAGAACTGAAATAATACCATTTATCGAATTTAACTCTTTAAATAGTAAATGAACGTCATAATTAAAAAAATTATGAAACAATATACTGAAAAACTTAAGTATACGAAATAATATATTACAAACGCTATGTGCTGGACCAATATATTTACCTGTTAGATGGCAATGATCCTGTACACGGTTTCATTAGATAGAAATATTTTTTCGCAAATATGACATGTATCACTATTTCTATGATGAAGTTTTTCCTCTACGGTTAATCTTTTCATTGATTTTGGTTTTTCTATATAGTTTTCAAAAAGAAACGTACAATTTTTTATTAAAGCTGTGAAGAAGTTCTTTCCGCAATACAATCCTAAAAAAGTTAATAAAAATGAGAAAGAATACAGTTGCCTTTGTCAACTCTTAGATACCCGTACGAACCGTTGGTATGTTCACAGCTTGTCACTCTGCTTGCAATATTATTTTTTTAATATTTTAGTATTTTAAAATAATTTGGGTGAATTTTATAATTTCTAGAACTATGGGTTGTACATATATTCAAACCATATGTTTATACATTCTTCAAAAGCAGATTCTAATCTTCCACATAACGATTATTAATCCAAAACTTTTGCAAATATTCTATAGTACCATTTAATACTAAGCGGTAAATGTATATTAAATTTACTTAGTACAAAATAATAAATATAATTTTAAATATTATATTATATTAATGCGTACATAGTATATTTATATTGTTATAAGTATATCGCCATACATTGCAATATTTCTTTAAAAATATTTCCATTTATAGAATAATTTCTTATAAGTACAATAAAATACATATATGTATGGAAATACGGCGCTATATAGTATATATACATCTATACTCTTATCATTCATTCATCAGTGTCATATACGATATGTAAATAAACATGATATTATATCTTCAAGCAACCGTTATGTTGTTTATTTATTTACATTTTTTTGTACTCAACAATTTCAAATTATCGAGTAAAACAAAATGCAAAAAATTTGTTAAAGAAATTTGTTAGAAAATTTGAAAATATCAAGTAACACTTTCGTCAATTATAAAGTAAACCTTATTATTAAAAAAAGTTGTTAACAGAAATAAGAGTATAATGTTGAAGTTTTAATTTTTATGTATTACTTCAAAAAAATTTTAACAGATGTTCAAGTTACAGGTGTTTAAAAATAGGAAATTTTTAGTTTTTGACCCCTTACAGCTCCTAAAAGGGGGTGATACAAAAAAAATTTCTGAAATGACTCATACTTATTTTCAAAGATCTAACTTCTGTCAAAATTTCAAGTTTCCAATTTAAACCGTTTAGAAGATAGAACGGTTAAAGGATTTTGCAATTATTCAGTTTCGCATAACGGTAAATTAAGACACCGTATAGCACAAGTAAATATTTATATATTTATTATATACATGTTTGTAAAGTTCATAATAGCATCTATCGTTTGAAATTTTCAGATTGAAGATATACCTTATAGAGCTTGTGTTATAACAATTTAAATATAAAGATTTTTCGAAGTTTGGTGGCCTGTAGTTCCTTAACGGGTGGGGCTACAGAAAAATTAATATTCACATAAAATTAATATTTTTATGATAGCAGTTAAAATTTCATGGCTCTGTTTCAAAAAAATTGTGGAGATCTAAAAGTTAGTTGTTCGGGAGCTACCCGAAGTTTTGGTTGGACCTCAAATAGGGAACCTAGAAATTGCTCCCAGAATATTTTGTGTAAATTTCAAGATTCTAGCTTTCTTAGTTTTTGAGTTAGCGAGCTAATGGACGAACGAACGGACGAGATGTTACAAACGGAGGAGTAATTTTATTATACCCGATACTTATCGTACGAGTATAAAAATTTATAAGTTTGTTATTTCATTTATAAATTGTATAACCATACCTGTGAAATTTTTATATATATTTAAATTACTATCAAATGAACATTTGATATAATATGAAAAAGCGATTTTAATATGTTTTTCAATATTTGTTGTTGATGGAATTTTAGGACTAGGTTCACATGTTGAAACAGGTTCCAGCCAACTTTCTGAATCAGCATAAATTACAAATGGAACCCTCATTTTTTTATGCCAACTTTTAAATTTTAAAAATTTATTTTCAGGGCTAGGTAACTACGTAATGATTTTTCTACATTCTTTTTTATGAATTTGTAACCCAGCACTAAGCTCGACAAATTTTTAACCCAAACGTAGCGCGACATTTAATTTTTTGTAATTAAAACATTTCAATATGATGATTTTGTATGGTAGTAGGGTCCAATTATTTTTATAGAATTTTTAAAACCTTTTTCATATCCATATATAGGCTTATTTCCGGATTCATTCTTTCAAATTCATTTATATCATTATGATGAAGTGGAAATTCTAAATTACCAAACTCTAATTGTGCTCCTTTTGCATTATTTAGAATTATTGTTTGTACTTCTATACTATCAATAGCATAATTTTGACATCTCTGAGGATTTCTAATTGCTCTGTTGTGTAATGCTGATATTAAACCAAACTTGAAGCAATATACATCTCTATTTTTTATATTAATGCATGCTTTTTTCTCTTCAATTTCATTTGGTAATTTAATATATTACGAACATTTTAAAGGTTTATATTAATTTATATTTATTTTTAAATAAAGTAACTTACTTAAACACTATCCAGAATTCTTTTCTTGGAATTCTTCGGTTTCATTCAAAATCTTTTCTATCATATTTTCCAATACAGTTTCTATTTCATGTTCTGCTTGTATAATTTCCATTTTACTATTAAAATATTTTACACTAAAAATATTTTCCTCTTCAAGATTTTATAATTTATGAGGCTTTACATATTCTGCGAAAAATTCAATGTTAAATTTTAACATTTTTAATTTTAGGAGCTCTCTTTTTAAAAATATATTAAATTATCCTTTATCATTTCAAAATATTGTTCTGGTAATATTATGTCCTCATTTTTATTTTCCAAAACAAAAGTAGCAATTCTTCTTTGAAATTCTTGCCGTATAATTTTAATATTACCCTCATAAAGTAATGTTGCTTTCGCTTTATGTGAATTTGTTCGAATATGTTATAGTTCAAATGTTTTTTTTATCTACTTCCATGCTACATTTTCCACAATATTTGATTTTAATAAAGCTATTGTTACCTTTTATTTTCTTTGTTGATGCTGTACTTCCATCTGCATTTTCGGAAATATTTCTCCTTTTATTATTTTTATTTTCATGCACATTTTTAATGTGTAGATGCTTGAAGATTATTTTTTCTTCCAAAAGTTTTATTGCACCTATCACAATTAAAAATTTTTTTCCCTCTTTTATGGTTAACTGTTTACCACAATATTCACAAATAGGTTCCATATTTTTTAGTTTAATTAAATATTAATTTTAATACAAACTTCGTTTGTGTTAAAAGATATTGTTATAGCAATACTATTTTAATATTAACAATATTCTAAAAAAGCAGCATATGTAAATATATAACTTTTAAATCAACCAATTCATCGAAACTCAAATAAAACATGTTAAGAAATACAACTATGTGTATAATTGTTGTTACATTTGAACTTAATCATTACTTAAAATACTTAAGCTTATAATCTTATTATATATTAATCAAATAAAATCAAACTTTATTTATAAAAAGTAGTTTTAATATTTAATTTACATATTAATAACTTGTTTGGGTCACAGTTTGCCATGATTTTATAATCGGTACGGTTAAAGAAAAAATTTGTAAAAAAATAAAATTTTTTTTTTTTGAAAATTTTGGGATAGTTCTTTCTTTACCCTCAAAGGGTGCACTTTGTATTAGAAATACATTCTATATCTACTTTCTATATCCAACTTTACACTAAATTAAATAAAAAAAAAGAGGACGGAAACTTACCTACTCCAATCCGGATGTAGTATATAATGCTGATACTTCACATTACGATGGCAAGATGGCCCGTGCTGGAAAAAATACTAAAACTAAAAACAAAAGTACAAATGTAATTATTTTTTACCACTGGCTTTAAATAATACCAACATTAGTACAGAGGATACTATCGATGATGACATTAATCAAGGTCATAACATAGCGGACACTAAAATCATAAAAATATCCGCAATACACTATTAAAAGCAAAACCTGATGAAATATATGAATACATGAAAACACTAAGTATAAGTGACTACTACATAAAACACATTTCAATAGGCATTAAAATATTTCTAAAAACAGAATAAAATTACAACATAACCTGTAAATTTCTAAAAGAAATAAGTGACAACTACATAAAGCACATTTCAATAGGCATTAAAATATTTCTAAAAACAGAATAAAATATAAAATAAAATAATATGTAAAAAAAATATTTTTTAAAATATGCTTTTATCGAAACCAAATTCGCCCCCTAAAAAGTAGAAAATAAAATTGATTGCAAAACTTTAGCTTTTTTGACTGTTATAATATAAAAGTGAATTGCTAGTGCAAGCATTTTGGACTGTTATAATATAAAAGTAAATTGCTGGAATAAAGTTAAATAAAAATCTAGGAAATTTGAGGTTCGTGTTTCTTTTTTATTCCAGCAATTTACTTTTATATTATAACAGTCCAAAATGCTTGCACTAGCAATTCACTTTTATATTATAACAGTCAAAAAAGCTAAAGTTTTGCAATCAATTTTATTTTCTACTTTTTAGGGGGCGAATTTGGTTTCGATAAAAGCATATTTTAAAAAATATTTTTTTTACATATTATTTTATTTTATACTTTTTAGTTTTAAATGAAACACATAATTTGAATTTAAAAATATGGGATATTTTTTATTCATACATAAATTAATTATTGTTTCTGATATAAAATACGTTTTATAATTTTATACCAAATGTTTAAGTAAATTAAGAGATGTTAAATCGATTCCATTACAGCAAGAGTAAAAATTTTTTATTCCAGTATGTAATTCATAAATAAAGAAAGTACCTCGCAGGGTAAAATATGTACCAAAATACTGTGATTATATAAATATTACAATCCAACAACATAACTCGAATGAAAATGATATACATAAATGTATTTTACTGTATATTTCTATAGTATACTATTAGTAGTATATCGTATATCCAAATAAACATTTAACTTCAACACCTACCTACATACCTAATCCCTTAATAAGATCATGCAGTAAAAAATGTTGACAAATATCTTGATTTAAATTATAAACAAATGGAGCGGAACAAAATAATTTAGGAAATTAGTTTAACATAATATTATGTGTATCCAGCCATTGGTGCAGTGGTTGACGCACCGCTTCTCATTCATAAGGGAATGAGAGGTCACGGGTTCGATTCCCGGCTGGGTACAATAATTATAAAATAAAAAAAAAAAAAATTCATATATCGCAATATGTAAATACTTTATAATATATCATTATATCACGTACACATTCCTACCAGGAAACAAGGGTTATAGCTACCACATTTATGAACCACGGTACCTGAATATAAATAAATAAATAAATATTATGTACATACGTACGTACATATTTACATACGTAGTTTTAATTTTTTGTGTTGACAAATCATAATGCGTAATAGATTTTTTGTTTGTAAATCATAATGCGTAATGCGCAAAAGCATAATTTTGTAATGATCTTTACTTTTTATATTCTTTTCTATGTACAAAAATAATATTATGTAGGTACATAAAATTTTATTTAAAAAATATTGATGAATAGAGTTAAAAAAAAAAAAAAAAAAAATTATACATATATACGAATTGGATTCGAACCACAGTCCACACATTAACACTCACTTTCAAGACCTGTACACTTTCCTCTGCACCATATATGCATTAATTCAATATGCATTAAAGAATGTTGACAGCAAATATTTTGATTTAAATACTAAACAAATGTTGCAAACAAAATAACTTAGCAACATACATAAAAATATTATATGTATGGATTGTGTTTTGCTAATTATGTTAATACAAAACACCAGGAAAGATCAAAAATATAATGTGTATGTTTGTATGCATGAATAAGAGATAAAAATGTAAGTTTTAAATTGATATATACAAAAATGTATACATATTTTATTCAAAAAATGTTGATGAATAGATAGTTAAAAAAAAAAAATGTTGCATGTGAACTGGATTCGAACAACATGATCCCCACTTTTGAAACCTGTACACTATCCTCTGCACCATACTACACTTACAAATGTTGCTAACAGATTACGAAGATAATAAAAAGCGTGACAGAATGACAAATAAATAAATAAATAAATAAATAAATAAATAAATAAACCGACAGCGACGAGTTAATATAAAAGCATATAATTACAACATAACCTTTAAATTTCTAAAAGAAAAAATTGTGAATTTTTCACCTATGGTAACAAAAATTGCAAACTATACAAAGCTATTCTATTATAAAAAAAAAGTTACACATAATTTACTACCAGTAATTAAAACACTCACTATTGAAAACTTGGGAATTGAAAATGAAATTAACAATATCGATAAAATTAAACTTTATACTATATATTTTCTAGGTAACAGTATAAATATGATGTGTAAATGTGTTGGTAAATTTATTTACGGCGGGGATATTAACTTAAGAAACCAACTTTGGGATTGCTTAAGAGCTAACTCTTATGGCAATATTTTAAAAGACTTACTTAGCTTAAATAAATTTAAAATATTATATCCAAATGATCCCACATATATTCCATATAACTTTAATTGTAGTCTGTAGGCCTACAATTGAAGATAGTTCCCAGATATAGGGAGATAGTTATAGATATAGTAGGCCAGATAGTTATAGGCCTACTTTAGACATATTTTTGACAAATGTTCCACATATAATAACGGAACCAGTAGCGTTAACTGAACTAAATCCCGACCATTTACTGTTCTTATTAAAATCAATGCAAATTACACTACTATAAATAATATGCAAATAATATGAAAATAATAAATATTTTCCGTAATTCTCTCAATGAAAAGTTCTCAAATTTCAAACATACTGATTCTATTAACTATACTTATAATATAGATAATTTCATATCAAATTTATGCAATGAAATCAACATAGCGATAGAAAATTCCATTCCAAAAAAGGTAGTAAATAGTTTTGAGAAAAAACTATATACTAGATTTAAATTAGACAAAGAAACAAGATTAGGAAAAATTGGATACGTACAAGAACTCTCATATACAAAGCAAAATGAAAACTCGACATAATTAATAAAGAAATCAACAAAACTAGAACCACAAATGGAATTATCTGATCAAAAATCTAGAAAAGGTACTAAAACGTTCTGGAAAATTACCAAATTACTAAAAAATGAATACCAAAATATACCACCCTTAAACATAAATGGAAATAAAGTTGTCACTGTCACGGAAAAAGCTAAAATTATTGGCAATCACTTTTATTCTAAACAAAATACTGACTTGCTTGCAAATGTAGCCAACAACCCAAATAGATGCGCCTCGTACAATGTAAATGAGCTCCAGAATTGCAACTTTACTTTATCAAATAATAAAGGACCACTATCAATGAAATTAGAGACATTGTCAGCACCTTGCAAAAATCACCTATAAAAAATCATAATGGTTTGGACAATATTTCAAACAAATGCATTAAAATACTTCTTCTAAGTGTAATCAAACACATTACATTTATACTAAAATCTTGTTTAAAATTAAAACCAAAATAAAAAGAAGCTAAAGTAATTCCTATTTTAAAACCTAATAAACCTTCTGATAGCCCGGATAGTTATAGGCCTATTAGCTTACTTAGCAACCTTTCAAAAATTTTCGAAAAAGCCATTAAATCTAGACTTTTTGAATTCATCGATTCAAAGGGCATCTCAAAGGAGGAGCAGTTTGGATTTAAATCAAAACATAGTACCTTACATCCACTACTAAAAATCAAAAACTTCATAAAAGACAGTATCAATAATGAAATATCTGTAGACAAAAGCGGCATTTGATCATAATGGTCTTCTTCAAAAATTAAACTTACTCAAATTCCCTACATTTCTAATTAAAATCATAGAAAGCTTCTTAGATAATAAATCCTTTAGAGTCTACATTAACAAAGTCAAATCAAGTAGTTTCAATTTAGACACAGGCGTCCCCCAAGGCTGAGTTCTGAGCCCTATACTATTTAAGCTATATATCTCAGATCTCCCTGATATCCAAACTGCCTAGTATCCGTATTTGCAGACGATATAATCATACTAGCAAATTTTAAACTCGGAGTAACAATTCAATCAAAATTACAACATTCTTTAAATCTACTGGAAAAATTTTTTACTGAATGGAAAATCACAGCCAATACTGCAAAGACCAATGCCATCTACTTCACACGTACGTTACGACACGAAAATGGGTTGAAACGTTAAATATCAAGGCATCACTCTAGTATAGGCGACTTACATTTAGAATCACTTAAGTTGCATAATTCACAAAACAAATAAGTATGTTAGATTGTTATATCTACTTATAAACCGAAACTCAAACATGTCATACCAAAAAAAAATTCTTATTATGAAAGCAATATTCCAGCCTATATTAACTTATGGTGCCCCGATTTTGGGTGACTGCGCTAAATCGTACATCTGTAAACTGCAGGTAACCTAGAATAAAATATTAAAACAAATGCTAGACTTGTAGTAATTGAAGAGTTTCCATCCAAAAGTAAATTACTAGTAAATGTAAAAAAAAAACCAAAATCTTACTCTTTGAAAATAAAATATTTTATGAACCTGTTTTCTTGTATAACAATTTAAAACTTGATGTAGTGAGAAGTCACAATTATCTAGGGCTGTTGCCTAGGTTATTAGCTAGGTTGACTCCAGAATTAAATAGGAAGAACATATTGATTATGTCTGTAAAAAAAATTCATCTTATGTTTTTATTTTAAGAAAACTAAGTAAATTTTTCGACAAAAAAACACTTTTTGTAATATATTTTTCATACATTTTGTCTAATCTAGTCTATGTTAATCCTGTTTGGAGTGGAGCACCACAAATAGAATTGAAAAGAATCGAAACTTTATTAAAAAAGTGCATGAAAATAATTCATAGGTATTCAATGTTGCACCCCAGTATGAATTACTCTCAAAAGTATGTCAGTTTTGAAATTAACTGTAAAGGAGAACTATATATCTCGGCCTTCAAAATCATAAACAACAAAATAAAACACTACTTTATATTGCAAAGGTATACAGATATTCATACAGATATTACAACAACCGCAATAAATGCAATTTTTACTTGTCATTGTTTAAAATTGACAAGCAAAGATCAAATTGCCTCTTTAATTGTTTAAAAAGCTTCGATGAATTACCGGATGCTGTTAAGTCTATCGATAACTTAGGTTTCTTTAAAAAGAAAATTTATTTATTTATTTATTTATTTCTTTTTTAATTCAAATAAGGTACAATAGAAATTACAAATTTACAAAATTGAATTTACATTAAAATTCAAATACAAGCTTATACAAGCTTTTTTATTTAAATTAATAATACAATTTAATACAATTTAATTCAATTAAATAAAACAAATTAATGCAATGTTATAAAATTTTACTTAAATTAACTTAATTTAATTATTGTTATTTTAAATTATAAATACTGTATTAGTTAGAGTAAGTTCATAACATTGCATCAATAACTATGAATTTATAATTATCAAATAAAATAAGAACACCTTATTTTGATTTTACATGTATGTTATTAAAAACATTTTTTATTCAAAATAAATAAGTTCTTTTAAATTAACAAAACTGAACGTATTTCAATCTGCCTTGCAGATCATCATCAGCTACTATTACTAATTCAATCCTATTAATATATATATATTAAAATATGGTGACCATACTTGGATGGTATATTCCAAATTTGGTCGAACTAGACTTATATAAAGAGATTTGGCAACGTATGGATCAAAAAATTCTTTTGACCATCTTTTAATGAAGCCTAGCTTTGAGTTTGCTTTATTAATAATGTAATTATAGTGAAGTGTGAAATTAAGTTTATTATCGAAATATATTTAAGTTTATTTTATATATTAAAATATGGTGACTATACTTGGATGGTATATTCCAAATTTGGTAGAACTAGACTCATATAAAGAGATTTGGCAACGTATGGATCAGTAAATTCTTTTGACCATCTTTTAATTAAGCCTAGCATTGAATTTGCTTTATTGATAATGTAATTATAGTGAAGTGTGAAATTAAGTTTATTATCGAAATATGCACCTAGATCTTTGATAAATTCTACTTTGGGAATGATTTGATTATTTAGGTAATAACCATGGAAGGTGGGACCAGACAGGCGAGGAAATGATACGCCTGCACATTTATTTACATTTAGTTTAATAAAATTTTTATTACACCAGTTAGCAAAACTATCTAAATCATATTGAAGATGAATGTTACCTTGAACGCAAGTACCTTTCTTGAAAATTTTTATGTCGTCAGCGTAGATAAGAACGTTACTATATTGAATTTTGAAACAACATCACTAATTGAAAGCCAAAAAAATAACGGACCTAGATGATTTCCTTCCGGAACGCCAGAGTTTGCTACAAAAGATGAGGGAATGATATCTCTAGATATCAATAGAACCTTGTAATGTTTATCAGTAAGATAAAATTCAATCCATTTAAGAAAATAGGTTGGGTTTAAACGGTTAAAGTTCGCCTTGTTAAAATTAAATTTAAATTTTTGAGAGTTATATGTGTCATTTAGTTGGAGGGAATTAAAGTAATATGTAAAAGAAATAGGAGGATGATAAAGATCTATGTTAACTAATGGAATTGTAGATGAATATCAACGAGTTGTACCAATCCGAAGAAAATACAAGTTCTAGTTGCTTATGTTGTTGATTTATAATAGTTGAAATTTGTTGAATATTACAAGAATTTAAAGTATCTAGTAAATGAGCCTCCGCATCATTATTAACATTATTAGGCAGAAGGTATATATCATCAGTATGCTGATATTTCCATACTAGATTTGAAAGATTGAAATCTCTACAAACGAAAATCTCTGAGTTTTGAGGGAGATTTGTTGACAAATTTTCTAGTATGGAAGAAAAAGTTTCGTATTTTTCAACTGGTGAATTTGGAGGAATATATCCATTCTATTTTCCAACAAACCTTCTCCACCAAAAGGCCTAATTAAATCTTATTACAACAAAAAACAAATCTCTAACGAACAAATTTAATGAAAAATTCCTTCCAGACTTCCAGAAAATATGCTCATTCAAAATTTAAACCAACATGAATATAAATTTTTAGTATTAGTTTATCAAATTTAGTTATTATGTAACATTACGTAATAATAATTAATTACGCTTATAGTATTAATTATTAGTTTTATAATTTAAATTTAAATAAAAAAAAAAATTGTGAAATAAGATTTTTTACCATTTTCCTTATATAAATAAATAATTTAATTAAACAAAATTGATTTAATGTATAAAACAAAATTAAAAATCACAGTTGTAAAGAGCTAAAATAGTCTATAACTCTGTAAATTAGAAAAAACGACAAATGAAATATAATTGAAAAAAATTGTACAATAAATAATATGGATAAAAAAAAAAAAAAAATTTATTTTGGTACTTTTGGTATGATTTAAAATAAATTAGTTATAGCTAATAATAATAACATACTCAAATATAATAATTTTGTTATAGCATACTAAACCCCCTACCCTTAAAACTTTTTACCCACTTAATAATTAAAGTTTTAAATTTTAAAACACATATTCTCATACTCTACTAGGACCGAATCTAACTTCCGCAGGACCGAAACGGACTCCCAAGTTTTCCGCAGGACAATTATTGGAACTCTAAGCGATCGTTATCGGACCTCCGGGGGACTGTTATCAGACCTCCAAATCAGGAACCTAAAAATCTGAAAAGTAAAAGAATCTGAAAATCTGGAAAACTTGAAATTTTCTTAATTGTTAAATGCAAAAAATTAGGAATATATTTTTATAGTTTATTTTAATAATTTTTCTTGCGAAAAACAAGAAAATAGGAATCCATCATAGGAATGAGGTGAAACAAAGCCATATTACGCGTTTCTGGGTCCATAGATTTTAAATAAAAGCAAATAATTCTTCTAGTTCTTCTTAGTTGCGCTTGTTTTGAGAATCTGTCGGGCATGAATATTGTAATTTTTTGCTCATTTATGGAGTATTTCAATTCACATAACACAATTTTTTCTCCTCTTTTTGTATCTAAAAAATTCCATGAAATTACCTCGTACGGTTTACTTTGGGCCAAATAGTCAATGTTTCCGTATTGATCATTATCACCTTTTGCTACTGGCATTAAATTTTGAATAAAGGCCTAAAATAATATCGAGAAAAAAAAATATAATAATTAGAAATAAATTATAAATAAATAAATATTAATTATCTTATCATTTTCTTTTTTCAAGTTAGTTTTTTCGTTTAGTCCAGTTTAGTACACTGATTAAAGTAAGTAAAATTTTTCGAGTTTATATACTTTTGTAAAATACTAAAACACGGATTTCCCTCCATGTTTTTAACATTACAACTAAATTCTAATCCAATCAAATTTATAATGCCATCAATTAACTTAGTTAGAAATTCTTTCTGGTTAAAATAAATAAATTATTCAATAGAATAATCGTGATTATCTAATCGTGACAAAATAATTAATTAACACCTGAAACATTTAATGCAAAAATTAATTCTTATTAAAATATAAAACGTTATATTGACTGACAATGACATTTAAATAAATAAAAAATATGGGCTTGGGTACATATTACATTGTTACATTCATCTCTTAAAACGAATCAGAACAGAAATTGATAAATATTTTCTTGTTTTTTTATATAAAAGGTCATGTAAATAAAAAAATGTTGATCTGACAACTCTAATTTGAATTTACATTCACTATTATATATATGTATATTAATTTGAATTGACATCATTTTATATCATACATATAAATTATCAATAGTATTAGGTATAATCATTGTAATTCTCATTTGTAGTATTACTGAGAATTACTATAAATTTATCATTATATTTGAATTCAATATTTGTAATATACTGTATACCTCTTTTTAGTTTTAAATAAAATCACTCTTAAGTCTAGTTGTGTAACAACAGGTTATGGGCAGAGACAGAAAAAAAAAATATTTTTTTTATATTTAGCGGTTCAAGAATACATGTAAACATTTAAAGAAAAAACATAAAAAGTTAAACGAAAAATAATCGAATTTTTTTTTTCTAATAATCCTAAACTTAATTTAATACTGAGTGTAATTAAAATTTAAAAAACATACTGAAAAACATTTTAAATATACATTTTTATATATAATACATAAAGGCTAAAGCAATTAAATCGTTATAAATCAATTACATTTTTGGCAATAATTAAAATTTTAATATAATAATTAATAACAGTCTCTGCGACAAAGGAATATAAAATAATTAAAAAATAAAATAAATAAAAAAAATTTTAAAAAAAACAGCTTTTTTGAACTAAAAAGTAGAAAATAAATTTTTAATAGCAAATTTTTCTGTAATTTTCTAAACTATATTGTTACAATCGAGATTTCTTTGAAAAAGTTTATTTCAATATGTCAAATATATATATAAATATAAGTATATATAAGTTTTAAAGTCTGTGAAATTAATATAAAAGCTGGAGGCAAAATTTAAAAATATAAGTTTATAGTTATGCGTTTGTTGCTTCCAGCTTTTATTTTAATTTCACAGACTGTAAAACTTATATATACTTATATTTATATATATATTTGACATATTGAAATATACTTTTTCATAGAAATCTCGATTGTAACAATATAGTTTAGAAAATTACAGAAAAATTTGCTATTAAAAATTTATTTTCTACTTTTTAGTTCAAAAAAGCTGTTTTTTTTTAAATTTTTTTTATTTATTTTATTTTCTATTCGTTTTTAGTTTTCTTCCAGTATTACATTTTACTTTTTTTTTCTGTTATTTAGGTACGCTAAGAACTTACTTTTTTTTTTAATATTAAATTTATGCATACAGTCTATTTAAAAAATAGAAATTATTAGCTATAGAACATTCTGAATTTCTTTTTTTTTCGTTTATGTTTACCGTCCATTCATATAAATATAATTGTTGGTATTAAAAAATAATGAATCTATAATTACACACATATATACTGATATATTTATTCATATACATTTTATAGTAGTATGGGTACTATATAATGATCTGAACTTCTGATTGTTATATTGTATTATATATTGTGGCAAGATTTTTAAAAAATTAAGGAAACATTGCATAGCAAAATTAAAAATTTAAATAAAATTGTTATTGCAATTTTATAATGATCTTTATTTTCACTTAAAATGCGACCCTTTAAAAACTTTGATTCATACACTGCCTTGTTTTTTCTTTCTTTTCATAACATAACATTTTAATATTTTTTTTTTATCTGTTATGTACGGAAATATCAATCGTATGTTTCTTTCTTTTAAAATCATAACATTTTAATAGTTCTTTTTTTCTATCTGTTATGTGGGTAAATATCAGATGTGCACAATATATACATAAGAAATAGACTTTAAAAATATTTAAAAACAATCAAAGTAACATTTTTTGTTCTCTTTTTTTTCTATTCGTTTTTATTTTTCGTCCAGTATTACATTTTTCTTTTTTTTGTTTTCTGTTATTTAGGTACGCTAAGTATTTTTTTTTTTTTTTTTAAATGTTTAATTTATACATGCATTCTATTTAAAAAATATAAATTATAACCTATAGAACATTCTGAATTTTTTTTTGTTCTTTTATATTTACCATCCATTCATATGCATACATAAAATTTTTTTTTGTTCGTTTATGTTTACCGTCCATTCATATAAATGTAATTGTTGCCTACATATTGAAAAATAATAAATCTATAACTACATACATAAATAGCCATATATTCATTCATATACATATGTATCTATATTATAAGCTGAACTTCTCAGTGTTGCATTATATCATAATGCGGCAAAATTTTTAAAAAATTAAGAAAACGTTGCATAGCTAAATTCAAAATTTAAATAAAAATATTGCAATTTTATAATGTTCTTTATTTCCACTTAAAATCCGACTCTTTAAAAACTTTGATTCATACACTGCCTTGTTTTTTCTTTCTTTTCATAACATAACATTTTAATATATTTTTTTTTTATCTGTTATGTACGGAAATATCAAACGTATGTTTCTTTCTTTTAAAATCATAACATTTTAATAGTTCTTTTTTTCTATCTGTATGTGGTTAAATATCAGATCTGCACATATACATAAGAAGTAGCCTTTAAAAATATTTAAAAACAATCAAAGTAACATTTTTTGTTCTCTTTTTTCTATTCGTTTTTATTTTTCTTCCAGTATTACATTATACTTTTTTTTCTGTTATTTAGGTACACTAAGAACTTATTTTTTTTTTTTTTAATAATAAATTTATGCATACAGTCTATTTCAAAAATAGAAATTATTAGCTATAGAACATTCTGAATTTTTTTGTTGTTCGTTTATGTTAACCGTCCATTCATATGCATACATAAAATTTTTTTTTGTTCGTTTATGTTTACCGTCCATTCATATAAATATAATTGTTGCCTACATATTAAAAAATATTAAATCGATAAATCAACTAAATAATAATAGTTGGGAATTTGGGAATTTGGTGTGACTGTGTTAGCAGATTTTTAATAGTACAGCACACATAAAAATATGCATACCATTTTTGTACATGTTTGTACCTACATACGTATGTAGTAAAAAAATTTGGTTTTAAAAGTACGTAATTGAGAACATATTAAATTGCTTACTTCTAAATGATAATGTTTTTGAATTAAAAAAAAACGAGGAAGAATACAGTTGCCTTTGTCAACTCTTAGATACCCGTACGAACCGTTAGTATGTTCACAGCCTGTCACTCTGCTCACAATATTATTTTTTAAATATTTTAGTATTTTAAAATAATTTGGGTGAATTTTATAATTTCTAGAACTATGGGTTGTACATATATTCAAACTATATGTTTATATGTACATTCTTCAAAAGCAGATTCTAACCTTCCACATAACGATTATCAATCCAAAACTTTTTCAAATATTCTATAGTACCATTTAATACCAAGCGGTAAATGTATATTAAATTTACTAAGTACAAAATAGTAAATATAATTTTAAATATTATATTATATTATATTTAAATATTCCATTGAGAGAATAATTTCTTATAAGTACAATAAAATGCGTATATGTATGTAAATACGGCACTATATAATATACATATATACTCTTATCATTCACTCACTAGTGGCATATACGATATGTAAATAAACATGATATTATATAAGCATGTATGTATATCAATAACATATAAATAAAAATTCTTCAAGCAACCCTTATGTTGTTTATTTATTTACATTTTTTTGTACTACGCATATATCCTCAACAATTTCAAATTATCGAGTAAAACAAAAGCAAAAAATTTGTTGAAGAAATTTGTTAGAAAATTTGAAAAAATCAAGTAACTCTTTCGTCAATTATAAAGTAACCATATATTATTAAATAAAGTTGTTAACAGAAATAAGAGTATAATATTAAAGCTTTAATTTTTGTGTATTACTTCAAAAAAATTTTAACAGGTGTTCAAGTTACAGGTGTTTAAAAATAGGAAATTTTCAGTTTTTGACCCCTTACAGCTCCTAAACGGGGGGTGATACAAAAAAAATTTCTGAAATGACTCATATTTATTTTCAAAGATCTAACTTCTGTCAAAATTTCAAGTTTCCAAATTAAACCGTTTAGAAGATAGAAGGGTTAAAGAATTTTGCAAAATTTTAGTTTCGCATAACGGTAAATTAAGACACCGTATGCCACAAATATATATTTACTGTATATATACTTTTAAAGCTAATAAAAGTAATAATCGTTTGGTGTTTTCAAAATGAAGATTTACTTTATACAACTTGTGCTATAACAATTTAAATATAGAGCTTTTTTGAACCTTTGGGGAGCTGTAGCTCCGTAACAGGTGGGGCTACTAAAAAAAGTTATTAAAAATAAAATTAATATTTTTATGAGATCTATCAGCAGTTAAAATTTCATAGCTCTATTTTAAAAAAAATGTGGGGTTCTAAAAGTTAGGTGTTCGAGAGCTACCCTAAGTTTTGGTCCAAACTCAACCAAAAAAAATAGGGAACCTACAAATTACTCCAAGAATATTTTGTGTAAATTTCAAGATTCTAGCTTTCTTAGTTTTTGAGTTAGCGTGCTGACGGACGGACGGACATGGCTCAAAAGTCTTAGAATTTTTTTCTGATCCGATCCATACCTTTGAAGGTATATCTAGCTCGCTTATTTCGAGGTGTTACAAACGGAGGAGTAATTTTATTATACCCGATCCTATCGTACGGGTATAATTATTTTGCTTTTTCTAGACGATGTAGATATACATATATGTATGTATGTACATAACATATATTTTATGATTAATTCATAATTATTGTTATTGAAAAGAAAAATATTGTTGTTATTTACTATTTTTAAAAAAAACTGGATTTCTTATTTTTAATATATTCTTTTTGTTGTTTAATGTTTTTACATAATTGGAAATATATTCTTAGTTTTTATACTTCAGAAAAAGGCATTAGTGGTGCAGATCATCATTCCCTAATAGATCGTAATTTAAAGGCAGCTCCCAATTTAGATATCAATGTTAGGGCCATAATATGCCATTTTAATATGTTAAGAGTTTCGAAAAAAAAGCCCTATTTTAATTATAATTAAGAAAGGAAAAACACATATCTATATAAATATTATAAATAAACACATTGCTTTTATAAATAAAAATGTATACTAAAAATCAATCGATTTGATGAAAAAACTTAAATTTAACACTTGCTAACTAAATTTTAAGTAAATGCATATTAAGTTTTACACTGTGTTCTCAAGTGCGGCACATTAATTTGTTTACACATTCATATCTTTCAAATTCATCGCTTTCAAACCAAAAATATTTTCGAAGCACATATTATTACATATTTTTAAGTATGTAGCTATATGTATATGTACACATACAATGCAATGGTCCCCATAAAAAACAATAGTCTTTTATAGAAAAAAAAAAAACTTTTATGTATTACGTATACGTATTGGTATTGGTATTGGTGAGTTTAGTAAATTTAGATAAAATGTTTTATTTTGGTTCTGTAATAATTCTGTTAAAAATTCTGTTATATCTTTGTATGAAAATTTAATTTTGAAATTAAGCTACTTTCTCTAATGTTTTTCGATATTATTATTTTAAAATCATGTATTGTCATCGGGATCTAATCTAATGAAGAAAATTTCAAGTCTCTAGCTCAACGGGAAGTGTGTTTAAAATGACTTCTAAGATTCAATCCTTTACCCAACCAAGTTAATAAAAAGCTGTTAAAAAAACGAATTGAAAATAAGTATGTCGTATCAAAATACAATTAAAATAGAACAATTAACTCCAGATAATTATGATACACGGAAAATACAAGTGGAGTCTCTACTTATAAAAAATGATATGTGGGAGTACGTTTCAGGGCAGCACGAGGCACCAAAAGATGAAGGAAACACTAAAATAAAATATACAAATTGGATTCAAATGGACCATAAAACACGTGCAGATTTATTGTTGTCAATTAATCCACCATTGTTGAAGGATATAAAGGATTTCATTTTGTCTAAAGATATATAGAAAAAGTAAAAACAAGCATGTGACTCAAAAGGACCAGCGCGAAAGGAAACTATGGAAACAGTTAACAATAAATAAAATTTCAAATGGAAACACCATGCCTCAACATTTATCTAAATTTTTCGATATTGTCGACAAGTTCCGATCAATAGATTTAATGTCGATGAAGAACTAATATGAATTTTACTTTCATATAGCCTTCCAGATCAATATAAGAATTTCAGGATTGCGATGGAATCAAGAGATAAGTCACTTGACCCTACAACCCTAAAAGTTAAAATTTTAGAAGAGTATAATGCCCGAAATATGCAGCAAAATCCAGATTCTGAAGCTTTATTTATAAAAAGTAAGCGTTATGAAAATAAAAAAAATGTTCATTCAACCGTTCACCTAATTTTTCAACAAATTCAAACACCCGATTTCCTAGAAATCAGAGAATAATATTATTTGCTACAAATGCAAAAAATATGGTCATATTGCTGAAGAATGTCACAGTAAGTTTAATAGAAATTTTAATAAAAAAGAAAAATCTATTTTAGCTACCGAAGAAGCTTATCTGGTTAAGCAGTTTTACAAATCAAAAATCAAAGTTACTCATCAAACAAATAATAGGACATTTTATATTCTCGATAGCGGCGTTACATCACACATTTGCACAAACTTAGATAATTTTGGATATATAAATAATACAAAATCTCATCTTTATTTAGCTGATAATAAGAAAGTTGAAGTGAAAGGGAAATGTATTGTAAAGTTAAATAATAATTTAAAGTTAAGTGAAACTTTATACGTTCCGGATTTACGAGCAAATCTCATATCAATAAGTAAAATTATTTGTCATGGTTACGAAGTAATTTTTAAAAAAAAATAAAGCTTTAATAATTAATTAAAATAAAAAAATTATATTAGAATGTTTTAAAGAATAAAATTTATACTATGTAAATAACAATTATAATTATTATAATAATAAAGTAACTAATTATAACAAAGTAAATTTAGCTTACAAGAAAAATGATTTAATTTTATGACATGCGCGTTATGGTCATCTCAATTACAAAAGCCTAAAGCACATGATCAAAAATAAAAAAATTAAAGGAATTAATAAATCAGTAATTAACATAAAAAATGAACTAACTTGTATTATATGTGCTCAGAGGAAACAAATTAGACTTTTTTTGAAAATAAAGCTTAATACACAGTGGCGTTGTGGAACTGTGGCCCATAAGAACTTCATCGGATGGTGGTGCAAAATTTTTTATAACGTTCATATATGATGTTACTGGGTGAAATTTATTTCATGAAGCAGAAAAGTGAAGCCTAGATAAATTTGAACTATTTCACACACAAGTAGAAAATTTTATTGGTCAGAAAATTAAAATATACGATACAGGGTACATAAACTCAGAGTTCAAAGATTACCTACAAAAATGTGGCATTCAACATCAACTAACTGTGAGTTACACACCACAACAAAACGAGGTAGCGGAACGCAAATATCGAACTATTTTAGATGTGGCGAGATGCTTACTGCTGCAGTCAAAGTTACCTATATATCTATGGGCTGAAGCTGTATCAACCGACAACCATATACGAAACAGATCCACATCTAGAGCTTTAAACAACGAAAAACCATGTAAGTTATGGACAGCAATATATACCCAATCAACAGAACAATCAAAAAGAAAAAAAACAATCAAAAAGAAAAAAGTAATATAAAAGAAGAGAAACAAGATGAACATTTTACAGAAAATAAAAAGTGTAATAAAAATGTAAAATGAAGATGAAGAATTATGTGAAAATTTCTAAATTGTGATGAAAATAGTGACAAAATTGTCGAAGAGAATCATTTAGCATTCGAAAATAAATTTAGATATTATTCAGAAATTTTAAAAAATGAATATATAGATGAATGGATGAAAGCGATAAAATAGGAACTTCAAGATCATAAGAAAACTGCACTTGGGAAATAATAGAAAAGCCGAAAAATGAATTAAAAAATAATAAGTTCTAGATGGGTTTTCACCACAAAAACTGACAAAGATGGGAATATAATAAGACGAATAGCACGGTTGGTAGCTAAAGGATGCAGCTAAAGGTCTGACATTATGATGAAACTTATGCTCCTTTTGGGAAATACAAGTCGATCCGTATCTTAACTGCCGTGGCAGCGGAATGGATCTACATGAGCATACCAGATTTTTATGACGAAATCGAAAATAAGAAAAATAAATTTTGTAAAATCAAGAAGGCAATTTATGGACTAAAACAAAGCGGGAAAGCATTATTTAAAAGCTTAGATTATCAGTTACAAGCATTGAATTTTAGACAAATGAAAATCGAATCGTGTATATGTATCAAAAGAAAATAATGAATTAATGATACTTACAATTTACGTCGACGACATAATTGTAGCAACAAACAATAAAAATAAAATTAAATGGTTCAAAGATGAAATGATGAAACATTTTGAAATAAAAGAGATTGGTCCTTTCAATGATTGTTTGGGCATTGAATTTAAGAAAACAAATGATTAATTTTGCCTTACTCAAATAAAATTTATTAAAAAATTGATAACATCGCTTAACATGGAAAATACAAATACAGTTAAAATACCTATGAATTCAGGTGAAAAATTACAAAAGAAATTTGTCCTAAATCATCAGAGGAAATACAAAACATGTCAAAAATACCATATATTTAATTATACCGGATATTTCCTTCGCTACACATTTTTTAAGCAGGTATAATAGAAATTATCGTCTCGCAAATTGGACAGCAGCAAAAAGGGTATTAAGATATTTGAAACAAACAACTAATATTGGTTTAAACTTCAAAAGATCTGGGAACGATATAATGGCTTATGTAGATGCTGATTGGGCATCAAATATCGATGATAGAAAATCTTGCACTGGTTACGTTTTTAAATGTGCAAATGCTGCAATATCAGGGGGAGCTAGAAGACAAAAAACTGTAGCTTTATCGTCTGCCGAGGCTGAATACATGGCGTCAACAGAGTCTGGAAAAGAAGCAATATATTTAAAACATCTTCTATGTGAAATCTGATACAGGTCAAATATTCCAATTACTATACACAACAATCTTAATCAAACTGTTCATCAGTACAGACGTGTTTTTAATTATCGATTAAAATTACTTAAAACAATAGAACTCAAATTTAAAATAAATCAAAAAAAAAAAATAAAAAAAAAAAAACTTCTGTAATGTATCATATTATGTATACAACATAAAAAAATAAATTAAAAAAAAAATATTCTAAGTGCTAAATATTTTGTATGTTGTAAAACATATAAAACAAAAAAAACAAAAAATAAACTTTTTAGAATGGTGTCTTGCAGTTGCAATAAAAGCAAAGCTAAAATAAAAGGTGAAACGGGAATTCAATGTTCGGGATTGTGTAAAAAAGTTTTTCATGAAGCTTGGAAATGTTCAGGATTGGATCGACGATTAATAATGTGTATGCAGACAACAATGTGAGATTCATTTGTGACGATTGCATATTATACATACAAATTGTGGATTTGGTTCTACAAAACATGGATTCTGCAGTAACAAAAAATAATGAACATTTAAAGGAGTATAAAAGTGAATTTGAAGCTGCTATTAAAAGAAACGAAAGTGAAATCATAAATTTACTGAGAACTATAGAATCGGGTTTTACGAAAAGATTGGAAGAAATGAAGAATGAACAACAAATGAAGCTTCGTAAGATGGAAAAAATTACTGAAGTCTTCAGAATACAAAGCGATAAGGTGAATGAATCGTTTATTAATGTAATAAAAAAAAATCAGCTGTCTCCACCACAGCTGTCGCCACTACACAAAAAGTACAATGCCAAAATTTATAGATTTTTTACATAATAATTTATATCAAAGCAAAATAACTTCTAATAATTTAATAACATTTTGTTTTATTCAATAAAAATAATTATATGCAATGAAATCGTAAAAATATATGTACATTCATTCATACATCCATTTATTATTATTATTATTGTAATGTAGATACATGATTTTTTTTTCATTCAAAAAATATATAATATTAAAAGTAAAAAATAATAAAAACTGTAAACAAATACAAAACAAAGATAAGATTAATATTAAATCTGCTAACAAAAATGTTACCGTTTTAATTTTATGTCATCAACAAATGAATAATATGCATTGGCATAGATATAAGTACATACATATGTATGTATCAAAATTTTTAGAGATATAAAAAAAAAACAAAAAAAAATTGTTCATAAGTAGATAGGTAGGCACTTGGGCCAGACAGGTCAGTAGGTCAAGGTCACCTAGAAGTAGGTCAAGGCCACCCGGAAGGCCAGACAGGAAGTATGTCAAGGTCATTTTAAAAGTAAGTCAGACTGCCGGCGATCGTCAGTTGTTTATAAAGATTGTATACTTGCTTTAAGTAATAGGTATGCAGGAAAATAGTAGGAAAAAATAAATGCTTTTTCATACAATGTAAAGAGAAAAAAAAATGTACCTATACGTTTGTTTAAAATTAAAAAAAAGTGCAAACTGGTTTTTTACATCTTAGATGAAGAATCAACAAAATTAATGCAATTTTGAGATGCATTTTTTTTCTTTTTTTCTTGTTTTTTCTTTTTTTTATGAAGTATTTAAAGAAGAGGAAATAAAAACCATTAATTAATTGCGAGTATCACCGTATAAGATTTTATTGTTATGTAAGAATGTTGACAAAAATATGAATAAAAAGAAAACAAACAGGAAATCAAAAATATCTAACATGTGGTTTAAGTAATAGGCGTGAATGGAAATAGTAAGAAAAAATGCGTTTTTATAAAATGTAAAGAGAAAAATTTAAACAAATTAAGTGTACCTATGCGAATTTTTAAAATTAAAAGAAACAAGGTAGAATGTAAACCAACGGTTTTTAAAAGCGCACATTTCCAAAACTCAATACAAATTGTTTAGAAGTGTGGCTTACACAAAAATTTGAAAATTTCATGTAATAAGAAAAAACTTGAAAATAGGACATTTTTGAGATTTTGAGGGGCCGTAAGTCCGGAATCCTATATAACTAAGAAAAGCTGTTAACACACGTAAAAATTTATTATTGAAGCTTTAATTTTTATGTCTTGCCGAAGAAAAGTTTTTACAGGTGCCTAAGTTACAGGTGTCTAAAAATAGCAAATTTTCAATTTTTGAGGCGTAATAACTCTTAAAGAGGGGGCGTTACCAAAAAATTTTCTGAGGAAACTTATACTAATTCTAAAAGTTCTTTCTTGTCTCAAAATTTCAGATTCCTATCTAAAGGGGTGCCGGAGTTATGAAAAAAGAAATTTCATGCAAAATGTGGTTTTCACATAACGGTAAATTTAAATCGTAAATTACAAAATATTACATAATTTTGATATTGTTTTATATAGATAATAATATTTTCGATCTTCTACCGGTTTTAGATTGCAAAACTATTACGCAAAGCCCGAGATATATACATCTGAAAATGGAGCTTTTTTACAATTTTGAAGAGCTGCAGCTTTGGAACCCTTTACAACTAAAATAAACCTTTCACACACGTAAAAATATATTATTGTAGCTTTCATTTTCATGTCTTGCCGAAGAAAAATTTTTACAGGTGCCTAAGTTACAGGTGTCTAAAAATAGCAAATTTTCAATTTTTGAGGCGTAATAACTCTTAAAGAGGGGGCGTTACCAAAAAATTTTCTGAGGAAACTTATACTAATTCTAAAAGTTCTTTCTTGTCTCAAAATTTCAGGTTCCTATCTAAAGGGGTGCCGGAGTTATGAAAAAAGAAATTTCATGCAAAATGTGGTTTTCACATAACGGTAAATTTAAATAGTAAATTACAAAATATTACATAATTTTGATATTGTTTTATATAGATAATAAAATTTTCGATCTTCTGCCGGTTTTAGATTGCAAAACTATTACGCAGAGCCCGAGATATATACATCTGAAAATGGGGCTTTTTTACAACTTTGAAGAGCTGCAACTTTGGAACCCTTTACAATTAAAATAAACCTTTCACACACGTAAAAATATATTATTGTAGCTTTAATTTTTACATCTTGCAGAAGTAAAATGTGTGCAGGTTCCTAAGTTACAGGTGTTTAAAAATAGCAAATTTTCAATTTTTAAGCCCTAATAGCTCATAAACAGGGGGTGGTCCGAAAAAATTTTCTGAGCAAACTTATACTAATTCTAAAAGTTCTTTCTTGCCTCAAAATTTCAAGCTTGTATCTAGAAGCGTGCCGGAGTTATGAAAGTAGAAAAATCATGCAAAATTTGGTTTTCACATAACGGTAAATTTAAATACTAAATTTAAAAAAATTGTATAATTTTGATATTAATTTACAAAGATAAAAGAAATACCTGTCGAATGACGTTTTCAGATTGAAAAAATCTTAAGCAGAACATAAGATATATGCATTTAAAAATAGGGCTTTTTCAAAGTTTGAGGGGGTGTAGCTCCGTAATGAGGGGGGCTACATGAAAAAGTTGTTCCACAAAATTATTTTTTTTATGAGACCTACCTGTGGTTAAAATTTTTTTTCTCTATCTTTAACGGTGTAGAAGTTTTGTAAACAGACGGACGGACGGACGGACGGACGGACGGACAGAGTGAAACTAATAAGCACATTTTTTCAAAATTTTTTTGGAAATGTGCTAAAAAGTGCAAAGCTGGTTTTTAAATCTGAATCAACCTTGACCAAATTGATATTTTGAGATGAATTTTTTTCTTTTCTTTTTTGTTCTGATGAAATATTTAAAGAAGAGGAAAGAAAAAATTATTAGTATTTTTAGATTTTATTGATATGTAAGAATGTAGAACAAAAAAAAAATGTATTCTTATGTTGTGTTAAAAAAAAAAATAAAACAAATTTATTTATATGTTTGAAATAATTTTTTATTTGAAAATATTTTACAATTTTATAGAAATCTGTACTGTCTTAATCTAATATTTTTTCTTTTAAAAGAACAATTTTTAACAGCACATCTGAAATTGTTGTTTAATAAGTGTATAGGACAATTTGATTTAAAGTTATCAATCTTTTGTAATGACGGCAAGTTTCTGCTTAAATCTTCTATTCTATCACTGTCAATGTACTTTTGAAAGAATAGTTTTTTTTGTTCTCCTTTAACATAAATTTTTTCAGCTGACTCTAAATAGTGTTTTAATATACATTTTACATCTAAATATTCAACTAGACCGTTATTCCATTTAAGTCCATTTATTTTATTTTCGCAATACTGGTTATTATATTTCATATCCGGACTAAGTTCCTCTGAGGGGTACTGTGCTTTGAAGTGATAGACAGTTGGAATTAAACTTCCTTTTTCAAGTATGGCTAATTCTTTTAGGAAATATTGCTTTTCATTTCCTTGTAAAAATTGTAGGTCAACTATGAAAACTCGTTTAACCATGTCGACGGTTTGTGTAAGAATACTCATTAGAATAAATAAATTTAAATTTATATTCACTTCGGCAAAAATAAAAGGTGAAACGGGAATTCAATGTTCGGGATTGTGTAAAAAAGTTTTTCATGAAGCTTGGAAATGTTCAGGATTGGATCGACGATTAATAATGTGTATGCAGACAACAATGTGAGATTCATTTGTGACGATTGCATATTATACATACAAATTGTGGATTTGGTTCTACAAAACATGGATTCTGCAGTAACAAAAAATAATGAACATTTAAAGGAGTATAAAAGTGAATTTGAAGCTGCTATTAAAAGAAACGAAAGTTAAATCATAAATTTACTGAGAGCTATAGAATCGGGTTTTACGAAAAGATTGGAAGAAATGAAGAATGAACAACAAATGAAGCTTCGTAAGATGGAAAAAATTACTGAAGTCTTCAGAATACAAAGCGATAAGGTGAATGAATCGTTTATTAATGTAATAAAAAAAAATCAGCTGTCTCCACCACAGCTGTCGCCACTACACAAAAAGTACAATGCCAAAATTTATAGATTTTTTACATAATAATTTATATCAAAGCAAAATAACTTCTAATAATTTAATAACATTTTGTTTTATTCAATAAAAATAATTATATGCAATGAAATCGTAAAAATATATGTACATTCATTCATACATCCATTTATTATTATTATTATTGTAATGTAGATACATGATTTTTTTTTCATTCAAAAAATATATAATATTAAAAGTAAAAAATAATAAAAACTGTAAACAAATACAAAACAAAGATAAGATTAATATTAAATCTGCTAACAAAAATGTTACCGTTTTAATTTTATGTCATCAACAAATGAATAATATGCATTGGCATAGATATAAGTACATACATATGTATGTATCAAAATTTTTAGAGATATAAAAAAAAAAACAAAAAAAAATTGTTCATAAGTAGATAGGTAGGCACTTGGGCCAGACAGGTCAGTAGGTCAAGGTCACCTAGAAGTAGGTCAAGGCCACCCGGAAGGCCAGACAGGAAGTATGTCAAGGTCATTTTAAAAGTAAGTCAGACTGCCGGCGATCGTCAGTTGTTTATAAAGATTGTATACTTGCTTTAAGTAATAGGTATGCAGGAAAATAGTAGGAAAAAATAAATGCTTTTTCATACAATGTAAAGAGAAAAAAAAATGTACCTATACGTTTGTTTAAAATTAAAAAAAAGTGCAAACTGGTTTTTTACATCTTAGATGAAGAATCAACAAAATTAATGCAATTTTGAGATGCATTTTTTTTCTTTTTTTCTTGTTTTTTCTTTTTTTTATGAAGTATTTAAAGAAGAGGAAATAAAAACCATTAATTAATTGCGAGTATCACCGTATAAGATTTTATTGTTATGTAAGAATGTTGACAAAAATATGAATAAAAAGAAAACAAACAGGAAATCAAAAATATCTAACATGTGGTTTAAGTAATAGGCGTGAATGGAAATAGTAAGAAAAAATGCGTTTTTATAAAATGTAAAGAGAAAAATTTAAACAAATTAAGTGTACCTATGCGAATTTTTAAAATTAAAAGAAAAAAGTGCAAAGCTGGTTTTTAAATCTGAATCAACCTTGACCAAATTGATATTTTGAGATGAATTTTTTTCTTTTCTTTTTTGTTCTGATGAAATATTTAAAGAAGAGGAAAGAAAAAATTATTAGTATTTTTAGATTTTATTGATATGTAAGAATGTAGAACAAAAAAAAAATGTATTCTTATGTAGTGTTAAAAAAAAAAATAAAACAAATTTATTTATATGTTTGAAATAATTTTTTATTTGAAAATATTTTACAATTTTATAGAAATCTGTACTGTCTTAATCTAATATTTTTTCTTTTAAAAGAACAATTTTTAACAGCACATCTGAAATTGTTGTTTAATAAGTGTATAGGACAATTTGATTTAAAGTTATCAATCTTTTGTAATGACGGCAAGTTTCTGCTTAAATCTTCTATTCTATCACTGTCAATGTACTTTTGAAAGAATAGTTTTTTTTGTTCTCCTTTAACATAAATTTTTTCAGCTGACTCTAAATAGTGTTTTAATATACATTTTACATCTAAATATTCAACTAGACCGTTTTTCCATTTAAGTCCATTTATTTTATTTTCGCAATACTGGTTATTATATTTCATATCCGGACTAAGTTCCTCTGACGGGTACTGTGCTTTGAAGTGATAGACAGTTGGAATTAAACTTCCTTTTTCAAGTATGGCTAATTCTTTTAGGAAATATTGCTTTTCATTTCCTTGTAAAAATTGTAGGTCAACTATGAAAACTCGTTTAACCATGTCGACGGTTTGTGTAAGAATACTCATTAGAATAAATAAATTTAAATTTATATTCACTTCGGCAAAAGAGCTTTTCATATAAATATAGGTTAACAGTGCTATTTTTAACTAATACAACTATGCTATTTCATCCATTTACAATGATGGTAGCGGGGTCATCATGCTGTGGTAAAACCACTTTTATTCATAATTTAATAAAGTATAAAAAAGAAAATATACAACCACATATTAATATAATTATTTGGTGTAATCCAGACAAAAATGCCGTTCCAAAATATTTAAAAGATGTGGAATATAGTAACACTATTCCGGATTTTAATGACAATCAAGAACCTTTGTTAATTATTATCGATGATATGATGTTAAATTCCCATGATAAGTATGTATGTGATTTATTTACTAGAGGATCACACTATAGAAATTTATCTGTAATATTTGTAACACAAAATGTTTTTCACCAAGGTAAATTTTCAAAAGATATTTCGCTTAACTGTAAATATCTAGTACTTTTCAAAAATCCAAGAGATAAATCGCAGATATTACCTCTAGCTCGCCAAATATATCCCAATCAAATCAAAGCATTTGAAAAAGTATATAATGAAGTGACGTCAGAACCATACGGGTATATATTAATAGATCTTACTCAAGACGTTAATGATATATTTCGATTAAGAAGTGATATATTTGGAAAAGGTTTGTGTTTTTGTACAAGAGATCAATTAGAACAATTTGGCAAAGAATATGAAACGTTTGAAGATCAACCGTCATATATTGCACCTATTAAAAGCTCTAAACCGAAATTTCAGAAAGTAATTATAAAACATTGTGACCCTGAAGTAATCAAAACATTTTGTGAAATTGCTTTAAATATTTTAAAATGTAAATGTAATCTAAGTAAAAAATCAACAACCCATTTACGAAAGTATAAAAAGGAATTGAGATCCCTCATTTGCCGCCAAAAATCTAGTAAAAAAAAATAGTAAAAGAAAAATCATTATTCAACGTGGTGGATTTTTACCTACACTTCTTGGTGCAGTACTATCAGGGATAATTGGAAATTTTATAAAATGAATAATACAACATTTAACAAAATGATTATACTAAAACCCGAGATTTATGAGAAAATGAAACAAAATGCAGACTTTGAATTAAATGAGTTGGATAAAAATATGAAAAAATATTGTTAAATAAATATCTAACAGACACTCAAAAATGGTATTTATACAGACAAAATCTATTTAAAATAAGAAACAAAAATAGAGTACTTCCTAGAAATAAAGAGGAGAAAGTAAAAATTACGGAAACAAAAGGTACTCAAACTCGTGCAAAATCAATGTATATAATTTAACTTAATTTTCCAATTCGTAAGAATAAATCCGCAAGCTCATGGACAACATACAAGTAAATGATGAATTTTATGTCACTTTACTCAGTGATTCATCTATGAACTATTATCCAAAAAATTCATTATCATCTTTTACAAATAAAATGAATAAATACATGTGTGATTCAAGGTGGAAAGTCGGTATTTCAGAAATGTATGTTAATGATTTCGTTCCAAATGTGTATGGTGAAGAATGGGAAAAAAGTACTCAAATATTTATTAAAGGTATGCAGAAAGATATGATAGGAGTTGGAACATCATATATTCCATACATAGAAAAACAAATGATATGCGACTGGAAAGGTTTTCTACTACCAACACTAATTCAAAATATACGCCCACTTAATAGGTTTACAAGAAAAGAAGTTGAACGACAGTTGATTTGGGGAATTTTTAATTTTATAAACGATGAAGTTCATTATACACAACCAATAAAAGCTGAGGAGATGCCTAAAAATTTAAGTTACACCACAATATGTGTTACTAAGCCTAAAATAGATATAAAAATAAGAGCAAATTACGCTTATACCCTCGAAGGACTTTTGACAACATGTTTCAATCAAGTATCTTTTAAAGCTACATATTTTAAAAAATATAAATCACGTGTAATAGAAGCTTTCAAAACTTTTATAGACAGTGTACAATTGATTCCCATTAGTAAACCAGATATGTTTTTTATATACACAGATATAATTGAACCGCAAAAAATAGGTGATAAAGATATAAGGTGTTTAAGATCTGTTAACATACAAAATTCTTTCACTGATACTGTAAAAGAGTTCAGTAATATTCAATATTGCAATGTGGAGAAATCATTTAATAACATTTCATTATTTTTATGTGATAAATATGGATACAAAATAAACTTTTCCAACAGTTCAATTCCAACAAAAATTGTATTACATTTTAAACAAGGTAGAATGTAAACCAACGGTTTTTAAAAGCGCACATTTCCAAAACTCAATACAAATTGTTTAGAAGTGTGGCTTACACAAAAATTTGAAAATTTCATGTAATAAGAAAAAACTTGAAAATAGGACATTTTTGAGATTTTGAGGGGCCGTAAGTCCGGAATCCTATATAACTAAGAAAAGCTGTTAACACACGTAAAAATTTATTATTGAAGCTTTAATTTTTATGTCTTGCCGAAGAAAAGTTTTTACAGGTGCCTAAGTTACAGGTGTCTAAAAATAGCAAATTTTCAATTTTTGAGGCGTAATAACTCTTAAAGAGGGGGCGTTACCAAAAAATTTTCTGAGGAAACTTATACTAATTCTAAAAGTTCTTTCTTGTCTCAAAATTTCAGATTCCTATCTAAAGGGGTGCCGGAGTTATGAAAAAAGAAATTTCATGCAAAATGTGGTTTTCACATAACGGTAAATTTAAATCGTAAATTACAAAATATTACATAATTTTGATATTGTTTTATATAGATAATAAAATTTTCGATCTTCTACCGGTTTTAGATTGCAAAACTATTACGCAAAGCCCGAGATATATACATCTGAAAATGGAGCTTTTTTACAATTTTGAAGAGCTGCAGCTTTGGAACCCTTTACAACTAAAATAAACCTTTCACACACGTAAAAATATATTATTGTGGCTTTCATTTTCATGTCTTGCCGAAGAAAAATTTTTACAGGTGCCTAAGTTACAGGTGTCTAAAAATAGCAAATTTTCAATTTTTGAGGCGTAATAACTCTTAAAGAGGGGGCGTTACCAAAAAATTTTCTGAGGAAACTTATACTAATTCTAAAAGTTCTTTCTTGTCTCAAAATTTCAGATTCCTATCTAAAGGGGTGCCGGAGTTATGAAAAAAGAAATTTCATGCAAAATGTGGTTTTCACATAACGGTAAATTTAAATAGTAAATTACAAAATATTACATAATTTTGATATTGTTTTATATAGATAATAAAATTTTCGATCTTCTGCCGGTTTTAGATTGCAAAACTATTACGCAGAGCCCGAGATATATACATCTGAAAATGGGGCTTTTTTACAACTTTGAAGAGCTGCAACTTTGGAACCCTTTACAATTAAAATAAACCTTTCACACACGTAAAAATATATTATTGTAGCTTTAATTTTTACATCTTGCAGAAGTAAAATGTGTGCAGGTTCCTAAGTTACAGGTGTTTAAAAATAGCAAATTTTCAATTTTTAAGCCCTAATAGCTCATAAACAGGGGGTGGTCCGAAAAAATTTTCTGAGCAAACTTATGCTAATTCTAAAAGTTCTTTCTTGCCTCAAAATTTCAAGCTTGTATCTAGAAGCGTGCCGGAGTTATGAAAGTAGAAAAATCATGCAAAATTTGGTTTTCACATAACGGTAAATTTAAATACTAAATTTAAAAAAATTGTATAATTTTGATATTAATTTACAAAGATAAAAGAAATACCTGTCGAATGACGTTTTCAGATTGAAAAAATCTTAAGCAGAACATAAGATATATGCATTTAAAAATAGGGCTTTTTCAAAGTTTGAGGGGGTGTAGCTCCGTAATGAGGGGGGCTACATGAAAAAGTTGTTCCACAAAATTATTTTTTTTATGAGACCTACCTATGGTTAAAATTTTTTTTCTCTATCTTTAACGGTGTAGAAGTTTTGTAAACAGACGGACGGACGGACGGACGGACGGACGGACAGAGTGAAACTAATAAGCACATTTTTTCAAAATTTTTTTGGAAATGTGCTAAAAAGTATAAATAAAAGCGATTTTACAAAACTATATATTATTTTATTTTATTCATTATGGAGAGAGCGTACTACAAATATTATTTAGTTCAATCAGGAAAAGGTCTTGAGGATATTGGTTCTTTGTTACACTCAATTGTACCTTACCAAAGGGGACGAGGGTTAGGGAGCTTTTTCGGTGGTCTTTTTAGATATTTAAAACCAATATTTACGTCTGGAGCTAATATATTAAAAAAAGAGGTTATTAACTCTGGTATTAATGCATTTATCTGATATTGCCACAGGTGCAAATGTAAAAGAAGTGGTTCAAGATCGAAGTAAAGAGATAATGAAAAATGTAAGACGAGGTGCAGTACGGAAACTCAATGAAATGTATGGACAAGGCAAAAGAAAATGAAGAAAACCTATAAAAAGACCTCTCATTAATAATTTAAATTATTTTACTTCGAAGCGACGCAAAGTTAATAACAAAAACAAACAAAAAGATATTTTGAATAATTATGATTGAATGTATGAAATCAGAGCTTGATATTTTTAAAACACAGCCTATTCAGTCAAGTATTTTACGATCTGAAGAAGTTTCCTATAACCCTATTGCTTCTTTAGATAATCCATCTGCCATAGAATTTGTTTCACTAGAGCACGGTGATACATATAGAGACTTGTCTTCGACATATCTAAAATTAAAAGTACAAATTTTAAAAAAAGATGGAACTCAATGGAATAAAGATAAAAAAACTGATAGAACACCTATACAACAACCAAGTGTGGTTAATAATATGTTACATTCATTAATAAAACAATGCAATATTCAACTAAATGGAAAGAATATATCTCCATCAGATGGCAATTATCATTACAGAGCTTATATTGAATCATTGTTAAATTATGGTACGGATGCCGCTACAACGCATTTGGAGTGTGGTGGATGGATGCTAGATAAGCCAAATATAGCAAAAACAGATAATAGGGGTTCAAAAGAACGTCAAAAATTATACCAAAATAGCAATGTAGTGGAACTTATGGGGAAACTACATTTAGATATGTTTAACCAACCTACACTTCTCATAAACAATGTCGATGTTCGAGTTGTCCTAACATTAGAAAAACCAGATTTTTACCTCTTTGCAGATGATACTGATGAATCTCAACTGAAAATTTTAGAAGCCACTTTATTTATGAGACATTTAACAATTAATCCTAGTGTGCTTTAGCACATAATGCTGTATTGGAAAAAACTAATACCAAATACAATTACAAACGGATAGAGGTAAAAACTTCTACCATTCCACAGAATAGTTCATCAATATCACTTGATAATGTTTTTATTGGACAGTTGCCAAACACAATCATTTTTCGCATAACAGAAAATACACGTTACTCTGGAAAAAGGTCAAAAAACCCATACAATTTTAAACATTTTGATATTTCACAATTTGTGTTAAACGTAAATGGTGTTCAAATACCTAATTCAGCAATTGAAATCAGTTCTTCAGATGAAAATAATTGCTGTACAAGAGCATACAGTACACTTTTTTCAGGAACTGGAATTTACCATAATGATAAAGGTCATCAGATAACAAAAACCATGTTTAGTAATGAGTTTTTCATTCTAGCTTTTGATTTAACTCCAGATGCATCAGGAAATGAAGTGTGTCAAGGTCTACTAAATCAAGGTACAGTTAGAATTCAGGCAAGACTATCAAAACCACTTACATCTACACTGACTGCTATTGTTTATGGAGAATTTGATGCAACTTTACAAATTGATAAAAACCGAAATATTATATTCTCAAACCTATAAATAGCATACATAAAAGTAAATTTGAATATTTGACAAAATCTCACTGTCTTGTGCACTTCTGGATGTAACATTTTGTAGTGATGATAATAATACCTTGTTTGCGAAGGATATTTGTATAGTTGGTTTTAAAGAACCTTGTAAAAAGTTTGTAAAAGAGCTCAAGTATAAATTTCCTACTAGGGATTTTATAAGTGATAATTTTGATAATTACTCTTTTGGAACTGTGTACAACGATAAAATAAATAAAGAGCTCTGTCAAATACTAGAAAAATTTGATGTTATTATAACAAATAAAAAAATCAAAAAAGAGTTTTTATCAAATTATATTAAAGAAACAACTAAAGTATATGACTTGAATCAATTTGATTGATGAATACCCTAGAGATAAGTGACGTATTAAGATGTAACAAACACACACGTAAATTTTTTAAAGGAGTTTTTGCTCTGGATCAACTCCCCAGAATAATTGAAAAACAAACTTATTTAATTGTAAACACTGATAAATCAAAAGATCCGGGAACACATTGGTAAGCTATTTTTAAGCCTTGAATGGCTGAAGTTGAAGAATGGCTGTGTTGAATATTTGATTCGTTTGGTAGAAAACCAGATAAATTAGAAATTTTAAGTTACTTAAAAAATCAATGTATAATTTTTAATAAGAAACAGTTACAAAGTAACTATTCAGATGTTTGTGGGCAATATTGTTGTGTTTATACGTGGTATGGATGTTGCGGTTATAGTATGAACGCTTTTTTAAAACAATTTAATAAATGACAAAAATATAATAATATTTTTCACCATATATTTGAAAATTATAATATTTCTCAATCATGTCTCCTAAGAGATATAACCTTTAATAATAAACTTTAGTGTAATTAAAATAATGGAAGAGCAAAGTCCTAGCATTAATTTGTTGCTGAGTTATACATATTTTCTCAACAGAAGTCACACATTAAAAATAGTTGTCGGATTTGACACAGATTTTTTTTAAGTTGCAAGTGTTTTTCATTGGATTGGAATGAAACCAATTATTTTAAAATATCATGAATGGTGTAAATTTTATGAGCTATTTCATAAAAAATTTTCCAAGCAGTCAATTAAAAATTCAAAATTATGTTTACAAAGTGGATTAAAATCTACAGTAGGACAGAATCTTAGCATTAACAAAGAGGACGCTGACGAGTTTTACAGTTTGATTGATTTCCTACATGCAGTAATTGCACATAATAAAACTGCAGAGCTAAATGTAAAGGAATATGTTAAAAAATACATAAAGACCTGTAAAGAAAAGAATGTTAAAAGGTTAAAAGTAGAGATTTTTATTCCAGTTCAAAAATTTAATGTATGATGTAATTTTTCTCGGCTCTTTTATGAAATACCTGTGTTTTTACGAAAAAAATTAAATAAATGCATTTTATAACTACATGTACATATTAACATTAAGTACATTTAAACATGTATCTGAAAAATAAAGCATAAAAGAAATTTATACCTTTTTTGAAATTTATATTTATTTATGAATAATAAAAACTTATATAACTATAAACCAATTTACATCTTTTATTGGTAATTTGCATATATTTTACCAAACGACTCAGATATATCTATAATATTTAAATTTAAATTTTTATCTTTATATACAAAATGTTCTTTTTCTTTTATTTCTTTTACAAAATCAGAATTCTCAAAAATATCAGAATATTTTTGAGGTACAAATATAATTAAATTGGGGGTCTCAAAGACCCACTTAAGACCATAAATGGTCTTTATTTGCTTAGCATTTATTATATGATATAGAGCATCTTGCTCCATATCTTTAGTTTTTAGGAAACTTTTTCTAGTTTCCACATTTTTGTTATTAAAAGCTTCTTTGAAGCTTTTTTTTGTTGGTGGTTCTTCTTCTTGAAGAAGAATGATTTCTTCTTGTTGTTGTTGTTGAAATTGTTGATGTTGTTGCTGTTGTGGTTGTTGTTGATGATGATGATGATGATGTTGTTGTTGTTGATGAAGTGTCTGCAATTCCTGTTGAGTTCTTATTCTTTTCCGTTTAATTGGGGCTAACCCCTGTGTTGGCTCTATTTGTTGAGCGTAGGCGAAAATTTCTGCTGTGTTTTCCATTTTGCTTTCTTTTTTTCTGTATTATTATTATGTTGAGCTCTGTCTTTGAATTTATATACCTTAAGAAAGATTCCACTTTATTTATACTAAATTTTTCTTCTAAAAAATTGTATTATCAATGTTTAGAAATCAAAATCCTTAAGAAAACTAATTAAAAACAAAAAGTTGTAAAGTAAGTTGTTTATTAATGTAATAAATTCTAATTGATTATAATAAAACTATAATTTTTTTATATAACATTTTTCGCAACATTGTTGCATTTAACAGTGTTCTAAATTTAAGAAAAATCTTCTACATAAATTCCAATTATACTTTTTTATGAAAGAAAATTATTTTTTATTTACCTATTCCTAAATTATTTATTTCTATTAGTAAATATTTTTCTATTAACATTTTTGCAACATTGTTGCATTTAACAGTGTTCTAAAGTTAAGAAAAAATCTTTTACATAAATTCTAATTATACTTTTTTATGAAAGAATATTATTTTTTATTTACCTATTCCTAAATTATTTATTTTTATTAGTAAATATTTTTCTATTTTTATTTTTTCTATTACCATTTTTACAACATTTTTAAAACATTGTTGCATTTAACGGTGCTCTAAGGTTAAGAAAAAATTTTCTACATAAATTCTTATTACACTTTTTTATGAAAGAATATCATATTTACTTATGCATTGATTATGACTATTATCAAAGCCTAAATATTTCACTTATACTTTATTGCCTTTTCGTTTTAAAATTTTTTAAATTAAATAAGCATTGGGGTCTTTGACACTAGTCAGTTCCTGTTCATAGAAGCCACCACGAACTAATTTATTTTTATAATCTTTTAAACTATATGTAATCGGGTCTGTCTTGTTTTTGAAAGCTATTTTAAAAACTTCAGTTGAATAGTTAGGTTCATATCCTTTTTGAAAAGTACCTTTAGACCTTGCAATTCTAACAAAATCACCAACATTAAATTTTCCCTTATTAAATATTTTAGGGTAATTATAAATTGAACGAAGAATTTGTTTTTCATTTTGTGATGTAACTTGGTTTGGTTTTAACTTAATTGTACTATGTTTTGTGTTATTATATTTTTCAATTAGTTTTGGTAAAAATTCTATCCATTTAAAATTTCCTTGTAAACTAAACTGTTTCTACATAATTGATTTTAATGTTCTGTTAAACCTTTCACAAACACTAGCCTTCATTTCTGAATAAGTATGATAGTGATTTATTTTATAGCTTTTCATTAAATTTTGAAATTTTTTGTTGAAAAATTCTTTTCCCTGGTCAGAATGAATATTTTTTGGAGACTTCCCCCCTTTTAAAAATCTTTTCCATACTTTTATCTGCTGAATTTGATTTAACTTTTTCGGCATATGCATATTTTGAAAATATATCGATAACAGTTAAAAGAAACTTGTATCCATTATTTACTTTTTGATTGGCCGACATATCTACAAGATCAATTTCCCATGTATCATTTAACCCTCTTTGAGATATTTTTCGTCTCCGAAATCTACGTCTAACTGGACGATGAATTTCAGATACTATTTGTGCTTTTGACATTATTATTGAAGAGTTAAACTGCAAATGTGAATTTGAATAAAATCAGTAAATATATATATATATATATATATATATATACTGTTCTATACTATTATATATAAATACTGATATATATATGTAAATAATTTTTTGGCTATATTCTGAAAATTAAAAACGGTAAAATTAAAAGATTTTTTTTAATGCTATAATTTAATAGTTTAATACAAAATGTTTACAATGTACATATTAACAATAATTTTTTAAATTTTTTTCTTTTTGAAGCCATAAGGAACTGAAGTATAATCATCTGCAAAAACTCGTTTTCTGGAATTTATTCGATATGACTTTATTTCAGGAACAGTGATGACTCTGTGATCGTATGTTCGGCGAATACTAGGAAATGTTATATTTATTTGTTGAAAGTTGTTTAATTTTTTAACTAATTGTTTTATAGAGCCAAAATTTATTTCTTATGAAGCGTTGTAATTTAAACGAATACCTTTCACTTTGCAAACAGTTTTTTCGCATTTGGAGTTGGTACTATATATTTTGTATGCATAGTTCTTTGCACCACCACTAACAAATTCTGTAATATAGCTTCCAATTCCATATTCTTCAAGCTCATCTGTCATATCTCCTATGAAAACTCCAGTTGGAGGGTTATATTCTCCTTCACGTGCTACATATATTATTGAATCTGTATCGTAATACAAAACTCGTTCTTTTAAATTGTCTAAGTAAGAATACAATTTTAAACGAGCTTGTGTGGTAGTGTAAGCAGCTATGCAAACGTTAACTGATAATGATTCAGCTGTTTCTTCTTTGTATTCCCAATTTATCAAAACTGTTTTTTCGTTTATTGGAGTTATTTGATTTACATTCTTCGAAGGATCAGTAAGAAGAGTAAATAATTCGTAAGGTTCATTTATTATTTCAGTTTTTGATTGATTTTCTCTCTGTCCAAATTTACCCCAGAAAGAGTTTAACATTAACTTAGCTAATGATCTAAGTCCAGGATTTTTTTCTATATCGTTAAACTGTAAATTTATGCCTTCTACTTTGGAAAATTTTTCTAAATATTTGCACTTTTCCTTTGGTGTTCTGCAAAAGCTAGGCCAGCCAGAAGCTTCTTGCTTAATTTTAAGGAACTTCTTCATCATTTCTGTAAAAATTCCTTGTTGTGATGTAAGGGGATTAAATTGTTTAACAGTATACTCCCATACCTCGTATATTTCCACAATTTTGTATCCCTGTTTAACAGCTTCTCTTACTTCATCTATAACCCACGTTCCTAAAATTGACCTACTACGATTGTCATGCGAGTAGTCATCATTATTCATTTCCAAACTACATGTTTGACAGCAGGAAAACATTAGCTTATTATTTTAATTTATAGGCAAAACCGTGTGATAGAGTTTTTCTGGGGGAAGTATCAATGCCTTTATTAATCCTTCAGTATCATTTAAATTTAATTTATTGCATTCAATTTTTCCAACATGAACTTTTGGATGACCCACTGGAAATTTTCCATATTTACACACCCAAGGATATAGTGAGCATATATCTATATACATTATTTTTTCAACAAGCGCACATTTATAATATGTTCTTGTGTTTCCTGTTCTACCGCCATAAAACGCATCATGTGGTTTTAGTGGTATCAAACTTTCGTTCTCCAATTTTGCGAAAAATTCTATGTATTCTTTTGATCTCATTTCGTTTCGAAATTCACACTCCCACTTTTCAATTACTTGATAACCTATAGAGCGTAATTTATTGGCTTTGGATAATGTAGCCTCATAACGTGTTTCAAATTTTTTATCATTATTATTTTTGACACATTTTGGATGGCCATGGTAATAACAGCCATAAAACTCAAATATTTGTTTTGTGTCTGTGCAATATCCGTCAACACGAAGACCAAAAATTACTTTTTCTTTTCCGTTACCACTATGCTGAATTTTTATTTTTCTTTGTTTTTCTTCCCACATTAACCATTTTATGGCAATGATTGACTGGTTTTCTGATAAGCGATATCCTTGTTTAGTTATAAGTCCAATTGTATACGGTTTTAAAAAATTCCTTCTAAAAACCAAATTACACGCTGAAGCATTTGTAGTGGCCTGTAAAAATGGCTCAACCTTACATTCTTCCAAAAATAGCTGTCTGAATTTAATACAGGCTGCTGTCAAAATTTTTACGTCATTCATACAATATTCTACAAGTTCCTTTTGGAGGTTAAAAGACTTGTTTTTATTTTCTTCATACCATTCAAGAAATTGTTTTCTTTCTGATGCACTCATTGAATTATAACAGTAATATTTCCGATCGGGTAACTTTCCATTATATTTTATATTATTTTTACGATTAAACATATGAGGAAAATATCCTTTTTTTAAATTTATATCTAAATCAAATGCTTTCGGTAAACTAGATAACGGCATTGGAAAATAGTTTAGTGAATCAATAAAGTTCATGTTATCTAACAGTATTAAAATTATCTTTGTTCCCCTCATAATTAGTTTTGGTTTGATGATGGTTTTCTCTAAGATATAGTTTAATAAAAACTGATTATCAAATGCTTGTCCGTTATGTGCAATAACTACAACTTTATGAAATATCTTTCTTTGGTTGAGTATATATTCTAAGAACATTTGTATTGGATTTTGTTTCAACACATGTTCTTGAAGTCCACAAAAATTGCATCTTTCAACATTAGACAATATACAATGCGTGCAACGTTATTCAAAAATACATAAATCATCCCCCTATTGCAACAACTTCATGAAGTTTCTCCCCGATGATATCGTCTTGAGTTGATTCGAGATCGTAGAAAATATATTTTTTTTTTTTTATTTATTAAACCAAAGCAAGGTTTTTACATAAAAAATCTTACAGCTAAAAAAAATTAAAGCTAACAAAATACACAAACAATAGCAAATAAAAAACATTTTTGATTACTAAGCTAAAAATTTACAATGAAAATTTTATAATTTGTACTATATATTAAATTTGAAAACAATAAAAAAAAAAATGCTTACAGAACAAAAACACAGTATGAGTGTATAATTAAGTGGAATGTATAATATGAACTTGAACTTGAATTAAATATATTATTATTATTATTTTTTTTTTTTTTTTAAATGTTTACAAAGTAATTAGGTAATTTAAGTAATTAAGTCATTTATGAATTTCTGTGTTAATTTATGTTTAAAAGAATTTCTTGATATGTCTGGTGAAAAAAGATGGCTGTGTTTGTTGAATGTAGTGCAACATCTGTTTATTGGCTCATTTCTTCCATATTCTGTTCTGTGTGTATTTTCTAGTAAAAATTTAGTTTTTCTTGTATTTCTGACTACATTGTTTAATCTAACCTTATTTACTAAGAATTGAACGTCAATATTTCTTTTTATGATGTCAAAAGTAAAGCAGGATGAAAGCACTTGCCTGCGTGAAGATAAGGTTAACATATTCAATGATTTAAGTCTTGTAGAGTAGCTTGGAAGAGTAGAATAGTCTATAGGATTATATTGGTTTCTCAAGGCAAACAAAAGGAATTGTTTCTGAACGGATTCTATCCTATTGGAATGTAATTGAAACACTGGATGCCATACGATATTACCGTATTCTAGAATAGATCGAACTAACGAGCAGTAAAGATCTTTTATCACTGCTGGGTTATTAAATTCCTTAGCCCTTCTCTTAATAAAACCTAACATTTTATTTGCTTTGGAAATCATATGATCATAGTGAATATGGAAGTAAAGTTTATCGTCCAGAAGAATGCCAAGATCGGTCATACAGGACACCCTTTCAAGAACTATGTTATCTATTGTATAGTCGAAAAGCATTGTAGATCTTTTTCGTGTAAAACTTATGACCTTGCATTTCGCTATGTTAAGTTCTAATTTGTTGTAGAAGCACCATTCTTGTAAAGAATGTAAATTTGATTGAATTAATTCAAAATTGGAACTATTTTTGATAACGTGGTAAATTTTAAGATCGTCAGCAAATGCAATATGTGGTACACCTTCTAGTTTATTAGAAAGATCTGAAATAAAAATATTAAATAGAAGTGGGCCTAAATGGCTTCCTTGTGGCACTCCCAAGGTGACATTAATTGTGTTCGATAAATAACCTTGGAATTTAATATTTTGAGTTCTTTCAGTAAGATAAGAGCAAAGCCAAGTAAGGAAAGAACCTGAAATGCCTAAAGTTTCAAGTTTTTTAAACAAAATATTGTGATCAACACGATCGAAAGCTTTGCTAAAATCCGTGTAAATAGCATCAACTTGATAACCGTTTTCCATTTCAGTTAGTATTTCCGATGTGACCGTAAGATTGGTTGTAGTAGAACGACCTTTTCTAAATCCATGTTGTTGTTCGTTTAATTTTGAATTTATGACGGGTGTTATTTTACTGACTACAATTTTTTCGAACAATTTTGGAATAGTTGATGGGATAGCTATACCACGGTAATTTTCAACGGAAGCTTTGTCACCATTTTTATGAATGGGGGTTAAAAAAGAAGATTTCCACGCATTCGGAAAAATGCCTGTCGAAAGCGATTGATTAAAAATAAAATGAAGCGGTTGCGTGAAATAATTGGCATAGTTATATAAAAAAGAAGGTGGGATCAAGTCGGGTCCTACACCTTTTTTTGTATCAAGGTTGGTAATTGCTTCAAATATTTCGTTTTCCGAAAGATATAGATCTGTAATAATTGAATTAGATCTATTATGGGAGTTAGAAAATGTAAAATTGGTAGGCGAATCTAATGGCCTATAAACTTTTTGAAAACAATCTGCAAAGAAATTGCAGATTACATTTGGACAAGAAGAAAAAACATTATCTTTAGACATTGAACTTGGATATCCATAGGTTTTCCGTTTTGTATTAATGAAGTCAAAAAACTTTTTTGGATCTATAATTAATTTATTTCCAATTTCATTGACATAATTATCGTATGCTAGATTTGATTTCTGTTTAAATTCAAAAGCAAGATCCTTGTACATGTTCAGTAAATTAACATCAGGATCCTTTGTAACTTTAATTTTTTTGTAAAGTTTGTTGCGTTGATTACGCAATGTCCTAATTTCTCTATTAAGCCAAGGTTCTGTTGTTTTATCTTTTTTACGAATTTTTGGCACAAAGGAGTTAATTATGTCGAAAATTTTAGAGTAAAAGATAGAAATTGAAGAGTTAATATCCTGTTGTATTAACAGATCGTCCCAATTTAAAATTGATAAAGCATTATTAATGCTTTGATAATCAGCGTTGAAAAAGTCATATACAATATTATTATTGTAAGATTTCGCGAAGAGTGGCAAAGAAGTAGAAAATTCGAAGATGACTGCGTTATGATGAGGAGTGTTAGTGAACAGGTTGACTGCATCATCAGCGAGTTTAACCACCACTCTGTCATATGCATTTGAAAATGCAAGATCTAACCACTTATTGTTTTTATTTGGGTAATTAATAATTTGTTGTAAATCATTACCATAGAACTCCGTAATAATTTCAAAAACTATTTCATCATGAAAGTTAATTGGTAATAACAAATTATCTGAGTCATCTTCTATAAAAGATAATGAAGGACGATTGAAATCGCCAAAAATAAAAATTGAATCATCCTCATTCATTTTAGATATAATATAGTGATAAATATCGAAAAATTCAGAATATGAGGAATTGTCAGAATTAGGTGGAAAGTAAACAATTCCTAGGTAAATAAAATTATTACCTAAGTTTACTCTAATAAATTGGTGATCAAAAGTGTGGGACGTCCTAGTGATTAGTGGAACACTAGAAAGGTTATTATTTACTGCAAGTAAGACACCGCCTCCACGGGAACAGTTCATAGAGAAAAAGTCCCTATCCTTTCTATAAATCGACCAATTATTGTCAAGTATTTCTTCATTTATGAAGGAATCGTTTAGCCATGTTTCGGTAATAGCAAGCACACTGAAGTCACAAGACTTGGCATCAACATATAATTTCTTTAGCTTACCTCTCATACCACTACAGTTGTGGTAGAAGATTTTGAGATTTTCACTAAAATTGCTTTTATTATCTGTTGATTTTAACTCCTTAAAACTAGTTGTTGTATTTATTAAAATAAGATTAGTGTTAATGTTATTTTCTGCCGCTAAGGGAACGAAAAAAATCATTACTACTTTTTCTTATTTTTTGCAAATACTCGATTCTCTTACTTTTAAGGTGACTACAATAAGCTTGTAAATCTTTTTCAACCGATTTAGATGAAGCTCCGAAACCTTCATTATATTTTACATATAATTTCATTAATTCTTTTTGGTTAGAAGGCAAACCTTTTTGATCAATAAAAATTTTAATATTGAGTTTGGTTTTACCATCTACACAAAGGTCGTCATCTTCCTTATGCAAATAAGCTAAATAGAGTCTTACATTTTCATATATTTTTTGATCTCTAAAACGTGATAAGACATACGTATGATCGTCATTAGCTACAGCATTTTTCGTTAATCTGACTATAGGAGGTAGTATAGGATTAACAAAACTTGCATTAGGTTTGGATGAAACAGATGCAATTGGCTTATCGTTAATTGATGTCGTGTTGCAGTTAACGTTTAAGCTCTGAGTACACGGAATGCCAGCATTAAAGGTTTGTCCCTGTATGAAGTTAGGATATTTGCTAGCATTTGGTAGTGAAATATTCATTATATCATTTGGAGAATATTGTTTAGACGTTATTGACACTTTTGGAACTGAACTAATTACTGAATTAGTAGAATTTATTGAACTGTACTCTACATTAGTAATTTTATTTGAAATGCTATTCGGTACATCTATGGTGGAAGTAGTATTAGAAATAACGTGAGAAGAAGGCAAAATAGTCTGAAATTTAATTGGTGATTGAGTTAAATTTATGTTTTGTTTGTGTAAAATAGGTTGTGTTTTGTTTTTGCTTATAATATTGTTTTTATTTGTGGATTTAGTGTTATTGCGTGTATTTCTGTTCTTTTTTTTTGTGTGATTGTTTTACTTTTAGCGTTATTAATATTAATATTAGGTTTTGTTTTATTTTTATTTTTTATTAAATCTAATTTACTATTATTTGATTGTTTACCTAAATGTTTAAAGATGGATATTTTTGTCCCTTTATTCCACAATTTAATATTATTTATTTCCTGAACTTTCGTTTCCGGTACACTAACTTTGAAAGTATGATACTGCGGTTTATATTTCAGCCACTTTGGTGTGATTAATTTACAATGAACCACTTCACAATTCGACCTCTTTTTTATGTATCTGACTAGTTTCTCTTCTGTTGTATTAGTGCTAAGGTTGGAAATCCTTAGGTTAAATTTAGGTTTATTTATAACCTCTGGTGGATCAACTGCTTCTATTTCGAATGAAATATCGTCATTTTTTTCCTTAGTTGCTTGAATGTTAACCGTCTTAGTCTTATCTACATCATTTATTTCATCAAATAGTGATTTAGCTGAATCGTTTGAATGTAGATCATTCTGATGCGAAATTTAACACCATCATTGATTGTCTCTATTTTGGCCTTAAGGATATCTAAATCGGCCAATACTACATCCCGAAAGCTCATTGAAATATTAGTTTTATTTATATTTTCTAAATTAGAGATTAAAAGCTGCTTTATATTGTCCAACGCATTCAAAAGCTTATTATTAATTGGATCTTGTGCTAATGATTTTTCAATAATGTTTTTAAACGTTGAAATTTCCGTTTTTAAATTATTAGTTTCTACTTTAATTAGCTCGCTATATAAAAATATATATAATATATTTTTAAGTTCAGCTAATTCTTTACACGGTGTAATAAAGCATTGGTGGTCTGAAGCTACATTTATATTACAGTTTTTACACAAATGTCCATAGCATATATGATTTACATCGGTTCTGTATACTTTAAAGCATTTTGTACAGGAATTTATAAGAGTACAAATAGATTTTTTATTTGTAGATGATGTTGCTTTATGATTATCAAAACAAGTTTGACCTTTAAAACTTCGATTGCATACATCACATTTAATATTTGGAATATTTACATCACATGCTGGAGATGATTTACAAAAGAAACACGACTGTTTACATCTGTGAGACAATCTATTGTTATACGGAACATTACATGTTTGGTAAAAGTAATCACAACTAAATGCTGCTGTTAATGATGTAATCACATTGAAGTGACCTTCATCGTGTATCAAATTCAATCTTTTTTCCTTATCTTCTTCACCTTGAAAAATAATTGATTTTCCTTTTCCTCTGAAATCAAAAACTACAATTTGATATTTAGAGAGGTACAGTTGAAATTTTTTGAGCTCACTGATACTAGCTCCTTTTGCTGGGATGCTTACATTTGAATTTCTTATTAGTTGTAATGCTGCTTTCAACTGAAGTTGACCTGTGTCTTTTCGCATTTTACAGTAGTCAACTGATTTTTCTATGAATGAGATAGCAACAACTAACGCACGTGGTAAGCATAAATTATCTTTGTTTTTGATTGAAATTATCTCTTCTTTTATTACATTCTTCTTCAAAATTGTTGTATCTTTTTCCTCTTCCACTTCCTGCTGGAAGTCGTATATATGTAACATTTATACAGAACGTATCTGTAGATAATCCTTCGGAGAATGCTTTGAAAAATTTTTGAAATAACTTCCCAAATTTCCGAAATGTCAAGATCTTTTGCTTCTTTAAAATTGATCCAGGCTGGACCACGTTCATAAAAACTTTGGCATCCAAAAGTGACACCAATTTTGTCAGTAGGATCAACATTTTCAAGTAAATTGCTGAATAATTCTTCAATACCGGTTTTAATCCAATCTATTGGATCTTTGTTGTCTGGCACTGCATTTATTATAAACTCCAATTTTTTTCCAAAAATGTTGAATCGTTTTACATTCACTGATTTTATTGTGAATTTTTCTGTATTCATTTTAATTTCTTTTTTTTAATTTCCGAGTTTTATTTTATTAAGACAACCAATCGCAAACTTTTCTAATCCTAGAATTTTCACTCTATTAACAATTTTTTAACTTTTTACACAATTTATACATAATGTCTTGCTTGTTACTTTAAAAAAAAAGCAATTACTCGTAACTTATTTTGAATCGCTTTTATTCCTTTGTTTTTTTCTTTTTCAACATTCTTACATAACAATAAAATCTTATACGGTGATGCTAAGAATTGTTTTCTTTCCTCTTCTTTAAATACTTCATAGAAAAAAGATAACAAAAAGAAATAAAAGCATCTCAAAATTGCATCAATTTTGTCAAGGTTGAATCTTTATGTAACATTTAAAAACCAGTTTGCACTTTTTCTTTTAATTTTTTTAAAATTAGTTTTAAAATTTTAAAGAAACGTAGTTACACATCATTTTGTTCTGTTTTCATTTTTCTCTTTAAATTTTGTAAAGCATTTTTTCTTATTCTTTTCATATACGCCTATTACTTAAGCTAAGTATACATCAACAAGAAGTATACCTGTACCACGTTAGATATTTTTGATTTCTTGTTGTTTTCTTTTTATTCATATTTTTTTCTTGAACACAGAATAAATCTGTTTTATTTTTTATATTCTTGTTTGCAAAATAGGTGACAAATGCAATTAACCTGACTTGAATTTTTTTCTTTTTTTATTCTTCACAGATTATGCAATATACAATGCACTTAAGCAACATGTTAGTCGTTAAGTACTTCCACAGCTTTAATTTCCTGGTTGTCTTCTTTTTATTCATATTTTTTTTGAACATTCTTACAAAGAAAAAATATCTTACACGACACACCGACAATAATCATTAGTTTTTTTCTTTTATCTTCTTTAAATTGTTAAAGTAGTAAAAATAAAAAAAAAAAAAACAGCACAAATAGTTAGGTACATCTAAAAACGCATAATTTTTTTTCAATGGTTTGATCATTATGTAGACAGAAGAACAGGTTTGCACTTTTTCTTTATGAATTTTAAAGATGCGTTGTACCTTTTAAAATTGTTCTATCTTGTACGTTTAAACTTTTTTTATTTTTTTCCTTTTACATTCATTAACAATTTTTTTGTTTCTACTTTTCATATGCGCCTATTACTTAAGCCAAGTATACATCAATAAGAAGTAGACCTGTACCACGTTAGACATTTTTGATTTTTTTGTTTTTTTTTCAACATTCTTACATAACAATTAATTAATGGTTTTTCTTTCCTCTTCTTTAAATACTTCATAAAAAAAAACGAAAGAAAAAAACAACAAACAACAACATCTTAAAATTTGCAAGCATAAAAAAAATATTTTTTCTTACTATTTCCATGTTTACCTATTACTTAAAAGAAGTATACAATCCTTATAAACAACAAGAGTTGTCTGACGGTCGCCGCCGCCTGTCTGACCTTCTTTTATGTCGTTAACCTACTCCTGTCTGACCTAATTACAGTTAGACCTACTTCTGGGTGACCTTGACCTACTGACCTGTCTGGCCCAAGTGCCTACCTATCTACTTTCATATAAATTCATATGGAGTATTACGTATGAAATTTAGGCTTAGAAAAAAAATTAAATAAAAGTTAAAGTTAGTCGGATAAAAAAATGTTCTATAGCAAAGCTGTTCCTCTTTACTTGTGTAACAACTTTTTCTTAATGATTTTTCTCACAAAATTTTTCTGTTACGAAATATTCGTAAAAAACTTAAAAAGTACACTAGTAAACTACCACTTGCGGTTGTCCGATTTGCTCCAAAAGCTTATCAATCCGAGATATTTACGTCAAAACCTTAAATATGAAATTTCAAAAAATTCTGCTCAGTCGTTAAGCTGTACACGTGCCCACAGACATACCCACACACGCACCCACACACACACACAGACAGACATCATGCTGAAAATTTTTTTACAGCCTTCTCCACACCGGAGTAGTGCATTTTTGCGAAAATCTCGGGTACAAATTTTTAGTATGAAAACAATACCTACCTTATACATTAATGTATGCGGTCAGTAAACCTGATGAGGTCTGCAAAAAAATGATTAATGTAATTATCGACAATAATATAAATGTGGGTCAAACTGTATCATTTGCTGATATGGTAAAAAATACGGTAAAAAATATTGGAATGAAAATGAAAAAAGAATTATCTTTGATTGTTAAGCCAAAAAACAAACAAAAAAGTGAAAAAACGAAAAGTGATTTAAATACAAAGGTTGATCCAAAATATCTTAAAATTAAGAACATTGAAAATAAACTAAACGGAGCAATATTAATTGAAACAGATACAATTGAAGAACGTGAAAAAATAAAAATCGAATTAGAAAAAAAAATGACAGACAGTTACGAAATAAAAATACCAACGGTCATTAAACCACAAATTGAACTAGTTCATATGAATAATAAATTTAGTAATGCTGAAATAATAGAGAAACTTAAAAAGCAGAACTCGTTTATGGAAATGTGTGATATTAAAGTAGTAAAAATATACGAGCTGAACAAATACAATAAAGTATTATACAACGCAGTAATTGAAGTAGATAAAGAAATTTTACCCAAAAATACTGGCGAACGAAAAATTATGTATAGGATGGGAAAGATGCAAGGTGTTTGATGCTATAAATATACGAAGGTGCTACAAATGTAAAGGGTTGAACCATAAATCGGTGGATTGCAAGAACAAGGAAACATGTCTAAAATGTCACCAAGAACATAAAACTAACGAATGTAACAAAGAGGAAATAAATAAATGCATAAATTTTATAAAATACAACGAGAAACTAAAATTAAATATGGATATTAATCATAGGACACTTAGTAAATTATGTCCAATATAAATTAAGTTTAAAAAAAAAGCCATTGGATACTAGCAATTAAAGAACATAGTCGTTGATCAATTAATCATGAAAACTGTATGCAAAGCCATAAAGAAAATACAAATCAAAATAATTATGAACTAAAACATTATATAATTAACCATAGAATTAATCGTAATGCCAAAAATTTAAAAGAAGATAACACTTGTTAACACTGGCTGTAAATTAGAAGCAGATATTAATTATAAAAGTAAAGATGATAGTAGTATAAAAGCTCACAATTCAAAAAAAAAACAAAAAATCAAATAATATATTTAGTTATATTTCTAAATTATGGTCAAAAAGAAGCACTTCATTCAATCAAAATCACGAGTTTAAAAATCCAAATATTAGTAATTGTAATGATAAAAAAAATTTTAACACATTTTGCGATAATAGTAAGAACAACAATAATAGTATCAGTAGTGTTAATAGTCATAATGGGCAAACAAACACCAATTCTAAGTATCTCAACTGGAACAAAGGAGAAACATTGAATCAACAAGCCAGTAATTTTGAGGGAAGTAACTGGAGTTATTACAAACGGAGGAGTAATTTTATTATACCCGATCCTATCGTACGAGTATAATAAATATAAATGAATATAAACCTTTAAAATGTTCGTAATATATTAAATTACCAAATCAAATTGAAGAGAAAAAAGCATGCATTAATATAAAAAATAGAGATGTATATTGTTTCAAGTTGCGTTTAATATCAGCATTACAAAACAGAGCAATTAGAAATCCTCAGAGATGTGAAAATTATGCTATTGATAGTATAGAAGCACAAACAATAATTCTAAATAATGCAAAAGGAGCACAATTAGAGTTTGGTAATTTAGAATTTCAACTTCATCATAATGATATAAATGAATTTGAAAGAATGAGTCTGGAAATAAGCCTATATATGGATATGAAAAAGGTTTTAAAAATTCTATAAAAATAATTGGACCCTACTACCATACAAAATCATCATATTGAAATGCTTTTAATTACAAAAAATTAAATGTCGCGCTACGTTTGGGTTAAAAATTTGTCGAGCTTAGTGCAAAATCAACTTTCTAAACACGGGCTCTGGATTTATTTTGTCGAACTTGTTTATGTGGCTTTACTTCACAACAAAATTTACAAATTCATAAAAAAGAATGTAGAAAAATCATTACCTAGTTACCTAGCCCTGAAAATAAATTTTTAAAATTTAAAAGTTGGCATAAAAAAATGAGGGTTCCATTTGTAATTTATGCTGATTCAGAAAGTTGGCTGGAACCTGTTTCAACATGTGAACCTAGTCCTAAAGTTCCATCAACAACAAATATTGAAAAACATTTTAAAATCGCTTTTTCATATTATATCAAATGTTCATTTGATAGTAATTTAAATATATATAAAAATTTCACAGGTATGGTTATATAATTTATAAATGAAAAAACAAACTTATAAGTTTTTATACTCGTACGATAAGTATCGGGTATAATAAAATTACTCCTCCGTTTGTAACATCTCGAAATAAGCGAGCTAGATATACCTTCAAAGGTATGGATCGGATCAGAAACAAATTCTGAGTCGATTAAGCCATGTTCGTCCGTCCGTTCGTCCATTAGCACGCTAACTCAAAAACTAAGAAAGCTAGAATCTTGAAATTTACACAAAATATTCTGGGAGCAATTTGTAGGTTCCCTATTTTTTTTGGTTGAGGTCCGACCAAAACTTCGGGTAGCTCCCGAGCAACTAACTTTTAGATCTCCACAATTTTTTTGAAACAGAGCCATGAAATTTTAACTGCTATCATAAAAATATTAATTTTATGTGAATATTAATTTTTCTGTAGTCCCACCCGTTAAGGAGCTAGCCCCCCAAATTTCGAAAAATCTCTATATTTAAATTGTTATAACCCAAGCTCTTTGAAATTTTCAGATTGAAGATATATCTTCTTCAATCTGAAAATTTCAAACGATAGATGCTATTATGAACTTTACACCAATTGTTTTGTTTACAAAGACTCTTATTCTCATATTAATTACTTTTTCAAAAATTTTACTTAATGAGTTTAGTATGGATATTGGTATATAATTTCCTCAATCCGTTTTCGATCCATTTTTGTAACCTGGGGTTATTATAGCTTCTTTCAAGCAGTTAGGAAATATACCCATCGATAAACTTTTGTTTACTATATTTGACAATGGCTTTTTGATTACTGATGCAAGATCTTGTATATGTTGTATATATCTTTCACTGTAATTGTATCCAATCCTGCTGCGGCATTTTTTTTTAGGCCCATTATTATATTAAATATTTCATTTTCATTTGTAGGCTCTAAAAAAAATTGACTTATGATTAATTATAATACTCATTGCAGTATAATTAGTTAGGTCGCTTTGTTATTTTTTATTATTTCCTCGCCTATGTGATTGAAAAATTTATTCATAGTTGTTGCTATTTCATAATCATTTTCTGTATAATTTCTATTCCGTATCCATTCGTATAGTGTTTATATATTCCTTTTTTTCATTGTTCACGTTGTTCCTTATTGTGTTGTTTATTACTCTCCACAATTTTCTTGAATCGTTACCAGCTTCCGCTATACTTCTTTCTAGGTGATCTTTTTTGGCTTTTCGTATTAACTCCGTAGTTAATTTTTTAGACCTAAAATATTTGTTTTTTTTCTCTATGTTATTTTTATCTTTCTTGTAGGCATCATATAATTTTCTCCTTCTTGTCATATTATATAGTATATTTTCATTTATCCAATGATTGTTTCTTGTTTTTATAGAATAACTTTTAGTGCTCAATTCCTTCGCTGCTTGTACAATGTCTATTAATTGGTGAATTTGATCGATATTCTCCTTTTCAATTTTAGATCTTACAATTTCAAGCATTTTGTTATAATCTATTTTCACTTTAGTTATTTTTTGCATTGGTTTTTTACTTAGTTTAACTGATTTCGTATACGCAATGGTAATTTTATGATCTGAGAGGTCGGTATTTTTTAATTTATATGATATATTATCTTATCATTGCAATTAGTGATAATATGATCAATTAAAGTATTTGTATTCGCTGTTTCTCTTGTTCCTTCAGTTTCATTTATAATATTATATCCTGAACTTGTCAACATGTCTATGTACTTTGTTGTAGTATTAGTATTTTCAAATAGGTTTATGTTTATTTATATCTGCAAATATTGTTTGATTTGTTATCTGGTCTATTTGTCATTCCATTTTTTCTATAAATAGGTTGTTGTTAATATTTGGTGCTTTATAGAGTGTACCTATTTTAAGTTTAGGTGTTGTGTTAATTAATGGTTAGATTGTATAATTCCTCTTGAACAATTATCTTAAAAATAAGTTCTTTTTTTATATATATAGCAGCACCACCACCTCGGTTTTGATTTCTACAGTTAAAAATAACTTTATAATTTGGTAAATTAAAGTAAGTCTTTTCATTATCGTAAATCCAAACTTCATTTAATATCACTATATCAATATTATTAATTTCCTGTATAGTCGCTTCCAGTTCATAAAATTTGTTTCTGATACTACATATGTTTACGTATAAAATTTTTAATTCACTTATATTTTGTTCTTTTGTGTGTTCCATCATTTTGCTATTAAATAATTTTGCCACGAATCCCTTATTTTCTGAAGATGCTCCCTGAATTTGTTGTATATATGGCTTCTGTATGTTGTTAGGTCTTTTGCTACATCTTTGGATGTTATTCCTATATTTTCGTGATATTTATCATATAATTTAAGTAAGTCTTCATAATTTGTAGGAAGTCCTTCCTGATTGATAAGCACTATTATGTTAGTTTTTGATATACCATCATAACATATATCATCCTGATCATGGAAAAACGACAAAAATAACCTCACGTTAGTATATATTCTATGATCACGTAATCTTGAAAGTACATACATATATGCTATCCCCATTTTCCACTGCTTTTATTGTTAGTCTAACAATTGGAGGAACCTTGGATCAATGTAGTTTTTTTGGTTATCTTGAAAGTTCTTGCAGTTACTTCCCTTCAAATTACTGGCTTGTTGATTCAATGCTTCTCCTTTGTTCCAGTTGAGATACTTAGAATTAGTGTTTGTTTGCCCATTATGACTATTAACACTACTGATACTATTATTGTTGTTCTTACTATTATCGCAAAATGTGTTAAAATTTTTTTTATCATTACAATTACTAATATTTGGATTTTTAAACTCGTGATTTTGATTGAATGAAGTGCTTCTTTTTGACCATAATTTAGAAATATAACTAAATATATTATTTGATTTTTTGTTTTTTTTTTGAATTGTGAGCTTTTATACTACTATCATCTTTACTTTTATAATTAATATCTGCTTCTAATTTACAGCCAGTGTTAACAAGTGTTATCTTCTTTTAAATTTTTGGCATTACGATTAATTCTATGGTTAATTATATAATGTTTTAGTTCATAATTATTTTGATTTGTATTTTCTTTATGGCTTTGCATACAGTTTTCATGATTAATTGATCAACGACTATGTTCTTTAATTGCTAGTATCCAATGGCTTTTTTTTTAAACTTAATTTATATTGGACATAATTTACTAAGTGTCCTATGATTAATATCCATATTTAATTTTAGTTTCTCGTTGTATTTTATAAAATTTATGCATTTATTTATTTCCTCTTTGTTACATTCGTTAGTTTTATGTTCTTGGTGACATTTTAGACATGTTTCCTTGTTCTTGCAATCCACCGATTTATGGTTCAACCCTTTACATTTGTAGCACCTTCGTATATTTATAGCATCAAACACCTTGCATCTTTCCCATCCTATACATAATTTTTCGTTCGCCAGTATTTTTGGGTAAAATTTCTTTATCTACTTCAATTACTGCGTTGTATAATACTTTATTGTATTTGTTCAGCTCGTATATTTTTACTACTTTAATATCACACATTTCCATAAACGAGTTCTGCTTTTTAAGTTTCTCTATTATTTCAGCATTACTAAATTTATTATTCATATGAACTAGTTCAATTTGTGGTTTAATGACCGTTGATATTTTTATTTCGTAACTGTCTGTCATTTTTTTTTCTAATTCGATTTTTATTTTTTCACGTTCTTCAATTGTATCTGTTTCAATTAATATTGCTCCGTTTAGTTTATTTTCAATGTTCTTAATTTTAAGATATTTTGGATCAACCTTTGTATTTAAATCACTTTTCGTTTTTTCACTTTTTTGTTTGTTTTTTGGCTTAACAATCAAAGATAATTCTTTTTTCATTTTCATTCCAATATTTTTTACCGTATTTTTTACCATATCAGCAAATGATACAGTTTGACCCACATTTATATTATTGTCGATAATTACATTAATCATTTTTTTGCAGACCTCATCAGGTTTACTGACCGCATACATTAATGTATAAGGTAGGTATTGTTTTCATACTAAAAATTTGTACCCGAGATTTTCGCAAAAATGCACTACTCCGGTGTGGAGAAGGCTGTAAAAAAATTTTCAGCATGATGTCTGTCTGTGTGTGTGTGTGGGTGCGTGTGTGGGTATGTCTGTGGGCACGTGTACAGCTTAACGACTGAGCAGAATTTTTTGAAATTTCATATTTAAGGTTTTGACGTAAATATCTCGGATTGATAAGCTTTTGGAGCAAATCGGACAACCGCAAGTGGTAGTTTACTAGTGTACTTTTTAAGTTTTTTACGAATATTTCGTAACAGAAAAATTTTGTGAGAAAATTCATTAAGAAAAAGTTGTTACACAAGTAAAGAGGAACAGCTTTGCTATAGAACATTTTTTTATCCGACTAACTTTAACTTTTATTAAATTTTTTTTCTAAGTCCAAATTTCATACGTAACACTCCATATGAATTTATATGAAAGTAGATAGGTAGGCACTTGGGCTAGACAGGTCAGTAGGTCAAGGTCACCCGTAAGTAGGTCAAGGTCACCCGTAAGTAGGTTAAGGTCACCCGGAAGTAGGTTAAACTGTAATTAGGTCAGACAGGAGTAGATTAACGACATAAAAGTAAGTCAGACAGGCGGCGGCGACCGTCAGACAACTCTTGTTGTTTATAAGGATTGTATACTTATTTTAAGTAATAGGTAAACATGGAAATAGTAAGAAAAAATATTTTTTTTATGCTTGCAAATTTTAAGATGTTGTTGTTTGTTGTTTTTTTCTTTCGTTTTTTTTTATGAAGTATTTAAAGAAGAGGAAAGAAAAACCATTAATTAATTGTTATGTAAAAATGTTGAAAAAAAAACAAGAAATCAAAAATATCTAACGTGGTACAGGTCTACTTCTTATTGATGTATACTTGGCTTAAGTAATAGGCGCATATGAAAAGTAGAAACAAAAAAATGGTTAATGAATGTAAAAGGAAAAAACGAAAAAAGTTTAAACGTACAAGATAGAACAATTTTAAAAGGTACAACGCATCTTTAAAATTCATAAAGAAAAAGTGCAAACCTGTTTTTCTGTCTACATAAAGATCAAACCATTGAAAAACAAGGTAGAATGTAAACCAACGGTTTTTAAAAGCGCACATTTCCAAAACTCAATACAAATTGTTTAGAAGTGTGGCTTACATAAAAATTTGAAAATTTCATGTAATAAGAAAAAACTTGAAAATAGGACATTTTTGAGATTTTGAGGGGCCGTAAGTCCGGAATCCTATATAACTAAGAAAAGCTGTTAACACACGTAAAAATTTATTATTGAAGCTTTAATTTTTATGTCTTGCCGAAGAAAAGTTTTTACAGGTGCCTAAGTTACAGGTGTCTAAAAATAGCAAATTTTCAATTTTTGAGGCGTAATAACTCTTAAAGAGGGGGCGTTACCAAAAAATTTTCTGAGGAAACTTATACTAATTCTAAAAGTTCTTTCTTGTCTCAAAATTTCAGATTCCTATCTAAAGGGGTGCCGGAGTTATGAAAAAAGAAATTTTATGCAAAATGTGGTTTTCACATAACGGTAAATTTAAATCGTAAATTACAAAATATTACATAATTTTGATATTGTTTTATATAGATAATAAAATTTTCGATCTTCTACCGGTTTTAGATTGCAAAACTATTACGCAAAGCCCGAGATATATACATCTGAAAATGGAGCTTTTTTACAATTTTGAAGAGCTGCAGCTTTGGAACCCTTTACAACTAAAATAAACCTTTCACACACGTAAAAATATATTATTGTAGCTTTCATTTTCATGTCTTGCCGAAGAAAAATTTTTACAGGTGCCTAAGTTACAGGTGTCTAAAAATAGCAAATTTTCAATTTTTGAGGCGTAATAACTCTTAAAGAGGGGGCGTTACCAAAAAATTTTCTGAGGAAACTTATACTAATTCTAAAAGTTCTTTCTTGTCTCAAAATTTCAGGTTCCTATCTAAAGGGGTGCCGGAGTTATGAAAAAAGAAATTTCATGCAAAATGTGGTTTTCACATAACGGTAAATTTAAATAGTAAATTACAAAATATTACATAATTTTGATATTGTTTTATATAGATAATAAAATTTTCGATCTTCCGCCGGTTTTAGATTGCAAAACTATTACGCAGAGCCCGAGATATATACATCTGAAAATGGGGCTTTTTTACAACTTTGAAGAGCTGCAACTTTGGAACCCTTTACAATTAAAATAAACCTTTCACACACGTAAAAATATATTATTGTAGCTTTAATTTTTACATCTTGCAGAAGTAAAATGTGTGCAGGTTCCTAAGTTACAGGTGTTTAAAAATAGCAAATTTTCAATTTTTAAGCCCTAATAGCTCATAAACAGGGGGTGGTCCGAAAAAATTTTCTGAGCAAACTTATACTAATTCTAAAAGTTCTTTCTTGCCTCAAAATTTCAAGCTTGTATCTAGAAGCGTGCCGGAGTTATGAAAGTAGAAAAATCATGCAAAATTTGGTTTTCACATAACGGTAAATTTAAATACTAAATTTAAAAAAATTGTATAATTTTGATATTAATTTACAAAGATAAAAGAAATACCTGTCGAATGACGTTTTCAGATTGAAAAAATCTTAAGCAGAACATAAGATATATGCATTTAAAAATAGGGCTTTTTCAAAGTTTGAGGGGGTGTAGCTCCGTAATGAGGGGGGCTACATGAAAAAGTTGTTCCACAAAATTATTTTTTTTATGAGACCTACCTATGGTTAAAATTTTTTTTCTCTATCTTTAACGGTGTAGAAGTTTTGTAAACAGACGGACGGACGGACGGACGGACGGACAGAGTGAAACTAATAAGCACATTTTTTCAAAATTTTTTTGGAAATGTGCTAAAAATTATGCGTTTTTAGATGTACCTAACTATTTGTGTTGTTTTCTTTACTACTTTAACTATTTAAAGAAGATAAAAGAAAACAAGGTAGAATGTAAACCAACGGTTTTTAAAAGCGCACATTTCCAAAACTCAATACAAATTGTTTAGAAGTGTGGCTTACACAAAAATTTGAAAATTTCATGTAATAAGAAAAAACTTGAAAATAGGACATTTTTGAGATTTTGAGGGGCCGTAAGTCCGGAATCCTATATAACTAAGAAAAGCTGTTAACACACGTAAAAATCTATTATTGAAGCTTTAATTTTTATGTCTTGCCGAAGAAAAGTTTTTACAGGTGCCTAAGTTACAGGTGTCTAAAAATAGCAAATTTTCAATTTTTGAGGCGTAATAACTCTTAAAGAGGGGGCGTTACCAAAAAATTTTCTGAGGAAACTTATACTAATTCTAAAAGTTCTTTCTTGTCTCAAAATTTCAGATTCCTATCTAAAGGGGTGCCGGAGTTATGAAAAAAGAAATTTCATGCAAAATGTGGTTTTCACATAACGGTAAATTTAAATCGTAAATTACAAAATATTACATAATTTTGATATTGTTTTATATAGATAATAAAATTTTCGATCTTCTACCGGTTTTAGATTGCAAAACTATTACGCAAAGCCCGAGATATATACATCTGAAAATGGAGCTTTTTTACAATTTTGAAGAGCTGCAGCTTTGGAACCCTTTACAACTAAAATAAACCTTTCACACACGTAAAAATATATTATTGTAGCTTTCATTTTCATGTCTTGCCGAAGAAAAATTTTTACAGGTGCCTAAGTTACAGGTGTCTAAAAATAGCAAATTTTCAATTTTTGAGGCGTAATAACTCTTAAAGAGGGGGCGTTACCAAAAAATTTTCTGAGGAAACTTATACTAATTCTAAAAGTTCTTTCTTGTCTCAAAATTTCAGGTTCCTATCTAAAGGGGTGCCGGAGTTATGAAAAAAGAAATTTCATGCAAAATGTGGTTTTCACATAACGGTAAATTTAAATAGTAAATTACAAAATATTACATAATTTTGATATTGTTTTATATAGATAATAAAATTTTCGATCTTCCGCCGGTTTTAGATTGCAAAACTATTACGCAGAGCCCGAGATATATACATCTGAAAATGGGGCTTTTTTACAACTTTGAAGAGCTGCAACTTTGGAACCCTTTACAATTAAAATAAACCTTTCACACACGTAAAAATATATTATTGTAGCTTTAATTTTTACATCTTGCAGAAGTAAAATGTGTGCAGGTTCCTAAGTTACAGGTGTTTAAAAATAGCAAATTTTCAATTTTTAAGCCCTAATAGCTCATAAACAGGGGGTGGTCCGAAAAAATTTTCTGAGCAAACTTATACTAATTCTAAAAGTTCTTTCTTGCCTCAAAATTTCAAGCTTGTATCTAGAAGCGTGCCGGAGTTATGAAAGTAGAAAAATCATGCAAAATTTGGTTTTCACATAACGGTAAATTTAAATACTAAATTTAAAAAAATTGTGTAATTTTGATATTAATTTACAAAGATAAAAGAAATACCTGTCGAATGACGTTTTCAGATTGAAAAAATCTTAAGCAGAACATAAGATATATGCATTTAAAAATAGGGCTTTTTCAAAGTTTGAGGGGGTGTAGCTCCGTAATGAGGGGGGCTACATGAAAAAGTTGTTCCACAAAATTATTTTTTTTATGAGACCTACCTGTGGTTAAAATTTTTTTTCTCTATCTTTAACGGTGTAGAAGTTTTGTAAACAGACGGACGGACGGACGGACGGACGGACAGAGTGAAACTAATAAGCACATTTTTTCAAAATTTTTTTGGAAATGTGCTAAAAACTAATGATTATTGTCGGTGTGTCGTGTAAGATATTTTTTGTTTGTAAGAATGTTCAAAAAAAATATGAATGAAAAGAAGACAACCAGGAAATTAAAGCTGTGGAAGTACTTAACAACTAACATGTTGCTTAAGTGCATTGTATATTGCATAATCTGTGAAGAATAAAAAAAGAAAAAAAATCAAGTCAGGTTAATTGCATTTGTCACCTATTTTGCAAACAAGAATATAAAAATAAAACAGATTTATTCTGTGTTCAAGAAAAAAATATGAATAAAAAGAAAACAACAAGAAATCAAAAATATCTAACGTGGTACAGGTATACTTCTTGTTGATGTATACTTAGCTTAAGTAATAGGCGTATATGAAAAGAATAAGAAAAAATGCTTTATAAAATTTAAAGAGAAAAATTAAAATAGAACAAAATTATGTGTAACTACGTTTCTTTAAAATTTTAAAACTAATTTTAAAAAAATTAAAAGAAAAAGTGCAAACTGGTTTTTAAATGTTACATAAAGATTCAACCTTGACAAAATTGATGCAATTTTGAGATGCTTTTATTTCTTCGTGTTATCTTTTTTCTATGAAGTATTTAAAGAAGAGGAAAGAAAAAAATTCTTAGTATCACCGTATAAGATTTTATTGTTATGTAAGAATGTTGAAAAAAAAAAAACAAAGGAATAAAAGCGATTCAAAATAAGTTACGAGTAATTGCTTTTTTTTTAAAGTAACAAGCAAGACATTATGTATAAATTGTGTAAAAAGTTAAAAAATTGTTAATAGAGTGAAAATTCTAGGATTAGAAAAGTTTGCGATTGGTTGTCTTAATAAAATAAAGCTCGGAAATTAAAAAAAAGAAATTAAAATGAATACAGAAAAATTCACAATAAAATCAGTGAATGTAAAACGATTCAACATTTTTGGAAAAAAATTGGAGTTTATAATAAATGCAGTACCAGACAACAAAGATCCAATAGATTGGATTAAAACCGGTATTGAAGAATTATTCAGCAATTTACTTGAAAATGTTGATCCTACTGACAAAATTGGTGTCACTTTTGGATGCCAAAGTTTTCATGAACGTGGCCCAGCCTGGATCAATTTTAAATAAGCAAAAGATCTTGACATTTCGGAAATTTGGGAAGTTATTTCAAAAATTTTTCAAAGCATTCTCCGAAGGATTATCTACAGATACGTTCTGTATAAATGTTACATATATACGACTTCCAGCAGGAAGTGGAAGAGGAAAAAGATACAACAATTTTGAAGAAGAATGTAATAAAAGAAGAGATAATTTCAATCAAAAACAAAGATAATTTATGCTTACCACGTGCGTTAGTTGTTGCTATCTCATTCATAGAAAAATCAGTTGACTACTGTAAAATACGAAAAGACACAGGTCAACTTCAGTTGAAAGCAGCATTACAACTAATAAGAAATTCAAATGTAAGCATCCCAGCAAAAGGAGCTAGTATCAGTGAGCTCAAAAAATTTCAACTGTACCTCTCTAAATATCAAATTGTAGTTTTTGATTTCAGAGGAAAAGGAAAATCAATTATTTTTCAAGGTGAAGAAGATAAGGAAAAAAGATTGAATTTGATATACGATGAAGGTCACTTCAATGTAATTACATCATTAACAGCAGCATTTAGTTGTGATTACTTTTGCCAAACATGTAATGTTCCGTATAACAATAGATTGTCTCACAGATGTAAACAGTCGTGTTTCTTTTGTAAATCATCTCCAGCATGTGATGTAAATATTCCAAATATTAAATGTGATGTATGCAATCGAAGTTTTAAAGGTCAAACTTGTTTTGATAATCATAAAGCAACATCATCTACAAATAAAAAATCTATTTGTACTCTTATAAATTCCTGTACAAAATGCTTTAAAGTATACAGAACCGATGTAAATCATATATGCTATGGACATTTGTGTAAAAACTGTAATATAAATGTAGCTTCAGACCACCAATGATTTATTACACCGTGTAAAGAATTAGCTGAACTTAAAAATATATTATATATTTTCTACGATCTCGAATCAACTCAACATGATATCATCGGGGAGAAACTTCATGAAGGTGTTGCAATAGGGGATATAATTGAACATCAGCCTGATTTATGTATTTTTGAACAACGTTGCACACATTGTATATTGTCTAATGTTGAAAGATGCAATTTTTGTGGACTTTGAGAACATGTGTTGAAACAAAATCCAATACAAATGTTCTTAGAATATATACTCAACCAAAGAAAGATATTTCATAAAGTTGTAGTTATTGCACATAACGGACAAGCATTTGATAATCAGTTTTTATTAAACTATATCTTAGAGAAAACCATCATCAAACCAAAACTAATTATGAGGGGAACAAAGATAATTTTAATGCTGTTAGATAACGTGAAATTTATTGATTCACTAAACTATTTTCCAATGCCGTTATCTAGTTTACCGAAAGCATTTGATTTAGATATAAATTTAAAAAAAGGCTATTTTCCTCATATGTTTAATCGTAAAAATAATATAAAATATAATGGAAAGTTACCCGATCGGAAATATTACTGTTATAATTCAATGAGTGCATCAGAAAGAAAACAATTTCTTGAATGGTATGAAGAAAATAAAAACAAGTCTTTTAACCTCCAAAAGGTAGAATGTTGTAGAATATTGTAGAATATTGTATGAATGAACTAACTAAACCACTAAAACCACATGATGCGTTTTATGGCGGTAGAACAGGAAACTCAAGAACATATTATAAATGTGCGCCTGGTGAAAAAATAATGTATATAGATATATGCTCACTATATCCTTGGGTGTGTTAATATGGAAAATTTCCAGTGAGTCATCCAAAAGTTCATGTTGGAAAAATTGAATGCAATAAATTAAATTTAAATGATACTGAAGGATTAATATAGGCATTGATACTTCCCCCAGAAAAACTGTATCACACGGTTTTGCCTATAAATTAAAATAATAAGCTAATGTTTTGCTGCTGTCAAACATGTAGTTTGGAAATGAATAATGATGACTGCTCGCATGACAATCGTAGTAGGTCAATTTTAGGAACGTGGGTTATAGATGAAGTAAGAGAAGCTGTTAAACAGGGATACAAAATTGTGGAAATATACGAGATATGGGAGTATACTGTTAATGCCCTTACATCACAACAAGGATTTTTTACAGAAATGATGAACAAGTTCCTTAAAATTAAACAAGAAGCTTCTGGCTGGCCTAGCTTTTGCAGAACACCAAAGGAAAAGTGCAAATATTTAGAAAAATTTTCCAAAGTAGAGGGCATAAATTTACAGTTTAACGATATAGAAAAAAATCCTGGACTTAGATCATTAGCTAAGTTAATGTTAAACTCTTTCTGGGGTAAATTTGGACAGAGAGAAAATCAATCAAAAACTGAAATAATAAATGAACCTTATGAATTATTTACTCTTCTTACTGATCCTTCGAAGAATGTAAATCAAATAACTCCAATAAACGAAAAAACAGTTTTGGTAAATTGGGAATACAAAGAAGAAACAGCTGAATCATTATCAGTTAACGTTTGCATAGCTGCTTACACTACCACACAAGCGCGTTTAAAATTGTATTCTTACTTAGACAATTTAAAAGAACGAGTTTTGTATTACGATACAGATTCAATAATATATGTAGCACGTGAAGGAGAATATAACCCTCCAACTGGAGTTTTCATAGGAGATATGACAGATGAGCTTGAAAAATATGGAATTGGAAGCTATATTACAGAATTTGTTAGTGGTGGTGCAAAGAACTATGCATACAAAATATATAGTACCAACTCCAAATGCGAAAAAACTGTTTGCAAAGTGAAAGGTATTCGTTTAAATTACAACGCTTCACAAGAAATAAATTTTGGCTCTATGAAACAATTAGTTAAAAAATTAAACAACTTTCAACAAATAAATATAACATTTCCTAGTATTCGCCGAACATACGATCACAGAGTCATCACTGTTCCTGAAATAAAGTCATATCGAATAAATTCCAGAAAACGAGTTTTTGCAGATGATTATACTTCAGTTCCTTATGGCTTCAAAAAGAAAAAAATTAAAAAAATTATTGTTAATATGTATATTGTAAACATTTTGTATTAAACTATTAAATTACAGCATTAAAAAAATCTTTTAATTTTACCGTTTTTAATTTTCAGAATATAGCCAAAAAATTATTTACATCAGTATATATCAGTATATATATATAATAGTATAGAACAGTATATATATATATATATATATATATATATATATTTACTGATTTTATTCAAATTCACATTTGCAGTTTAACTCTTCAATAATAATGTCAAAAGCACAAATAGTATCTGAAATTCATCGTCCAGTTAGACGTAGATTTCGGAGACGAAAAATATCTCAAAGAGGGTTAAATGATACATGGGAAATTGATCTTGTAGATATGTCGGCCTATCAAAAAGTAAATAATGGATACAAGTTTCTTTTAACTGTTATCGATATATTTTCAAAATATGCATATGCCGAAAAAGTTAAATCAAAGGCAGCAGATGACGTAGTTAAAAGTATGGAAAAGATTTTTAAAAGGGGGGAAATCTCCAAAAAATATTCATTTTGACCAGGGAAAAGAATTTTTCAACAAAAAATTTCAAAATTTAATGAAAAGCTATAAAATAAATCACTATCATACTTATTCAGAAATGAAGGCTAGTGTTTGTGAAAGGTTTAACAGAACATTAAAATCAATTATGTGGAAACAGTTTAGTTTACAAGGAAATTTTAAATGGATAGAATTTTTACCAAAACTAATTGAAAAATATAATAACATAGTACAATTAAGTACAAAAACATAGTACAATTAAGTTAAAACCAAACCAAGTTACATCACAAAATGAAAAACAAATTCTTCGTTCAATTTATAATTACCCTAAAATATTTAATAAGGGAAAATTTAATGATTTTGTTAGAATTGCAAGGTCTAAAGGTACTTTTCAAAAAGGATATGAACCTAACTATTCAACTGAAGTTTTTAAAATAGCTTTCAAAAACAAGACAGACCCGATTACATATAGTTTAAAAGGTTATAAAAATAAATTAGTTCGTGGTGGCTTCTATGAACAGGAACTGACTAGTGTCAAAGACCTCAATGCTTATTTAATTGAAAAAATTTTAAAACGAAAAGGCAATAAAGTATAAGTGAAATATTTAGGCTTTGATAATAGTCATAATCAATGCATAAGTAAATATGATATTCTTTCATAAAAAAGTGTAATAAGAATTTATGTAGAAAATTTTTCTTAAATTTAGAACACTGTTAAATTATCTGTTAATTTATCTGGTTTTCTACCAAACGAATCAAATATTCAACACAGCCATTCTATTCAACTTCAGCCATTCAAGGCTTAAAAATAGCTTACCAATGTGTTCCCGGATCTTTTGATTTATCAGTGTTTACAATTAAAAAAGTTTGTTTTTCAATTATTCTGGGGAGTTGATCCAGAGCAAAAACTCCTTTAAAAAATTTACGTGTGTGTTTGTTACATCTTAATACGTCACTTATCTCATCAATCAAATTGATTCAAGTCATATACTTTAGTTGTTTCTTTAATATAATTTGATAAAAACTCTTTTTTGATTTTTTTATTTGTTATAATAACATCAAATTTTTCTAGTATTTGACAGAGCTCTTTATTTATTTTATCGTTGTACACAGTTCCAAAAGAGTAATTATCAAAATTATCACTTATAAAATCCCTAGTAGGAAATTTATACTTGAGCTCTTTTACAAACTTTTTACAAGGTTCTTTAAAACCAACTGTACAAATATCCTTCGCAAACAAGGTATTATTATCATCACTACAAAATGTTACATCCAGAAGTGCACAAGACAGTGAGATTTTGTCAAATATTCAAATTTACTTTTATGTATGCTATTTATAGGTTTGAGAATATAATATTTCGGTTTTTATCAATTTGTAAACTTGCATCAAATTCTCCATAAACAATAGCAGTCAGTGTAGATGTAAGTGGTTTTGATAGTCTTGCCTCAATTCTAACTGTACCTTGATTTAGTAGACCTTGACACACTTCATTTCCTGATGCATCTGGAGTTAAATCAAAAGCTAAAATGAAAAACCCATTACTAAACATGGTTTTTGTTATCTGATGACCTTTATCATTATGGTAAATTCCAGTTCCTGAAAAAAGTGTACTGTATGCTCTTGTACAGCAATTATTTTCATCTGAAGAACTGGTTTCAATTGCTGAATTAGATATTTGAACACCATTTACGTTTAACACAAATTGTGAAATATCAAAATGTTTAAAATTGTATGGGTTTTTTGACCTTTTTCCAGAGTAACCTGTATTTTCTGTTATGAGAAAAATGATTGTGTTTGGCAACTGTCCAATAAAAACATTATCAAGTGATATTGATGAACTATTCTGTGGAATGGTAGAAGTTTTTACCTCTATCCGTTTGTAATTGTATTTGGTATTAGTTTTTTCCAATACAGCATTATGTGCTAATAGCACACTAGGATTAATTGTTACATGTCTCATAAATAAAGTGGCTTCTAAAATTTTCAGTTGAGATTCATCAGTATCATCTGCAAAGAGGTAAAAATCTGGTTTTTCTAATGTTAGGACAACTCGAACATCGACATTGTTTATGAGAAGTGTAGGTTGGTTAAACATATCTAAATGTAGTTTCCCCATAAGTTCCACTACATTGCTATTTTGGTATAGTTTTTGACGTTCTTTTGAACCCCTATTATCTGTTTTTGCTATATTTGACTTATCTAGCATCCATCCACCACACTCCAAATGCGTTGTAGCGGCATCCGTACCATAATTTAACAATGATTCAATATAAGCTCTGTAATGATAATTGCCATCTGATGGAGATATATTCTTTCCATTTAGTTGAATATTGCATTGTTTTATTAATGAATGTAACATATTATTAACCACACTTGGTTGTTGTATAGGTGTTCTATCAGTTTTTTTATCTTTATTCCATTGAGTTCCATCTTTTTTTAAAATTTGTACTTTTAATTTTAGATATGTCGAAGACAAGTCTCTATATGTATCACCGTGCTCTAGTGAAACAAATTCTATGACAGATGGATTATCTAAAGAAGCAATAGGGTTATAGGAAACTTCTTCAGATCATAAAATACTTGACTGAATAGGCTGTGTTTTAAAAATATCAAGCTCTGATTTCATACATTCAATCATAATTATTCAAAATATCTTTTTGTTTGTTTTTGTTATTAACTTTGCGTCGCTTCGAAGTAAAATAATTTAAATTATTAATGAGAGGTCTTTTTATAGGTTTTCTTCATTTTCTTTTGCCTTGTCCATACATTTCATTGAGTTTCCGTACTGCACCTCGTCTTACATTTTTCATTATCTCTTTACTTCGATCTTGAACCACTTCTTTTACATTTGCACCTGTGGCAATATCAGATAAATGCATTAATACCAGAGTTAATAACCTCTTTTTTTAATATATTAGCTCCAGACGTAAATATTGGTTTTAAATATCTAAAAAGACCACCGAAAAAGCTCCCTAACCCTCGTCTCCTTTGGTAAGGTACAATTGAGTGTAACAAAGAACCAATATCCTCAAGACCTTTTCCTGATTGAACTAAATAATATTTGTAGTACGCTCTCTCCATAATGAATAAAATAAAATAATATATAGTTTTGTAAAATCGCTTTTATTTATACTTTTTTAAAATGTAATACAATTTTTGTTGGAATTGAACTGTTGGAAAAGTTTATTTTGTATCCATATTTATCACATAAAAATAATGAAATGTTATTAAATGATTTCTCCACATTGCAATATTGAATATTACTGAACTCTTTTACAGTATCAGTGAAAGAATTTTGTATGTTAACAGATCTTAAACACCTTATATCTTTATCACCTATTTTTTGTGGTTCAATTATATCTGTGTATATAAAAAACATATCTGGTTTACTAATGGGAATCAATTGTACACTGTCTATAAAAGTTTTGAAAGCTTCTATTACACGTGATTTATATTTTTTAAAATATGTAGCTTTAAAAGATACTTGATTGAAACATGTTGTCAAAAGTCCTTCGAGGGTATAAGCGTAATTTGCTCTTATTTTTATATCTATTTTAGGCTTAGTAACACATATTGTGGTGTAACTTAAATTTTTAGGCATCTCCTCAGCTTTTATTGGTTGTGTATAATGAACTTCATCGTTTATAATATTAAAAATTCCCCAAATCAACTGTCGTTCAACTTCTGTTCTTGTAAACCTATTAAGTGGGCGTATATTTTGAATTAGTGTTGGTAGTAGAAAACCTTTCCAGTCGCATATCATTTGTTTTTCTATGTATGGAATATATGATGTTCCAACTCCTATCATATCTTTCTGCATACCTTTAATAAATATTTGAGTACTTTTTTCCCATTCTTCACCATACACATTTGGAACGAAATCATTAACATACATTTCTGAAATACCGACTTTCCACCTTGAATCACACATGTATTTATTCATTTTATTTGTAAAAGATGATAATGAATTTTTTGGATAATAGTTCATAGATGAATCACTGAGTAAAGTGACATAAAATTCATCATTTACTTGTATGTTGTCCATGAGCTTGCGGATTTATTCTTACGAATTGGAAAATTAAGTTCTGTTTGAGTATTACCTACTGCTGACCTTAAAACACGTCTTGATGAATTATTCAACTCTTTGCTATTTATAGTTTTTTCTTTTTTCGTTGGTGGGCTTGGGCTATCTAAAGGAACAGTTATAATGCCTCCTGTATCAGTTTCAAAAATTTGTACATTTTGATTTCTAATTGATTTTTTTTTTTCTAAGACGTTCTCCAACTGAAGCAGTTGACAATGCTTTTGTTAAAACATTTTCCTGAATTTCATCATCAAATACTTCGTCATTAGCTTCTTTTTCATATACTTCTTCTTCTTCAGGAACAACTTGTATTCCTACATACATTCTTATATTCAGGAAAATGCGATTGAGCTTCCGCATCTATATACATTGGTTTTGCACGAGTTTGAGTACCTTTTGTTTCCGTAATTTTTACTTTCTCCTCTTTATTTCTAGGAAGTACTCTATTTTTGTTTCTTATTTTAAATAGATTTTGTCTGTATAAATACCATTTTTGAGTGTCTGTTAGATATTTATTTAACAATATTTTTTCATATTTTTATCCAACTCATTTAATTCAAAGTCTGCATTTTGTTTCATTTTCTCATAAATCTCGGGTTTTAGTATAATCATTTTGTTAAATGTTGTATTATTCATTTTATAAAATTTCCAATTATCCCTGATAGTACTGCACCAAGAAGTGTAGGTAAAAATCCACCACGTTGAATAATGATTTTTCTTTTACTATTTTTTTTTACTAGATTTTTGGCGGCAAATGAGGGATCTCAATTCCTTTTTATACTTTCGTAATTGGGTTGTTGATTTTTTACTTAGATTACATTTACCTTTTAAAATATTTAAAGCAATTTCACAAAATGTTTTGATTACTTCAGGGTCACAATGTTTTATAATTACTTTCTGAAATTTCGGTTTAGAGCTTTTAATAGGTGCAATATATGACGGTTGATCTTCAAACGGTTCATATTCTTTGCCAAATTGTTCTAATTGATCTCTTGTACAAAAACACAAACCTTTTCCAAATATATCACTTCTTAATCGAAATAATATCATTAACGTCTTGAGTAAGATCTATTAATATATACATGTATGGTTCTGACATCACTTCATTATATACTTTTTCAAATGCTTTGATTTGATTGGGATATATTTGGCGAGCTAGAGGTAATATCTGCGATTTATCTCTTGGATTTTTGAAAAGTACTAGATATTTACAGTTAAGCGAAATATCTCTTGAAAATTTACCTTGGTGAAAAACATTTTGTGTTACAAATATTACAGATAAATTTCTATAGTGTGATCCTCTAGTAAATAAATCACATACATACTTATCATGGGAATTTAACATCATATCATCGATAATAATTAACAAAGGTTCTTGATTGTCATTAAAATCCGGAATAGTGTTACTATATTCCACATCTTTTAAATATTTTGGAACGGCATTTTTGTCTGGATTACACCAAATAATTATATTAATATGTGGTTGTATATTTTCTTTTTTATACTTTATTAAATTATGAATAAAAGTGGTTTTACCACAGCATGATGACCCCGCTACCATCATTGTAAATGGATGAAATAGCATAGTTGTATTAGTTAAAAATAGCACTGTTAACCTATATTTATATGAAAAGCTCTTTTGCCGAAGTGAATATAAATTTAAATTTATTTATTCTAATGAGTATTCTTACACAAACCGTCGACATGGTTAAACGAGTTCTCATAGTTGACCTACAATTTTTACAAGGAAATGAAAAGCAATATTTCCTAAAAGAATTAGCCATAATTGAAAAAAAAAGTTTAATTCCAACTGTCTATCACCGTAAAGCACCTCAGAGGAACTTAGTTCGGATATGAAATATAATAACCAGTATTGCGAAAATAATATAAATGGACTTAAATGGAATAACGGTCTAGTTGAATATTTAGATGTAAAATGTATATTAAAACACTATTTACCGTCAGCGGAAAAAAAATTATGTTAAAGGAGAACAAAAAAAACTTTTCCTTCAAAAGTACATTGACAGTGTTAAAATAGAAGATCTAAGCAGAGACTTGCCGTCATTACAAAAGATTGATAACTTTAAATCAAATTGTCCTATACACTTATTAAACAACAATTTCAGATGTGCTGTTAAAAATTGTTATAATGTATATATGTATCTTTTAAAAGAAAAAATATTAGATTAAGACAGCACAGATTTCTATAAAATTGTAAAATATTTTCAAATAAAAAATTATTTCAAACATATAAATAAATTTGTTTTATTTTTTTTTTTAACACAACATAAGAATACATTTTTTTTTTGTTCTACATTCTTACATATCAATAAAATCTAAAAATACTAATAATTTTTTCTTTCCTCTTCTTTAAATATTTCATCAGAACAAAAAAGAAAAGAAAAAAATTCATCTCAAAATATCAATTTGGTCAAGGTTGATTCAGATTTAAAAACCAGCTTTGCACTTTTTTCTTTTAATTTTAAAAATTCGCATAGTTACATTTAATTTGTTTAAATTTTTCTCTTTACATTTTATAAAAACGCATTTTTTCTTACTATTTCCATTCACGCCTATTACTTAAACCACATGTTAGATATTTTTGATTTTCTGTTGGTTTTCTTTTTATTCATATTTTTGTCAACATTCTTACATAACAATAAAATCTTATACGGTGATACTCGCAATTAATTAATGGTTTTTATTTCCTCTTCTTTAAATACTTCATAAAAAAAAGAAAAAACAAGAAAAAAAGAAAAAAAATGCATCTCAAAATTGCATTTATTTTGTTGATTCTTCATCTAAGATGTAAAAAACCAGTTTGCACTTTTTTTTAATTTTAAACAAACGTATAGGTACATTTTTTTTTCTCTTTACATTGTATGAAAAAGCATTTTTTTTTTTCTACTATTTTCCTGCATACCTATTACTTAAAGCAAGTATACAATCTTTATAAACAACTGACGATCGCCGGCAGTCTGACTTACTTTTAAAATGACCTTGACATACTTCCTGTCTGGCCTTCCGGGTGGCCTTGACCTACTTCTGGGTGACCTTGACCTACTGACCTGTCTGGCCCAAGTGCCTACCTATCTACTTATGAACAATTTTTTTTTGTTTTTTTTTTATATTTCTAAAAATTTTTATACATACATATGTATGTACTTATATCTATGCCAATGCATATTATTCATTTGTTGATGACATAAAATTAAAACAGTAACATTTTTGTTAGCAGATTTAATATTAATCTTATCTTTGTTTTGTATTTGTTTACAGTTTTTATTATTTTTTACTTTTAATATTATATATTTTTTGAATGAAAAAAAAATCATGTATCTACATTACAATAATAATAATAATAATAATAAATGGATGTATGAATGAATGTACATATATTTTTACGATTTCATTGCATATAATTATTTTTATTGAATAAAACAAAATGTTATTAAATTATTAGAAGTTATTTTGCTTTGATATAAATTATTATGTAAAAAATCTATAAATTTTGGCATTGTACTTTTTGTGTAGTGGCGGTCGGTCCTGTGGTGGAGACAGCTGATTTTTTTCTATTACATTAATAAACGATTCATTCGTCTTATCGCTTTGTATTCTGAAGACTTCAGTAATTTTTTCCATCTTACGAAGCTCCATTTGTTGTTCATTCTTCATTTCTTCCAATCTTTTCGTAAAACCCGATTCTATAGCTCTCAGTAAATTTATGATTTCACTTTCGTTTCTTTTAATAGCAGCTTCAAATTCACTTTTATACTCCTTTAAATGTTCATTATTTTTTGTTACTGCAGAATCCATGTTTTGTAGAACCAAATCCACAATTTGTATGTATAATATGCAATCGTCACAAATGAATCTCACATTGTTGTCTGCATACACATTATTAATCGTCGATCCAATCCTGAACATTTCCAAGCTTCATGAAAAACTTTTTTACACACTCCCGAACATTGAATTCCCGTTTCACCTTTTATTTTAGCTTTGCTTTTATTGCAACTGCAAGACACCATTCTAAAAAGTTTATTTTTTGTTTTTTTTGTTTTATATGTTTTAGAACATACAAAATATTTAGCACTTAGAATATTTTTTTTTTAATTTATTTTTTTATGTTGTATACATAATATGATACATTACAGAAGTTTTTTTTTTTTTATTTTTTTTTTTTGATTTATTTTAAATTTGAGTTCTATTGTTTTAAGTAATTTTAATCGATAATTAAAAACACGTCTGTACTGATGAACAGTTTGATTAAGATTGTTATGTATAGTAATTGGAATATTTGACCTGTTTCAGATTTCACATAGAAGATGTTTTAAATATATTGCTTCTTTTCCAGACTCTGTTGACGCCATGTATTCAGCCTCGGCAGACGATAAAGCTACAGTTTTTTGTCTTCTAGCTCCCCCTGATATTGCAGCATTTGCACATTTAAAAACCTAACCAGTGCAAGATTTTCTATCATCGATATTTGATGCCCAATCAGCATCTACATAACCCATTATATCGTTCCCAGATCTTTTGAAGTTTAAACCAATATTAGTTGTTTGTTTCAAATATCTTAACACCCTTTTTGCTGCTGTCCAATTTGCGAGACGATAATTTCTATTATACCTGCTTAAAAAATGTGTAGCGAAGGAAATATCCGGTAGTGTCGTCACTGATAAATATAACAACGAACCAATTAAATATATGGTATTTTTGACATGTTTTGTATTTCCTCTGATGATTTAGGACAAATTTCTTTTGTAATTTTTCACCTGAATTCATAGGTATTTTAACTGTATTTGTATTTTCCATGTTAAGCGATGTTATCAATTTTTTAATAAATTTTATTTGAGTAAGGCAAAATTAATCATTTGTTTTCTTAAATTCAATGCCCAAACAATCATTGAAAGGACCAATCTCTTTTATTTCAAAATGTTTCATCATTTCATCTTTGAACCATTTAATTTTATTTTTATTGTTTGTTGCTACAATTATGTCGTCGACGTAAATTGTAAGTATCATTAATTCATTATTTTCTTTTGATACATATACACGATTCGATTTTCATTTGTCTAAAATTCAATGCTTGTAACTGATAATCTAAGCTTTTAAATAATGCTTTCCCGCTTTGTTTTAGTCCATAAATTGCCTTCTTGATTTTACAAAATTTATTTTTCTTATTTTCGATTTCGTCATAAAAATCTGGTAGGCTCATGTAGATCCATTCCGCTGCCATGGCAGTTAAGATACGGATCGACTTGTATTTCCCCACAGGAGCATAAGTTTCATCATAATGTCAGACCTTTAGCTGCATCCTTTAGCTACCAACCGTGCTATTCGTCTTATTATATTCCCATCTTTGTCAGTTTTTGTGGTGAAAACCCATCTAGAACCTATTATTTTTTAATTAATTTTTCGGCTTTTCTATTATTTCCCAAGTGCAGTTTTCTTATGATCTTGAAGTTCCTATTTTATCGCTTTCATCCATTCATCTATATATTCATTTTTTAAAATTTCTGAATAATATCTAAATTTATTTTCGAATGCTAAATGATTCTCTTCGACACTTTTGTCACTATTTTCATCACAATTTGGAAATTTTCACATAATTCTTCATCTTCATTTTTATTACAGTTTTCATTTTCTGTAAAATTTTCATCTTGTTTCTCTTCTTTTATATTACTTTTTTCTTTTTGATTGTTTTTTTTTTTTTTTGATTGTTCTGTTGATTGGGTATATATTGCTGTCCATAACTTACATGGTTTTTCGTTGTTTAAAGCTCTAGATGCGGATCTGTTTCGTATATGGTTGGCCCAGTAACATCATATATGAACGTTATAAAATATTTTGCACCACCATCCGATGAAGTTCTTATGGGACAACAACGCCACTGTGTATTAAGAAAAGTGTATATTTACTTTTAATTTAGTTTTTATTATCAAAAAAAGTCTAATTTGTTTCCTCTGAGCACATATAATACAAGTTAGTTAGATTTTTTATGTTAATTACTGATTTATTAATTCCTTTAATTTTTTTATTTTTGATCATGTCCTTTAGGCTTTTGTAATGGAGATGACCATAACGCGCATGTCATAAAATTAAATCATTTTTCTTGTAAGCTAAATTTACTTTGTTATAATTAGTTACTTTATTATTATAATAATTATAATTGTTATTTACATAGTATAAATTTTATTCTTTAAAACATTCTAATATAATTTTTTTATTTTAATTAATTATTAAAGCTTTATTTTTTTTTAAAAATTACTTCGTAACCATGACAAATAATTTTACTTATTGATATGAGATTTGCTCGTAAATCCGGAACGTATAAAGTTTCACTTAACTTTAAATTATTATTTAACTTTACAATACTTTTCCCTTTCACTTCAACTTTCTTATTATCAGCTAAATAAAGATGAGATTTTGTATTATTTATATATCCAAAATTATCTAAGTTTGTGCAAATGTGTGATGTAACGCCGCTATCGAGAATACAAAATGTCCTATTATTTGTTTGACGAGTAACTTTGATTTTTGATTTGTAAAACTGCTTAACCAGATAAGCTTCTTCGGTAACTAAAATAGATTTTTCTTTTTTATTAAAATTTCTATTAAACTTACTGTGACATTCTTCAGCAATATGACCATATTTTCTGCATTTGTAGCAAATAATATTATTCTCTGATTTCTAGGAAATCGGGTGTTTGAATTTGTTGAAAAATTAGGTGAACGGTTGAATGAACATTTTTTTTATTTTCATAACGCTTACTTTTTATAAATAAAGCTTCAGAATCTGGATTTTGCTGCATATTTCGGGCATTATACTCTTCTAAAATTTTAACTTTTAGGGTTGTAGGGTCAGGTAACTTATCTCTTGATTCCATCGCAACCCTGAAATTCTTATATTGATCTGGAAGGCTATATGAAAGTAAAATTCATATTAGTTCTTCATCGACATTAAATCTATTGATCGGAACTTGCCGACAATATCGAAAAATTTAGATAAATGTTGAGGCATGGTGTTTCCACTTGAAATTTTATTTATTATTAACTGTTTCCATAGTTTCCTTTCGCGCTGGTCCTTTTGAGTCACATGCTTGTTTTTACTTTTTCCATATATCTTTAGACAAAATGAAATCCTTTATATCCTTCAACAATGGTGGACTAATTGACAACAATAAATCTGCACGTGCTTTATGGTCCATTTGAATCCAATTTGTATATTTTATTTTAGTGTTTCCTTCATCTTTTGGTGCCTCGTGCTGCCCTGAAACGTACTCCCACATATCATTTTTGATAAGTAGAGACTCCACTTGTATTTTCCGTGTATCATAATTATCTGTAGTTAATTGTTCTATTTTAATTGTATTTTGATACGACATACTTATTTTCAATTCGTTTTTTTTTTTAATTATTTTATATTCCTTTGTCGCAGAGACTGTTATTAATTATTATATTAAAATTTTAATTATTGCCAAAAATGTAATTGATTTATAACGATTTAATTGCTTTAGCCTTTATGTATTATATATAAAAATGTATATTTAAAATGTTTATACCCGTATGAACTATGTTCAAGGGTATAATAAATTTGCCACTACGTTTGTGACACCTTAAAGGAGTCGAGCTAGATATAGTGTCAAAGGTATGGATCGGCTCAGAATCGAATTCTGAGTCGATTAAGCCATGTACGTCCGTCCGTCCATCCGCACGATAACTCAAAAAATAAAGGAGCTAGGAGGCTGAAATTTTTTTTACGTCACTTTTACAAAATTGTTAGTTTTGCTATTTAACTCCAGCATTTTCGGCCGCCGGGTTCGAGTAGCTGCCATACAACTTCTTTCTTTAAATGGAAATAACCCAGTGTCTATTCAATCTAGGTATCTGAAATTTTGCAAATGATGATCGAGTTTTATGGCAACAACTTCTGTAAAATTTGGTTGTGATGATATGACAGGTTCGGATGGTTGCCATACAACTTCTCTTTTTAAATGAAAATAACTCAGTGTCTATTGAAGCTAGCTATCTGAAATTTAGTGAAAAAGTGTCGAGTTGCATGCCAAAAACTTTTGTAAAATTTGAATGGTCTAAAGCAGCCGATTCAGGCTTTTTGCATTTCTTGGAACTTAATGAAGCTAGGCGCAATAGATTCGGGTAGCTATCATACAACTCCACAATTTACATAAATATATCTCTGTAGTTCGGTACTAAAACACCTGAATGTTTTTAAAAGATGATCAAGTTTTATAGAAACAGGATATATTACGTTCATACGGGTATCCCAGAGTTGACACAGTCTACTCTACTGCACTCTTCCTCGTTTTTAAATAAAGTAACTTACTTAAACACTATCCAGAATTCTTTTCTTGGAATTCTTTGGTTTCATTCAAAATCTTTTCTATCATATTTTCCAATACAGTTTCTATTTCATGTTCTGCTTGTATAATTTCCATTTTACTATTAAAATATTTTACACTAAAAATATTTTCCTCTTCATCATTTTATAATTTATGAGGCTTTACATATTCTGCGAATAATTCAATGTTAAATTTTAACATTTTTAATTTTAGGAGCTCTCTTTTTAAAAATTTATTAAATCATCCTTTATCATTTCAAAATATTGTTCTGGTAATATTATGTCCTCATTTTTATTTTCCAAAACAAAAGTAGCAGTTCTTCTTTGAAATCCTTGCCGTATAATTTTAATATTACCCTCATAAAGTAATGTTGCTTTCGCTTTATGTGAATTTGTTCGAATATGTTAGTTCAAATGTTTTTTTTTCTACTTCCATGCTACATTTTTCACAATATTTGATTTCAATAAAGCTATTGTTACCTTTTATTTTCTTTGTTGATGCTGTACTTCCATCTGCATTTTCGAAAATATTTTTTCTTTTATTATTTTTATTTTCATGCACATTTTCAATGTGTAGATGCTTGAAGATTATCTTTTCTTCCAAAAGTTTTATTGCACCTATCACAATTAAAAATTTTTTTCTGTCTTTTATGGTTAACTGTTTACCACAATATTCACAAATAGGTTCCATATTTTTTAGTTTAATTAAATATTAATTTTAATACAAACTTCGTTTGTGTTAAAAGATATTGTTATAGCAATACTATTTTAATATTAACAATATTCTAAAAAAGCAGCATATGTAAATATATAACTTTTAAATCAACCAATTCATTGAGACTTAAATAAAACATGTTAAGAAATACAACTATGTGTATAATTGTTGTTACATTTGAACTTAATCATTACTTAAAATACTTAAGCTTATAATCTTATTATATATTAATCAAATAAAATCAAACTTTATTTATAAAAAGTAGTTTTAATATTTAATTTACATATTAATAACTTGTTTGGGTCACAGTTTGCCATGATTTTATAATCGGTACGGTTAAAGAAAAAATTTGTAAAAAAATAAAATTTTTTTTTTTTGAAAATTTTGGGATAGTTACCCTCAAAGGGTGCACTTTGTATTAGAAATACATTCTATATCTACTTTCTATATTCAACTTTACACTAAATTAAATAAACAAAAAGAGGACGGAAACTTACCTACTCCAATCCGGATGTAGTATATAATGCTGATACTTCACATTACGATGGCAAGATGGCCCGTGCTGGAAATAATACTAAAAGTAAAAACAAAAGTATAAATGTAATTATTTTTTACCACTGGCTTTAAATAATACCAACATTAGTACAGAGGATACTATCGATGATGACATTAATCAAGGTCATAACATAGCGGACACTAAAATCATAAAAATATCCGCAATACACTATTAAAATCAAAACCTGATGAAATATATGAATACATGAAAACACTAAGTATAAGTGACTACTACATAAAACACATTTCAATAGGCATTAAAATATTTCTAAAAATAGAATAAAATTACAACATAACCTGAAAATTTCTAAAAGAAATAAGTGACTACTACATAAAACACATTTCAATAGGCATTAAAATATTTCTAAAAACAGAATAAAATTACAACATAACCTGTAAATTTCTAAAAGAAAAAATTGTGAATTTTTCACCTATGGTAACAAAAATTGCAAACTATACAAAGCTATTCTATTATAAAAACGAGGAAGAGTGCAGTAGAGTAGACTGTGTCAACTCTGGGATACCCGTATGAACGTAATATATCCTGTTTCTATAAAACTTGATCATCTTTTAAAAACATTCAGAGTTTTAGTACCGAACTACAGAGATATATTTATGTAAATTGTGGAGTTGTATGATAGCTACCCGAATCTATTGCGCCTAGCTTCATTAAGTACCAAGAAATGCAAAAAGCCTGAACCGGCTGCTTTAGACCATTCAAATTTTACAAAAGTTTTTGGCATGCAACTCGACACTTTTTCGCTAAATTTCAGATAGCTAGCTTCAATAGACACTGAGTTATTTTCATTTAAAAAGGGAAGTTGTATGGCAACTATCCGAACCTGTCATATCATCACAACAAAATTTTACAGTAGTTGTTGCTATAAAACTCGATCATCATTTGCAAAATTTCAGATTCCTAGATTGAATAGACACTGGGTTATTTCCATTTAAAGAAAGAAGTTGTATGGCAGCTACTCGAACCCGGCGGCCGAAAATGCTGGAGTTAAATAGCAAAACTAACAATTTTGTAAAAGTGACGTAAAAAAAATTTCAGCCTCCTAACTCCTTTATTTTTTGAGTTATCGTGCCGACGGACACTGAGTTATTTTCATTTAAAAAGAGAAGTTGTATGGCAGCAACCCGAACCCGTCGCACCACCACAACCAAATTTTGCAGAAGTTGTTGCCATAAAACTTGATCATCATTCGCAAAATTGCAGATACCTAGATTGAACAGACACTGGGTTATTTCTATTTAAAGAAAGACGTTGTATGGCAGCTACTCGAACCCGGCGGCCGAAAATGCTGGAGTTAAATAGCAAAACTAACAATTTTACAAAAGTAACGTAAAAAAATTTTCAGCCTCCTAGCTTTTCTATTTTTTGAGTTATAGTGCGGACGGACACTGAGTTCTTTCATTTAAAAAGAGATTTTGTATGGCAGCAACCCGAACCCGTCACACCACCACAACCAAATTTTGCAGAAGTTGTTGCCATAAAACTTGATCATCATTCGCAAAATTGCAGATACCTAGATTGAACAGACACTGGGTTATTTCCATTTAAAGAAAGAAGTTGTATGGCAGCTACTCGAACCCGGCGACCGAAAATGCTGGAGTTAAATAGCAAAACTAACAATTTTGTAAAAGTGACGTAAAAAAAATTTCAGCCTCCTAACTCCTTTATTTTTTGACTTATCGTGCGGACGGACACTGAGTTATTTTCATTTAAAAAGAGAAGTTGTATGGCAGCAACCCGAACCCGTCGCTCCACCACAACCAAATTTTGCAGAAGTTGTTGCCATAAAACTTGATCATCATTCGCAAAATTGCAGATACCTAGATTGAACAGACACTGGGTTATTTCTATTTAAAGAAATACGTTGTATGGCAGCTACCCGAACCCGGGGACAGAAAATGCTATAGTTAAATAGCAAAACTAACAATTTTACAAAAGTGACGTAAAAAAATTTGCAGCCTCCTAGCTCCTCTATTTTTTGAGTTATCGTGCGGACGGACACTGAGTTCTTTTCATTTAAAAAGAGATTTTGTATGGCAGCTACCCGAACCCGTCGCACCAGCACAACCAAATTTTGTAGAAGTTGTTGCCATAAAACTTGATCATCATTTGCAAGATTTCAGACGCCTAGCTTTATTAACTTCCAAGAGGTGCAAGAAGCCTGAACCGGCTGCTCTAGACCAACCAAATTTTACAAAAGTTGTTGGCATATAAATCGACACTTCTTTACTAAATTTCAGATTCCTAGCTTCAATAAACACTGAGTTATTCTCATTTAACCAGATAAGTTGTATGGCAGCTACCTGAACTCGCCGCACCACCACAACCAAATTTTACAAAAGTTGTTGCCATAAAACTTGATCATCATCTGCAAAATTTCAGACGCCTAGCTTCATTAGGTTCCAAGAGGTGCAAGAAGTCTGAACCGGCTGCTCTAGACCAACCAAATTTTACAAAAGTTGTTGGCATGTAACTCGACACCTCTTTACTAAATTTCAGATTACTAGCTTCAATAAACACTGAGTTATTCTTATTTAAACAGAGAAGTTGTATGGCACCTACCCGAACCTGCTGCACCAGCACAACCAAATTTTACAGAAGTTGTTGCCATAAAACTTGATCATCATTTGCAAAATTTCAGAAACCTAGCTGGAATAGATACTGAGTTATTTCTATATAAAGATAGAAGTTGTATGGCAGCTACTCGAACCCGTTGACCGAAAATGTTGGATTTAAATAGCAAAACTAACAATTTTGCAAAAGTGACGTAAAAAAAATTTCAGCCCCCTAGCTCCTTTATTTTTTGAGTTATCGTGCGGACGGACGGACGGACGGACGGACGTACATGGCTTAATCGACTCAGAATTCGATTCTGAGCCGATCCATACCTTTGACACCATATCTAGCTCGACTCCTTTAAGGTGTCACAAACGTAATAGCAAATTTATTAAGTTACACATAATTTACTACCAGTAATTAAAACACTCACTATTAAAAACTTGGGAATTGAAAATGAAATTAACAATATCGATAAAATTAAACTTTATACTATATATTTTCTAGGTAACAGTATAAATATGATGTGTAAATGTGATGGTAAATTTATTTACGGCGGGGATATTAACTTAAGAAACCAACTTTGGGATTGCTTAAGAGCTAACTCTTATGGCAATATTTTGAAAGACTTACTTAGCTTAAATAAATTTAAAATATTATATATATTTAAAATACCAAAATATACCACCCTTAAACATAAATGGAAATAAAGTTGTCACTGTCACGGAAAAAGCTAAAATTATTGGCAATCACTTTTATTCTAAACAAAATACTGACTTGCTTGCAAATGTAGCCAACAACTCAAATAGATGCGCCTCGTACAATGTAAATGACCTCCAGAATTGCAATTTTACTTTATCAAATAATAAAGGACCACTATCAATGAAATTAGAGACATTATCAGCACCTTGAAAAATAAAAAATCCCTGGTTTGGACAATATTTCAAACAAATGCATTAAAATACTTCTTCTAAGTGTAATCAAACACATTACATTTATAGAATCTAGAATCTTGTTTAAAATTAAAACCAAAATAAAAAGAAGCTAAAGTAATTCCTATTTTAAAACCTAATAAAGCTTCTGATAGCCCAGATAGTTATAGGCCTATTAGCTTACTTAGCAACCTTTCAAAAATTTTCGAAAAAGCCATTAAATCTAGACTTTTTGAATTCATCGATTCAAAGGGCATCTCAAAGGAGGAGCAGTTTGGATTTAAATCAAAACATAGTACCTTACATCCACTACTAAAAATCAAAAACTTCATAAAAGACAGTATCAATAATGAAATATCTGTAGACAAAAGCGGCATTTGATCATAATGGTCTTCTTCAAAAATTAAACTTACTCAAATTCCCTACATTTCTAATTAAAATCATAGAAAGCTTCTTAGATAATAAATCCTTTAGAGTCTACATTAACAAAGTCAAATCAAGTAGTTTCAATTTAGACACAGGCGTCCCCCAAGGCTGAGTTCTGAGCCCTATACTATTTAAGCTATATATCTCAGATCTCCCTGATATCCAAACTGCCTAGTATCCGTATTTGCAGACGATATAATCATACTAGCAAATTTTAAACTCGGAGTAACAATTCAATCAAAATTACAACATTCTTTAAATCTACTGGAAAAATTTTTTACTGAATGGAAAATCACAGCCAATACTGCAAAGACCAATGCCATCTACTTCACACGTACGTTACGACACGAAAATGGGTTGAAACGTTAAATATCAAGGCATCACTCTAGTATAGGCGACTTACATTTAGAATCACTTAAGTTGCATAATTCACAAAACAAATAAGTATGTTAGATTGTTATATCTACTTATAAACCGAAACTCAAACATGTCATACCAAAATAAAATTCTTATTATGAAAGCAATATTCCAGCCTATATTAACTTATGGTGCCCCGATTTTGGGTGACTGCGCTAAATTGTACATCTCTAAACTGCAGGTAACCTAAAATAAAATATTAAAACAAATGCTAGACTTGTAGTAATTGAAGAGTTTCCATCCAAAAGTAAATTACTAGGAAATGTAAAAAAAAACCAAAATCTTACTCTTTGAAAATAAAATATTTTATGAACCTGTTTTCCTGTATAACAATTTAAAACTTGATGTAGTGAGGAGTCACAATTATCTAGGGCTGTTGCCTAGGTTATTAGCTAGGTTGACTCCAGAATTAAATAGGAAGAACATATTGATTATGTCTGTAAAAAAAATTCACCTTATGTTTTTATTTTAAGAAAACTAAGTAAATTTTTCGACAAAAAAACACTTTTTGTAATATATTTTTCATACATTTTGTCTAATCTAGTCTATGTTAATCCTGTTTAGAGTGGAGCGCCACAAATAGAATTGAAAAGAATCGAAACTTTATTAAAAAAGTGCATGAAAATAATTCATAGGTATTCAATGTTGCACCCCAGTATGAATTACTCTCAAAAGTATGTCAGTTTTGAAAGTAAGTGTAAAGGAGAACTATATATCTCGGCCTTCAAAATCATAAACAACAAAATAAAACACTACTTTATATTGCAAAGGTATACAGATATTCATACAGATATTACAACAACCGCAATAAATGCAATTTTTACTTGTCATTGTTTAAAACTGACAAGCAAAGATCAAATTGTCTCTTTAATTGTTTAAAAAGCTTCAATGAATTACCGGATGCTGTTAAGTCTATCGATAACTTAGGTTTCTTTAAAAAGAAAATTTATTTATTTATTTATTTATTTCTTTTTTAATTCAAATAAGGTACAATAGAAATTACAAATTTACAAAATTGAATTTACATTAAAATTCAAATACAAGCTTATACAAGCTTTTTTATTTAAATTAATAATACAATTTAATACAATTTAATTCAAATAAATAAAACAAATTAATGCAATGTTATAAAATTTTACTTAAATTAACTTAATTTAATTATTGTTATTTTAAATTATAAATACTGTATTAGTTAGAGTAAGTTCATAACATTGCATCAATAACTATGAATTTATAATTATCAAATAAAATAAGAACACGTTATTTTGATTTTACATGTATGTAGTATTAAAAACATTTTTTATTCAAAATAAATAAGTTCTTTTAAATTAACAAAACTGAACGTATTTCAATCTGCCTTGCAGATCATCATCAGCTACTATTACTAATTCAATCTTATTAATATATATATTAAAATATGGTGACCATACTTGGATGGTATATTCCAAATTTGGTCGAACTAGACTTATATAAAGAGATTTGGCAACGTATGGATCAAAAAATTCTTTTGACCATCTTTTAATGAAGCCTAGCTTTGAGTTTGCTTTATTGATAATGTAATTATAGTGAAGTGTGAAATTAAGTTTATTATCGAAATATATTTAAGTTTATTTTATATATTAAATTATGGTGACTATACTTGGATGGTATATTCCAAATTTGGTAGAACTAGACTCATATAAAGAGATTTGGCAACGTATGGATCAGTAAATTCTTTTGACCATCTTTTAATTAAGCCTAGCATTGAATTTGCTTTATTGATAATGTAATTATAGTGAAGTGTGAAATTAAGTTTATTATCGAAATATGCACCTAGATCTTTGATAAATTCTACTTTGGGAATGATTTGATTATTTAGGTAATAACCATGGAAGATGGGACCAGACAGGCGAGGAAATGATACGCCTGCACATTTATTTACATTTAGTTTAATAAAATTTTTATTACACCAGTTAGCAAAACTATCTAAATCATATTGAAGATGAATGTTACCTTGAACGCAAGTACCTTTCTTGAAAATTTTTATGTCGTCAGCGTAGATAAGAACGTTACTATATTGAATTTTGAAACAACATCACTAATTGAAAGCCAAAAAAATAACGGACATAGATGATTTCCTTCCGGAACGCCAGAGTTTGCTACAAAAGATGAGGAAACAATATCTCTAGATATCAATAGAACCTTGTAATGTTTATCAGTAAGATAAGATTCAATCCATTTAAGAAAATAGGTTGGGAACCCTAATTTTTTAAGGTTACACAAAATGATATAATGCGGCAGCAAATCAAAAGCTTTGCTCATGTTACTATACATTACATCCATTTGAACTCTTGATTCCATATTATTAATTAATATAGAAGTTGTTTCAACGAAGTTTGTTATGGTTGACCTTTTTTTGACAAAGCCGTGTTGATTACGTACTAAAATTTTAGCGCATTTCGAATATATATTGTCAAAAATTATTTTCTCAAACATTTTTGGAATGCATGATAGTTTGGCTATAAGACATTAGTAATTAGTAAAAACAAAAAGATAATTAGTAACATCATTTTTAGAAATATGGGTTTAAACGGTTAAAGTTCGCCTTATTAAAATTAAATTTAAATTTTTTAGAGTTATATGTGTCATTTAGTTGGAGGGAATTAAAGTAATATGTAAAAGAAATAGGAGGATGATAAAGATCTATGTTAACTAATGGAATTGTAGATGAATATCAACGAGTTGTACCAATCCGAAGAAAATACAAGTTCTAGTTGCTTATGTTGTTGATTTATAATAGTTGAAATTTGTTGAATATTACAAGAATTTAAAGTATCTAGTAAATGAGCCTCCGTATCATTATTAACATTAATAGGCAGAAGGTATATATCATCAGTATGCTGATATTTCCATACTAGATTTGAAAGATTGAAATCTCTACAAACGAAAATCTCTGAGTTTTGAGGGAGATTTGTTGACAAATTTTCTAGTATGGAACAAAAAGTTTCGTATTTTTTAACTGGTGAATTTGGGGGAATATATCCATTCTATTTTCCAACAAACCTTCTCCACCAAAAGGCCTAATTAAATCTTATTACAACAAAAAACAAATCTCTAACGAACAAATTTAATGGAAAATTCCTTCCAGACTTCCAGAAAATATGCTCATTCAAAATTTAAACCAACATGAATATAAATTTTTAGTATTAGTTTATCAAATTTAGTTATTATGTAACATTACGTAATAATAATTAATTACGCTTATAGTATTAATTATTAGTTTTATAATTTAAATTTAAATAAAAAAAAAAATTGTGAAATAAGATTTTTTACCATTTTCCTTATATAAATAAATAATTTAATTAAACAAAATTGATTTAATGTATAAAACAAAATTAAAAATCACAGTTGTAAAGAGCTAAAATAGTCTATAACTCTGTAAATTAGAAAAAACGACAAATGAAATATAATTGAAAAAAATTGTACAATAAATAATATGGATAAAAAAAAAAAAAAAATTTATTTTGGTACTTTTGGTATGATTTAAAATAAATTAGTTATAGCTAATAATAATAACATACTCAAATATAATAATTTTGTTATAGCATACTAAACCCCCTACCCTTAAAACTTTTTACCCACTTAATAATTAAAGTTTTAAATTTTAAAACACATATTCTCATACTCTACTAGGACCGAATCTAACTTCCGCAGGACCGAAACGGACTCCCAAGTTTTCCGCAGGACAATTATTGGAACTCTAAGCGATCGTTATCGGACCTCCGGGGGACTGTTATCAGACCTCCAAATCAGGAACCTAAAAATCTGAAAAGTAAAAGAATCTGAAAATCTGGAAAACTTGAAATTTTCTTAATTGTTAAATGCAAAAAATTAGGAATATATTTTTATAGTTTATTTTAATAATTTTTCTTGCGAAAAACAAGAAAATAGGAATCCATCATAGGAATGAGGTGAAACAAAGCCATATTACGCGTTTCTGGGTCCATAGATTTTAAATAAAAGCAAATAATTCTTCTAGTTCTTCTTAGTTGCGCTTGTTTTGAGAATCTGTCGGGCATGAATATTGTAATTTTTTGCTCATTTATGGAGTATTTCAATTCACATAACACAATTTTTTCTCCTCTTTTTGTATCTAAAAAATTCCATGAAATTACCTCGTACGGTTTACTTTGGGCCAAATAGTCAATGTTTCCGTATTGATCATTATCACCTTTTGCTACTGGCATTAAATTTTGAATAAAGGCCTAAAATAATATCGAGAAAAAAAAAATATAATAATTAGAAATAAATTATAAATAAATAAATATTAATTATCTTATCATTTTCTTTTTTCAAGTTAGTTTTTTCGTTTAGTCCAGTTTAGTACACTGATTAAAGTAAGTAAAATTTTTCGAGTTTATATACTTTTGTAAAATACTAAAACACGGATTTCCCTCCATGTTTTTAACATTACAACTAAATTCTAATCCAATCAAATTTATAATGCCATCAATTAACTTAGTTAGAAATTCTTTCTGGTTAAAATAAATAAATTATTCAATAGAATAATCGTGATTATCTAATCGTGACAATATAATTAATTAACACCTGAAACATTTAATGCAAAAATTCTTATTAAAATATAAAACGTTATATTGACTGACAATGACATTTAAATAAATAAAAAATATGGGCTTGGGTACATATTACATTGTTACATTCATCTCTTAAAACGAATCAGAACAGAAATTGATAAATATTTTCTTGTTTTTTTTATATAAAAGGTCATGTTAATAAAAAAATGTTGATCTGACAACTCTAATTTGAATTTACATTCACTATTATATATAATTTGAATTATATAAAGTAAATTAATTAAAGTATATTAATTTGAATTGACATCATTTTATATCATACATATAAATTATCAATAGTATTAGGTATAATCATTGTAATTCTCATTTGTAGTATTACTGAGTATTACTATAAATTTATCATTATATTTGAATTCAATATTTGTAATATATTGTATACCTCTTTTTAGTTTTAAATAAAATCACTCTTAAGTCTAGTTGTGTAACAACAGGTTATAGGCCCAGAGACACAAAAAAAAATATATATTTTTTTTATATTTAGCGGTTCAAGAATACATGTAAACATTTAAAGAAAAAACATAAAAAGTTAAACGAAAAATAATCGTATTTTTTTTTTCTAATAATTCTAAACTTAATTTAATACTGAGTGTAATTAAAATTTAAAAAACATACTGAAAACGAGGAAGAGTGCAGTAGAGTAGACTGTGTCAACTCTGGGATACCCGTATGAACGTAATATATCCTGTTTCTATAAAACTTGATCATCTTTTAAAAGCATTCAGATGTTTTAGTACCGAACTACAGAGATATATTTATGTAAATTGTGGAGTTGTATGATAGCTACCCGAATCTATTGCGTTTAGCTTCATTAAGTTCCAAGAAATGCAAAAAGCCTGAATCGGCTGCTTTAGACCATTCAAATTTTACAAAAGTTTTTGGCATGCAACTCGACATTTTTTCACTAAATTTCAGATAGCTAGCTTCAATAGACACTGAGTTATTTTCATTTAAAAAGAGAAGTTGTATGGCAACCATCCGAACCTGTCATATCATCACAACCAAATTTTACAGAAGTTGTTGCCATAAAACTCGATCATCATTTGCAAAATTTCAGATACCTAGATTGAATAGACACTGGGTTATTTCCATTTAAAGAAAGAAGTTGTATGGCAGCTACTCGAACCCGGCGGCCGAAAATGCTGCATTTAAATAACAAAACTAACAATTTTGTAAAAGTGACGTAAAAAAAATTTCAGCCTCCTAACTCCTTTATTTTTTGAGTTATCGTGCGGACGGACACTGAGTTATTTTCATTTAAAAAGAGAGGTTGTATGGCAGCTATCCGAACCCGTCGTACCACCACAACCAAATTTTGCAGAAGTTGTTGCCATAAAACTTGATCATCATTTGCAAGTTTTCAGACGCCTAGCTTCATTAGGTTCCAAGAGGTGCAAGAAGCCTGAACCGGCTGCTCTAGACCAACCAAATTTTACAAAAGTTGTTGGCATGTAACTCGACACCTCTTTACTAAATTTCAGATTCCTAGCTTCAATAAACACTGAGTTATTCTCATTTAAACGGAGAAGTTGTATGGCAGCTACCCGAACCCGCTGCACCAGCACAACTAAATTTTACAGAAGTTGTTGCCATAAAACTTGATCATCATTTGCAAAATTTCAGAAACCTAGCTTGAATAGATACTGAGTTATTTCTATATAAAGATAGAAGTTGTATGGCACCTAGTCGAACCCGCCGACCGAAAATGTTGGATTTAAATAGCAAAACTAACAATTTTGTAAAAGTGACGTTAAAAAAAATTTCAGCCCCCTAGCTCCTTTATTTTTTGAGTTATCGTGTGGACGGACGGACGGACGTACATGGCTTAATCGACTCAGAATTCGATTCTGAGCCGATCCATACCTTTGACACTATATCTAGCTCGACTCCCTTAAGGTGTCACAAACGTAATGGCAAATTTATTTTACCCTTGAACATAGTTCATATGGGTATAAACATTTTAAATATACATTTTTATATATAATACATAAAGGCTAAAGCAATTAAATCGTTATAAATCAATTACATTTTTGGTAATAATTAAAATTTTAATATAATAATTAATAACAGTCTCTGCGACAGAGGAATATAAAATAATTAAAAAAAAAAAACGAATTGAAAATGAGTATGTCGTATCAAAATACAATTAAAATAGAACAATTAACTACAGATAATTATGATACACGGAAAATACAAGTGGAGTCTCTACTTATCAAAAATGATATGTGGGAGTACGTTTCAGGGCAGCACGAGGCACCAAAAGATGAAGGAAACACTAAAATAAAATATACAAATTGGATTCAAATGGACCATAAAGCACGTGCAGATTTATTGTTGTCAATTAGTCCACCATTGTTGAAGGATATAAAGGATTTCATTTTGTCTAAAGATATATGGAAAAAGTAAAAACAAGCATGTGACTCAAAAAGACCAGCGCGAAAGGAAACTATGGAAACAGTTAATAATAAATAAAATTTCAAGTGGAAACACCATGCCTCAACATTTATCTAAATTTTTCGATATTGTCGACAAGTTCCGATCAATAGATTTAATGTCGATGAAGAACTAATATGAATTTTACTTTCATATAGCCTTCCAGATCAATATAAGAATTTCAGGATTGCGATAGAATCAAGAGATAAGTTACCTGACCCTACAACCCTAAAAGTTAAAATTTTAGAAGAGTATAATGCCCGAAATATGCAGCAAAATCCAGATTCTGAAGCTTTATTTATAAAAAGTAAGCGTTATGAAAATAAAAAAAACCGTTCACCTATTCAACCGTTCACCTAATTTTTCAACAAATTCAAACACCCGATTTCCTAGAAATCAGAGAATAATATTATTTGCTACAAATGCAGAAAATATGGTCATATTGCTGAAGAATGTCACAGTAAGTTTAATAGAAATTTTAATAAAAAAGAAAAATCTATTTTAGCTACCGAAGAAGCTTATCTGGTTAAGCAGTTTTACAAATCAAAAATCAAAGTTACTCATCAAACAAATAATAGGACATTTTGTATTCTCGATAGCGGCGTTACATCACACATTTGCACAAACTTAGATAATTTTGGATATATAAATAATACAAAATCTCATCTTTATTTAGTTGATAATAAGAAAGTTGAAGTGAAAGGGAAAAGTATTGTAAAGTTAAATAATAATTTAAAGTTAAGTGAAACTTTATACGTTCCGGATTTACGAGCAAATCTCATATCAATAAGTAAAATTATTTGTCATGGTTACGAAGTAATTTTTAAAAAAAAATAAAGCTTTAATAATTAATTAAAATAAAAAAATTATATTAGAATGTTTTAAAGAATAAAATTTATACTATGTAAATAACAATTATAATTATTATAATAATAAAGTAACTAATTATAACAAAGTAAATTTAGCTTACAAGAAAAATGATTTAATTTTATGACATGCGCGTTATGATCATCTCAATTACAAAAGCCTAAAGGACATGATCAAAAATAAAAAAATTAAAGGAATTAATAAATCAGTAATTAACATAAAAAATCTAACTAACTTGTATTATATGTGCTCAGAGGAAACAAATTAGACTTTTTTTTGATAATAAAAACCAAATTAAAAGTAAATATACACTTTTCTTAATACACAGTGGCGTTGTTGTCCCATAAGAACTTCATCGGATGGTGGTGCAAAATATTTTATAACGTTCATATATGATGTTACTGGGTGAAATTTATTTCATGAAGCAGAAAAGTGAAGCCTAGATAAATTTGAACTATTTCACACACAAGTAGAAAATTTTATTGGTCAGAAAATTAAAATATTACGTACCGACAACGATCAGAGTACATAAACTCAGAGTTCAAAGATTACCTACAAAAATGTGGCATTCAACATCAACTAACTGTGAGTTACACACCACAATAAAACGAGGTAGCGGAACGCAAATATCGAACTATTTTAGATGTGGCGAGATGCTTACTGCTGCAGTCAAAGTTACCTATATATCTATGGGCTGAAGCTGTATCAACCGCCAACCATATACGAAACAGATCCGCATCTAGAGCTTTAAACAACGAAAAACCATGTAAGTTATGGACAGCAATATATACCCAATCAACAGAACAATCAAAAAAAAAAAAAACAATCAAAAAGAAAAAAGTAATATAAAAGAAGAGAAACAAGATGAAAATTTTACAGAAAATGAAAACTGTAATAAAAATGAAGATGAAGAATTATGTGAAAATTTCCAAATTGTGATGAAAATAGTGACAAAAGTGTCGAAGAGAATCATTTAGCATTCGAAAATAAATTTAGATATTATTCAGAAATTTTAAAAAATGAATATATAGATGAATGGATGAAAGCGATAAAATGGGAACTTCAAGCTCATAAGAAAACTGCACTTGGGAAATAATAGAAAAGCCGAAAAATTAATTAAAAAATAATAGGTTCTAGATGGGTTTTCACCACAAAACTGACAAAGATGGGAATATAATAAGACGAATAGCACGGTTGGTAGCTAAAGGATGCAGCTAAAGGTCTGACATTATGATGAAACTTATGCTCCTGTGGGGAAATACAAGTCGATCAGTATCTTAACTGCCATAGCAGCGGAATGGATCTACATGAGCCTACCAGATTTTTATGACGAAATCGAAAATAAGAAAAATAAATTTTGTAAAATCAAGAAGGCAATTTATGGACTAAAACAAAGCGGGAAAGCATTATTTGAAAGCTTAGATTATCAGTTAAAAGCAATGAATTTTAGACAAATGAAAATCGAATGGTGTATATGTATCAAAAGAAAATAATGAATTAATGATACTTACAATTTACGTCGACGACATAATTGTAGCAACAAACAATAAAAATAAAATTAAATGGTTCAAAGATGAAATGATGAAACATTTTGAAATAAAAGAGATTGGTCCTTTCAATGATTGTTTGGGCATTGAATTTAAGAAAACAAATGATTAATTTTGCCTTACTCAAATAAAATTTATTAAAAAATTGATAACATCGCTTAACATGGAAAATGCAAATACAGTTAAAATACCTATGAATTCAGGTGAAAAATTACAAAAGAAATTTGTCCTAAATCATCAGTCCCAAATCATCGCAAATTGGACAGCAGCAAAAAGGGTATTAAGATATTTGAAACAAACAATTAATATTGGTTTAAACTTCAAAAGATCTGGGAACGATATAATGGGTTATGTAGATGCTGATTGGGCATCAAATATCGATGATAGAAAATCTTGCACTGGTTACGTTTTTAAATGTGCAAATGCTGCAATATCAGGGGAAACTAGAAGACAAAAAACTGTAGCTTTATCGTCTGCCGAGGCTGAATACATGGCGTCAACAGAGTCTGGGAAAGAAGCAATATATTTAAAAAATCTTCTATGTGAAATCTGATACAGGTCAAATATTCCAATTACTATACATAACAATCTTAATCAAACTGTTCATCAGTACAGACGTGTTTTTAATTATCGATTAAAATTACTTAAAACAATAGAACTCAAATTTAAAATAAATCAGAAAAAAAAAATAAAAAAAAAAAACTTCTGCAATGTATCATATTATGTATACAACATAAAAAAATAAATTAAAAAAAAATTATTCTAAGTGCTAAATATTTTATATGTTGTAAAACATATAAAACAAAAAAAACAAAAAATAAACTTTTTAGAATGGTGTCTTGCAGTTGCAATAAAAGCAAAGCTAAAATAAAAGGTGAAACGGGAATTCAATGTTCGGGAGTGTGTAAAAAAGTTTTTCATGAAGCTTGGAAATGTTCAGGATTGGATCGACGATTAATAATGTGTATGCAGACAACAATGTGAGATTCATTTGTGACGATTGCATATTATACATACAAATTGTGGATTTGGTTCTACAAAACATGGATTCTGCAGTAACAAAAAATAATGAACATTTAAAGGAGTATAAAAGTGAATTTGAAGCTGCTATTAAAAGAAACGAAAGTGAAATCATAAATTTACTGAGAGCTATAGAATCGGGTTTTACGAAAAGATTGGAAGAAATGAAGAATGAACAACAAATGGAGCTACGTAAGATGGAAAAAATTACTGAAGTCTTCAGAATACAAAGCGATAAGGTGAATGAATCGTTTATTAATGTAATAAAAAAAAATCAGCTGTCTCCACCACAGGACCGACCGCCACTACACAAAAAGTACAATGCCAAAATTTATAGATTTTTTACATAATAATTTATATCAAAGCAAAATAACTTCTAATAATTTAATAACATTTTGTTTTATTCAATAAAAATAATTATATGCAATGAAATCGTAAAAATATATGTACATTCATTCATACATCCATTTATTATTATTATTATTGTAATGTAGATACATGATTTTTTTTTTATTCAAAAAATATATAATATTAAAAGTAAAAAATAATAAAAACTGTAAACAAATACAAAACAAAGATAAGATTAATATTAAATCTGCTAACAAAAATGTTACCGTTTTAATTTTATGTCATCAACAAATGAATAATATGCATTGGCATAGATATAAGTACATACATATGTATGTATCAAAATTTTTAGAGATATAAAAAAAAAACAAAAAAAAATTGTTCATAAGTAGATAGGTAGGCACTTGGGCCAGACAGGTCAGTAGGTCAAGGTCACCCAGAAGTAGGTCAAGGCCACCCGGAAGGCCAGACAGGAAGTATGTCAAGGTCATTTTAAAAGTAAGTCAGACTGCCGGCGATCGTCAGTTGTTTATAAAGATTGTATACTTGCTTTAAGTAATAGGTATGCAGGAAAATAGTAGGAAAAAAAAAATGCTTTTTCATACAATGTAAAGAGAAAAAAAAATGTACCTATACGTTTGTTTAAAATTAAAAAAAAGTGCAAACTGGTTTTTTACATCTTAGATGAAGAATCAACAAAATTAATGCAATTTTGAGATGCATTTTTTTTCTTTTCTTCTTGTTTTTTCTTTTTTTTATGAAGTATTTAAAGAAGAGGAAATAAAAACCATTAATTAATTGCGAGTATCACCGTATAAGATTTTATTGTTATGTAAGAATGTTGACAAAAATATGAATAAAAAGAAAACAAACAGGAAATCAAAAATATCTAACATATGGTTTAAGTAATAGGCGTGAATGGAAATAGTAAGAAAAAATGCGTTTTTATAAAATGTAAAGAGAAAAATTTAAACAAATTAAGTGTACCTATGCGAATTTTTAAAATTAAAAGAAAAAAGTGCAAAGCTGGTTTTTAAATCTGAATCAACCTTGACCAAATTGATATTTTGAGATGAATTTTTTTCTTTTCTTTTTTGTTCTGATGAAATATTTAAAGAAGAGGAAAGAAAAAATTATTAGTATTTTTAGATTTTATTGATATGTAAGAATGTAGAACAAAAAAAAAATGTATTCTTATGTTGTGTTAAAAAAAAAAATAAAACAAATTTACTTATATGTTTGAAATAATTTTTTATTTGAAAATATTTTACAATTTTATAGAAATCTGTACTGTCTTAATCTAATATTTTTTCTTTTAAAAGATACATATATACATTATAACAATTTTTAACAGCACATCTGAAATTGTTGTTTAATAAGTGTATAGGACAATTTGATTTAAAGTTATCAATCTTTTGTAATGACGGCAAGATTCTGCTTAAATCTTCTATTTTATCACTGTCAATGCACTTTTGAAGGAATAGTTTTTTTTGTTCTCCTTTAACATAAATTTTTTCAGCTGACTCTAAATAATGTTTTAATATACATTTTACATCTAAATATTCAACTAGACCGTTATTCCATTTAAGTCCATTTATTTTATTTTCGCAATACTGGTTATTATATTTCATATCCGGACTAAGTTCCTCTGAGGGGTACGGTGCTTTGAAGTGAAAGACAGTTGGAATTAAACTTCCTTTTTCAAGTATGGCTAATTCTTTTAGGAAATATTGCTTTTCATTTCCTTGTAAAAATTCTATGTCAACTATGAGAACTCGTTTAACCATGTCGACGGTTTGTGTAAGAATACTCATTAGAATAAATAAATTTAAATTTATATTCACTTCGGCAAAAGAGCTTTTCATATAAATATAGGTTAACAGTGCTATTTTTAACTAATACAACTATGCTATTTCATCCATTTATAATGATTGTAGCGGGGTCATCATGCTGTGGTAAAACCACTTTTATTCATAATTTAATAAAGTATAAAAAAGAAAATATACAACCACATATTAATATAATTATTTGGTGTAATCCAGACAAAAATGCCGTTCCAAAATATTTAAAAGATGTGGAATATAGTAACACTATTCCCGATTTTAATGACAATCAAGAACCTTTGTTAATTATTATCGATGATATGATGTTAAATTCCCATGATAAGTATGTATGTGATTTATTTACTAGAGGATCACACTATAGAAATTTATCTGTAATATTTGTAACACAAAATGTTTTTCACCAAGGTAAATTTTCAAGAGATATTTCGCTTAACTGTAAATATCTAGTACTTTTCAAAATTCCAAGAGATAAATCGCAGATATTACCTATAGCTTGCCAAATATATCCCAATCAAATCAAAGCATTTGAAAAAGTATATAATGAAGTGACATCAGAACCATACGGGTATATATAAATAGATCTTACTCAAGACGTTAATGATATTATTTCGATTAAGAAGTGATATATTTGGAAAAGGTTTGTGTTTTTGTACAAGAGATCAATTAGAACAATTTGGCAAAGAATATGAAACGTTTGAAGATCAACCGTCATATATTGCACCTATTAAAAGCTCTAAACCGAAATTTCAGAAAGTAATTATAAAACATTGTGACCCTGAAGTAATCAAAACATTTTGTGAAATTGCTTTAAATATTTTAAAAGGTAAATGTAATCTAAGTAAAAAATCAACAACCCATTTACGAAAGTATAAAAAGGAATTGAGATCCCTCATTTGCCGCCAAAAATCTAGTAAAAAAAAATAGTAAAAGAAAAATCATTATTCAACGTGGTGGATTTTTACCTACACTTCTTGGTGCAGTACTATCAGGGATAATTGGAAATTTTATAAAATGAATAATACAACATTTAACAAAATGATTATACTAAAACCCGAGATTTATGAGAAAATGAAACAAAATGCAGACTTTGAATTAAATGAGTTGGATAAAAATATGAAAAAAATATTGTTAAATAAATATCTAACAGACACTCAAAAATGGTATTTATACAGACAAAATCTATTTAAAATAAGAAAAAAATAGAGTACTTCCTAGAAATAAAGAGGAGAAAGTAAAAATTACGGAAACAAAAGGTACTCAAACTCGTGCAAAACCAATGTATATAGATGCGGAAGCTCAATCGCATTTTCCTGAATATAAGAATGTATGTAGGAATACAAGTTGTTCCTGAAGAAGAAGAAGTATATGAAAAAGAAGCTAATGACGAAGTATTTGATGATGAAATTCAGGAAAATGTTTTAACAAAAGCATTGTCAGCTGCTTCAGTTGGAGAACGTCTTAGAAAAAAAAAATTAATTAGAAATCAAAATGTACAAATTTTTGAAACTGATACAGGAGGCATTATAACCGTTCCTTTAGATAGCCCAAGCCCACCAACGAACAGAACTTAATTTTCCAATTCGTAAGAATAAATCCGCAAGCTCATGGACAATATACAAGTAAATGATGAATTTTATGTCACTTTACTCAGTGATTCATCTATGAACTATTATCCAAAAAATTCATTATCATCTTTTACAAATAAAATGAATAAATACATGTGTGATTCAAGGTGGAAAGTCGGTATTTCAGAAATGTATGTTAATGATTTCGTTCCAAATGTGTATGGTGAAGAATGGGAAAAAAGTACTCAAATATTTATTAAAGGTATGCAGAAAGATATGATAGGAGTTGGAACATCATATATTCCATACATAGAAAAACAAATGATATGCGACTGGAAAGGTTTTCTACTACCAACACTAATTCAAAATATACGCCCACTTAATAGGTTTACAAGAAAAGAAGTTGAACGACAGTTGATTTGGGGAATTTTTAATTTTATAAACGATGAAGTTCATTATACACAACCAATAAAAGCTGAGGAGATGCCTAAAAATTTAAGTTACACCACAATATGTGTTACTAAGCCTAAAATAGATATAAAAATAAGAGCAAATTACGCTTATACCCTCGAAGGACTTTTGACAACATGTTTCAATCAAGTATCTTTTAAAGCTACATATTTTAAAAAATATAAATCACGTGTAATAGAAGCTTTCAAAACTTTTATAGACAGTGTACAATTGATTCCCATTAGTAAACCAGATATGTTTTTTATATACACAGATATAATTGAACCGCAAAAAATAGGTGATAAAGATATAAGGTGTTTAAGATCTGTTAACATACAAAATTCTTTCACTGATACTGTAAAAGAGTTCAGTAATATTCAATATTGCAATGTGGAGAAATCATTTAATAACATTTCATTATTTTTATGTGATAAATATGGATACAAAATAAACTTTTCCAACAGTTCAATTCCAACAAAAATTGTATTACATTTTAAAAAAGTATAAATGAAAGCGATTTTACAAAACTATATATTATTTTATTTTATTCATTATGGAGAGAGCGTACTACAAATATTATTTAGTTCAATCAGGAAAAGGTCTTGAGGATATTGGTTCTTTGCTACACTCAATTGTACCTTACCAAAGGGGACGAGGGTTAGGGAGCTTTTTCGGTGGTCTTTTTAGATATTTAAAACCAACATTTACGTCTGGAGCTAATATATTAAAAAAAGAGGTTATTAACTCTGGTATTAATGCATTTATCTGATATTGCCACAGGTGCAAATGTAAAAGAAGTGGTTCAAGATCGAAGTAAAGAGATAATGAAAAATGTAAGACGAGGTGCAGTACGGAAACTCAATGAAATGTATGTAAAACACAGCCTATTCAGTCAAGTATTTTACGATCTGAAGAAGTTTCCTATAACCCTATTGCTTCTTTAGATAATCCATCTGTCATAGAATTTGTTTCACTAGAGCACGGTGATACATATAGAGACTTGTCTTCGACATATCTAAAATTAAAAGTACAAATTTTAAAAAAAGATGGAACTCAATGGAATAAAGATAAAAAAACTGATAGAACACCTATACAACAACCAAGTGTGGTTAATAATATGTTACATTCATTAATAAAACAATGCAATATTCAACTAAATGGAAAGAATATATCTCCATCAGATGGCAATTATCATTACAGAGCTTATATTGAATCATTGTTAAATTATGGTACGGATGCCGCTACAACGCATTTGGAGTGTGGTGGATGGATGCTAGATAAGCCAAATATAGCAAAAACAGATAATAGGGGTTCAAAAGAACGTCAAAAATTATACCAAAATAGCAATGTAGTGGAACTTATGGGAAAACTACATTTAGATATGTTTAACCAACCTACACTTCTCATAAACAATGTCGATGTTCGAGTTGTCCTAACATTAGAAAAACCAGATTTTTACCTCTTTGCAGATGATACTGATGAATCTCAACTGAAAATTTTAGAAGCCACTTTATTTATGAGACATGTAACAATTAATCCTAGTGTGCTATTAGCACATAATGCTGTATTGGAAAAAACTAATACCAAATACAATTACAAACGGATAGAGGTAAAAACTTCTACCATTCCACAGAATAGTTCATCAATATCACTTGATAATGTTTTTATTGGACAGTTGCCAAACACAATCATTTTTCTCATAACAGAAAATACAGGTTACTCTGGAAAAAGGTCAAAAAACCCATACAATTTTAAACATTTTGATATTTCACAATTTGTGTTAAACGTAAATGGTGTTCAAATACCTAATTCAGCAATTGAAACCAGTTCTTCAGATGAAAATAATTGCTGTACAAGAGCATACAGTACACTTTTTTCAGGAACTGGAATTTACCATAATGATAAAGGTCATCAGATAACAAAAACCATGTTTTGTAATGGGTTTTTCATTCTAGCTTTTGATTTAACTCCAGATGCATCAGGAAATGAAGTGTGTCAAGGTCTACTAAATCAAGGTACAGTTAGAATTGAGGCAAGACTATCAAAACCACTTACATCTACACTGACTGCTATTGTTTATGGAGAATTTGATGCAAGTTTACAAATTGATAAAAACCGAAATATTATATTCTCAAACCTATAAATAGGATACATAAAAGTAAATTTGAATATTTGACAAAATCTCACTGTCTTGTGCACTTCTGGATGTAACATTTTGTAGTGATGATAATAATACCTTGTTTGCGAAGGATATTTGTATAGTTGGTTTTAAAGAACCTTGTAAAAAGTTTGTAAAAGAGCTCAAGTATAAATTTCCTACTAGGGATTTTATAAGTGATAATTTTGATAATTACTCTTTTGGAACTGTGTACAACGATAAAATAAATAAAGAGCTCTGTCAAATACTAGAAAAATTTGATGTTATTATAACAAATAAAAAAATCAAAAAAGAGTTTTTATCAAATTATATTAAAGAAACAACTAAAGTATATGACTTGAATCAATTTGATTGATGAATACCCTAGAGATAAGTGACGTATTAAGATGTAACAAACACACACGTAAATTTTTTAAAGGAGTTTTTGCTCTGGATCAACTCCCCAGAATAATTGAAAAACAAACTTATTTAATTGTAAACACTGATAAATCAAAAGATCCGGGAACACATTGGTAAGCTATTTTTAAGCCTTGAATGGCTGAAGTTGAATAGAATGGCTGTGTTGAATATTTGATTCGTTTGGTAGAAAACCAGATAAATTAGAAATTTTAAGTTACTTAAAAAATCAATGTATAATTTTTAATAAGAAACAGTTACAAAGTAACTATTCAGATGTTTGTGGGCAATATTGTTGTGTTTATACGTGGTATGGATGTTGCGGTTATAGTATGAACGCTTTTTTAAAACAATTTAATAAATGACAAAAATATAATAAATATTTTTCACCATATATTTGAAAATTATAATATTTCTCAATCATGTCTCCTAAGAGATATAACATTTAATAATAAACTTTAGTGTAATTAAAATGATGGAAGAGCAAAGTCCTAGCATTAATTTGTTGCTGAGTTATACATATTTTCTCAACAGAAGTCACACATTAAAAATAGTTGTCGGATTTGACACAGATTTTTTTGAAGTTGCAAGTGTTTTTCATTGGATTGGAATGAAACCAATTATTTTAAAATATCATGAATGGTGTAAATTTTATGAGCTATTTCATAAAAAATTTTCCAAGCAGTCAATTAAAAATTCAAAATTATGTTTACAAAGTGGATTAAAATCTACAGTAGGACAGAATCTTAGCATTAACAAAGAGGAAGCTGACGAGTTTTACAGTTTGATTGATTTCCTACATGCAGTAATTGCACATAATAAAACTGCAGAGCTAAATGTAAAGGAATATGTTAAAAAATACATAGAGACCTGTAAAGAAAAGAATGTTAAAAGGTTAAAAGTAGAGATTTTTATTCCAGTTCAAAAATTTAATGTATGATGTAATTTTTCTCGGCTCTTTTATGAAATACCTGTGTTTTTACGAAAAAAATTAAATAAATGCATTTTATAACTACATGTACATATTAACATTAAGTACATTTAAACATGTATCTGAAAAATAAAGCATAAAAGAAATTTATACCTTTTTTGAAATTTATATTTATTTATGAATAATAAAAACTTATATAACTATAAACCAATTTACATCTTTTATTGGTAATTTGCATATATTTTACCAAACGACTCAGATATATCTATAATATTTAAATTTAAATTTTTATCTTTATATACAAAATGTTCTTTTTCTTTTATTTCTTTTACAAAATCAGAATTCTCAAAAATATCAGAATATTTTTGAGGTACAAATATAATTAAATTGGGGGTCTCAAAGACCCACTTAAGACCATAAATGGTCTTTATTTGCTTAGCATTTATTATATGATATAGAGCATCTTGCTCCATATCTTTAGTTTTTAGGAAACTTTTTCTAGTTTCCACATTTTTGTTATTAAAAGCTTCTTTGAAGCTTTTTTTTGTTGGTGGTTCTTCTTCTTGAAGAAGAATGATTTCTTCTTGTTGTTGTTGTTGAAATTGTTGATGTTGTTGCTGTTGTGGTTGTTGTTGATGATGATGATGATGATGTTGTTGTTGTTGATGAAGTGTCTGCAATTCCTGTTGAGTTCTTATTCTTTTCCGTTTAATTGGGGCTAACCCCTGTGTTGGCTCTATTTGTTGAGCGTAGGCGAAAATTTCTGCTGTGTTTTCCATTTTGCTTTCTTTTTTTCTGTATTATTATTATGTTGAGCTCTGTCTTTGAATTTATATACCTTAAGAAAGATTCCACTTTATTTATACTAAATTTTTCTTCTAAAAAATTGTATTATCAATGTTTAGAAATCAAAATCCTTAAGAAAACTAATTAAAAACAAAAAGTTGTAAAGTAAGTTGTTTATTAATGTGATAAATTCTAATTGATTATAATAAAACTATAATTTTTTTATATAACATTTTTCGCAACATTGTTGCATTTAACAGTGTTCTAAATTTAAGAAAAATCTTCTACATAAATTCTAATTATACTTTTTTATGAAAGAATATTATTTTTTATTTACCTATTCCTAAATTATTTATTTTTATTAGTAAATATTTTTCTATTTTTATTTTTTCTATTACCATTTTTAAACATTTTTACAACATTGTTGCATTTAACGGTGCTCTAAAGTTAAGAAAAAATTTTCTACATAAATTCTTATTACACTTTTTTATGAAAGAATATCATATTTACTTATGCATTGATTATTGCTATTTTCAAAGCCTAAATATTTCACTTATACTTTATTGCCTTTTCGTTTTAAAATTTTTTCAATTAAATAAGCATTGGGGTCTTTGACACTAGTCAGTTCCTGTTCATAGAAGCCACCACGAACTAATTTATTTTTATAATCTTTTAAACTATATGTAATCGGGTCTGTCTTGTTTTTGAAAGCTATTTTAAAAACTTCAGTTGAATAGTTAGGTTCATATCCTTTTTGAAAAGTACCTTTAGACCTTGCAATTCTAACAAAATCACCAACATTAAATTTTCCCTTATTAAATATTTTAGGGTAATTATAAATTGAACGAAGAATTTGTTTTTCATTTTGTAATGTAACTTGGTTTGGTTTTAACTTAATTGTACTATGTTTTGTGTTATTATATTTTTCAATTAGTTTTGGTAAAAATTCTATCCATTTAAAATTTCCTTGTAAACTAAACTGTTTCCACATAATTGATTTTAATGTTCTGTTAAACCTTTCACAAACACTAGCCTTCATTTCTGAATAAGTATGATAGTGATTTATTTTATAGCTTTTCATTAAATTTTGAAATTTTTTGTTGAAAAATTCTTTTCCCTGGTCAGAATGAATATTTTTTGGAGATTTCCCCCCTTTTAAAAATCTTTTCCATACTTTTATCTGCTGAATTTGATTTAACTTTTTCGGCATATGCATATTTTGAAAATATATCGATAACAGTTAAAAGAAACTTGTATCCATTATTTACTTTTTGATAGGCCGACATACCTACAAGATCAATTTCCCATGTATCATTTAACCCTCTTTGAGATATTTTTGGTCTCCGAAATCTACGTCTAACTGGACGATGAATTTCAGATACTATTTATTTGTGCTTTTGACATTATTATTGAAGAGTTAAACTGCAAATGTGAATTTGAATAAAATCAGTAAATATATATATATATATATATATACTGTTCTATACTATTATATATATATACTGATATATATATGTAAATAATTTTTTGGCTATATTCTGAAAATTAAAAACGGTAAAATTAAAAGATTTTTTTAATGCTGTAATTTAATAGTTTAATACAAAATGTTTACAATATACATATTAACAATAATTTTTTTAATTTTTTTCTTTTTGAAGCCATAAGGAACTGAAGTATAATCATCTGCAAAAACTCGTTTTCTGGAATTTATTCGATATGACTTTATTTCAGGAACAGTGATGACTCTGTGATCGTATGTTCGGCGAATACTAGGAAATGTTATATTTATTTGTTGAAAGTTGTTTAATTTTTTAACTAATTGTTTCATAGAGCCAAAATTTATTTCTTGTGAAGCGTTGTAATTTAAACGAATACCTTTCACTTTGCAAACAGTTTTTTCGCATTTGGAGTTGGTACTATATATTTTGTATGCATAGTTCTTTGCACCACCACTAACAAATTCTGTAATATAGCTTCCAATTCCATATTCTTCAAGCTCATCTGTCATATCTCCTATGAAAACTCCAGTTGGAGGGTTATATTCTCCTTCACGTGCTACATATATTATTGAATCTGTATCGTAATACAAAACTCGTTCTTTTAAATTGTCTAAGTAAGAATACAATTTTAAACGAGCTTGTGTGGTAGTGTAAGCAGCTATGCAAACGTTAACTGATAATGATTCAGCTGTTTCTTCTTTGTATTCCCAATTTACCAAAACTGTTTTTTCGTTTATTGGAGTTATTTGATTTACATTCTTCGAAGGATCAGTAAGAAGAGTAAATAATTCATAAGGTTCATTTATTATTTCAGTTTTTGATTGATTTTCTCTCTGTCCAAATTTACCCCAGAAAGAGTTTAACATTAACTTAGCTAATGATCTAAGTCCAGGATTTTTTTCTATATCGTTAAACTGTAAATTTATGCCTTCTACTTTGGAAAATTTTTCTAAATATTTGCACTTTTCCTTTGGTGTTCTGCAAAAGCTAGGCCAGCCAGAAGCTTCTTGTTTAATTTTAAGGAACTTGTTCATCATTTCTGTAAAAATTCCTTGTTATGATGTAAGGGGATTAAATTGTTTAACAGTATACTCCCATACCTCGTATATTTCCACAATTTTGTATCCCTGTTTAACAGCTTCTCTTACTTCATCTATAACCCACGTTCCTAAAATTGACCTACTACGATTGTCATGCGAGCAGTCATCATTATTCATTTCCAAACTACATGTTTGACAGCAGGAAAACATTAGCTTATTATTTTAATTTATAGGCAAAACCGTGTGATAGAGTTTTTCTGGGGGAAGTATCAATGCCTTTATTAATCCTTCAGTATCATTTAAATTTAATTTATTGCATTCAATTTTTCCAACATGAACTTTTGGATGACCCACTGGAAATTTTCCATATTTACACACCCAAGGATATAGTGAGCATATATCTATATACATTATTTTTTCACCAGGCGCACATTTATAATATGTTCTTGAGTTTCCTGTTCTACCGCCATAAAACGCATCATGTGGTTTTAGTGGTTTAGTTAGTTCATTCATACAATATTCTACAATATTCTACAACATTCTACCTTTTGGAGGTTAAAAGACTTGTTTTTATTTTCTTCATACCATTCAAGAAATTGTTTTCTTTCTGATGCACTCATTGAATTATAACAGTAATATTTCCGATCGGGTAACTTTCCATTATATTTTATATTATTTTTACGATTAAACATATGAGGAAAATATCCTTTTTTTAAATTTATATCTAAATCAAATGCTTTCGGTAAACTAGATAACGGCATTGGAAAATAGTTTAGTGAATCAATAAATTTCACGTTATCTAACAGCATTAAAATTATCTTTGTTCCCCTCATAATTAGTTTTGGTTTGATGATGGTTTTCTCTAAGATATAGTTTAATAAAAACTGATTATCAAATGCTTGTCCGTTATGTGCAATAACTACAACTTTATGAAATATCTTTCTTTGGTTGAGTATATATTCTAAGAACATTTGTATTGGATTTTGTTTCAACACATGTTCTCAAAGTCCACAAAAATTGCATCTTTCAACATTAGACAATACACAATGTGTGCAACGTTGTTCAAAAATACATAAATCAGGCTGATGTTCAATTATATCCCCTATTGCAACACCTTCATGAAGTTTCTCCCCGATGATATCATCTTGAGTTGATTCGAGATCGTAGAAAATATATAATATATTTTTAAGTTCAGCTAATTCTTTACACGGTGTAATAAAGCATTGGTGGTCTGAAGCTACATTTATATTACAGTTTTTACACAAATGTCCATAGCATATATGATTTACATCGGTTCTGTATACTTTAAAGCATTTTGTACAGGAATTTATAAGAGTACAAATAGATTTTTTATTTGTAGATGATGTTGCTTTATGATTATCAAAACAAGTTTGACCTTTAAAACTTCGATTGCATACATCACATTTAATATTTGGAATATTTATATCACATGCTGGAGATGATTTACAAAAGAAACACGACTGTTTACATCTGTGAGACAATCTATTGTTATACGGAACATTACATGTTTGGCAAAAGTAATCACAACTAAATGCTGCTGTTAATGATGTAATTACATTGAAGTGACCTTCATCGTATATCAAATTCAATCTTTTTTCCTTATCTTCTTCACCTTGAAAAATAATTGATTTTCCTTTTCCTCTGAAATCAAAAACTACAATTTGATATTTGATAATTTTTTGAGCTCACTGATACTAGCTCCTTTTGCTGGGATGCTTACATTTGAATTTCTTATTAGTTGTAATGCTGCTTTCAACTGAAGTTGACCTGTGTCTTTTCGCATTTTACAGTAGTCAACTGATTTTTCTATGAATGAGATAGCAACAACTAACGCACGTGGTAAGCATAAATTATCTTTGTTTTTGATTGAAATTATCTCTTCTTTTATTACATTCTTCTTCAAAATTGTTGTATCTTTTTCCTCTTCCACTTCCTGCTGGAAGTCGTATATATGTAACATTTATACAGAACGTATCTGTAGATAATCCTTCGGAGAATGCTTTGAAAAATTTTTGAAATAACTTCCCAAATTTCCGAAATGTCAAGATCTTTTGCTTCTTTAAAATTGATCCAGGCTGGGCCACGTTCATGAAAACTTTGGCATCCAAAAGTGACACCAATTTTGTCAGTAGGATCAAAATTTTCAAGTAAATTGCTGAATAATTCTTCAATACCGGTTTCAATCTATTGGATCTTTGTTGTCTGGTACTGCATTTATTATAAACTCCAATTTTTTCCCAAAAATGTTGAATCGTTTTACATTCACTGATTTTATTGTGAATTTTTCTGTATTCATTTTAATTTCTTTTTTTTTAATTTCCGAGTTTTATTTTATTAAGACAACCAATCGCAAACTTTTCTAATCCTAGAATTTTCACTCTATTAACAATTTTTTAACTTTTTACACAATTTATACATAATGTCTTGCTTGTTACTTTTAAAAAAAAGCAATTACTCGTAACTTATTTTGAATCGCTTTTATTCCTTTGTTTTTTTTTTTTTCAACATTCTTACATAACAATAAAATCTTATACGGTGATACTAAGAATTTTTTTCTTTCCTCTTCTTTAAATACTTCATAGAAAAAAGATAACAAGAAGAAATAAAAGCATCTCAAAATTGCATCAATTTTGTCAAGGTTGAATCTTTATGTAACATTTAAAAACCAGTTTGCACTTTTTCTTTTAATTTTTTTAAAATTAGTTTTAAAATTTTAAAGAAACGTAGTTACACATCTTTTTGTTCTATTTTCATTTTTCTCTTTAAATTTTATAAAGCATTTTTTTTTATTCTTTTCATATACGCCTATTACTTAAGCTAAGTATACATCAACAAGAAGTATACCTGTACCACGTTAGATATTTTTGATTTCTTGTTGTTTTCTTTTTATTCATATTTTTTTTTTGAACACAGAATAAATCTGTTTTATTATACCCTACACATTAAGTATAGGGTATATTAACTTTGGTATGGTGTTTGTAACCACCAAAAGGAAGCGAGTTAGGTATAGACATGTATATATATTCTGAATCAGGATCACCGCCTGAGTCGATTTAGCGATGTCCGTCCGTCCGTCCGTCCGTCCGTACGCACGATAACTCAAAAAATAATGATGCTATCTTGATGAAATTTATACTGTAGGTTAACAATGACTAAGGTAAGGCGGGGAAATGGGCGAAATTGGACCATGCGTTCGAGGACCTCCCATACAACTCCCAAAACCTAATACGCATATTTTCGAAATTAATAAAGATAGAAACTTAAAATTTTCTACGAGGGTATGTTTTTCTGAATCCCTGATATCTCCAAAATTTGAGATGAATCGGAGTGGTTGATCGGGTACCTCCCATACAAATCCCAAAACCGAACAAGCATATATTCGAAATTAATAAAGATAGAAACTTCAAATTTGATACGAGGGTGCTGTTTCCTTATTCCCTGATTTGCCTAAAATTTGAGATGAATTGGAGTGGTCGATCGGGTACCTCCCATACAACTCCCAAAACCGAACAAACATATTTTCGAAATTAATAAAGATAGAAACTTCAAATTTGATACTAGGGTGTTGTTTCCTGAATCCCTGATTTGTCCAAAATTTAAGATGAATTAGAATGGTTGTTCGGTTATCTGCCACGCAACTCCTAAGCATATCTTCGAAACTAATAAATATATAAACTTGAAATTTGATATAAGAATGTTCTACCCTGTTGATGTCTCTAAAATTTGAGATGAATTGGGGTGGTGGTCGGCGTGCCTTCACACACTTCCCAAGAACTAACAAGCATATTTTCGAATTCAATAAAGATAGAAATCTGAAATTTAGTACAAAGGTTGTAAAAGCATTTATTTTTTTAGCTTAGTTATATTAAATACCTAACTAAAATAACTTATGGATTTTTAATTTAATTTCAATTTTTTAAGTGTAGGGTATAAATAAGTCGGTTGCATCGACTTACTGTTACTTTTACTTCTTTTTATATTCTTGTTTGCAAAATAGGTGACAAATGCAATTAACCTGACTTGATTTTTTTTCTTTTTTTATTCTTCACAGATTTTGAGTTTGATCATTATGTAGACAGAAAAACAGGTTTGCATTTTTTCTTTATGAATTTTAAAGATGGGTTGTACCTTTTAAAATTGTTCTATCTTGTACGTTTAAACTTTTTTCGTTTTTTCCTTTTACATTCATTAACCATTTTTTTGTTTCTACTTTTCATATGCGCCTATTACTTAAGCCAAGTATACATCAATAAGAAGTAGACCTGTACCACGTTAGATATTTTTGATTTCTTGTTTTTTTTTCAACATTTTTACATAACAATTAATTAATGGTTTTTCTTTCCTCTTCTTTAAATACTTCATAAAAAAAACGAAAGAAAAAAACAACAAACAACAACATCTTAAAATTTGCAAGCATAAAAAAAATATTTTTTCTTACTATTTCCATGTTTACCTATTACTTAAAATAAGTATACAATCCTTATAAACAACAAGAGTTGTCTGACGGTCGCCGCCGCCTGTCTGACTTACTTTTATGTCGTTAACCTACTCCTGTCTGACCTAATTACAGTTTAACCTACTTCCGGGTGACCTTAACCTACTTACGGGTGACCTTGACCTACTGACCTGTCTGGCCCAAGTGCCTACCTATCTACTTTCATATAAATTCATATGGAGTGTTACGTATGAAATTTGGACTTAGAAAAAAAATTTAATAAAAGTTAAAGTTAGTCGGATAAAAAAATGTTCTATAGCAAAGTTGTTCCTCTTTACTTGTGTAACAACTTTTTCTTAATGATTTTTCTCACAAAATTTTTCTGTTACGAAATATTCGTAAAAAACTTAAAAAGTACACTAGTAAACTACCACTTGCGGTTGTCCGATTTGCTCCAAAAGCTTATCAATCCGAGATATTTACGTCAAAACCTTAAATATGAAATTTCAAAAAATTCTGCTCAGTCGTTAAGCTGTACACGTGCCCACAGACATACCCACACACGCACCCACACACACACACAGACAGACATCATGCTGAAAATTTTTTTACAGCCTTCTCCACACCGGAGTAATGCATTTTTGCGAAAATCTCGGGTACAAATTTTTAGTATGAAAACAATACCTACCTTATACATTAATGTATGCGGTCGGTAAAAATGATGAGGTCTACAAAAAAATGATTAATGTAATTAACGACAATAATATAAATGTGGGTCAAACTGTATCATTTGCTGATATGGTAAAAAATACGGTAAAAAATATTGGAATGAAAATGAAAAAAGAATTATCTTTGATTGTTAAGCCAAAAAACAAACAAAAAAGTGAAAAAACGAAAAGTGATTTAAATACAAAGGTTGATCCAAAATATCTTAAAATTAAGAACATTGAAAATAAACTAAACGGAGCAATATTAATTGAAACAGATACAATTGAAGAACGTGAAAAAATAAAAATCGAATTAGAAAAAAAAATGACAGACAGTTACGAAATAAAAATACCAACGGTCATTAAACCACAAATTGAACTAGTTCATATGAATAATAAATTTAGTAATGCTGAAATAATAGAGAAACTTAAAAAGCAGAACTCGTTTATGGAAATGTGTGATATTAAAGTAGTAAAAACATACGAGCTGAACAAATACAATAAAGTATTATACAACGCAGTAATTGAAGTAGATAAAGAAATTTTCCCAAAAATACTGGCGAACGAAAAATTATGTATAGGATGGGAAAGATGCAAGGTGTTTGATGCTATAAATATACGAAGGTGCTACAAATGTAAAGGGTTGAACCATAAATCGGTGGATTGCAAGAACAAGGAAACATGTCTAAAAGGTCACCAAGAACATAAAACTAACGAATGTAACAAAGAGCAAATAAATAAATGCATAAATTTTATAAAATACAACGAGAAACTAAAATTAAATATGGATATTAATCATAGGACACTTAGTAAATTATGTCCAATATAAATTAGGTTTAAAAAAAAAAGCCATTGGATACTAGCAATTAAAGAATATAGTCGTTGATCAATTAATCATGAAAACTGTATGCAAAGCCATAAAGAAAATACAAATCAAAATAATTATGAACTAAAACATTATATAATTAACCATAGAATTAATCATAATGCCAAAAATTTAAAAGAAGATAACACTATTAACACTGGCTCTAAATTAGAAGCAGATATTAATTATAAAAGTAAAGATGATAGTAGTATAAAAGCTCACAATTCAAAAAAAAAAACAAAAAATCAAATAATATATTTAGTTATATTTCTAAATTATGGTCAAAAAGAAGCACTTCATTCAATCAAAATCACGAGTTTAAAAATCCAAATATTAGTAATTGTAATGATAAAAAAAATTTTAACACATTTTGCGATAATAGTAAGACCAATAATAATAGTATTAGTAGTGTTAATAGTCATAATGGGCAAACAAACACTAATTCTAAGTATCTCAACTGGAACAAAGGAGAAACATTGAATCAACAAGCCAGTAATTTGAAGGGAAGTAACTGCAAGAACTTTCTAGATAACCAAAAAAACTACATTGATCCAATGGTTCCTCCAATTGTTAGACTAACAATAAAAGCAGTGGAAAATGGGGATAGCATATATGTATGTATTTTCAAGATTACGTGATCATAGAATATATACTAACGTGAGGTTATTTTTGTCGTTTTTCCATGATCAGGATGATATAAGTTATGATGGTATATCAAAAACTAACATAATAGTTCTTATCAATCAGGAAGGACTTCCTAAAAATTATGAAGACTTACTTAAATTATATGATAAATATCACGAAAATATAGGAATAACATCCAAAGATGTAGCAAAAGACCTAACAACATACAGAAGCCATATATACAACAAATACAGGGAGCATCTTCAGAAAATAAGGGATTCGTGGCAAAACTATTTAATAGCAAAATGATGGAACACACAAAAGAACAAAATATAAGTGAATTAGAAATTTTATACGTAAACATATGTAGTGTCAGAAATAAATTTTATGAACTGGAAGCGACTATACAGGAAATTAATAATATTGATATAGTGATATTAAATGAAGTTTGGATTTACGATAATGAAAAGACTTACTTTAATTTACCAAATTATAAAGTTATTTTTAACTGTAGAAATCAAAACCGAGGTGGTGGTACTACTATATATATAAAAAAAGAACTTATTTTTAAGATAATTGTTCAAGAGGAATTATACAATCTAACCATTAATTAACACAACACCTAAACTTAAAATAGGTACACTCTATAAAGCACCAAATATTAACAACAACCTATTTATAGAACAAATGGAATGACAAATAGACCAGATAACAAATCTAACAATATTTGCAGATATAAATAAACATAAACCTATTTGAAAATACTAATACTACAACAAAGTACATAGACATGTTGACAAGTTCAGGATATAATATTATAAATGAAACTGATGGAACAAGAGAAACTGCGAATACAAATACTTTAATTGATCATATTATCACTAATTGCAATGATAAGATATATCATATAAATTATATATATCATATATCATATAATTTATATGATAAAATATATCATATAAATTAAAAAATACCGACCTCTCAGATCATAAAATTACCATTGCGTATACGAAATCAGTTAAACTAAGTAAAAAACCAATGCAAAAAATAACTAAAGTGAAAATAGATTATAACAAAATGCTTGAAATTGTAAGATCTAAAATTGAAAAGGAAAATATCGATCAAATTCATCAATTAATAGACATTGTACAAGCAGCGAAGGAATTGAGCACTAAAAGTTATTCTATAAAAACAAGAAACAATCATTGGATAAATGAAAATATACTATATAATATGACAAGAAGGAGAAAATTATATGATGCCTACAAGAAAGATAAAAATAACATAGAGAAAAAAAAACAAATATTTTAGGTCTAAAAAATTAACTACGGAGTTAATACGAAAAGCCAAAACAGATCACCTAGAAAGAAGTATAGCGGAAGCTAGTAACGATTCAAGAAAACTGTGGAGAGTAATAAACAACACAGTAAGGAACAACGTGAACAATGAAAAAAGGGAATATATAAACACTATACGAATGGATACGGAATGGAAATTATACGGAAAATGATTATGAAATAGCAACAACTATAAATAAATTTTTCAATCAAATAGGCGAGGAAATAATAAAAAATAACAAAGCGACCTAACTAATTATACTGCAATGAGTATTAATTAATCATAAATCAATTTTTTTTAGAGCCTACAAATGAAAATGAAATATTTAATATAATAATGGGCCTAAAAAAAAATGCCGCAGCTGGATTGGATACAATTACAGTGAATTGTGGAAATTATATACCAATATCCATACTAAACTCATTAAGTAAAATTTTTGAAAAAGTAATTAATATGAGAATAAGAGTCTTTGTAAACAAAACAATTGGATTTGACAACAATCAGTATGGTTTTTTAGAAAATAGTGAGATCGAATCAGCTGTTAGTACTACAATTGAACAAATACAGGAAGCACTTGATGAAGGAAAATATGTAGCAGCAATCTTTGTAGATTTAACTAAAGCATTTGATGTTGTAAATCATGAAACACTCTTAAATATTATAGAGGATATAGGAATAAGAGGTGTAGCAAAAGATTTATTAAAAGATTACTTAACAAATAGAACGCAATGTACGAGAATTAACAATACACTGAGGGGTAATCTGCCTATAAAATTGGAGTACCACAAGGATCACTAATGGGTTTTCTATTATATTTACTATACATCATGAATATGGCTAACTGTGACATAATGTCATAATATAATATTTATGCTGATGACACAAATATTGTTGCTAAGGCAAGCACTCTTTCTGAATTAGAAATTGTACTAAATGAGGACTTGGAAAAATATTGTAATTGGCTGAAATTTAATGAACTTATTATGAATATAAAAAAAACCAATTATATGATTTTTAAGCCTGATCTGAGAAGCGGTGATGAAATTAACATAAAAATTAACAACAGTAACTATTCAGGGCACATGATGAAAAATATTTGGGAGTCACTATTGATGAAAATCTAAAATGGTATAAGCACATAAAACAAATTAAAAATAATGTAATTCCTATAGTAATGGTTATCAGAAGATCGGGGGGAGTTCCTAAGAAAGAGTTCCTAAACTCATCTATAATGGACATATTTTATCCAAAATTAGATATAACATTACTAGCTGGAGCCAATGTTCAAGTTTTCATCTAAAACAATTTGGTACAATAATGAATAAAGCACTAAAAATCTTATATAAGATGGATATGAGATGTAGCACAAAAAATCTATGTAGCACAATGTTAAATTGTCTAAAATTAAATAAAAATAAATAAATAAAAATTAAATAAATAACGATAACATTAGCGAATAACACATCGCAAACAATGCAATCATAAACAATAGAAGTAAACACATAAATATCAAACACTTTGGTCCTTGCTACGGCCAAAGCGCCTTTTTAAATCATACTACCAAAGCACTAATTCCATCAAATTTTTTTGATATTCAAACTTTCCATCTTGAGATCCTAAATCTCCGAACTTGCTCCTTATCTTATTCCAATTTTTCGATCCAATATTTCCAATTATTCCAATCAATTCGATTTCGATCTATCTACTTTTGTTGGTATAAACAGCAAAATTATATCCCATTCTAAATAGAAGGCGAACTTGTTTGGCATTTTGACAAAAAGTTCTCTTTACGACGAGAGCTGTAATGAAAATCTTCAAAAGTTTTGATTCCAACAAATCAGCTGATCGAGATGGTATTTCTTCATTGGTTCTTAAAAATATTTCCACCACTATTTCAAAACCTCTACGTAACATTTTCTATCTTTCTTTTACTTCTGGTATACATCCTATACAATGAAAGATTGCGCATGTTTTTCCTAGTCGCAAAAAAGGAAACAAAAGCAATCCATCAAACTACGGGCCTATTACTTCGGCTATTTCCAAAATAATGGAAAAAATTATCAACCAGAAACTTCTGAAATAGCTTGATATCAAAGGTTTGCTTCATGATCGACAATACGAATTTAGAGCCGGTCGTTCAACCGGTGATTTTATGACATACCTTTGCGAGAAGCTTAACATAAGACTTCACCACTCTGGTAAGTCGGATTTATGGATTTTGATATATCTAAAGCTTTCGACTAGGTCTAAGTACGGCTTTTATAAAATGGATTGAAGATTTCCTTTCGAATCGCACGTTTTGTGTTCTGGTCGATGGTATTCATCTGACAAATATAATATGAATGCTGGGGTTCAGTTTATCTTCTACACTCTTCTTAATATTTATTAATGACTTTCTTTCCATAACCTCTAATCTAATTCACAGTTTTGAGACGACAGCACCCTTATAGCTTCCTATAAATTCCATAGCCGCTGTAACGTTAGTAGTATATGGGGCACTTCGCCATGGAAATTATGTGCCAGAAACAGATAGCAATATTTATGCAAATTAAGTATCGGATCGTTGCATAATTAGTTTCCGGAAACGATTTTGTAAATAATATAGAAGGTCAACTAGATAATGTATAACAAGTAAGTGCAATTTATTTTATATTGATCGAAAAACAGGTGTTGTACTACAATAAAATAGACTATGTGAATAATATGCAAGAATTTATTTAGTTTTTTAATAAAAAGCTTTTACTGTGTATTTGTAAATAATAGACAAGGTCAACTAGATAAATGTAGAACAAGTAAGTGGAATGATCTTGTTGTGATAGTATAGTAACATAGATTATTGTGAATAATAAGAATTTATGCATTTTTGCAATTGTTATTTATGAGATAAATAAAATGCAGATATTAATCTTATTATTACCTTAGTTTTAAATTAATTTAAAATAAAGTTTGTATGTATAAAATCGTGAGGAAAAAAAGTTGTGTTTAGTGATTAATTTTATTTGTTTTTTTTTTTTTTAATGCATTTTTTTGCCATATAAATGTGGACAGGAAATTGCACAGCCTTTCCTGTACAATCGTGGCTGTAGGTATCGTAAGGGGGAATGACTCCTACGACGTGTGTGGGACTCGAACCCACACTCCCTCGGTGTTTACAGCGTATTTTATACGCTCTTACCCACTAGGCCACCGAGACCCCCTAGTGATTAATTGTTATGTTTAATTGAAAAATTATTTGAAAAAATATTTTTAATATAGAACAAGATTTAATGTGTTCTTCCAAATTACTTTGTATTATGCAAATTAGAGGTATGTTATTGAAAATTATAAATGTGAAAAAAATGTAAGTTTCATATAATATCGTTTTTATTTACCCAAAAAATGTGATCTTTGTCAAAATCTAACCATTTAACAAAACCTGATTTCCTTTTCCTTTCAATGTTTTTCAACAGGAAAAGTGTCAGGATTTTTGACTCTAATAATTTCAGGCTCGTAAAATGAACCTGAAATCGATGTTTTTGTATAATCAAGTAAGTTATAAGTAATTGGGTCTGTGCGTTTTACTTCTTTAATTGTAAATATTTGTGTTGACCAGTTAAGTTGATAATATTTTGCAAAGTTTCCTTTGTATTTACTTATGTGTACATAATCTTCAACTTTATACTTTGCTTTTTGATAAAATTTCGTTTGCATGTAAATGTTCTTCAAAATATATTTTTATTTTAACTTTTTTTGGTTGAAGTTTAATTGTACGATGATATGTTGAGTTGTATTTCTCATTGAGTGAGGGTAAAATAGACATCCATTTATAATTAGCTTGAAAACTAAACTGTTTCCACATTGAATTTTTTAAAAAGTACATTGAATGAGGGTAAAATAGTCATCCATTTATAATTAGCTTGAAAACTAAACTGTTTCCACACTGAATTTTTTAAAGTATGGTTAAAATGTTCTACTATGGATGCTTTCAGTTCAGAATATGTACGATAATGATTAATTCTTTTTCTTTTCAAAATGTTTCTAAATTCTTTGTTAAAAAACTCTTTACCTTAATCAGATTGAATATTTTTTGGGTGTGTTTCAGCACATTTGAAAATGTTTTGCATGCTAAGTAAAAAGTTATAAATTCCTTTGTTAGATTATATTTTTTTTTAATAATTTATAAATTCATATTGTTGTAATCTTATAAACACACCTAATTAGAACATGACTTTTCACACGACGGAATTTAATTCCATTCTTATTAAATCCATTATTTTTTAATTTTTGATTATAAAAAATTTATTTATATTTATAAAAAAATTTTCTTATTCTATAGAACTATTAGAATTTCTCGTGTTTAATCCTTGCTTCAATCAAGAAGTCTTTGTTCTTTGTTATTATATATAAATATTCTGTGAACTTGAAGTAAAAACACTTTTGACCGTGCTTTAAAACTTATTAAAGTGTTCAAAAACTTATTTTAAAAAAATTTCTCGAGGAATGTCCGAAATTCGAAATAATAAACGAAAGGAACCAGTTTTTTAATCGGTTTAGACTCATTAGAGTAACGTCGCGTAAAATAACTTTCAAAATAAAATCGGCCTTATCAACGAAGATTTGTTGTTGTGATTTGAAGATGCAATAAAAAAAATTATGGAATATTCACTCCGGAACGTTAACACAGATGATCTAGTTGGAATAACGTTTTTTGGACAAAATTTTCAAGAACGCATACCGGGTCTGATTAGCTACAAACCAGCAAGCACCCTGAAGTTTGAAGATATATGGGAATGAATTTATAAAATATTTCAGAGTAATACCGAGTAATACCGGTTGCACACTAATTCGTTTGATCTTACTACTACCATCGTTAATTTGCCTGCAGAAACTGGCCGAGGTAAAAAATATTTTACGTATTAAAATAGCTTGAAACGGAAAGGGGTGGTGACTATTAAAAACAAGGACAAACTATGTCTGTATCGGTCTGTAGTGGTTGGCAAAGCTTTTACAACAATAAAAATTCTCATAAATGTGGTGGTAAATGTCGTTGTTGTCAACAATCTTCCATATGTGACAAAATATCTGTAGATGTATCGTGCAACAAATACTACTCCCTGTGATACTGCTCCCTGCAAACAAATGCTGTGCGTGTGATACTGCTCTCTGCAAACATTGTTACAAATTTGTATAAATAAATTATTATACCCTACACATTAAGTATAGGGTATATTAACTTTGGTATGGTGTTTGTAACCACCAAACGGAAGCGAGTTAGGTATAGACATGTATATATATTCTGAATCAGGATCACCGCCGCAGTCGATTTAGCGATGTCCGTCCGTCCGTCCGCCCGTCCGTACGCACGATAACTCAAAAAATAATGATGCTATCTTGATGAAATTTATACTGTAGGTTAACCATGACCAAGGTAAGGCGGGGATTATAAATGGGCGAAATCGGATCATGCGTTCGAGTACCTCCCATACAACTTCCAAAACCGAATACGCATATTTTCGAAATTTATAAAGATAGAAACTTAAAATTTTGTACGAGGGTGTGTCCCTGTTATCCCCAAAATTTGAGATGAAGTGGAGTGGTTGTTCAGGTACCTCCCATACAACTCCCAAAACCGAACATGCATATCTTCGAAATTAATAAAGATAGGAACTTCAAATTTGATAGGAGGGTGCTGCTTCCTAAATCCCTGATTTGTCTAAAATTTGAGAGGAATTGGAGTGGTCGTTCGGGTACCTCCCATACAACTCCCAAAACCGAACAAGCATATCATCGAAATTAATAAAGACAGAAACTTCAAATTTGGTACTAGGGTATTGTTTCATGAATCCCTGATTTGTCCAAAATTTGAGATGAATTGGTGGAGCTGTTCGGGTACCTCCCATACAACTCCCAAAACCGAACATGCATATCTTCGAAATTAATAAAGATAGGAACTTCAAATTTGATACGAGGGTGCTGTTTCCTAAATCCCTGATTTGTCTAAAATTTGAGATGAATTGGAGTGGTTGTTCGGGTACCTCCCATACAACTCCCAAAACCGAACAAGCATATCTTCGAAATTAATAAAGACAGAAACTTCAAATTTGGTACAAGGGTGTTGTTTCCTGAATCCCTGATTTGTCCAAAATTTAAGATGAATTAGAATGGTTGTTCGGGTATCTGCCACACAACTCCTAAGACCAAACAAGCATATCTTCGAAATTAATAAATATATAAACTTGAAATTTGATATAAGAATGTTCTACCCTGTTGATGTCTCCAAAATTTGAGATGAATTGGGGTGGTGATCCGCGTGCCTTCACACACTTCCGAAGACCTAACAATCATATTTTCGAATTTAATAAAGATAGAAACCTGAAATTTTGTACAAAGGTTGTAACAGCATTTATTTTTTTTTAGCTTGTATTAAATACCTAACTAAAATAACTTATGGATTTTTAATTTAATTTGAATGTTTTAGGTGTAGGGTATAAATAAGTCAGTTGCATCGACTTACTGTTATTTTTACTTGTTTTTGTTTTATTAATGTTGCTACAAGAACAGCAAATGTCGAAAATTTCGTTTTTATATTTTTTGAGTTAGAAAAAATGCAGGAAACAACACTGTACCAAAAGCAACATCACGGTGTTAAATTACATGAACCAAACCTGTGTGTTATTTCAACAAGATGCCATCGTTGCATAGATGAATCTAAGTTGTACCTTTGCTTACAAAGGACAACAGTTTTAAAAACAAATGTAAAATCAAGTTTTGATTATATTTTAAAATTGACAAACAAATTCAGGAAAGTTACGGTTTTGGCTCATAACGGACAAAGCTTTGACCATCAATTCATTTTAAATGAAATATTGAATAACAGTAATTTAGAACCAAAATTAATTATGAGAGGAACAAAAATCATTCAAATGAAAATAAATAACATCAAGTTTAGGCTCTTTAAATTATTTGCCAATGGCTCTGGCTCAACTGCCAAAAGCTTTTGCATTCCCGATCAACGTTAAAAAAGGTCACTTTCCACATTTTTTCAATACTAGAGAAAATGCTAAATACATTGGACCTTTACATGCGCTACACTGTAAATTGTAGTCCAGATTCAATGAAGAAGAACGTAATGAATTTTTGGATTGGTATGAGCAAAACAAACAAACTGAATTTAATATGTAGCATGAAATAGAATATTACTATAAAAATGATGTATATATTTTAACAGAAGCTTGAATTAAATTTAGAAATCTTATGTTAAAAAAATTTAACGTGTGTCCTTTTACTAAAGCCACTACTATAGTAGCATCAGCCTGCAATTAAGTTTTTCGTAGAAACTTTATAAAACCAGACACAATTGGTCTTATACCGAAAGGTGGTTACATACCTACAGATATTCCATCAAAAATTGCTTTCCAATGGTTGATTTAGGAAGAAATTCAGAGAAGTATCAATATTTGTCACGCAGGTAAACAAAAGGAAGAAATTATATAAGGTTTAAAAGTAGACGGAATTTGTTTCGAAACAAAACAAATATTTGAGTTTCACGGGTGTTACTATCATGGGCAACCTAAATGTTTTAGATATAGACGTAACGAACAACTTGGCACTTCCGAAATTGATACAATGGATACTAGATTTGATCTACTATTGCAAAAACAGAGCGATTAAGAAATTTTGGATATGATGTTATTGAAATGTGGGAGTGCGATTAGAGACAACAAATAGATGAAAACAAAGAAATGTCATATTTATTAACCCATTCGATATTAAAAAATATTCCTTTAAATATTCGCGATGATTTTTACGGTGGACGAACGGGAAACACAGTTCTACATTATAAAGCTAAGGAAGGAGAAAAAATAAAATATATCGATATTTGTTCTTTATACCCTTTTGTGTGCAAGTATGGAAAATTAAAACATAGAACATTCTCAATATTAAATCCAATTTGAATTTTTATTGTTTGTTTCTTATCCAAAAAATAAATATAGCTTAATAAAAGGTTCTGTTGTGGCTCGCCTTTTTCTGTTTCAAATATTTCTGACTTTGTTTATGCTCCATTTTTTGTTTAACTGATTAATTCTATTTTAGAATTTTGTATTTATAGTTTTTCTTCCACATTTTTTAAAAATTTTTCGAAATATTCTTTGTATTTTTTTATCGTTTTTAAGTGGGTCGAATAAATTAAGAAAATATTTTATGCTTTTACGGGAACTTCGCATCCATAGATATACACAACAATAATGTCCGCACACAGATGTTAAATTACTTTGTAAACGCTTATTGTTGAAAACAAAACATGTTGATTGATTTTGTAGAAATTTTATAATCTCATTGTGAAATGGGGGATTTCCAAATGAATCAAAATATTCTGCACACCCTTGAACTGGAACAAATATTGCTAACCAATGTGTTCCCTTTTCATTAGAATTATTGGTATTTACCACCAAAATACTAGGTTTTAAAACTTGTTTTGGTAATTTATCAAGAGCATAAACGCCTCTAAATATTTTATGTGTTAACTTATTACATTTCAGAACCTTTGAAATCTGAAGTATATTCATTATCTTGCAAACGTGAGATATCAATTAGTCGAGTATTTACTCGTATAAATGCTATCAAAAATTCTGCTTTAAGTTTTCCATTTGTTAAGACTATATCGAATTTTTCAAGCAAATTTATTAAGTTATTAGTTATTTTTTCGATATCGATATGTCCAAAAGAGTAATTCTCAATATCTGTTTTTTTCAAATCTCTGACAGGAAATTTATACTTTAATTCTTTTACAATAGTTTTACATTTTTCTTTTATACCAGCCACAGCAATATTTTTTACAAATATTGTATTGTTATCGTCCGTACAGAACGATAAATCTACTACAGCACATGTCATTTTGAAATGAATAGAGATGGTTCACTAAACTTCCTCTTATATGTTCTCGTAGACGTTACGATTTTTATCAATTTCGATATTAGCATCGAATTCTGCAAATACAATACAAGTTAATATTGAAGTTAATGGAGAGCTGAGTCTTGTTTCAATCTTTACTACTCCCTGGTTTAATAAACTCTGACATGTATCTGTTCCCGAGCCGTCTGGTGATAAATCAAAAACCAGTATTGTACAACCTTTTGAATATAATTCTTTTGAAATTTGATGTCCTATATCAGAATGATGTATATCTGTTCCGCTAAATAAGGTTAAATATGCTCGAGAATTACAAGAATTATTCGGTGTAAAACTTGTTTCAATTGCAGAGTTTGGTGTAGGCGTTCCATTCACATATAATTGAAATTGTGTGAGATTTTGATGGTCGAAATGGTATGGATTTTTTGATCTTTTACCATTGAAATTTTCATTATTAACCATACAAAATACTAGAGGTTTTGGTATTTGCCCTATAAATATATTATCCAATGATATGTTGGAAGTGTTAGCTGGAATTGTAAATGTTTTAATTTCACTTCTTGTATAAAAATATTTCGCGTTAGCCTTTTTCAATATAATACTGTATATCAATAATGTGCTATCAATATGCTAGGATTAATTGTGAAATGTTTCATGTATAACGTAGCTTCGAGAATTTTTAAATAGCTCTCATCGGTATCGTTAAAGAAAATAAAAAAATCCTGTTTTTCTAGGGCTAAAGCAATTCGAATGTCAACATTATTTAAAAGTAATTTAGGAGTATTGAAGAAATCTACATGTAATTTTCCCATTAATTCTACTACTGTAGAATTGTTGTATGATTTTTGTCTTGATTTAGAACCAGAATTATTAAAATCATTTACAATTGGTTTATCCAATTCCCAACCAGACGCTTCCAGATGTGTTTGACTAGAATCTGTACCATAATTTAGTAAAGTAGTTAAGTATGCTTTATAATGGTATAAGGAGTCTGAAGGAGTGATGTTTTTTCCGTTTAGAGTTACATTACATTGTTTAATTAAAGAGTGTAATAAATTATTTACAACACTGGGCTGCGGAGCTGCCCTTGCTTCAGTTCCAGTTCCTACTTTATCATTTGCACTCCAAACTGATCCATCTTTTTTTAATATTTGAACTTTAAATTTTATATAGGTTGAGGATAATAAATCTCGATATGTATCTCCATTTCCAAGTGAAACAAATTCAATAGTTGACGGTAATGCCTCTAAAGAAGCTAAAGGATTGTATGCTACCTCTTCTGAACGCAAAATACTTGTTTGTACGGGTAATGACGCAAAAAGATCAAGTTCAGATTTCATACATTCCATTTTTAATTGAATATGTCGGAGGTTTTACTTTGCTTTTTTCGTCGTTTCGACTTCAAATGTGTCTTTTTAGAAACTGTTCGTCTTTTAATAGCTCTTTGTCTTTTTATAGTTCTTTGTCTTCCACCATACATCGAATGCAGTTGGTTAACTACTGATTTCCTTAAATTTTTTATACCGCCTTTGCTTTGATCAATTACAGCTTCTTTTATGTTTGCACCAGATGCTATATAATTAAAAATATTTTTACTTGTGTTTACAGCCTCTTTTTTAATTAAGTCCCAACCTGATGTAAAAACTGGCTTTAAGTAACGAATTAAACTTCCAAATATATTTCCAAAACCACGACCTCTTTGTATAGCTGGATAAAATTGTAATAAAGGCCCAATATCGTTGACTCCTCCACCTACTTGAGAGGAATAATATCTCGCGTAAGCTCTTTCCATGTTTGATAGGACACCATATTTGAGTAGTAGTATTTATATTGTTTTTGGGGAATCAATGCTTTTTAAAGTGTAATACAATTTTTGTTGGATAGTAACTGGAAACAAATTTTATTTCAGCACCGTATTGGTTACAAATTTTAATTGCTATTGTTTCAAAACAATTTTTTTCTATTATAGTTCGAATATCCTTCGGCCTGTATAGTCGTGTATATAGCTGCTCTACTAATAATAATAATAATAATTATAAAAGGAAAAACACTAACAGTAACTGTGTAATTCTCAAACTTACCACAATACCTAAAAGGAACAGTAACTGTATTTCAAATGATGAAGATATTCATCATCATAAAAAACAAATAATGGATCCAAATTATTCAAATAAGTTCAAGCCTTTAAGTCAAATAGAGGATACCGATAGTGTTGATGGTGAAATGCATGAACCACAAGAGACGAAACCTAAGGAAATTAAACCTCCACCGATTAATATCATTGGCAAATCCAATAAGGAAATCAGTAATCACATGGAAACACTAAAATTTAATAATTATTTAATAAAAAACACTAGTGTCTACACTAAAATTATAACAAATTCCATTGAAGATTTCAAAACTTTATTTGGAGCACTGGCTGATTTCAATAAAAAACAAACGGATCAAAATAGAGCGTGGAGATTCTTTACACATGCAAATCGTGCAGATAAACCTATAAAATTTGTTCTATATGGCCTTGATTTATCTATTCAACCAGAGGAAGTTTCTGCAGCAATTGCTCTGGAGGGTATTAGGTGTATTGAAGTCAAACCAATGCAAATGAAAACATCGCGATATTTCCAGCATCAAAATTTTAATTATCCACATTAAAAAAAATACAATTAAATTAGCGGAAATTAGAACTCGTATTAAAGCCCTTTTTAACAGAGTTATCAAATGGGATTATTATACTTACAGGAAAAGCGGTCACATATTATGTTATAACTGCCAAACCTATGGTCACGGTGCATCTTTTTGCCATCTTAACACAATATGTGGAATTTGTGCCGGTTCACATAATACAAAAAACTGTGAAGAAGTGAATAAACCGACCGATCAACAAAAATTAAAATGTGCCAACTGTAAAGGTCCACACAAAACTAATTTCTCGCTTTGCCCTGAAAAGATTAAATACAACCAAATTATACAGTCAATTAGAGAAAAAAATAATACAAAAAACCAGAATGTCAGAAAACCACATTTTCACAACATTAACACTAATGATGTATCAGCCTTTCCTTTTCTTCCAAATACAACTAAGAATTCTACAACACAAAAGAGAACACCTAATTACAGTTTATTCACTAACATGGGAACTTCAAATGATCTCTCATTCGCAAGTATTTTACAATCAACTAAAACAAATAACAATAGTTTAAGTAATAATTTTAACACTAACAATAATGTAAATGTAAATAGTGATTTGTTCTCATATAATGAGTTACTCTCAATCTCACAAGAGCTTTTAAACAAACTTTCAAGCTGCAAAACTAAACTAGAACAAATCAATATATTATTCGAAATCACTTTAAAATATGTATGTAATAATGTCAGTATTAATTACAACAATATTAAAGTTTTATATTGGAATGCCAGAAGCATCTCCAATAAAAAAATTGAATTTCTAAGTTTACTGAGGAAAGATAAAATAGATATAGCAGTTCTCACTGAAACTTGGTTAAAAAATAATTATTTTTCCGATGCTCTATTTGATGTATATGTATGTAACAGGGCATATGCAAGGGGAGGAGGTGTAGCGATTTTAGTTAGGAAAAATATCAAACACACACTATTGTCAAAGATTAAAACGAAAGTTTTCGAAACTATAGCTGTAAAGATTGAAACTAACTTAGGTGAAATTTCAATAATAGGAGCTTATTTCCGCGGTGGAAATAGCAACAAACAATTATTAAATGATTTTAATAATGACTTAAATTTATTTAATAATTTACAAAATAATTATTGTATTATAGGTGACTTTAACTGTAGACATTTAGCTTGGAACTGTCTTAAAAATAATATTTGGGGTAAAACTTTGCATAAAAAACTTCACCACAGTAATTTTCAGCTATTATATCCACCATCTCCAACTTATGTTCGAATAAACCAAAGACACAAACCATCAACATTAGATTTAATTCTCACCAATATTAGTAATTATTTAGATAATCCAATTACCATAAATGAATTAAACTCAGACCACCTTCCGGTAGTTTTTAACATTAACCAATCTTTTTTTAATAAAGAACTTCCTAAAACGTTTTTATTTAAAAAACAAACTGGAAGACATTTAACAAAATTCTTAAAAAGAAATTAACCACGTTAGTGTTTCCTGAATCAGTATATCACACTAAAATCTATACTATTATTAAAAATTTGCATAGAAAGTGACAAGAAACCATGGTCGGCAAAAATCGCCAATCCAAACCCTCCTCGTGGGTGCCGACCGGAAATAATCACCAGGTAGGTGGTTAGGTACTAAGGGAAAGGTAAACTGAGTCTGTCTTTATGTATCGTATTACTGACACCTCGGTTTTTACCGGAACCATCGGATTGGGGTAAACCTGGGCCGGATTCAAGGTGTTATACGACCAATGCCGATGATCAGCCTGGCTGGAGGTCCAGTCGCGAATGAAGTATTCGGAGTACCTGGCGACCCTCCGAATTAATTAGCCTTACCCTATGTATACGAATCTCTGCATAGGGTGGACCTTCCTTTTCTTCGTGCTCGTGGGTTCAAATATGGAACAAAATAAAAAAAAAGATTCGAAAAAAGAGTCAGCCGGCACCTCCCAAAAGTCGGCAAGTAAAGCGACCAAACCGGGCACTGACAGTGCTAAGGAAAGTCGCGAACAACCAAAGACGGTATTGCGCCCGTCGAAACAAGCCTTTTTTGATAAACGGTCGGCCTATAAAATTATTGAGAGGTTAAGCTCTCTCAATAATGGTCAGTTATCTGAGGCACAAAAGAATTCCTTAGCCTGTGCCAAAACAGTAGTACGCCAGGTGAAGCCCCAAGAAGAACAAATCCCAGGTTCATCGAAGGGCCTTATGTCCAAGAGACAGAGGTCACAAGATAAGCTACAGGGTAGTTCCAAAAAGGCTAGGTTGCTAGGGAGCAACCAGGTAACCAGGCCATTCAATGAAATTGCAAAGGATAGTTTAATTCTGGCAATCATTCATGAGGGGTTAGAGGATGGGAGTATTTCTCCCAATAACTGGAAGAGAGTTGTTGTTGCTTTAAACACAACTTTCTTCTAGGTACTGGAAGAAAACCCGGGACCACCACCCTCCTGTAGAGACGCTGGCTGGCATCAGGGCCACGTCAAATTGACTGCTTTTGCTGATCAGAGATCGGCAGATCTCTATAAGCAGGCGATAGGTAAGGTGGGAAGTCCGTGGCCAGGGGCCAAGCTCAAAGCCGTAAGCAGGGATAAAATCCCTAGCAGGCCAAGAGCTAGGGTATGGCTGCCGAGAGAACCTGCCGAAGCAGACACGATCATCAAAATGATGAAAGTGTCAAACCCCCAACTTCCAACTCACTATTGGAAGATTGCCAAACTAGGGGAAGTAGTAGGAGAATCCCGACAGGCGTTAGTCATTGTCAATAAGGACTCCCTACAACCCCTAGCGAAAGCCAAAGGGGTCATAAATTACGGCTTCACAGCGGTTACACTGAAGGTGTATAAAAAGGATGAGGTGGAGGCCTCAAGGAGCATCGGTGAAGGCCCAAGTCAAGCCCAAGAGGCAGACTCTGACCGATCCGATGTCGTTGACGGAGCATCCTCTTCGGCTCCAAAGAGAGTGAATGATGTCATCAAGGCTGACGATGAAGAAGATCTACTTAGATCTGATTCCGACAGCTTTGATGATGCCATAAGCTTCTCAATGGACTTCGAGGATGAAGCTAACGCGACGGTGGTGGAGATTAAGGATGGCTCAGGTAATGAAGCTACTCCAAATTAATCTCCATCATTCCAAAGCGGCTTCCGCCGCGCTTGAAATCCGCCTCAGGAAAACGGGCGAGGATATTATCTTGATCCAAGAGCCATGGGTGATAAAAAAACAGGTTCATGGACTTAGATACCAGGAAGATACCAGGCTACAGGTTGTTGTACTATAAAGAGGTATGCAGACCTAGAGCGTGCATACTTGCTAAAAATACATTAAATTTAACTTTTATGTATAATTACAGTGATGCTGATCTGGCCGCGGCGAGCCTAAAGCTAAAAAACTTAAGGCTCTGGGTTGTTGCGACGTATCTTCCTCACGACTCACAGGATCCACTCCCTCCATCCAATCTGGTAGGGTTGATAGCGGATACTAGGAGGATGAACATTGGGGTCATCATAAGCTGCGACGCCAATGCTCACCATGACATCTGGGGTAGTTCGGATACCAACGAAAGAGGTGAGTCACTTTTTGATTACATTTTAAGTACTTATCTTCTTATCTGTAACATTGGCAGGGAACCTACCTTTGTTACTAGTAATAGGCAAGAAGTCCTAGACATAACCTTGGTCTCGGACTTCATTTATTCTAAAATAAACTCATGGAAAGTTTCTGATGAGCATTCCTTTTCAGATCACAGATACCTTGAGTTCAGTCTGGACGAAAGTCCTCCAACAAAGTCAATCTATAGAAATCCTAAGAGAACTGACTGGAACAAATATAGGGAGCACTAAAAGTCAACGCTTCCCTCCTTAACACCTGAAATTCTTAAAAATATCCAGGATCTAAATAGCTTAGTAAATGTTTTTACTAAGGCCTGCAATAAGTCCTTAGAGCATTCATGTCCCATCAGTAAACCTAGGGGTAAACCTAAACCACCTTGGTGGAATGATGAAATCAAAGCTCTAAGGAAAGATAGTAGGAGGGCTTTTAATAATGCCAAAAAAACAAATGAGATACAGGACTGGAGCTCTTATAAAACAGCTCTTACTCAGTACAAAAAAGCACTTAAAAAGGCGAAAAGAGATACCTGGAGACTATTCTGCGGAGGTATAGAGAACGTCTCCGAGGCATCTAGACTTAGGAAAATTCTATCGACAAACCCCATGGTACCCAGTCTTCTTAAAAAAGAGGATGGCAGCTGGGCTACCACAAGCGAGGAGTCGTTGGAATTACTTTTAAAAACCCACTTTCCTGGGTGCTCAAATAACAGCTCAGCGGTGGCTTGTCTTCTCAATCCTCTTCCTACTATTTCAGAGGTGGTGGTTACAGGGGACAAACTACAATGGGCTATAGATAGTTTCAAACCATTCAAGTCAAGCGGACCGGATGGAATTATACCCGCTGAGATCCAGCAAAATGCATCTACTACCCTGGCTTGGTTAAAAAGTATTTTCTGTGGTTGTCTTAATTTGGGGCTTATCCCGGATAAATGGAAAAAGGTCAGAGTAGTGTTCATACTCAAGGCCGGCAAAAGTAGTAACGTCCATGCGAAGGACTTTCGGCCTATAAGCCTGTCATCCTTCCTTCTAAAAACCTTTGAAAGATTGATCGACATCCATATCCGCTGCAACTTAGATAAAAATTTGTTGTTAGCCTCTCAACAAGCTTACTGTAAAGGGAAGTCAGTGGATACTGCACTTCACACTTTAACAAGCTCGATTGAAAGATCTTTAAATTGCAAAGAGTATACTCTTGCAGCTTTTATAGACATTGAGGGAGCGTTTAATAACGTCAATCAGGCAGCAATTGTGGACGCACTCATAAGCCTAGGAGGTGAACAGGAGCTAAGAGCATTGATAGCTAATATGCTAAATAGCAGGGCCATCAGTGCCAACTTTGGCAACGCTTCAGCAAAAAGGTTTGTGAAAAGAGGGACTCCGCAAGGAGGGGTGCTATCTCCCCTTCTTTGGAATATGGTAGTAAATAAACTGCTTAAAATCCTGGAAGAGGTGGGCTGCAGAACTATCGCCTATGCGGACGATATTGCTGTCGTGGTAAGTGGCAAGTTTCCAGACAGTCTCAGGGACGTTTTGCAACTTGCACTAAACAAAATCACAACATGGGCTACAGACTGTGGACTGTCAGTAAATCCACAGAAAATAGAACTGGTCCTTTTTACAAGGAAATATAAAATTCCTAAAATAAAACCGCCTTCGTTAAATGGCTGCAATCTTGCCTTTAGCGAAACGGCGAAATTTCTGGGTCTAACTCTAGACAGGAAGTTAAGCTGGAAAGCTAATATCTTAGAAAGAGTGAAGAAGGCCTCAATAGCACTCTACTCGTGTAAAAAAGCCATTGGTAGGAAATGGGGGCTTCAGCCATACATGACTTACTGGCTATACACATCCGTAGTAAGACCCATTCTTATGTACGGAGTCCTAGTATGGTGGAAGGCTATCGATAAAGAGGTCAACCGCAAAGCAATCGCTAGGGTCCAAAGAACTGCCACACTATGTATTAGTGGCTCTTTAATAACAACCCCTTCTGCGGCATTAGATATCATGCTTAATCTGATGCCTGTAGAATATTATAGTAAATTTGCGGCCGCAAACACAGCTGTGAGATTAAAAGCTACATCCCAGTTGATCAATTCACGAGAAGGTCACTCGGATATCATAAACCAATTCAAGTCCACTCCCGCCTTGGTGGACTACAAGTCCCCCACTTACTTCTTCGGGAAATCTCATGTGGCGAGCATACTAAGCCGTGAGAGTTGGAACTCGAACACAGTGATGATCTTCGAAGGAGTGCAATTCTACACGGATGGTTCAAAAATGAACATCAGTGTAGGATGCGGGGTCTTCTCAGATAATCTGAATATCAGTCATAATTTCCGATTACCAGACCATTGTAGCGTCTTCCAAGCGGAAATTATGGCAATTCAAGAAGCCTTGATTCTACTCAATAGAAGCGTTTTGACTCTGAAGCAAGTACGTAATCTGTCAGACAGTCAGGCTGCGTTAAAATCTCTGGAATCAACATGCACAACCTCGAAGACTGTAATAAACTGCCGAAAACTTCTTAACGAGAAGGCCAGGCAGTTTAGCATTCAGCTTTGCTGGGTACCAGGTCATCGAGGTATTCCGAGAAATGAAAAAGCTGATGAACTCGCAAGAATTGGTACAACATTACAAGTTCTGCCGGATAGGGCAGGACTAGGGGTACCTCTATCCACAAGCAAAACGTTATTTCGTAAGGAAATAACGGTTATGGTAAATTACAAATGGTCAAACTTAACCTCGTGTAATATCACAAGATTGATATGGCCCAAAACCGATTTAAGACGATCCAATGATCTGCTTTCTCTCAAAAGGGCAGACATTAGAATGGCAATAGGTATAATCACCGGTCATTGTCTAATAGGGAAGCATGCCAGAAGATTTACCTTATCCGCAAACGACTATTGTAGAGCCTGCAAGGATGAAGAAGAGGAGGAAACTAATCTTCATCTCCTTTGCACATGCCCGGCCTTGTCGGCAAGAATAAATACCCATTTGGGGCAATATTTCTTCGACAGCCTTAGCGACCTGTCAGGTAAAAATGTGAAGAGTATTCTTCGCTTTGCAAAAAGCTCAAATTGGTTTTAACGAGTGGGATAGAAAAGCTTCTATGTGGTATCACAATGGACCAAATACGGTCTAAGTGTGCCTTTTTGGCAGCCACCTTAACCTAACCTAACCTACAAGAAACCATAGATCACGTTGTTCCAAAAAAGTAATGCAACAAAAAGCTGGTTGCCAAAAATTTCAGAGGCCTTAAAGAACTTAATTACTCTACGAAACAATGAAAGGCGTAAATGGCAACGAATTAAAAATCCAATTCATAAAATACTAGTCAAAAGATTTAACCGTATCATTAAAAGTAAAATTATGGAACTTAAAAATAACTCATGGAATAACTTCCTTTCATCTTTAAATAAAGGCTCAAAACACTTTTGGAACTTATCCAAAGTTCTGAATAAAAAAAGAACTAAAATTCCAGCCTTATTTGTTAACAACGAAACTTTAACCACTGATAAAGAAAAAGCTATAAAACTAGCAGAGTTTTTTGCTAATCAAAACTCCCTGACTTGTAACTATAGCGACATTAATAGTACTATTATGGTTGAAAATTCTATCATCTCACTAAATGCAGACATTAGCTACAACAATTGTCCAAGATTTTCTGTAAATGACGTTTTACAAATAACCCAATCATTAAAAACGAGAAAAGCTGCCGGACAAGATAAGATACCCAACATTGTGCTTAAAAATCTTTCAAGATCAAATTGCAAGATTCTCAATAAGATTTTCAACGAATGTCTGAGACTAGGCCATTTTCCCAGAAGTTGGAAAATAGCTATAATGGCTTGCATTCCCAAAATGGGTAAAGATGCTTCAAAAATTGAAAGTTACCATCCAATCAGTCTACTAAATACAACCGGTAAGATATTTGAAAAACTTCTAAAAAATAAAATCGAAAATTTTTTGGAAGATTCAAATATCCTCTTATATGAACAATTCGATTTCAGAAAAAAGCATAATACTTCGCAACAAATCTGCAGAATAAAGAAAATAATCAAAAAAGAACTTGATAATAAAAATTCAGTGGGAATGATAACGTTAGATATTGAAAAAGCCTTTGACTCTGTTTGGCACAAGGCGTTAATCCATAAAATGATAAGCTATAGATTCCCTAAATACCTAACTAAAATTATTCACAGTTTCTTAAATGATAGAACTTTTGCGGTTAAAATCGGTTCAATCCAATCAGACAACAAAAGAATTAGCGCATAAGTACCACAAGGCTCCGCGCTATCACCAGTTCTCTATAACATTTACATTTCAGACATCCCAAAACCCCCGAATTGTGAAATTGCTTTGTATGCAGACAACACCGCGGTATTAGCATCCTCACCAAACCCTGCCGATATTATTAGGTATTTAGAGAATGGTTTCTCCAGAAGCAGAGACTATTACTATAAGTGGAAAATTAAAATTAATGGTGAGAAAACAAAAACGATCTTCTTTACCAGAAAAAGAAAACCAAGTCACTTGCCAAACAGAAATTTAATACTAGATAATAATGAAACCAACTGGGAGAATTAATCCATCAAATATCTAGGCATTAATTTAGATAGGAAATTACTCTACAAATGTCACATCCTTAAGGTCATAAATAAGATGGACCTCTGTATCAAAGCTCTTTATCCAATTTTAAACAGAAAATCGTATCTGAGCATTATGAGCGTTTTTACATTATAACTTTGATTAACTTTTATATAGAAACTGTCTTCATCTAAAGTCCGCGATATTCGAATTAAATCCCCTCGGTTAGATTCTAACACTTTTTTTAAATATTACATCATCATAATTTTTAAGAGTAGAGATATATGTCAAAACTTCATTAAAAAATTCTTTGAAAACTTGATTTCGAGTAAACCCGGGATTAGGAGTTATATTTTTAATAAGAGTTGGCAAAAAATTAAACTTCCAATCATCCAAATGTAATTCCGAAACGTCATATGAATAATATGTGTAGCCTATAGATTTGGTTACTTTAATTTTTTCGAGAGGTTTTTCAATGTTTGTTACATAAACATTATACTGTCCAATATTAATAAAAGCACATTTCTCTTTGTTAAATTCTTCTGTTTGTAGGAAATCGTTCAGATATATTTCTGAAAGACCAACTTTCCAATTTCCATTTCTTAAATCAAAGTGAATAGGTAATTTATTTTCGAATGAAGCTAAAGTGCTGTCTGGAAACAGTGTTAAATTATCATTACTAAACAATGTTACATAGAAGTCATCTTGACTATCCATCTTTGTTAACTTCTACTAAAACATAAAATGTTGAACTATTTATTGTCCATTCCGGTGTTGATGAAGTTCTTAGTTTTGGACTTCTTAGTAAAGATTTTAGTTTTCGTTTTTTGTTTCAGGAAACTGTGAAAGTATAGTTGAGGAAATTGAACAACCGGCTGATCTTAGTGTCTTCTTTTTTTCAGGAGATGGTACAGCAACGGTAATTACATCACCACTTGGTGTTTCAAACATTCGATAATCAGAACTTAGAGATGGTCTTTCAACTAATTTTTCATCTTTCAACATTTCAAATCATAATGTGTTGAATCGATATCCATACTTGAATTTTCTTTTTTAGGATCATATTCAAACACATCATCAGTATCTAATGGTAAAAAATCGGTCTGTGCTGATGTTGATTTGTATTTAGGTAATTCAGTTTCTGTATATGCATTTCGTTTAGAAAAAATTTTGTTTGAGTGCCTATATCAAATGTAAGATTATTAGCCTTTTCTGGTAATTTTTTTGCGTGTCTTTTGTTAATTCCATATTTGAGGAGATTTTGCCGATATAAGTACCATTTTTGCAATGGTTTTAATTTTTTGTCATATAAAACTTTTTTCATTTTTTGATCTAATAAACCCAAGTTTTTATCATCTTGAAATAATTTACTAAATTTTGAAAATATTTCTGGTGACATAACAATCATTCGCTGCATTATGTCTTACTGAGCAATTTTCCTATTACACCAGATAATATAGTACCGATTAAAGTTGGTAAAAATCCACCATGTTGAACTAATATTTTTCGTTTGGCTTTTATACTTTTTTTTGCACAGGCTAGGAATCTTAATTTTTTTTTATGTTTTTTTAATTTAGCTTTTTGTGCTGGTGAAATTTTATTATTACCATTTAATATATTGATTGCAATTTCAGCAATAGTTTTTATAATATCATCATCACAAAATTTAAGAATAAAATCACGAAGTTTCTTCTTCTTACACTTTCCTAGTACACGTAATATATGTTGGTTTTTCTTCAATCGTTTCATACTTTTGACAGTTGTTCAAATCACTCGTATCACAGAAGCATATGCAATATTCTTTTGAAAAAATATTAGTTCTAATACGAAACAAATCGTTAACGTCTTGTGTTAAATCCAACACAATATAACCATGTGGACTTGAAGTTGATTCATTATATACCCCTAGGAAACCTTTTATATTTTCCGGATATAGTTGTCTAGCAAGAGGAAAAATCTGTGATTTGTCTCGAGGGTTTTTAAAAAGCACTAAATATTTACAATTTAATGAAATATCTCTTAAATATTTCCCCTGATGAAAAACGTTTTGCGTTAACAATACAATAGATAAATTACGATTGTGTGAACCTTTAGTAAATAATTCGCATACCTGTTTATTTTCAGAATCTAACATTAAATCATCTAAAACAATTAATGTAGGTTTATTTTCATTCTCACTAAACTTTTTCGGAATACTGGTATAAAAGTCTATATCAGAAAAATCTATATTTTTCGGAATAGCTGAAATTTCTGGGTTACACCATTTTATTGTTTCAATTCTTGGATGTATCAATCTGTTAATATTTTTAATTAAGTTGCATATAAATGTTGTTTTTCCACAACCAGATGTTCCCGCCACCATCATTGTAAATGGATATATATTTAAGAAATATATTTTGAAGAATATTTACATGCAGCCGAAATTTTATCAGAAAGCAAAATACAAAGTTGGAGATTATGTACGTATAAGTAAGTACAAAGGAAACTTTGCAAAAGGTTATCAACCAAATTGGTCAACAGAAATATTTACAATTAAAGAAGTAAAACGCACAGACCCAATTATTTACAATTTACTTGATTATACAAAAACACCAATTTCAGGTTCTTTTTACGAGCCTGAACTTACTCGAGTCAAAAATCCTGACACTTTTCTTGTTGAAAAAATATTGAAAAGAAAAGGAAATCAGGTTTTTCTTAAATGGTTAGGTTTTGATAAAGATCACAATTCTTGGGTAAATAAAAACGATATTATATGAAACTAACTTGCTTTTTTATTTTTAATTTTTTTTTAATAAATCAATTAACATTAACATAAATTCATATCAAACACCTGGATTTTTTCTTTAAAAATTTTTTCTGCAATACAATAAATTTATTTGATTTTATAATGTTCTAATTTGTATGTACAATAACAGAAAATTTAATTTACATTATACAAAGTAGCAGAAAATTTAACAATAACTGACTTTTTTATTTGCAAAATACAAAGTAGTTAATATAATAAATCAATTAACATTAACATAAATTTTTATCAAACACCTGGATTTTTTCTTTAAAAATTTTTTCTGCAATAAACATAACAATTAATCAATAAATACATTTTTTAAATTACTTTAAAACTAAGATACAATATCAAGGTCAATATCTGCATTTTATTTATCTCATAAATAACAACTGCATTGTGTTAATATTACGTTAAAATAACTGATTGACCGTGAAAGCTTTTTATTAAAAAATACTATTCTTGAATGGTTATTTACCAAAGGTTGCTGGTTATGACAAGGACGTTTTTTCAGGTCTAACTCCTCAGACAGTGTAAAATCACCTTTCAATTGAAAAATATCACATTAGCCAATTTCAAATTCAAAAGGCTCTGGAACTGTTAAGTATTTTTCCTCCATATTATATTATTTTTACATATAATATAGGTCTTAATCTTGAATATTTTTTAAAAAAACTTAAAAATTTTGAATTTGAAAACTAACTTTTATACTCTAGCAAAAATGTATTTTTTTTTTTTCCATCACTATAATATAGGGGTTAATAATTTAGATTTTAGAGCATAAGAAAAAAGTAAACTTAGAATTTTTTTTAATGGTGTAATTTAAAGTATAGTTGACTTTAGTGGTTTGGATTCCCCGGGACGACCGACCCCCCTTTTGTACGTGCTGACGTGCACGGTCGCCCTTTTATAAGGCCGCCCTTTGTACGTGCGCACGGCCTCCCTTTTGTAGGACCGCCCTTTTATAGGGCCGCCCTTTGTACGTGCGCACGTGCGCGCCGCCCCGCTGGATCTCAAAAATCCGAAAATTTCTCCCCGTGCTGTACAATGTGCTGGTACCTACCTTAGGTGGGGGGAAACAGGTATAAATAAAAGGCCTCATACAAAGTAAGTTACAAGAGCATAAATATTTTAATTTGCATAGTTGTTTAAAAAAATTTGTTTGAAATTCCATCTAATGCATATATTAATGTTAAAAGTAATTTACACGAACGAATTTTTTTCAAAATATATTTCAATTAAACACAAATCAATTTTTTTCCTTACAATTGTACCTCCCTCAAATAATAACAATGATATTATATGAAACTTAACTTATTTGTTTTATTTTAGAAGTATTTATTAATTTTTTGCAGAGTATAACACACCTAATAACACACCTTCAATTGTTTTTCATTTAAAATTACTTTAAACTAAAATACAAATAACAAGTTGAATATCTGCATTTTATTTGTTACAATAATTTATGTTACTATACCATCACAACAAGATCATTGCACTTACTTGTTCTACATTATCTAGTTGACCTTGTCTATTATTTACAAAAGCGTTTTCCGGAAATTAATTATGCCGGTAACACGATACCAGGTTAAGTCATTGAACTTGTTGTTTTATTTTTACAAATATTTATTAATTTTTTGCAGAGTATAACACACTTACTAACACACCTTCAATTGTTTTTCATTTAAAATTACTTTAAACTAAAATACAAATAACAAGTTGAATATCAGCATTTTATTTGTTACAATAATTTATGTTACTATACTATCACAACAAGATCATTGCACTTACTTGTTCTACATTATCTAGTTAACCTTGTCTATTATTTACGAAAGCGTTTTGCGGAAATTAATTATGCCGGTATCACGATACTAGGTTAAGTCGTTGAACTTGGGGAAGCTTTTTCCGGAAATTAATTATGACGGTATCACGATACTTGATCTCATTTGCATAAATATTTTCCCACGCTCAAGTGGCATGTATACTACTCTTTCTAATGAAGGACAATATATTTTGGTCACACAATCTTATGTTAGAATACGGAGAATATTCAAAGACAATCAAATTAGAAAATAACCATACCACCAGGTTGTGCAGTGAACCATTCAACATATACAGTAGCGGCTCACTCGTCTGTTCAGTCACGGATCTTGATTCAAAATGATGTTATACCTTTAATGAATATGTCATAAGTTGGAACTTTGGTTGCAAATTTGAATCTTAGTCTACTAACATCAACCTTTGATGGAGATATATCCGATACCCAGAAAATTCTAGAAAAGCGACATAACAAATTGAATGAAATATCAAATAATTCGATGTTATTTAAGGCTGAACGTCATGAATACATTGTGATTTCCATCATTATTTTCATATTATTGCTTTTAATAGGTATCACTGTATATAGCAAAATTTGGACTAAGATTTTTAAGTGCAATTCATCAGGAACCTCCAAATCTGAGTTTTCATTACACCAAATTTAAGACGTTCAAATATTGGCTGTAAACCTTGGCCATTTTTGAAGAACCTATACCATCAGCAAGTCAAATTACGGTTTTATAGGTTCTTGGTGGGCAGAATGTTCAGAATACTTTAGTCAATTTAAGTTACAATTTAAAATTTACCATTTTTAGTAATAAGTAAAATTTCTTTAACAATTAAACGTTATTGCAATGGTTTTCGCTGACGCTGCATTTTTATGCATAAAAATTAAATGTTTGAATGAAATACAATATTGTACTGAGTAAATTAGCTTATGTTATACCAAATGTATGTAATGTAATAAACTGTTGTTGTAAAATTTTAATGTAGATTTAAAGTAATATAGGTCAGTATAAAAATATTTCAAGTTTATAATACGGAAAATAATTGTACTAAATTTGTAACGATATTCAAGGTGTTATTAATGCTGATTTTAGTATTTAATTTATAGAAATAAATAAAAAATATATTAAAAGCCATCCAGCTGGAGAAGAGTCTCAATCCACAAGAATTGTTATCAAGGATAACTTTCAACTAGAAAGAATAAAGATTCCTAGATTTGATGGCAACTATATGAAATTGACTACATTCTATAAATTATTTAAGACAATGCTTCATGAAAATAACGAGATTTGTAATGTCCAAAAAATGCAATATCTCAAATATGTACTTACTGATGAAACAAGCAATCTAATAAAACATTTGTCAGTAAGTGAAGAAAATTATAAAACAGCTTGGGAGTAGTTAGTAAACCGATTTCCAAATAAACGAGTTATTCTATCATCACATTTGCATGCAATTACATCTGCTCCATTTACTACGGCTGAAAATGCTAACAGCTATAAGGGGTTACTTTACGCTACAACTGAATAATTAGCAGGAATTAAAGGGTTAGGGCAATCTACAGAATCCTGGGGACCTATAGTGGTTCGCATTCTGTCTCACAAATTAGATATAGAAGACAGAAAAAAATTGGGAAGAGTGCTTAGGTTCTAGTAGAGTGTTTCCAACTTTAGCTCAATTAACAACATTTTAAGAACAACGATTTAGATCTATAGAAACTATGAGCAGTATGAAGACATTAAATAAAACGCATGTCCATGCTGTCAACATTGAAGGAAGATCACATTGTATCATGTGCAACCATACGCGTCCGCTTTTTAAATGTAAGAAATTTCAATATCTAAACGTTCAACAAAGACGATCTTTAGTGCAAAAACATAAACTATGTTTTAATTGCTTACAATATGGTCATGTCTCAAAGGGCTGTTTTCAAAATCTCGCTGTTTAAAATGTAAATCTGCACATTATACAGCTTTGCATATTGAAAACACAAAACCGAAGGAAATTTTAACAGCACTATTGCAGAAAAGGGAAACGACATTTTATAATCAACAGCATTAATTCAAGTAGAAAATAAGTATTGAGATAGTTTAGAGCTCTAATTGACCAAGGTTCTCAAAGATCATTAAAACTGAAGATAACAATTAATGTTTGAAACTTCCTCGTAGTTATGACAGAACCATCATTAGTGGAATTGGGTCAACTGAAAGGGCTGAGTCAAGAGTGTGGCTAACCTAAAAATAAAGGAAAGCTGGACTCTTAATCATCACCTCATTCAAGCATTAATAATACCACAAATTACATGCGATTTACCACATAAAAATATATCAGAAAATCAAAAAGAATCAATCTGGATGATTTAGCAGATCCAACTTTTAACATAAAAAAGAGAATTAACATTTTGTTAAGCGCTGATATATTCGGCAATATTATAGAATATGGAGTAAAGACACACAATCAAGATACCTACCTGCGCAAAAAAAAGCATTGGGTTGGATATTGTCAGGACCTGTACCAATCGAATAAATTATAAGATTTTTAGTTTAATTTCAACTGAAGATGTGGATCAATCTCTGAGAAAATTCTGGGAACAAGAAGAAATGGAATACCGTATTGAACCTCCAGTTCAGGATTTACTAGCAGAAAAGATTTATAAACAAGATGTCCAATGTTTACCATCAGGCAGATATCAAGAAGCTTTACTGTTCAAATTGATGCCAGGTGCAGAGTTGGAAGGTACTCGTTCAAGAGCAATGCAGAAACTATATCAATTAGAGCGCAGGTTTAAATTAAATTAAAAGTAAAAGAATGAGTTAGAGAATGATTATAACAAGGTTATAGATGAATATATTCAGTTAGAGCATATTGAAGAAATACAACTAAATGAAATCAACAAGGTCAATTACTATCTTCCACATCATGCTGTATTGAAGGCTAGCAGTACAACAACTCAAACTAGAATAGCTTTTGATGCATCTGCCACATCACCATCTGAAAAATAGCTGAAGGATTTTTTATTAACTGGCGCAACCATACAAGAATATATTTACGATATCTTAATACGATGGAGAAAATATAAATTTGCAATTACTGGCGATATTGAAAAAATGTACCCACAGATATAGTAGAAGCCAAAACATGGCGATTTTCACAAAATAGTGTGGAGAAAACATCCAACTGATAAAGTTAAAAATTATAGATTGAAGACTGTAACCTTTGGAGTCGCATCAGCTCCATTCCTAGCAATAAGAACTTTACTTGAAGTAGCACAGTCGGTAAAACTAGAAAACTCAAAAATTGTAGACATCATTCTTAACGATTTTATGTAGATGATTTAATGACAGGTGTTCATACTTTGGAAGAAGCTCAGCATATTAGAGAAGATCTTAGCTATAATTCTGAAGGAGGCAGGATTCCCGTTACGGAAATGGTCAGCAAATGATAATAATTTATTATCAAAAATATTGGAAACAGATCGGGAATTACAATTACGACTGGACTCGGAAAAGGGAGTGCAAGTAAAAACATTAGGATTGTATTGGTTACCAGCAACTGATGCCGTTTTTTATAAGGTAAACTACTCACCATTTGACGGATTAGAATCTCAGAAATATCGATGTAAAGTTACTCTGCTCACACAACATCGAAATTTTAAAGAAGACTGTGAATTCAATATTGTTGAACCAAGTAACCAATGGATTCCTCTTTCTAATGAAGGACAATATATTTTTGTCACAATAGTACTACAAGTCAAGTAGTACTCAGCAAGTCATCAGCAAGTCAAATTACGGGTTTATAGGTTCTTGGTGGGCAGAATGTTCAGAATACTTTAGTCAATTTAAGTTACAATTTAAAATTTACCATTTTTAGTAATAAGTAAAATTTCTTTAACAATTAAACGTTATTGCAATGGTTTTCGCTGACGCTGCATTTTTATGCATAAAAATTAAATGTTTGAATGAAATACAATATTGTACTGAGTAAATTAGCTTATGTTATACCAAATGTATGTAATATAATAAACTGTTGTTGTAAAATTTTAATGTAGATTTAAAGTAATATAGGTCAGTATAAAAATATTTCAAGTTTATAATACGGAAAATAATTGTACTAAATTTGTAACGATATTCAAGGTGTTATTAATGCTGATTTTAGTATTTAATTTATAGAAATAAATAAAAAATATATAAAAAAAAAAATCAAAATCAAAAAATTATATAAAAAAAAATAAATAAAGACAATACATATTACACATAAAATAAATCTGTGAAGTGCTCTGGAAAGCATAATGGTCAATTGTACCTTTTGTAATAAAAAAATGACAGATAAAGCGAAAGGCATATCCTGTAGTGGTATATGTATTCATGTTTTTCAGACAAAGTGTGCAGCGGTTTCAACTAAAATTTTAGAAGCAGTAAAAGCTGGAAATATGTGTTGGAAATGCCATGAATGTCCAATGAGTATAAATGAAACTTCAATAATATTTGAAGAAGACCGTGTCGATAGTGATAGTAATGATAATAATGAATGTTATCCTAGCTCTAAATACGTAAATAACACTATCAATAATGAAATCAATCATGCTTCTACATCTAAAACAAATATATATAATGAACTATTACAATTTAACCCTTCAGAATCCAATGAAAATACAACGTTAAATTATATAAAAATTCTTAGGGTAGCTGTCGAAGAAATGCGTAAATCACAAATATACATATCTTCATGTTTTGATAAAATTTTAAAACAAAATGAAAGTATAATTAAGGAAAACCAGGCATTGAAAAGCCCTTTACTATTGGAAAGGAAAAGAAGTGGCAACCTAGAACTTCGTTTAAATAAACTTGAGTCGCTTATGGATGAAAAACCACAAAATGAAAATAAAAATAATATAATTGTAGCGGGTTTGCCATCGGATCTACAGGATGCGACAGCGGCTGTGCTGAGTATAGCTAAAAAGATGAATGCAAATGTCAATAAGGAAAATATCTTAAGCGTAACTCCACTAGCAAAAAGAGTCAAAGAAACAACATTAAAATTTGTATTTAGTTAAGATGGACTCAGCCGAATCAAAATCTGAGTTGACGTCAAAGAAGAAAATTTACAAACATCTTTTTACAGCGGAAGTCGAATTGGGTAGCCAAGGCAATAAGGAGATATTTCTTCGAGACCACTTATGACAATTGCAGTCTAAATTATACAATGAAGCGAAAGAAATTAAAGCAAAATATAATTTACAATTCCTGTGGTTCAAAAATAATTGTATTTTTCTTAGGCAACACACAAATTCTAAGCTATTTCATATATTATCACAAAATGATATTAAATTTGTTAATGATACATTTCAAGAAGAAAACTATTGTTTTTTATATTTTTTGTTTTATTTTGCACTACAGTAATTTCTTATTCAGAATTTTTTTTTGCTATTACAACTTATTTACAATATATTTTACTTTAACTTTTTGTAATATTACTAAAATATTATATTTGTTTATTACATTGGATATTTACTTAACCTACACTATAAATATTTTAATTTTTGTTATAATTTTACGTAATTCTTTTAAATTTTTTTTTTTATCTTAAATATTAAAAAAATTAAATATAAAATTAAAAAAAATTGCAAAATCACAATTAACACTATAAAAATGACAATTCTAACTATCGCTCAACATCTTTTAATACAGTTTTACTTAACAATAACATATAATATATATAGTCGTTTCGGATATAATTTTATATCATTTTTTGCTTTCTTTTTGTTTTACTAATTTTTATTATACTTTTTATTTCAATTATAATTTTAAAACTACTTTAATGTCAGAGAACACAATAGAAATGACAATTCTAAATAATATTCAACATATTTTCAATTATTCTCCAAAACACATTCTATCAATCTCTTTATTCACCACAATCAAGATCGATAAGTATAACAATTATATTTTAACATTATCTCAATTATCAATTTATAAAATGCAATCAGATGATAAAGTATTCAAATTATGTTTATATAGCATTTATTCTCTAAAAGCTAAAATTCATACCTAATCAAGGTTTCAAACCATAGGTTTTCAATTATTATCAACTCTACACTAACTTTCAATCAATCTCTTTACTTCGAATAATCAAAGTTTAAATCAATATGTATAACAATTATTTTTATTAGTATATTTGCTCTAATATTTTTCAATGACTGAAGAAGTAAATATGGAAGACTGTATGAAAGTTAATTATTACATAGAGTTGTTCAAACAATATGCGATTTTTCTAATAACTGCATATTGTATACTTGAATATACGAAACTTAAAACATAAATTATTTGATTTAGAACAACTTTTAAAAAGTAACAAATTTGAAGTAGGTACACATAGTTATGCTTACTGAAATATGGTTGCATGAAAACGAAAATAAATTGTTTAATATTCCAGGTTTTTGTAGTCATTTCTCAAATCGTTCTGACTCTTATGGTGGAACCGCTATATTTATAGTATCCATAGTACTCCAATTTATGAAAAAAAGTTAGGTAAATCCAATATTTTAATAGTCAAATTACTGAAGGAAAATATAAATGTAATGTCCGTATATAGATCCCATGACACAAGTTTAAATGAATTCATAGAAAAAATAAATGAAATGACAATCAGGATTAATAACACATTAATTTTTGGGGATTTTAACATTAATCTGTTATATCATAACAATCGTGATGTCAAAGTCTATTCAAGTAATCTACTTAGTAAAGGGTATTTGTTATATGCTTCTGAACGTTATGCAACTCGTAAAGCCAATACATCGAACACAATAATCGATGATTTTATTACAGACTTAATATTTTTTTCATATTTTGGACACACCTTTGTCCGATCACCAAATGTTTCTGATAAGTTTTGATCATAAACCTAGTAAAAAAATACACAGATAAAGTTCAAAACGACATTGGATTATGAAAATATATCTAATAATATTATATGGTCAAAATTAGAGTTATATAGAAACTTTGATGATACGATTTTAGTTCAATCATCTGCAATAATACTCGAAAGATTCTATTAACTAATAATAGAAGAAAAATTGCTGGATGAATAGTAATATTCTATATAAAATTAAAATAAGAGATTCTTACTTTAAGTTCTAAAAGAAGTATCCGAACGACTTACACATCTCTGAAATCCATAAAATAAGTCAATAAGCGTAAAGTAAAACGGTTAATTACGCAAGCAAAAATTGATTTTTATTCGAATGAAATATCACAAATAATATCCAAATCCAAATAATAGTAAACACTTATGGAATGTTTGTACAAAAAAATTATGTTAAATACAGATAGTCTAAATTCTAAATATACAAATAAAAGTTCTTGAGAATCTTAATAAAAGAATTGACAATGATCAAGACATAGCAGACACAGTAAATAATTATTATATTAACATAACAGATGAACGAATTTTTTTTTAAATATATTTCAATTAAACACAAATCAATATTTTTCCTTACAATTGTACCTCCCTCAAATAATAACAATGATATTATATGAAACTTAACTTATTTGTTTTATTTTACAAGTATTTATTAATTTTTTGCAGAGTATAACACACCTAATAACACACCTTCAATTGTTTTTCATTTAAAATTACTTTAAACTAAAATACAAATAACAAGTTGAATATCTGCATTTTATTTGTTACAATAATTTATGTTACTATACCATCACAACAAGATCATTGCACTTACTTGTTCTACATTATCTAGTTGACCTTGTCTATTATTTACAAAAGCGTTTTCCGGAAATTAATTATGCCGGTAACACGATACCAGGTTAAGTCATTGAACTTGTTGTTTTATTTTTACAAATATTTATTAATTTTTTGCAGAGTATAACACACTTACTAACACACCTTCAATTGTTTTTCATTTAAAATTACTTTAAACTAAAATACAAATAACAAGTTGAATATCAGCATTTTATTTGTTACAATAATTTATGTTACTATACTATCACAACAAGATCATTGCACTTACTTGTTCTACATTATCTAGTTAACCTTGTCTATTATTTACGAAAGCGTTTTGCGGAAATTAATTATGCCGGTATCACGATACTAGGTTAAGTCGTTGAACTTGGGGAAGCTTTTTCCCGAAATTAATTATGACGGTATCACGATACTTGATCTCATTTGCATAAATATTTTCCCACGCTCAAGTGGCATGTATACTACTCTCTTTCTAATGAAGGACAATATATTTTGGTCACACAATCTTATGTTAGAATACGGAGAATATTCAAAGACAATCAAATTAGAAAATAACCATACCACCAGGTTGTGCAGTGAACCATTCAACATATACAGTAGCGGCTCACTCGTCTGTTCAGTCACGGATCTTGATTCAAAATGATGTTATACCTTTAATGAATATGTCATAAGTTGGAACTTTGGTTGCAAATTTGAATCTTAGTCTACTAACATCAACCTTTGATGGAGATATATCCGATACCCAGAAAATTCTAGAAAAGCGACATAACAAATTGAATGAAATATCAAATAATTCGATGTTATTTAAGGCTGAACGTCATGAATACATTGTGATTTCCATCATTATTTTCATATTATTGCTTTTAATAGGTATCACTGTATATAGCAAAATTTGGACTAAGATTTTTAAGTGCAATTCATCAGGAACCTTCAAATCTGAGTTTTCATTACACCAAATTTAAGACGTTCAAATATTGGCTGTAAACCTTGGCCAATTTTGAAGAACCTATACCATCAGCAAGTCAAATTACGGTTTTATAGGTTCTTGGTGGGCAGAATGTTCAGAATACTTTAGTCAATTTAAGTTACAATTTAAAATTTACCATTTTTAGTAATAAGTAAAATTTCTTTAACAATTAAACGTTATGCAATGGTTTTCGCTGACGCTGCATTTTTATGCATAAAAATTAAATGTTTGAATGAAATACAATATTGTACTAAGTTAAATAACTTATGTTATATTAAATGTATGTAAACTGTTGTTGTAAAATTTTAATGTAGATTTAAAGTTATGTAGGTCAGTATAAAAATATTTCAAGTTTATAATACGGAAAATAATTGTACTAAATTTGTAACGATATTCAAGGTGTAATTAATGCTGATTTTAGTATTCAATTTATATATAAAGATGTAAATTTATAATCATTAGACAGAACAAACAAAACATTGCTCCTTCGAGCCGGATCATTTAACCATAAATGATCAAAAGATAATTAGGCAAACCGATTATATCAACATAAAACAGAAACAATGACTACTGTTTCTTGTGAAGAAATTCAAAAGGCTAATTTGGAAGAGCTTTATAGAGTCAACAGTAATTACAAGAAAGATAGCAAGAACAGGCATTTATTGGAATACTTCGAAAGTCGTCTAGAACGTGTTCACAGCATATGGAGACGCTGAGTTGAGAAGCATCTAGAACTACTGAGGGGAAAAGCCCACAATAATACCTTACTCAAGGAATATCAAGAAAGCTATGAAGAAGCAGAAGAACTTTCCTTAGACTTAGTAACCAAATTTAAAGGGTTTATTAGTGGATATAAGGAACAGAAAGTAAAACCGACAGCAAAACCATCCAGCTGGAGAAGAGTCTCAATCCACAAGAATTGTTATCAAGGATAACTTTCAACTAGAAAGAATAAAGATTCCTAGATTTGATGGCAACTATATGAAATGGACTACATTCTATAAATTATTTAAGGCAATGCTTCATGAAAATAACGAGATTTGCAATGTCCAAAAAATGCAATATCTCAAATATGTACTTACTGATGAAACAAGCAATCTAATAAAACATTTGTCAGTAAGTGAAGAAAATTATAAAACAGCTTGGGAGTAGTTAGTAAACCGATTTCCAAATAAACGAGTTATTCTATCATCACATTTGCATACAATTACATCTGCTCCATTTACTACGGCTGAAAATGCTAACAGCTATAAGGGGTTACTTTACGCTACAACTGAATAATTAGCAGGAATTAAAGGGTTAGGGCAATCTACAGAATGCTGGGGACCTATAGTGGTCCGCATTCTGTCTCACAAATTAGATATAGAAGACAGAAAAAAATTGGGAAGAGTAATTAGGTTCTAGTAGAGTGTTTCCAACTTTAGCTCAATTAACAACATTTTAAGAACAACGATTTAGATCTATAGAAACTATGAGCAGTATGAAGACATTAAATAAAACGCATGTCCATGCTGTCAACATTGAAGGAAGATCACATTGTATCATGTGCAACCATACGCATCCGCTTTTTAAATGTAAGAAATTTCAATATCTAAACGTTCAACAAAGACGATCTTTAGTGCAAAAACATAAACTATGTTTTAATTGCTTACAATATGGTCATGTCTCAAAGGGCTGTTTTCAAAATCTCGCTGTTTAAAATGTAAATCTGCACATTATACAGCTTTGCATATTGAAAACACAAAACCGAAGGAAATTTTAACAGCACTATTGCAGAAAAGGGAAACGACATTTTATAATCAACAGCATTAATTCAAGTAGAAAATAAGTATTGAGATTATGTTTCGTTTAGAGCTCTAATTGACCAAGGTTCTCCAAGATCATTAAAACTGAAGATAACAATTAATGTTTGAAACTTCCTCGTAGTTATGACAGAACCATCATTAGCGAAATTGAGTCAACTGAAAGGGCTGAGTCAAGAGTGTGGCTAACCTAAAAATAAAGGAAAGCTGGACTCTTAATCATCACCTCATTCAAGCATTAATAATACCACAAATTACATGCGATTTACCACATAAAAATATATCAGAAAATCAAAAAGAATCAATCTGGATGATTTAGCAGATCCAACTTTTAACATAAAAAAGAGAATTAACATTTTGTTAAGCGCTGATATATTCGGCAATATTATAGAATATGGAGTAAAGACACACAATCAAGATACCTACCTGCACAAAAAAAAAGCATTGGGTTGGATATTGTCAGGACCTGTACCAATCGAATAAATTATAAGATTTTTAGTTTAATTTCAACTGAAGATGTGGATCAATCTCTGAGAAAATTCGGGGAACAAGAAGAAATGGAATACCGTATTGAACCTCCAGTTCAGGATTTACTAGCAGAAAAGATTTATAAACAAGATGTCCAATGTTTACCATCAGGCAGATATTAAGAAACTTTACTGTTCAAATTGATGCCAGGTGCAGAGTTGGAAGGTACTTGTTCAAGAGCAATGCAGAAACTATATTAATTAGAGCGCAAGTTTAAATTAAATTCTGAGTTAAAGAATGATTATAACAAGGTTATAGATGAATATATTCAGTTAGAGAATATTGAAGAAATACAACTAAATGAAATCAACAAGGTCAATTACTATCTTCCACATCATGCTGTATTGAAGGCTAGCAGTACAACAACTCAAACTAGAATAGCTTTTGATGCATCTGCCACATCACCATCTGGAAAATAGCTGAAGGATTTTTGATGAACTGGCGCAACCATACAAGAATATATTTACGATATCTTAATACGATGGAGAAAATATAAATTTGCAATTACTGGCGATATTGAAAAAATGTACCCACAGATATAGTAGAAGCCAAAACATGGCGATTTTCACAGAATAGTGTGGAGAAAACATCCAACTGATAAAGTTAAAGGTTATAGATTGAAGACTGTAACCTTTGGAGTCGCATCAGCTCCATTCCTAGCAATAAGAACTTTACTTGAAGTAGCACAGTCGGTAAAACTAGAAAACTCAAAAATTGTAGACATCATTCTTAACGATTTTATGTAGATGATTTAATGACAGGTGCTCATACTTTGGAAGAAGCTCAGCATATTAGAGAAGATCTTAGCTATAATTCTGAAGGAGGCAGGATTTCCGTTACGGAAATGGTCAGCAAATGATAATAATTTATTATCAAAAATATTGGAAACAGATCGGGAATTACAATTACGACTGGACTCGGAAAAGGGAGTGCAAGTAAAAACATTAGTATTGTATTGGTTACCAGCAACTGATGCCGTTTTTTATAAGGTAAACTACTCACCATTTGACGGATTACAATCTCAGAAATATCGATGTAAAGTTACTTTGCTCCCACAACATCGAAATTTTAAAGAAGACTGTCAATTCAATATTGTTGAACCAAGTAACCAATGGATTCCTCTTTCTAATGAAGGACAATATATTTTTGTCACAATAGTACTACAAGTCAAGTAGTACTCAGCAAGTCATCAGCAAGTCAAATTACGGGTTTATAGGTTCTTGGTGGGCAGAATGTTCAGAATACTTTAGTCAATTTAAGTTACAATTTAAAATTTACCATTTTTAGTAATAAGTAAAATTTCTTTAACAATTAAACGTTATGCAATGGTTTTCGCTGATGCTGCATTTTTATGCATAAAAATTAAATGTTTGAATGAAATACAATATTGTACTGAGTAAATTAGCTTATGTTATACCAAATGTATGTAATATAATAAACTGTTGTTGTAAAATTTTAATGTAGATTTAAAGTAATATAGGTCAGTATAAAAATATTTCAAGTTTATAATACGGAAAATAATTGTACTAAATTTGTAACGATATTCAAGGTGTTATTAATGCTGATTTTAGTATTTAATTTATAGAAATAAATAAAAAATATATAAAAAAAAAATCAAAATCAAAAAATTATATAAAAAAAAATAAATAAAGACAATACATATTACACATAAAATAAATCTGTGAAGTTCTCTGGAAAGCATAATGGTCAATTGTACCTTTTGTAATAAAAAAATGACAGATAAAGCGAAAGGCATATCCTGTAGTGGTATATGTATTCATGTTTTTCAGACAAAGTGTGCAGCGGTTTCAACTAAAATTTTAGAAGCAGTAAAAGCTGGAAATATGTGTTGGAAATGCCATGAATGTCCAATGAGTATAAATGAAACTTCAATAATATTTGAAGAAGACCGTGTCGATAGTGATAGTAATGATAATAATGAATGTTATCCTAGCTCTAAATACGTAAATAACACTATCAATAATGAAATCAATCATGCTTCTACATCTAAAACAAATATATATAATGAACTATTACAATTTAACCCTTCAGAATCCAAAGAATATACAACGTTAAATTATATAAAAATTCTTAGGGTAGCTGTCGAAGAAATGCGTAAATCACAAATATACATATCTTCATGTTTTGATAAAATTTTAAAACAAAATGAAAGTATAATTAAGGAAAACCAGGCATTGAAAAGCCCTTTACTATTGGAAAGGAAAAGAAATGGCAACCTAGAACTTCGTTTAAATAAACTTGAGTCGCTTATGGATGAAAAACCACAAAATGAAAATAAAAATAATATAATTGTAGCGGGTTTGCCATCGGATCTACAGGATGCGACAGCGGCTGTGCTGAGTATAGCTAAAAAGATGAATGCAAATGTCAATAAGGAAAATATCTTAAGCGTAACTCCACTAGCAAAAAGAGTCAAAGAAACAACATTAAAATTTGTATTTAGTTAAGATGGACTCAGCCGAATCAAAATCTGAGTTGACGTCAAAGAAGAAAATTTACAAACATCTTTTTACAGCGGAAGTCGAATTGGGTAGCCAAGGCAATAAGGAGATATTTCTTCGAGACCACTTATGACAATTGCAGTCTAAATTATACAATGAAGCGAAAGAAATTAAAGCAAAATATAATTTACAATTCCTGTGGTTCAAAAATAATTGTATTTTTCTTAGGCAACACACAAATTCTAAGCTATTTCATATATTATCACAAAATGATATTAAATTTGTTAATGATACATTTCAAGAAGAAAACTATTGTTTTTTATATTTTTTGTTTTATTTTGCACTACAGTAATTTCTTATTCAGAATTTTTTTTTGCTATTACAACTTATTTACAATATATTTTACTTTAACTTTTTGTAATATTACTAAAATATTATATTTGTTTATTACATTGGATATTTACTTAACCTACACTATAAATATTTTAATTTTTGTTATAATTTTACGTAATTCTTTTAAATTTTTTTTTTATCTTAAATATTAAAAAAATTAAATATAAAATTAAAAAAAATTGCAAAATCACAATTAACACTATAAAAATGACAATTCTAACTATCGCTCAACATCTTTTAATACAGTTTTACTTAACAATAACATATAATATATATAGTCGTTTCGGATATAATTTTATATCATTTTTTGCTTTCTTTTTGTTTTACTAATTTTTATTATACTTTTTATTTCAATTATAATTTTAAAACTACTTTAATGTCAGAGAACACAATAGAAATGACAATTCTAAATAATATTCAACATATTTTCAATTATTCTCCAAAACACATTCTATCAATCTCTTTATTCACCACAATCAAGATCGATAAGTATAACAATTATGTTTTAACATTATCTCAATTATCAATTTATAAAATGCAATCAGATGATAAAGTATTCAAATTATGTTTATATAGCATTTATTCTCTAAAAGCTAAAATTCATACCTAATCAAGGTTTCAAACCATGGGTTTCCAATTATTATCAACTCTACACTAACTTTCAATCAATCTCTTTACTTCGAATAATCAAAGTTTAAATCAATATGTATAACAATTATTTTTATTAGTATATTTGCTCTAATATTTTTCAATGACTGAAGAAGTAAATATGGAAGACTGTATGAAAGTTAATTATTACATAGAGTTGTTCAAACAATATGCGATTTTTCTAATAACTGCATATTGTATACTTGAATATACGAAACTTAAAACATAAATTATTTGATTTAGAACAACTTTTAAAAAGTAACAAATTTGAAGTAGGTACACATAGTTATGCTTACTGAAATATGGTTGCATGAAAACGAAAATAAATTGTTTAATATTCCAGGTTTTTGTAGTCATTTCTCAAATCGTTCTGACTCTTATGGTGGAACCGCTATATTTATAGTATCCATAGTACTCCAATTTATGAAAAAAAGTTAGGTAAATCCAATATTTTAATAGTCAAATTACTGAAGGAAAATATAAATGTAATGTCCGTATATAGATCCCATGACACAAGTTTAAATGAATTCATAGAAAAAATAAATGAAATGACAATCAGGATTAATAACACATTAATTTTTGGGGATTTTAACATTAATCTGTTATATCATAACAATCGTGATGTCAAAGTCTATTCAAGTAATCTACTTAGTAAAGGGTATTTGTTATATGCTTCTGAACGTTATGCAACTCGTAAAGCCAATACATCGAACACAGTAATCGATGATTTTATTACAGACTTAATATTTTTTTCATATTTTGGACACACCTTTGTCCGATCACCAAATGTTTCTGATAAGTTTTGATCATAAACCTAGTAAAAAAATACACAGATAAAGTTCAAAACGACATTGGATTATGAAAATATATCTAATAATATTATATGGTTAAAATTAGAGTTATATAGAAACTTTGATGATACGATTTTAGTTCAATCATCTGCAATAATTACTCGAAAGATTCTATTAACTAATAATAGAAGAAAAATTGCTGGATGAATAGTAATATTCTATATAAAATTAAAATAAGAGATTCTTACTTTAAGTTCTAAAAGAAGTATCCGAACGACTTACACATCTCTGAAATCCATAAAACAAGTCAATAAGCGTAAAGTAAAACGGTTAATTACGCAAGCAAAAATTGATTTTTATTCGAATGAAATATCACAAATAATATCCAAATCCAAATAATAGTAAACACTTATGGAATGTTTGTACAAAAAAATTATGTTAAATACAGATAGTCTAAATTCTAAATATACAAATAAAAGTTCTTGAGAATCTTAATAAAAGAATTGACAATGATCAAGACATAGCAGACACAGTAAATAATTATTATATTAACATAACAGATTAACGAAAAATTGATAAAACTCAAATTAATTTAGAGTATTTTAATCAATTTCCATATAACATACAGTCATCTTTTGATCTATATGACACTAATTATCAGGAAATTAAGGACGTTATATCGCAACTAAAACTCAATGCCGCGACTGGTATGGACCATATTTCTACCAAATTTATTAAAAAATATTCTGATAATTTAATCCCAATTTTAATTAAATTTGTTAATTCTGCTTTCCAAACTTCAATTTTTCCACAATCTTTAAAAACTGCGATAGTAACTCCAATATTTAAAAAAGGAAGAACAGATATTTGTTCAATTTATCGTCCAATCTCAGTTTTATGCTTTCTCTAAGATATTTGAAACCCTTATTAGGAAACGACTCGATGTGTTTTTATATAATAACCCAGTTTTAAGCTAAGAACAATTCGGATTTGAAAAATACTCCAACACAACAGCTGCATGCCTCACCATTACTGATTTTATCTCAAAAAGCATAGATAATAAAAAGTTTTAGGCTTGCGTCTTTTTAGACATCCAAAAAGCATTTGACTGTGTCAACCATGATATTCTGCTTTTAAAACTATCTATATTAAATATTAGTGCAAATCATAAAAGCTTCTTTAAAAGCTACTAATCAGATAGTAAGCAAATAGCACGTGTTAATTTTACAATAAGTCAATCAAAGACTATTAAAAATGGAGAACCACAAGGATCAATCCTAGGTCCTGACTAGTTTAAAACATACATCAATGATAAGGTTCGTATAAATTTAAACGGTTCCCTCCAGCTTTATGCAGATGATGCTGTTTTAAAATACGCAGAGCAAAATAAAAATGAACGAATAAAAAAATTAAAATGGTTCGATCATATTGATCACTTAATAAAAAAACTAGTCCATATATTTTTATCCTAAAACGATTTCGCAACTGTTTATCAAAATCAGCTTTATTCTCTAATAATTCGTCATATATTTTATATAATGTAATATACTCAAATCCTATTTGGAACCCACATTTTATGCTTCATAAATTAGATATGCTAGTCAAAAAATCGATTAAAATTAATCATAAATACCCAGTATTATATCCCACTAATAAATTATATTCAGAAAAATATCATAGCTTCTATGAAATGTATATTTTATCATATAAAATTATTAACAACCTAATTAAGCACAGTTTTGATCCAGCAAAGAATGATGGATCTTTCTACACACAATACTAGAAATAAAGCACATATCTATCTGTCTTTATTCAAAACTGATAGACAGAAAAATAATTGTTTATACAACTGCCTAAAAAAATTCAACGAATTGCCCAGTAATTTAAAAGAGGTTGAGAATATTTCAATATTTAAAAAATTAATTAAAAAATATATTTTTTCTAGAAATCTGAAAACAAAAATCTGACTGGTAATCTGAAAAGAAAAAGAAAATAGAAATGAAAATGAAATGTTGATGGAACATTAAAATTATATTAACCAAGTTTATCAAATTTGAAAATTAGCAGTAAATTTTAGAAATTTTACGATTCTATGTCATTAATATAAGTATTATATAATAACATAGTATATAATATGATTTACATCATAATGTAACAATGTTACTATAGGTATAAACCATTTTTTTTTTTAATACTAACCCAGTAAGAAGCAAATAAACATTATGTAATAACCGATTTTATGACTACTACACTGTGACTTTATGAAATACAGTTAATAACTTAATATTATTGTTACTTATATTATAAAAACTAACTAAAAAAAAAAAAAACTTAACTAACTAAAAAAATTGTTAAACTTAAATTATCTAATTATTATAAATTATACCATTTTTACTTCAGCTAAAGACATTTTTACTTTAGGTGCATATTTTCTACTTTGAGTGAAAGTATTTTTATTTTGAATGAAGAATCTTTACCTCAGTAATTTTTATTATATAAATATTTAATATACAGTATGTATTTGAACCAGATAGATTTTATGAATCATATATTTATGTATAAGCATTATGTATATTTGTATATTATATGTAATTTTTTACTTTGATTTTTATTACAAATGTCTTCACTTAAAATAAAAGATCTTCATTCACGCTAAAAGTTTCTTCACTTGAAGTGGGGGGTCTTCGCTTGGGTTGTGAGTCTTTAGTTGAATTAGTAAGGGTGTATTTTATAATTATAAAATCAACTTGCCTAAACAATTATTAATTTTATATAATCTTGCAAAATTATTATAGCAAATTTATTCAAATATGTACTTATTTTGTAAAAATGAACTGAATTTATATCATTAATTGATTAATAACTTTATACAACATTTAGACCATTCACCGGTCTCCCTTTACTTTCATTTGATATCATAGGGACAATAAATTTATTAACTCGTTCAACCTAATCATTACACTAAGGAGAATGAGTCACAATTTTGGGGATCCCCCCGAAATCCTTTGTTTAAAAATCCTTTTCTTTTAAAATCCTTTTAGACGAAATTCTACTTTTTTAAAATCCTAATAGACAAAATCATCTTTTCCGAAATACTTATTTTTTAAAATCCTAAAAGACAAAATCCTTTTTTTTTAAAAAAATCCTAAAAAATCCTATTTTTTTTTAATTAAAACCGGTTATAGTTTCCTTCAGGGACTAAGTCCGACTAGCTTGATATTTTGCACACATACATGCAAACGCGTATAAATATGGTTCTATTTCGTCATATATTAGACCTGAGTTTCAAAATTCTAAAATGGATTCATTAAATGAAAGAGCTATCATAGTTTCGAAGTTACGAGTATTAAAATAAATTAAAAAAATTAAATAAATAAATTTTAAAATTATTTATTAAAATTAAAATAAATTTAATTAAAAAAATAAGTAAATTTGTTTGTTTTTAATCGCAATGCACATGGTCAAAGCTATGAGAGTACACTTGTTGTGTTGATTATAATGAGTTGTTGATATTTATGATAAAACTGCCAAGCAGAAGAGAATGTAAATAATAAACAGCTGTTTGGTGTAATATATTATGCTTATTACTATGCTTATGCTTATTGCCCCAAACAGCTGTTTATTATTTACATTCTCTTCTGTTTGGTAAATAATGAGTAATATTATATACCTAATGAGTAAATGAGTAATCTATGTAAATAAACTAATTGGAATACACGTGCATTAACGCTTTATTGTTTTTTGTTAAATCAAATCAAATTATTATAATATAAAATATGAAAGATGAAATTTCACTTGTAAAATCAAATAAGGGAAAAAAATAAATTGATTGTAAATGGGTATGTATATCATTTGCAAGTAGAGTATAAAGGAAAATACAGTTGGGAATGGACAACAAGAAAAACCAATTTTTGCAAGGGTCGCCTAATAATAATAATTGAAAATAGTGTCCACAAAATTTTTAAAAGGGGATCTGCTTCAATAGCTTTCACAATCATGCTTCAATAGCTTTAGAAAAGCAAGTTGCGGGAGTAAATGAGCAAATTAAACAAGCGGCACGAGAAACTGGAGCAGAACTATCACAAATAGTTCGCGACAGTGTAATAAAAGATTTTCCTGTCTACTTACCGAACGAATCAGCTCAAAAAAGAAAAATTCACAGAGTACATTCACACAACATCAAAGAACCAACAACACTTGAAGAAATAAATTTACCGGAATATTCGAGGCTTTTGGAGGCTGAATTATTTGCGTTATCGGAATTGGATTACGATTCAGGAAAAAACATCATATTAGGTATGATGTTATTAAAACCATGTAAAAATTAATTTTATTATATTTTGTTTTATTTTTAGGTACACGAAGAAGTTTGACACTTTTATCCTTGTCAGACTGTTGGATTATGGATGGAACACTCGATGTTGTGCCAAGAATTATGCGACAGCTTTTTTCGATCCATGCAAGAATTGAGGGCAATATTGTGCCTTTGGTTTTTGTTTAATGAGTTCGAAAAGGAAAACAGCACATGATCTATTTTTCTCATAGCTGGTCAGAATAGGCCATGCATATGGCCTCGTTTTCAGCCCCGACCGCGTTATATCTGATTTCGCAAAAGCCAGTGTTGCTGCAGCAAAACCACACTTTCAGTCGTCTGAATTTAAAGGCTGTCTTTTTCATTTCGGACAAATTATTTAGAGGCAAGTCCAATTATGATTATTACCAATGAAGTCTTTGATTATTACTCTGCATTGAGTAATAATTTAAAGAAAGATAAAGCAGCAAAAGTTATCTCTGATTGGTTTAAGAAAAATTACGTAGGAAATTTTTCTGCAAACGCAATCAGAAAACTGTCGCAACCAAAATATCACTCTTGGTTTTGGTCTGTTGCTGGTGATGAAGATCTGCATTATCCAAGAACATCGAATAATGTTGAGGCTTGGCATCGTCGTGTTCAGGTAAAGATATAATTATTTTTTTATGTTAAAATTATTAACAACAATTTTTTTAAAGACCGTAATAGGTAAATCCCACATTGGGCTCTACGAATTAATATTAGAAATGGGGAAGGAATTGTCAATCGCGATAATGAAAATTGAAAAAGTACAAAATGGCGATCATATTCCACAAAAAAAAATGAAATATTAAAAAATAAAAATTGCACGAATATTAAAAAGGAGAAAGAAAATAAATAAATTGGAATTTTTAAAAAGAATTGTTATAAGTTATAGATATAAGTTAATGAAATAATTTTTGTTGTTTTTAATTTTTTTTTGAATAGTTTAATTTTGTTGTATGAATTGTTTTGTTTAATATACTTAGTTTATTTAAATAATTTGCATAGAGTTTTATTTATTATTTCAGCTATACCAAGAAATAAACAGTAAAATCCTTTTATTTTTATTTTAAATTTTTGTATTTAAATTTATTTGGGCCGCCCCGAGTTCGGTATTTAAATTTATTTGGGGCGGCCAAAATAAATTTAAATACAAAAATTTAAAATAAAAATAAAAGGATTTTGGAAAATAGGATTTTGGAAAATAGTATTTTGGAAAGTAGGATTTTGGAAATAAGGATTTTGGAAAAATAGGATTTTGTCTATTAGGATTTTAAAAAAGTAGGATTTCGCCTAAAAAGATTACATTATAGACCCATTCGTATTTGTATTTCGAACTAAATACAACGTTGAAAATTTAGTGAAACTATCGATAATAAGAAAAATATGTTTTTTTGAATTTCTAACATTTACTGGTAGTGGACCAAAATGGTCAATGTGAATAGTATCAAAAGGTTTATCACATTTTCGAATATTATGCAGCTCACATTCCTTTTTTCTCGATGGGACAGAGAGATACATATTTTAAACTATTTTTTTGGAAATATTTTTATCTTATCCTTAATACATGGAAACTAGTAAGTCTCACGTAAATGTTCGTATAACTTATCAATACCGATATGACATAGTCTGTCATGATGCGTTTGTATGACAATTTGTTCCATCTGAACCATTCTGCTTGCGATACACAAGGGCAGTCACCATTCCATATAAAGATTGTTGTTGTTTTCTAACACCCTGGAGATATTTTTAATATTTGCATCCTTATTTTGTGCAGAAGCTACTACATATTTGACAAAATCTGGTTCTACTATTATAATATTATGGCACCTGCTGAATGCGTCCCAATGTTGCATGCAATATTAATTTCTATGCTCTATGAAATAATCAAAGTCTTTAAGTTCTAGGGCTCACCTGGATATTCTTGGATTTAAAAGTTTTTTAGTTAAAGTTAGAGTTAACGATTTGAAATCTGTGACGATTTTAAATCTTATTTCTGTCAGATAAATTCTGAAACGTCTTAAGGCATATATAATTAATAAGGTTTCCAATTCATAGGCATGGTATATAGTTTCCGCAAAAGTGCATTTTTTGGAAAATAAGAAAAAAATTTCTGAAATAAGAGCTTGGACCATGAAAAGAATGCAACTCTTTTAAATTTATTATTTCTAAATTTGGACCTACATAATTCCAACTCACTTCGAATCCTAAAATTGTCAATTTATTGGAGGGGACATTTTTCATGTTAAACGGCATACACAAATATTCGAATTGGTGTTATTAATGAGTTACATTGCAAAGAATCTTCAGCCATTTTTATGTGGTGAAAACCACTTTTAATTTTTTACATTATACAAACATAAATCTATTTGGAAATTACTTAAATTTATAAAACAATTAATGCTCCCTAACATTGTTAACTTGCTATTATTTATATCTACATCACTCCATTGACTCTGTTAGTTAGCTTTTCTTTAGGTTTCGCTATTTCTTTTTGAATTTTTGATTTAATTTATCTATTTGTTGTTGCAATTCTTCCGTTTTTCCGGCATCAGATTCTTCTACTTCGTCGTCGCCAGATTTTAAAATGCTTTCTGGAAAATACTCTTCGAGTTCGAAGGCATCTAATTCATCAGTTTTTTTCGTCAGCTTGATTTTAATGTGGCTTTAATTCCACTGGTATTAAGACCAAAACTATTTAGTTTTTCTTTTAGTTGAAGAACAGTTGCGTTTTCGATAAACGTTCTAGCACGTGTTTCGGCCATCGGAATTACGTATTAAACTTTTTATGGACATTAAATTTATTATATTGTACATACAATAATAAAAATTGGTGGTGAAAGTGCAAAATAGATATTAATCACGATTTTGACTTCGGCTGCATTTCCGATGGCGGCATTAGGATAAGTACTTTTTCTTTTTATTTATTTTTTTTTTATAGAACAACACATTTATTTATATTTATATTTAATTTGTGTTATAAAGTTTTTGAATTCGTGTTTAAATAAGTTAATTTTTTATTTTTTAGATTTAATTTCACTTTTATTTTTGAAATATTTATTTAATATTTATTATATTTAAGATTGAAAATTTTTCTAATTAACCGCGCGGTTGATTTATTTACAATAAATAAATTTTAATTTTGTTAATAATTTTTTTTGTTCTTTTCTTTCTGACATTTCCTAGTTGAAAACAAAGCAAAAATAATATTCTTCTCACTCCATCCCGTTCATGGATGTCAATGTTCTAATTTCTTCTCTTCTTAATAATTAATACCACCATAACTTAAACTGTAATTTTTAATTTGTAATTTAGTAAATAACTGGTGGTATTTACTTATTTGAATTTACTTTTACTTTATCATAAAAGATATTGAGAAGAATTTATTATTATTGAGAATTTTATACTATTATGTAAAATAGTGTATGTAAGTATTAACTTAATTAATCAATCATTTTTATTTGCTATAGCGTGCTCTTTTTTTATTTTTTTCTATATTGCACATAAGGTTTGCTTTGGGTGTGTTTTAAGTATTAATTATACAGTATTGTTTTAAAGTTCCGTTTATAGCAATGTACATTTATTAATTATAAAATAATCATATATTCAAATTAACACATACACAAAAATAACATTTCATTTATTAATTAGCTTTTTTGGGTGTGTTTTTAGGTGTGTTCAATAAGGTTACTTTACAGTGTATGCTAAAAATTGTTGAAAATTTTTATAAATCATTTACACATTCAACGCAAACATTTAATTTAATTTGCAAAAAAAATGTGTTGTCAAGCCCGCGGTATTCATGTCGTACACATATAATTATTATTCTTTCTTTTTATTAATTTAAATTTAAATTTTATAAAATTTTTGTTCCATCTTCATTTTCTATTTCTATTTCTATTTTTCATCACACACCCTGAAAAATATGTTGTTTCAGTTGGTTGCCCTCTGGGCGACTCCGACTATTGTTTGGCTAAAACAAGTTTCCGGGTAGGCCTAATTACCAGTCAAAGAACTCAAAGAAAATTAGTATGGCGCTATAGCTATGCGAACTGGGATTATCTTAACAACTTTTACAGATCCTTTGATTGGTCGTTGTGCTTCTGCGATAAGAATGCGAAATCGCAAATGCGATTTGTGAATCAATTTTCCTTGGAATGAGGTTATTTATTCCTCACTCCAAGAGAACTATTAAACGAAAGTCCAAATCTTCGTTTATTTGCATCTGCAGTGAAGACATTCTTAAAACGGAGGAGGCTTTTAAACTGTAGCAAAGCAATAGGTCGGAGGTTCTCAGGACAAACTATATAGCGGTTCGGAACAGATGCAAGAGAGTTATTAATAGGCAAAAATTCTTATTCAACCTAAAGTTGGAACGCAAACTTATTCACATGCCTAAGAATAGCACATTCTTTTGGACATTTGCAAGAGTTTAAAAGAGGACGTTAGCGGGTTCTCTTTTCCTCCGCTTGTTGATATTAAAAACAGAATTGTATCAGATTCCAAAGAGAAAACAAACTTGTTTGGTAAGCAGTTCTTTTTCAACTCGACTCTGCCTCAGTCAACTTTAAAGCCACCATTTCTTCCTAAAGTTGACTATTCCTTCGGGTGTGAGCAGTGATGAAAATCTTGAAAAATGTTGATACTAAAATATCAGCTGGCCGAGATAGTATCACTACCATGGTTCTTTAAAATACCTCTTCAAGTATTTCAAAACCTATACGCAATTTTTTCTATATTGCCTTTACGCGGGTATTCATCCTACAAATTGGAAGGTTGCACATGTTTTCCCAATTCCAAAAAAGACGGGAACCCTCTAACTACAGTTTTATTGCTACAACCTCGGTTCTTTCCAAAGTAATGGAGAAAATAGTAAAGCAGAAGTTTTTGAAATAACTGGATCGTAGAGGTTTGCTTCATGATCGACAATACGGGTTCAGAGCCCGCCGTTCAACTGGTGACCTCATGACTTATCTTTGCGAAAAGTTGAATATCAGCCTTCATCATTCTTCGGATGATCCGGGTACTTGTCGATGGTTATTCATCTGACAATTTTATAATTAATGCTGGGGTCCGTCAGGGTTCGGTTTTGTCTCCCACTCTCTTCTTAATATTTATCAATGACCTACTTTTAATAACATCCAATCTAGTCTATAATTTTGAAGACGACAGCCCCTTGAAGCTTTCTTTTAATTTCATAACTGCTGCGGTATTAATCACCAGATTAATAGAACAGCAAGAAATTTCACTATCAGTGAGCTAAATAATAATTTAGCGAAAACCCAAAAATGGGATACAGTCAACAGAGTTGATGAAAAAAATGCTGTTTAATCTTGTGTAAAATAACTACTACTATACCCAAGCTGACATTTCAGGGTGAAGCTTTGCAGCACTCAAAAGATTTAAATATTCTGGACATCGAGTTAAATCAAAAATTGACTTGGTCAAATCACATTTTTGGTATAGCTAAAGATGCTGCTAAATGTCTGGGTTTGTTGCACCACTGGAAAGCTTACTTTTCTTGATCTTCGATCTTCTCAACATCTATAAAATGTCCGTTAGACCGAAAATGGAGTATAACGCACATGTTTGGGCTGGAGCTCCCCAAACAGCGCTTGGTTATCTCAACAAAGTGCAAAACAGTTCTATTCACCTTATTGTCAAACGCAGTGTTAGCTCAACACTCGCTCCATTTTGGCATTGCCGTACTGTTGGGTCATTGACCATCTTTTGTAGATACCTTGTACCGGTGAACACATGTTCTAAAGAAATAAAACAACTAATGCTTCCACTCAACGATTCACAACGTGAAACGAGGAGTGCAACAGATGCCCACCCATACACTGTCGAACTGTCAAGATGGCGCAACGCAGCATTCGGAAATTCGTTTGTCATGCGCACGTTGCGTATATGGAACCTTATGCCTGCACATGTGCTCCCAAGTTGGTAATTCATTTGTGTACGATATAACGAAATTCAAGAAGAACATTAACTTCTTTCTTCAAAATAACTATCCATAACTATTTTTCCTTCATCCTCCATATATCAACCTAGTTTTCCCAGTAATCATTCCCTTACCCTTTTCCCCAAAACCAAGCTGTAATATACCGATATTATTATGGATTAAAGGACCCATATTAAGGTTTGGTTTTAAAGGTGGTTGTTTTGGTTGGTTGGAGTTCACCACTACTGAGAGGAACCTCGTGCAGTTCCTTTGAGTGACTTTCGATGTTTTCCACCGTCCCTCGTAAAAAAAAAAAATAATATAATATATATACATATGTAATATTTAGATAAGACAGTTGTTTTCTTTTTTTAATTTTGAAAAGAATAATGTGGTGACCGGAACCCAATTATTTAAGTGGACAGCACTTTTACTTATAGTGCTTAAATCGCTTACATATTAAAAAGGAGGAAAAATGCAATAGAGTAAGCTATGTCAACTCTGGGATATCAGTATGAACGTAATGTATGTGTTTCCCATAAAACTTTGTCATCTTTTACAGAATTTTAGATAGTTTAGTACCGACTTTTATACGTTAAGTATTTATTTATATTTAAATAACGAGATATATTTATGGAAGATGTGGAGTTGTAGGACAGTTAACCGGACCTGTTGTACCGAAACAGCCAAATATCAGCAGCAAATATTTTGCAGAAGTATTTTATTGTCCTAAAACTTCATCATCTTTTTAAGATTTCAAATGCCTAGCTTCACTAACTTTCATGATGTGCAAGCTACCTGAACCTACTGCACTAGCACAACCAAATTTTACGGAAGTTGTTGCCATAAAACTTGATCACCATTTGTAAGATTTCAGATGCCTCGCTTCATAAAACTCCAAGAGGTGCAAGAAGCCTGAACCGGCAGCTCTAGAGCAACCAAATTTTGCAAAAATTGTTGGAATATAACTCGACACCTCTTCAGAAATTTTAGATTCCTAGATTCAGTAGACACTGAGTTATTTTCATTCTAAAAGAAATGGTGTATAGCAGCTATCCGAACCTGTTGCAGCAGCACAACCAATTTTGCAAAAGTAATTATTTTTTCTCCGGGAGGTGGGAATATTCCAAATACATCAAGAATTTTCCCTGAGTAGTGTCAGATTCTTACTGACTAAACCAACCTTCTCTTTTAGCTAAAATACGGGGATGAAACCCTTACGTGCTATTGCGGTATATTAGATAAGGATTAGGGATAGGAAAGGATAGGAAAGGCTAGGAAATAGGATGCGGAAATATTGAATTGGGAGTGCGACTGTAAGGAAACAATGAATCAGACTTATTATTACTATTTTGCTAACAGTGACTATAGCCGTTAAAACTGTTTCAACATGTAGTAGGATATAACACCTTACTACATGAGGTAATTATTGAGGGCAACCCCGTATTATTATTATTATAATAACTATTATTATTACTACTATTATTTTCACTATTATTATTATTATTGATCAGTCACCACAAAACTGCTTATATTGTATTAAGTTTCCAATTTTTTTTGACCAAATGAATGAACAAACAACAACTCTCACAAAGTTAAATAAGGGAAACTAATAACGTGGTAAATTTTTTTTTTTAAATTTAGTTTTAATCGAAAAGAAAATCTAAATAATCCGCAATACAACACTTTTATTTTTTAGAAAATTCACCAAATATATGGTTTTTTTTATTATTAAAAATTAATTAAATTTCGAAATTTTTATTATTGTTTTTTATATTAGCAATTAAATCCAAAGAAAATCAAACCGAAATATAATCACGTGCAATGAATGTCCTCGCATATTAAGCCCGATACGGCTCGAAGGACCATGAAAAATCGAAGACCATAATCAGTTGCATGCGGCTGCAACTTGTTTGTCAAAAAGCATGTCGATGGATGTGAAGAAAGGGCTGTTCGAACTAAATTAGCTTATTGATTCGATAGTAATAAATGGGTTCCAAAAAACAAACCGGGGACCAGCAACTGTCGCCGCCCCAATCTTGAAAAATATGGGTGCGATGACGGAGAGAATTTTTATACCCAGCCAGAAGCAGTCAGCCAACAGTCCGTTATTGAGGGAAAAATGGAAAATAAGAAAAGAGTGAGAGGATAAAGAGCAAGAGAAGGACCAGAAGAAAGAACTGGAGAAGATCCAGGAGTCCTCTAGTGGGTCAAAGTCATGTGTAAGGAGAGTAGGGGAGCCAGGTGTAAAGTCCTGGTGTAAAGACCTGGAGAATGGAGAGAAAGCTAGTACTAATAAAGGAGCATGAAGGAGAGGACTTCGTCTGGAGACAATCCTGATTAAACCAGTCCAAGGTAAATATTATGCTGAGGTACTATGCATCATCAGGAGGGAAGGTAACCCTTAGAGCACGAGGACAGAAGTAAGAGCGGTTCGTAAGTCGCGGGTTGGAAAAGCGCTAGTGGAATTAGGAAGCGGGACAGGAGATAAAGCTGCAATCAGCGAGGACGTCAAAGTTAGGGGAGAATACCAGTTTGTGCAGGTTAGAACCAAAAAAGACGGTGGCATTAGAGATCTTGATAATCTCACCACCTTGGAGAAAGGGATTAATGCCACAAAAGAAGTTTAATTCGATTGGACCACAAGTTTCACAGTCTCGGTAATCGGATAGAATAGGAAGACACACAAAATGGCAATAATGACCATCGGGGCAAAGGGCGCGCAACAACTTCTGAAAACCCAGCACATAAAAGTGGGATTTGTCAGCCCCAGAGTCAGGCAGAACGCAATCAAAAAAAACAAAGTGCTATAAGTTCTTGAGTGTGGTCCCCACGATGGGAAATGAAAGGGTCTTGTTAGAAGCCGGCTTTGCTTCAAGTGTGGTGGGCCGGAGCATTAGGCGAAGGAGTGTACATCCCCCGAACGATGCTTTCTATGCATTGAGAAGGGCCACGGTTTTTGTAGCGTGACCTATAACCCTGGGTCAAGAAGGTGCGAGTTGTTCAGAACGCTTTAGGGAGAACTAAATCACTTATTAGATGATCCAGATCCTGCAAGCGAATCTTAAGCTGGTAGCTGGAAATACATCTCTTATATATATATAAATACCCTTATAAATAATATCTCAAATATACATAATATGAAGTTTGATAATGAAAACACACTGAAAGTTCTATACGTAAACATTCGTAGTTTAAAATATAAAATACATGAACTAACTTTCCTTTTAGATAGTCTAAAATTAACAATACACTTACTAATTTTTACTGAAACCTGGATTACAGATGATGAAGTTGATCTTATAAATAAAAAACAATAATAACAAAGTTTTTGCATGTAGGAAAAATAGAAGACGTGGAGGAGTTGGTCTCTTCATTCATAATACAATTGAGTACAAAATGCTAAAAATATACAATGATGAAAAAAATAATTTACTATGTATCAAAATAAACACTAAACAATACAATTTAAATATTTCAACAATATACAGATCGCCGGATAATAACAGAAACTCACTAAATAATTTTTTTTCTTTATTGGAAACACATTTAAATGAACTTAAAAATAACAATTCACTTGTATTAGAAGATTTCAATTTTAATATAAAAAATAACCTAGATAAAAATGTGATTGCATATAAAAATATTGTTGAATCAAATGGCTTTTTCTTCTGTGACAATTCCACTACTAGACCAATATCAGGCACTTGGTTAGATCATATTCTAAAAAACAATGTTTCAAACAAAGTTATTATTACACATTTATCTACTAATATTAGTGATCACAATATTATATTACTGGAAATAAATGAAAATAAATTTATAAACAGAACAATAACTCAACACAAAGTAAGTAAAACAAATGTCAATCAACTAAAGAATCATCTGTCGAACTGAAATATCGATACACCTTCTAGTGTTGCCGAAGTAATATGCAAAAACCTAGTAGAATCTGTGTAATCAGGATTGAAAACATCCACGGTGGAAATACTAAATAAAAAAAAAAATAAAATATAGTAAACCATGGATTGACGGAGAGTGTATACAATTAATTAAAACTAAAAATTACTGGCACAGAAAACATATACAAAATATCAATAACGCGTACATCAAAGAAATGTACCATTAGTTGCTAAACAAACTCACGTCAACAAAAATATTTAAACGCAAAAATTATGATATAAAAAAATTTAATAATTGTCACAATCAACAAAAAATTTGGAATTTTGTAAAGGAAATAGCTACAGATGGGTTAAGCAATATTAGAGATAATGAATTCTTCAACCAAAATGAAACATCTGAAGAAAAAATAAATAAAATAAACGAATTCAATAATTTTTACTGTAATATAGGAAAGAATATGGCAAAAAATTACAACACCATCTACGTGCCTAATTCTAGAACTGAATGCAGATTTAAGTTAAAAGAAATATACGAGGAAAAGACTTTTCGCCTAATATATAGATAGCATATCTACGAGCAATAGTTCGGGTATAGATGGTATAAAAACGTCGATATTAAAAAACTGTAAAAGTGAGTTGATAAAACCAATAACCAAACTGATTAATACGTCAATTTTTCAAAATAATTTTCCGAGTTTATTAAAAATTAATAAAATCGTCCCAATTTATAAAAAAGTTGGTAAAAAAAACAACCCAAACAACTTCAGACCGATTTCTATCTCCTCAGTATTCAGCGAAGTAATTGAAACTTATGTTAATAAACAACTTACTCAATATCTTCAAAACAATATGTTAATAAGCGAAATACAATATGGATTGATGTTTGATGTCATATCTTATGTTCAGAACACAGTTAGCAAAGGAAGAAAAGTAGCACTAGTATTTTTTGACCTAAGTAAGGCGTTTGACTTAATTGATAGAAAAATCATGCTCAGAATACTATTCGAATGCGGCATAAGGAATAAAGAATATAAGTGGTTCGAAACCTTAGTGAAAGACAACAATATGCAATGTGTGATAATGTTAAAAGTGAAATAGGTCATGTTGATTATGGAGTAATTCAGGGAACCTCTTTGGGGCCAGCTCTGTTTTCTTGTTATGTAAGCAGTTTCTTGAGTCTGAATCTGGTAGATAAAGCCTTCATGTATGTGGATGATCTTGTTGTAGTTTATTCAGAAAACAACCATTATGAACTGGAGTGGAAAATAAACAAGAACATGCAAATAATACATAACTGGATGTCGATGCACAAACTAGCAGTTAATGTAAATAAGACTAAATACATGTTAGTTAAATGTAAAGATGTTAACATACCTATTTATTACAATGAAGCTCAAATCGAAAAAGTGCAAAAATATAAGTAGTTGGGAAATTTGGTAGATTCGTAAAACAAGAAGAATAGTTGGGCTCTTCAGCAAACTAGGAAAAAGACCGCAGAAAATTAAAATGTCAATATACTATAGTATGTTTTATAGCACGTTGACGTATGGAACAGGTACATACACGTTCACGTTCATAGGTATATATAGGTAACACGTTCATTAAAAATATTAATAGTCTACAAATAATACAAAATAAAGCAATTAAAAATCTTTTTGAACTGAAAACTAAAACATCCTCCAACTATATCCATAAAAGCTACAATATATTAAAAGTAAGAGATTGTAAAGAACTAAGCCAAATTATGCACATTCACAATATCATAAACCAGAATATCAAAACAAATACCAAAATAGTTCCAAACAATGAAGTGACATCCTTATATTACATTCTAAGTACGGAAGTGGCCAGAGCCATACCGGAGTGCTCTGCAGGAGCTAGAATGTCGGAAGGCTCGTTTCTCGTCAAAACTTCAAGATGCTCGGTTTACTAGAACACCAAACGAATCGCAGTCCGGGAACAGGTAGAAGCTGTTGTGAAAGAAACTATGGGTTGTCCATGCTCCAGCATAGACCGGGACCAAGCGCCTGAACATTGCAGCAAAATTCTAGAGAAGTTATTGCAGCCGCGGCTACTATCGGCGATAAGGAATGCTGGTGACCTGTCCGAATGACAGTATGGATTCCAGCGAAAATGCTTCATTATTGAAGCTATACAACAGGGAATTGAAACCATAAGAAGGGCTGATGAGGGTAACCTGCAATCCCGACAGTTAGTCCTTCTCGTCACCCTTGACGTGAAAAACGCGTTCAATTCTGCAAAGAGGTATTAGAAGTGTTCAGAGTTCCCAAATACCTCAAGCGAATTATTCGGGATTACTTGCAACACAGATCATGACGGTCATGGCAGGGGCAGCTCAAGCGTCACACCTAGGACCTGACCTCTCCTTTGAAAGAGTCAGCTTGAATGGCTGTGCGAACGATGCGGAGAATAAGCACGTGGATGTTTGGTCGAGGGCTGGCTCTGGCGCTCACCAAAACAGAAATTGTTATTCTCACCAAAAAGAGCATCGACACCTTCTACCATTTATGTTAGTTGAGAAGCGCGCAGAGGCGAAATCTATTGCTATATACTTGGGGGTGATGATCGACCAAAAACTCACCTTCGGGCAGCACTTGCGGCGGATGGCTGACCAGTCGGAGGTCCAGGTCGCGAACTTGAGTAGAATCATGGCTAATACTCATGGGCCTAGCTCAAGTAAACGATGACTCCTAATGAAGAACGTGCAGTAGGCGTTGCTATATGGTGCGGAGGTCTGGGGCTATCGAATGCGGTTTGAATGGAACAGGAAAGGGCTAGCTTCTGTCCAGGGACGCGCTGCTCTGCGGATTGCCTGTCCCTACCGAACAGTCTCTAAAGCTGTCGTGCTCATAATTGCTGGAGTCATACCCGTTAGACTCTTGGGGTTGGAAAGGAAAAATATTTATAGGAGAAGAACGGCGATCAGACAAAATAGGGCGGCCGCGGATGAGAGAATCCGTACAATGAAAAAATTGCAAGAGCTCGGGGGCGCCGACCCTAAGACCCGATGGCTTATTCGGACTCTGCCACAGATAAAAAATTGGGTTAGTCGTAAGCTTGGGGAAGTAAACTACTACCTCCCGCAGTTCCTAGGCGTATATGGATGCTTTCGGCCGTACCTTCATAAGGTAAGAGTCGAGACACCTAACTGTTTCTATTGTGGGAGAAGCAGGGATGATGCAGAACATGGATTCTCCCATTGCGATCGATTAAATTTACTTTTGATGCAAAAGATCCACCGATAGTGAAACTAACACGTAAAGCAGTAGAAAAAATGAATAGTTTCAATCAAATTGGCTTACAGGGCATTATTCAATGTTTGCTGTTGATACAATAATTTTATATAAAAGTAAAAACACTAACCAACTTGAAGAAGACATTAATAGTGACTTATATAAAGTCAGTGAGTGGTTAAATAATAGCAGATTAACAATTAACGTAGCTACAACTGAGTTCTTATTATTTAAGCAAAAAAATAAGGAAAATATTAATTTATCAATCAACATCATTCAGCAACTGATAAAAAGAGTGAGATCAGCAAAATATTTAGGCTTAAACATTAATGAAGACCTGTCCTAGAAAATACACATTGAAAAATTAAAAAAAATTATAATTCAATAATTAGAGCAATTGGAAGGTACACTAAACTAAAAGAAAATGTTGCAAAGTTGGTATTTTATTCTTATATCCAGTCTAAAATACGATATTTAATGACAATTGGAGTTAGGATTGCAAAAACATTATAAACTCAGTTACAGTACTTACTAACAGAGCCATAAAAATCTTATACAGATAACCTTATCATTGCTCAAGAACATTGTTATATACTGTCGAACAAACAAGATTTTCGGAAAACTGTAAGCTCATTTACAGATTATCTAACAACTTAATCAAAAGTAATCTTAGACTACAAACAAATGCATCAATTCATAATTAGATCACAAGAAGTGAGGGAAATTTTCAACTGGGGACTCCTAGAACTGAAAGGGGTAAAAAAATGTTATGTTCAACTGTCTAAAAATTTTCAATGGTCTTCCCAACTGTAATATGTTTGATGTATAGTCATAAATTAGTTTTTTTTATTTCCTAACACCTTCTGATGAGAAAGATATGAGCATACTTAGAAAAATTTATGATGCAGAAAGTTTCTTCTCTTATTTTAACGGCAAGAAGAAATTGCCTGTCACCTGGCAAATCTAATTGCCTACTTTTCCGTATTATAACGGCACGGCAGGCCATTATTAAAATTATATATATAAGTTAAGAATTTGCCACTCCGGGATCGATAAAAAAAATAAATTTTAATTTAAAATTTTTTGTAAATTTTGTTATCTGAAAATGTTTTATTAAATAAAAAGATTAATTAAGTTAAAATTAAACCGTCTTTCTTTATTGACTATCAAATTAGAATTACCATAAAATAATTAAGTTTTTGATTGTCCAAATATTCTTACTTGCATTCACATGTTATTGCAACGTGATTTGCCGATGTGGGAAAATATGATTTTAATATTTCCCAACTGTTATAATTTTACTGATGTGACAAGTTGTTGCGAAATAATTAGGTGCGTTAACTTTTGAAAGTGGAATTTGACCTGGACAATAAATGTTATTAACTCTTCCCCTCTCAAAAATCGAATGGCATCATTCGATCACTGTCGAGGAAATGGTAACTTGTAAGGTGTTCTTTGTAGTGCGATTGGATGATGGTTGCTCGTAGTTTTTTTAACTGAATAATTAGGATCTACTTCATCTTGTTCCTTGGGTTTACTTGAATCAACTTGTCTATCTTCTTTTACGGGATGTTGATTATTGATGATTAATTTTTTCCTTTTCTTCTTTAAATTTATTGTTATAAGAAATATTATTATTATTATAACTGTGACTGTGCTTGGTGCAATACTTAATAAACTAATAATTTTGTCTTTGAATCTCTGCTTTTTTAAAATTTTAATTTCCTGCATGTTGTTGATGTGAACGTCCTTCAACATTTCTAATGATAGATGTTCGTGAAACTCTTATTTTATCATTTTTGGCTGGAGTAAAGGCGGTAATACTTTATTTGCCGTTAGTTCGCGTGATATGAAGGTTGTATTATTTATTGAAACGGTTGAATTTTTAAAAATTATTAAATATGTCCCTTTGATTGTTTTCGCTTCACCATTTGTGCTGATTGTGCCGTTAAACTGATTCAACAGGATTATTCCGTCGGTGATTTTTTCTACATTCGGTATATGATGTCCATTAGTGATATTACATGTTGAACGTTTCCCTTTTAAAATATTCGAAATGCAAGTAGAATTGGATATGTTTATAATATTTTCTTTATTACATAATAAAATTGAGCTAGTGCTCTTACAATCTTTTAAAATTCCATATACTTGGTTTTTATTTACTAAAATCCAATAAATTTATTAAAATCTGTTTTTACTATTGTATTACTATTTTTTATTAATCTTAAAGCTAAATTATCAAATATTTCATATTTCGTTAAAGGAATTTCAACAAGATAAAATAAATAAGTACCATTACAAATAATTTTTATATTACTATAATTTAGAGCGTCTTATGGTGTAGTATAAGGAAAATTTTCTTGATTCAATACTTTTGTAAGTATTGCTATTTCAGTTTTTGGTAGCAATACAGAATTTATAACCCCTGCTTTAGCCCAATGGACCGCGTAGTTGATATTGATAACTTCTTTCTTTAATAATTTTAATTTAAATCGAATTCTTTCATCATTTTGATCGCTAAATCCATTACGTGACCTAATATTTTCTATGATTGAATTTGTGACTTGTTTTATATTATTAATTTGGTCGCTAAACACCTTGTTTATGATTACTTGTGAATTGGTATTTTCCAAAACATCATGTAATTTGCTTTTAATCATCACAAAGTCCTTATGATCAGGAGTTCCAGCTATCCATTTCCATAAGCTTCCAACAGCATTGATAGCTCTTTTCTGTTTCTGGTGTACTTCGTATTCATCTAACAGATCCTGAATTTGTAAAAGTTCATGTTCCAAATAGGGATATAAGAAATTAGATTTAAATGTTATTACGGAAACTCAAGCATATTACTTTTTTTCCAGAACATCCGATTAATATTTCAAAAAAATGGAGTAAGCGATCAATACCAACGTTAATTCTTTGAAAGATTTAAAAATTTGACTTACTTATTTAATCCTGTTTTACAAATATAATTATCACTTACTTTTCTTTTAATATAAGTTTTATTATTATTTTTGTTTTTTTATTATTCTTTTACAACTAATGTAATAATATTATGATTATTGTCTATAAATATAATAAAATTTAGTAAAAATATAATAGAAAATTAAAGTCATATAATTTTATTACAAAATTTTTCTTTTATTTATTTAATTCCTTTAAGAAATCTTTATTTATTTACAATTATTAATTTTTATTTATTTAGTCAAAATAATTTCTTAATTTGTTAAAAAATTTAGTTATTTAAGAATTTTAATTATAATATTTTATTTTTTTAACATAAATATGATAAAACTTATTTAAAGTATATTATTTAAAAAGTAATATGTAGTAAAAATATAATTAAATTCGCGGTAAACTTCAAGCATATGGAATTTTTTTTCTAATAAATTTTATTTCTTATTTTATTTCTATTTTACTCTATTTTAAAATTTTGTTTTATAATTTTTAAAATTTTTTTCTATTTAAATGTTACTTTATAATAAAAATTTTAATAAAAAAAAAATTTCTTAAAATTATGAGATCTGTTAAAAAAAAAAAAATTTATTATTTAATGAAACGATCGTTATTTTTATTTTTTAATTACAATTTTCAAAGTTTAAAATTTTATTTTTGATTCTTATATTTTTCTTTTATTTTTAATTTTTGTTATTTTTCTTTACCTTTTGTAAAATTTATATAATGAAGGTTGATTTTCACACTTTTCTCTCTTTATATAGAGATACTTGTTGACGTATGAATCAACTTTTGTAAAATTTATATAATGAAGGTTGATTTTCACACTTTTCTCTCTTTATATAGAGATACTTGTTGACGTATGAATCAACTATGATTATATTAATAAAAACAAATTTATTTTTTGATATTGGAAATTTTGCGATTCTGTGCCCAAAGCAGCCTCACTTTGGGTAAATTAAGGCTTGATTCACAAAATTCAAAACACAAAAATATTTATTTTTCTATATTATTATTTTTTCTTTTAATATAATTTTATTTTTAATATAATTTTAATTTTTCTTCACTTTAGTATAATTTTCTTCATATAAAAAAATTTTTCTCTTTGGAGATCTACTAAGGGGCCTCGTTTCCTAACCCTTCTTGCTGGTAAGATTTCGCATAGAAATTTATCCTACTTGCTGCGCGATTTAAAGTGCAGTGTTTGGACCAAGTGCTCACCTGTCTTTATTATAATATTAAAATTGCAAAAAAAAATATTTTTATTACCTTGTTATTAATATTGTTAGTGTGTTAATAATGTTAGTAGAAAAAGTTTTTTTTTTTTTTAGATTTAGACGTAGATTTGTCTTATTATTATTAATTTCTTTTACTTTGTAGCAATATAATTTTTGTTAATGTCTTTTTTTCTTTTATTTTATTTTAAGAGTTTATTAAAATTTTTCCTTTCTTTTAATTAACTGCTCGATTTCAAATTAATTGTTTTTAACTGTTCAATTTCGAATTTTCACTAAATGTTTTTTTTTCTTATTGTTTATTTTGTTTGAAATAATTTTTTTGGTTTACACTTTTACACTACACCGATAAATCTAATGATCCCTGCTCGGGCCACTCCGGGATCAATAAAAAAATAAATTTTTATTTAAAACTTTTTGTAAATTTTGTTAACTGAAAATGTTTTATTAAATAAAAAGATTAATTAATTTAAAATTAAACCGTCTTTCTTTATTGACTATCAAATTAGAATTACCATAAAATAATAAAGTTTTTGATTATCCAAATATTCTTACTTGCATTCACATGTTATTGCAACGTGATTTGCCGATGTGGGAAAATATGATTTTAATATTTCCCAACTGTTATAATTTTACTGATGTGACAAGTTGTTGCGAATAATTAGGTGCGTTAACTTTTGAAAGTGGAATTTGACCTGGACAATAAATGTTATTAACTTATATATATAGCTATTAATTTTGTACATTCTTGCAAAGTGAATTGCTGGTTTGTACAAATTAATAGTATAAAGTTATAAACTATTTAGTTTTGTGATATGATTTATCTGATTTTATTTTACAAAAGTAAAGCCTTATATACTATTTGGATTTTACCAAATCCAATACAAATTATTATCAAAGACAATAAATTATAATATTTTATATGGGACAAAAGAAAAGAATATTTTATATTGGGACAAGCAATATCTTGACCTAGAATTCATTTACAATGTAATTACCATATGTACAAATTATCATCCAAAATATTATTATCGAAAATACATTATTTTCATGCGATCGGATTACTTATTTAAAAATATAGTACAAAAATTGTAACCCGATCATCTTTATTTATTTTCATTCAATATTTATACTAAACAAGTCAATGCACTTGTTATTGTAAAATACAAACAGATGTTAGCAATTGAAAATTATGACCATACAAAAAGTTAGGTCAGCATTATTGTTATTAGATAATAATTTTATTTTTAAAGTTATTTTGGTGATTGCAGTTTTGGTAATTACAGTACAGTCCAGATATACTACACAACAATATATTGATCCCGGAGTCGCAAATTCTTAACTGGCGCCCGAGGAGGGATCATTAGATTTACCGGTGTAGTGTAAAAGTGTAAACCAAAAAAATTATTTCAAACAAAATAAACAATAAGAAAAAAAAACATTTAGTGAAAATTTGAAATTGAACAGTTAAAAACAATTAATTTGAAATCGAGCAGTTAATTAAAAGAAAGGAAAAATTTTAATAATTTAAATAAAGAAAAAAAAACATTAACAAAAATTATATTGCTACAAAGTAAAAGAAATTAATAATAATAAGACAAATCTACGAATAATTGCATAAAAAAAAAAAAAAAAAACTTTTTCTACTAACATTATTAACACACTAACAATATTAATAACAAGGTAATAAAAATATTTTTTTTTGCAATTTTAATATTATAATAAAGACAGGTGAGCACTTGGTCCAAACACTGCACTTTAAATCGCGCAGCAAGTAGGATAAATTTCTATGCGAAATCTTACCAGCAAGAAGGGTTAGGAAACGAGGCCCCTTAGTAGATCTCCAAAGAGAAAAATTTTTTTATATGAAGAAAATTATACTAAAGTGAAGAAAAATTAAAATTATATTAAAAATAAAATTATATTAAAAGAAAAAATAATAATATAGAAAAATAAATATTTTTGTGTTTTGAATTTTGTGAATCAAGCCTTAATTTACCCAAAGTGAGGCTGCTTTGGGCACAGAATCGCAAAATTTCCAATATCAAAAAATAAATTTGTTTTTATTAATATAATCATAGTTGATTCATACGTCAACAAGTATCTCTATATAAAGAGAGAAAAGTGTGAAAATCAACCTTCATTATATAAATTTTACAAAAGTTGATTCATACGTCAACAAGTATCTCTATATAAAGAGAGAAAAGTGTGAAAATCAGATATGCCCCAAACAAAAGAATATTCAAAAAAAGTTTGAAAGCATTGTACCAAGGAAATTGATTAGTTATAAAAAAAAAAAATAGAAAATAAAAAAATAAAATTATTAAAAATTATAAAATTTAAAAAATTAAATGTAAAGTTAATTATAAAATATATATTAATCTAATATTAAACAATATTGTATTATTTTGTATTAGATGTAAGTTAGTTTTTAAGAGAGATTTATACCAGTTTTTTTTTACTCTCTATCTCTACTGAAAAAATAAAAATAAAAAAAAATATGTGTTATATATGAAATTACTACAGATTTTTTTATTTATATGACCTGACCGGGGTTTGAACCCAAGACCCTCCGATTGAAAGGCTGGCGACTTAACCACTACAATACTAGTTATAAGACTTTATCATCTTTTGTAAGATTTCAGAAGCCTAGCTTCATTAAGTTCCAAGAGGTGCAAGAAGCCTGAACCGGGTGCACTAGACCAACCATATTTTACAAAAGTTGTTGGCTTGTAACTTATCACCTTTGCACTAAATTTAAGACACCTCTATACCTTCTATAGAGATTCAGCTTTAAAATTAACTAGTATCATAAAATTTTCTCCATCATAAAAATTCCAGCTTAATTGTGGAAAATTAAAGCCACCGCAGAATAATAATTCTTAAGTGGCATTCATAAGTTGATTAAGAAATCAAGAGCAAAAATTATGGTAGGTATCTGTACTTGAATTAGGAGGAATATAACAATAACAAATAAAGATAAGTTTCTCTTCAATCTTGAATTTGACCACTATGAGCTCAATTTCAGAAATCTCTGGTATAAAGAATTTCAACAGAATCGAAGGTATTTTAAAAAGCTATAAGTACGCCGCCACCTTTGGCAACAACAGACTTGTTATGTAAAAACTGATCATTATTGTATCTGTCTTTAGCAAAAACTGAATAAGAGTGATTAAAAAGTTCAAGATAATTAACTGAATTATTAAGCCAAGTTTCAGTTAAAATATAAAAATAAGTCTACTCGTAGCTAGAGTCTTAGAAATACGAAAAATATTCGATGTTTTAGTTCGAAGACCATTTTGGTAATAAAAAGAAATTAAAGTGTTAGAGAAGATAATGGATTTATTATTAGAGTTACCTGTTAAATTTATTAAACAATTAGTTGGAATGAAAAAATTTCCTATGATTACCTTTCGTTCTTTGTACGTGGTGGAAGCTTTTACTTTCGTAAGCTTCAAAATCAGCTTTAACAACATTTTCTTAAATTTGAAGAGTGTCGTGATATTTACAATTAATTCATAATAATTTTAACAATTCCTTGCAATTAGAAGGCAAAACTTCTTGTTGAATTAAAACTTGAGTACTTGTTTTTGTTTTACCATCCATACATACATAATCTTCTTCCTTATATAAATAAGATAAGAAAAGCATGACATTCTCATAAATTTTAGAGTACCTTAGACAAGAATATACGTTATCACTATTTTAAATATTATTTTGCGTTAACCTTATAATTCGAAGTCTAACGGATTAACGAAGTTTGCTGACGACCTTACAGAAGACTGTGAAATTGGGCTGATAGAAGTGGATGATGTTGCAGGCGCTAAGAGTTGAGTGAATTTGTGATTATTGTTGGAAGAAGTAGGGGGAAGTTGCTGATTCTTATTGTTATCATTTTTGTTTTCAATATTATTAGGTGTAAAACTTGAATGCGCATTATCAGAAATAGATGACATTGAACGCAAAGAAAAGTATTTAAATGAAAATGAAATGAAATGAAGTTTGCGGCTTATTATTGTAATTAATTTCATTTTGATTATTATTTTTGTATTTTTGATATATTTAAGCTTAAGGGCAATTTTATAGTATAGTGTCAATAAGAAAGAGGGAGAAAAATGATTATGTTTTTATGACAATTTTATGGTATTTTTTGAGAGATAAAATTTACATAACCTTAAAATATTTATATTTTATATATCACTTTTTATTTTTTCTTTATTTCAAGTTTAGATTATACGTAAATTAAAAAAAATAAAATAATACATACATTAAGACTAATTCAATAACTTAAAACTAAATTAAAAGTTGGTATTTAATAGAGATCTTAGCAAAAGCTGTCTGATCTCGCTAGTATTTTTAAATTATTTTGAAGACATTACAAAATTTATTATTTTATTTATAAATTTTAAAATTCATTTTTCATTTTTCAAATTTTCAATACATATTTTATACCAAATTTTTTATTTTTATTACGATCTTAACATTTAATATTATGGTAAGCTATAGGTACTGCCTTTATTTTAATTTGTTATTATTATTATTTGAATTTATATTTATTATTAATCAAAAATTTTCTTTTCATTATTCAAATATAAGTAGTTTTCTTTTTGTTTTTTCTTTTAATAGTTTATATACTAACATTTAAAATAAATTCTTTTAATTTCTTTTTAAAGATTCTTAAGGAATCAATTTGTTTTAGCACGTTTGATAATTCATTATAATATAGTTTTAAGTATTTATAGAGACAGTTATTATTTTGTTGATTATTTTTAAACAATGTAAGGTAGAAATTTGATTTTTTGCGCAAGTTATGTGATCATCCAATCACACCACCCAATCTTACATTACGCAACAGCACGTGTATAAGCAACATTTAACAATTAAATTAAATTCAAATAAAACAGCATATTACAATACATTAACCTTTATTAAAATCAATTGTTACTTAAATTTATGGATTATAATTATGTATCAATTACAATATGTGAACTTTAAAATTTAACTTTCTCATAATATTATTTCCTGTTTGTCAATAATATTTTAATAATTTTGTATAATTAATTGGTTAGATTGCACCTTTTAAAGTATATAAAAACCATGTAAAATATAATAAAATTAATAAAGTTTGGATAAAGGAATAAAGAAAAACTTTTGATATAAAATTAAATTGTTTTTTTTAAAGCTTTCGTGACCGAAATACTTAAGTGGCGCAGTCGGTTGGATCCACAAACAGTGATCCTTCATAAAATTTACAACGGGTAATTGTAAATTATAAAGTGTACTAAATAAAAGACATTTTTTTTTTTACTATTAATTTAATAAATAAAATTATAAATTAACTTTAATATCAAAACTGTGTTTAAAATTTAATATTAAAATCATAATAATAAAAAAAAAAATATTACAAAAAAAAAATTTTTATAACAAGGGAATATTGTTATACAAATTTGTGAAACTTTTAAAATTTTAAAACAACAAGGGAACATTGTGAAAATTTAAATATTTCTCAAGTTCAAAAAGAAAATAAAAAAAATATACATCTAAACATTATTATATACATACACTACACAATACACAATACACTTCTGGAAAGATCAACCGCTGAACTTCAGTTCTTTGAATAGGATCCTATATAAGAAGAACCTACAATCTAGATACGTGCAATGAATATTTTTTTTCTCGTGGTCACGTAAGTCAAAAGTTTTACTACTATCCTACTTCCTTTCTTAATTCAATCCTTACAATAAAATAAAATATATATTAAAATTTTAAATTAAAAATTATTATAAAAAAAAAAAAATTTTTTTTAAATTTAATAAAAAGAAATATTTTAAATAAAGTACTAAAGTACATAAAATAATATTTTCACTATGATTCAAGCCTATTCTTTGACACCTAAGGTGAGGCTGCCTTAGGCACTGTAAGCAACAAAAAAAAAAGGAAAAAAAAAACATTTTGTTTTTATTTACAAATAATAAATTAAATAAATAAATAAATATATTTTCAATAAATAAATTGTTTGAAATCATAAATAAATTCTTTAAAAATATATAAATTTTTATTACTTTTCTTTTAAAATCAAATTAAATAAATAAATAAATATATTTGTTTTAAATAAATAGATTATTTTATTAATATATAAATTAATTAAATAAATAAATACATTTAAATAAATAAATTTTTTAACAAAAAAAAAAAAAATTTAAATTGTTTCAAAGTATGTATATATAAATTTTATTATTATACCCTACACATTAAGTATAGGGTATATTAACTTTGATATGGTGTTTGTAACCACCAAAAGGAAGTGAGTTAGATATAGACATCTATATATATCATGAATCAGGATCATCTCCTGAGTCGATTTAGCAATGTCCGTCTGTCCGTCCGTCCGTCCTTCCGTCCGTACGCACGATAACTCAAAAAATAATGATGCTATCTTGATGAAATTTATACTGTAGGTTAACAATGACAAAGGTATGGCAAGGATTGTAAATGGGCGAAATCGGACCATGCTTTCGGGTACCTCCCATACAACTCCCAAAACCGAATACGCATATCTTCGAAATTAATAAAGATAGAAACTTAAAATTTTGTACGAGATTGTGTTTTCCCGAATCCCTGATATCTCTAAAATTTGAGATGAATTGCAGTGGTTCTTCGGCTACCTTCCATACAAATCCAAAAACCGAACAAGCATATATTCGAAATTAATAAAGATACAAACTTAAAATTTGGTACTAGGGTGTTGTTTCCTGAATCCTTTATTTGTCGAAAAATTGAGATGAATTGGAGGAGCTGTTCGGGTACCTCCCATACAACTCCCAAAACCAAACAAGCTTATTTTCGAAATTAATAAAGATAGGAACTTCAAATTTGATACGAGGGTGCTTTTTCCTAAATCCCTGATTTGCCTAAAATTTGAGATGAATTGGAATGGTCGTTCGGGTACCTCCCATACAACTCCCAAAACCGAACAAGCATATCTTTATTAAAATTAATAAATATAGAAACTGCAAATTTGATACGAGGGTGTTGTTTCCTGAATCCCTGATTTGCCTAAAATTTCAGATGAATTGGAATGGTTGTTCGGGTATCTTCCACACAACTCCCAAGACCGAACAAGCATATCTTTGAAATTAATAAATATAAAAACTTGAAATTTGATATAAGAGTATTCTACCCTGTTCTGATGATGTCTCTAAAATTTGAGATGAATTGGGGTGGTGGTCCGGGTGCCTTCACATATTTCCCAAAACCTTACAAGCATATCTTCGAATTTAATAAAGATAGAAACCTGAAATTTTGTACAAAGGTTGTAACAGCGTTTATTTTTTTTTAGCTTATATTAAATACCTAACTAAAATAACTTATGGATTTTTAATTTAATTTGAATTTTTTAGGTGTAGAGTATAAATAAGTCGGTTGCATCGACTTACTGTTACATTTACTTGTTTTTCTATTTGTTTTAAATAAATAAATTGTTTTCAAATTATAAATAAAAGTAGTATGGATATGCCGGTTCCGGTGCAGGAGGAGCTTTTTAAAGCTTTTGGTCCTCCTAAAAGTATGCAAAAAATTATTTGCATACACTCGTCCAAAAAGTATTCAAAATTAGTAAAAAGGATTGTGTCTTTGATATTTTAAATTTAAAAAGCTATAGTGCTGAATATTTTAAATTAGGATAAAAATATGAAAAGTTTAATTATTATTAAAGTTTAAACATATTTACCAAAAATCAAATTTACATTCTATTATAACAATTTGAGTTCTCCTAACCTTATGCAAAAAAATTAGTAGGATGAAGATATGAAAAGTTTTCAAAGTTTGGTTTAAAAGTTTTTAAAGTTTATTATTATTAAAGTTTATTAATTATTCTAAATTTAACTTTGTGGTTACTACATCAGTTATATTTTAATTTGTAATTTAAAAGGCTAAAGCTATAGTGCTGAATATTCTAAATTAGGTTGAAAATGTGAAAAGTTTTTAAAGTTTGGGTTTAAAAATTTCAAATTTTGAATAGGTACATAAAGAAATGTATACAAAATAATTTTAAATGAAATGTTTTGTTATAATAAATATATTATTTATAAAATAAAGTTTTGAGTTAAACGGTTGAAATATAATGAAATATTATGAACTTTGAGAAGTTTTATAGTTAAATTAAAATATAAATAACCAGATAAATTTGAATTTTATCTAAATTTTTACTGTCAATTTATATATTTTTATATTTAAGAAACGTTTTTTATTTGTCTCTGGTTTTATTTAAAGTTTTCAACAGCTTAAAAACTTCGTTAAGCTAAAAATTATTGAACACACTTAAGATTTGGTTTTTTTTTTGTAATAATAAAAAACAAGTTTGTTCCTGTTGGTTTAAATAATATATTTTTTTTCTTTTTATTCATCTTTAAATAATATTTTTTTTATTAAAACTAAACTAACAAAAACTTGATTTATTTTTTTTTTTTACAATTATTGCTCAATGTGTTTAACGCATATGTGTTTATTTTATCTGCGATTACATTTCTTTAATTATCTAATGAACTTAAAGCTACTTTATTTAAATGCTGTGTATAAATTGTATGTAAATGTGATCTAAATATTTTCATTTCTCTTAAACAAACTTCATTTTTTAACAAACAATTTTTATAGTTATCTAACGTTAAACTATTGACAATATATGTTTTTATTCCTTTTGCTTTTTTAACAGTTTTATTTTCATGTGTTTGAAGAAAATACATTTTAGATTTTAATCCTATAAATTCAGAAAAATTTTTCCATTAAATTCATCTTTAAAAAGAACAAGAACTTTTTTTATTCAATAGAGGGAAATTAAATAAATTGTCAGATGGATAATCGGATGTATCAAAACGTTGTGGTATATCACTGTATATGTCAGCGTAAAAATCATCTGTCTGTATAGTGTAAATAAAACTGTCAGTGTATGTGTAATTTAAAAAATCTTTACTGCCATATTTATGTTTAATGTAATCATAATGAAAATCATAATAAGTATTTTAGATTGTTCTAGTACTGTAAATCCTAAATATATAGGTTTATCATAATATACATTTGTATGATTAAGCTGAACGGCTATCAAGTTTTCAGTGAATCTACAGTGGCTATGATATTTGGTTTTGCTATTAATACTCGTGCACCTAAATGTCTTACTTGACTTTCCCAAGAGGTTGCTATTTTAACATTTTTTCTTTTATCTACATTTTCCATGGTTTTACCGAAAACGGCATTATTCATTAATTTAAAATAATCTTTTTCGAAAGCATTTTTAGCAACTGACCTACCTATGTGAGTTATTTAAATAAATATATTTTTTTAACCAATTGCTTTGTGTGAATTTTAGCACTATATAAATTTTCTTAAGAATTATACCGTTTCGAAGACAATATTTTAAATTTCGATAATGGATTATGTATTTGTGTTTGTTTGTTAAGTCACCTAAGAGTTTGGGAATTTTACCTGTTGGTGGAACTTTGTTTTCAGCACAAAAAGGAAAATCATTGTGCAAATCATGTAAATGTTGTGGGTAATCTAAATCCACTTCTAACACGTAACCAGTTTCCGAATCATCGGCAACTGAAAGCACATCAATATTTTCAGTAACGTCAACCCACTGAAAATCTTTATGTGGTAAATATTGGATCATTGCCCATCCATATAAATTGTTAGCGTCTTCATATACTATGTATTTGGAAGGTTCGTTTCTTTTATAAGATTCTCCCGTGAATTTATTATTTGCTACTGAATGTCTAAGTGAGTACTGACAAATTCCACCATGTATCCCTTTTTTAAAGAAATTATACATATCAATATCAGTTAATAATTTTAATTTGATATCCGTGTATTTCAACATAGCTGCCCATGGCAAACCTGGGGTAGTACAAAAATTTGCAGGATCTAAAGAATAGATTTTGTAACATATTTTTCGAAAGTTTTCAAAAACATCAGTCAAAATAAGCACACCTGTTTTAAGGTAAAGTTTTAAATAGTCCCATAAGTTTTGACAATCAAACGTATTCCATACATTAATTGCATGAAGGTAGTCTTCATCAGAACATGATGTGTTTGTCATATGATTGATAAAAGCTTCTTGTGAAGGTAAACTTCTTTCATCAAGTCGTTCAATTTAAATACTCATAGGGAAAAACTCCCTTTCCAGTCATAAGTTTAATTTTTTCATTATTATTGAATTCTTTTTTTATATGAAACAAATAGCTTTCATTTAAATTTTTACATGAAGAATCAAGGCTAGAAGCCATAAATCTAAAGCTATCGAGAAAACGTAAATAAAATGAATGATTTTTATCTATTGTAATTTTTTTAGATAATGAAATATAACGTTCTTTATTCAAAGGAATGACACCAATATGCCCATTCACTTCGTTTAGTTCTTTAAATAAAAAATGGCAATCATAGCCGAAAAAATTGTAAAAAAATATACGAAAAAAATGTGGACGCCTATATAATAAATTACATTTAGAATGAGCGGGTCCTCTATAATTACCAGTAAAGTAACAATGGTCTCTAATTCTATCATTAAAAGCTAAATGCTTACCACATATGTGACAATTTTCCTGAATTAATTGTTGAAGCTGCTCATCAAGTGTTAATAGATTCATTGGCTTTGGCATCATAAATATATTTTTATATAATTCACTACATGTTTTTGTTAACGATATGACAAATTCCTTAGCACAGTTAGCTCCAACAAACTCTTTGTAACAGCTTTGATTATCATCAAAAGAACATTTAATGTAGTAGGAGAAAGCTACTGGAACATGTTGATGGATATTTGTTGTTGAAGACATCATTGGATTAGAACTGCATGTTGCAATAGGTTGTAAAATACTCTCAGCATCAGCATAAATAACAAAAGGTGTTTCTAATTGTTGTTGATAATTTTTAAACTCGAGTGTATTTTTCTCAATAGATGGAAGTTTTGTAACGACTTTATTGCACTCAATTTTATGTAAATCACGCTGTTGTAATGTATGAAAATGTTGCAAACACATATTACAAATATAAATTGCATGTATATGTTTTGTTACAGAACTACTTATTAACCTTGATAAATTTTTAATATAAACAAAATGAAATTTATCATCCTTTTCCAATAGCAATAAATTTACATGGTATTTTTTTTCTGATTTTGTTAAATAGAATGGTCCTACAACCTCATATTTTTTATTAATAACTTCCAGTCCAAATAAATTAATACTTATTTCACTATTTAGTTCTTCAAATAAATTTAACTCGTTCAATTTAGCTGGAAATTGCATAGTGCTAAAATTAAGCTGTTGTACATCACCAAACTCTAGCTCGACTATGGGTAGAGAAATATTATTAAGTTTATATGAAGATGTTTGTTCAGCATTTTGAATGCAAGTTTGTAAAGCTGATACTAAACACCACTTGAAACACAAGTTGTCTTTATTTTGAATATTAACGCATGCTTTTTTGTCTTCTATGCTTTTCGGTAGTTTAATATAACTAGACACACGTATTGGTTCAAATTTATTGATATTTATTTCAATATGTAAAATCCTGATTAACGCCCAACCACTGTATTTTTCTTGGAAGTCTTCTGCTTGTTGTTGAATAAGTTCTTTAGCCTTTTCAAAAAAATCATTAAGATCATCTGCTTGTGTAATACTAAACATTCGAGTTTGAAAAGATTTGATTGATATATTTTCAAACTCTTCTTTTGTTGGTTTTATATATTCACCAAAAAGCTCAAAATTTACTTTTATAGCGTTGTGCTTTTTTAATGATTGCATCAATAATTCAATTATATCGGTCTGAGCCTTTTCCAGAAAGTTTGATGGGTTTAGTATGCTTTCATCATCATTATCTCTAATAAACGTTTCTATTCTATTTTGGAAACATTCATCAATATGTCTAACATTAGATCTAATTACTTCTGCTGCATTACTTTTATGTTTATTTGTTCGGATGTGGTAGTTCCACAAAGTGGTAGTAACGTTTGATTTGCACTTACTGCAAAATTTTACATTTTCCAAATTTTTTTGATGTCTCTTTTTATGTCTTAATAAACTATCATTTCTATTAAATGATTTTTTACATATTTCACAATTATGTTTTAATTGTGTTTCACATTTATAACTTTTTAAATTGTCAGATCTTGTGAACACTTTTTCACATTTATCACATTGCAATTTAATTCTTTTGTTTTCTGAACTCATTTTTATTTTTTATTTTTTTTTTGTTAGTGTCCTTTTCTTATATTAAAACGATATTAATTTAGTCTATAAATGACTTTAACTTAGTCTTAAATTTCGTGATTTAACACGTAAACTCAAGAAGTTAATTGTATATATATACAAATTTTTCTAATTCTATATAGATAAACCGAAACTAACTTGATTGCATAATTTGAATGTATATATATATAACATATCAGAACATAAAAGGAATATTGAGTTTTTCTAATGAATTACTACAATGCTGCATATTAATCAAATTATTACAAAATTGAAACTATATACCAACAAAGTCATGATGTGGAAAATTGCACTTGCACTTTTCATAATAGATGTTGAAGTATTTAAGATATACACAAAATTTTTTATATTATTTTATCATAACACTATATAAAAAAGTGAAAGGAATATTTAATTTTCAATAAAAAAAAAATATAAATATTTAAAACCTGTAAAATTAAAATAAAAAAAAAAAAAAAAATGTATGTCTAACTTCCATATGTATTTACAAAATTAATTTGTGTAAATAATATCTAATGAATGCAACAAAGTTGCAGGATTATTCTTAATAACTTTTTTTATTTTTTTAGGTAGTTACGTTTTCTAACCACAAAATCAATAATCAATATAAATTAATGAAACAACAACAACTTGACAAATACATAATTTATGCTTTATTTAGTATGTAGAAAAACTCTGTTAAATTATAAAATAATAATAATAAATATGTACTAACCAGTGCTGCATCATATTAGAAAAAAAATTTACTAAATAAAAAACGTGCTGTCTGGGACATGTGTGTGTTAAAAGTTTTAAGTATAATATATTTTTTTTCTTTTTATTCATCTTTAAATAATATTTTTTTTATTAAAACTAAACTAACAAAAACTTGATTTATTTTTTTTTTTACAATTATTGCTCAATGTGTTTAACGCATATGTGTTTATTTTATCTGCGATTACATTTCTTTAATTATCTAATGAACTTAAAGCTACTTTATTTAAATGCTGTGTATAAATTGTATGTAAATGTGATCTAAATATTTTCATTTCTCTTAAACAAACTTCATTTTTTAACAAACAATTTTTATAGTTATCTAACGTTAAACTATTGACAATATATGTTTTTATTCCTTTTGCTTTTTTAACAGTTTTATTTTCATGTGTTTGAAGAAAATACATTTTAGATTTTAATCCTATAAATTCAGAAAAATTTTTCCATTAAATTCATCTTTAAAAAGAACAAGAACTTTTTTTATTCAATAGAGGGAAATTAAATAAATTGTCAGATGGATAATCGGATGTATCAAAACGTTGTGGTATATCACTGTATATGTCAGCGTAAAAATCATCTGTCTGTATAGTGTAAATAAAACTGTCAGTGTATGTGTAATTTAAAAAATCTTTACTGCCATATTTATGTTTAATGTAATCATAATGAAAATCATAATAAGTATTTTAGATTGTTCTAGTACTGTAAATCCTAAATATATAGGTTTATCATAATATACATTTGTATGATTAAGCTGAACGGCTATCAAGTTTTCAGTGAATCTACAGTGGCTATGATATTTGGTTTTGCTATTAATACTCGTGCACCTAAATGTCTTACTTGACTTTCCCAAGAGGTTGCTATTTTAACATTTTTTTCTTTTATCTACATTTTCCATGGTTTTACCGAAAACGGCATTATTCATTAATTTAAAATAATCTTTTTCGAAAGCATTTTTAGCAACTGACCTATGTGAGTTATTTAAATAAATATATTTTTTTAACCAATTGCTTTGTGTGAATTTTAGCACTATATAAATTTTCTTAAGAATTATACCGTTTCGAAGACAATATTTTAAATTTCGATAATGGATTATGTATTTGTGTTTGTTTGTTAAGTCACCTAAGAGTTTGGGAATTTTACCTGTTGGTGGAACTTTGTTTTCAGCACAAAAAGGAAAATCATTGTGCAAATCATGTAAATGTTGTGGGTAATCTAAATCCACTTCTAAAACGTAACCAGTTTCCGAATCATCGGCAACTGAAAGCACATCAATATTTTCAGTAACGTCAACCCACTGAAAATCTTTATGTGGTAAATATTGGATCATTGCCCATCCATATAAATTGTTAGCGTCTTCATATACTATGTATTTGGAAGGTTCGTTTCTTTTATAAGATTCTCCCGTGAATTTATTATTTGCTACTGAATGTCTAAGTGAGTACTGACAAATTCCACCATGTATCCCTTTTTGAAAGAAATTATACATATCAATATCAGTTAATAATTTTAATTTGATATCCGTGTATTTCAACATAGCTGCCCATGGCAAACCTGGGGTAGTACAAAAATTTGCAGGATCTAAAGAATAGATTTTGTAACATATTTTTCGAAAGTTTTCAAAAACATCAGTCAAAATAAGCACACCTGTTTTAAGGTAAAGTTTTAAATAGTCCCATAAGTTTTGACAATCAAACGTATTCCATACATTAATTGCATGAAGGTAGTCTTCATCAGAACATGATGTGTTTGTCATATGATTGATAAAAGCTTCTTGTGAAGGTAAACTTCTTTCGTCAAGTCGTTCAATTTAAATACTCATAGGGAAAAACTCCCTTTCCAGTCATAAGTTTAATTTTTTCATTATTATTGAATTCTTTTTTTATATGAAACAAATAGCTTTCATTTAAATTTTTACATGAAGAATCAAGGCTAGAAGCCATAAATCTAAAGCTATCGAGAAAACGTAAATAAAATGAATGATTTTTATCTATTGTAATTTTTTTAGATAATGAAATATAACGTTCTTTATTCAAAGGAATGACACCAATATGCCCATTCACTTCGTTTAGTTCTTTAAATAAAAAATGGCAATCATAGCCGAAAAAATTGTAAAAAAATATACGAAAAAAATTTGGACGCCTATATAATAAATTACATTTAGAATGAGCGGGTCCTCTATAATTACCAGTAAAGTAACAATGGTCTCTAATTCTATCATTAAAAGCTAAATGCTTACCACATATGTGACAATTTTCCTGAATTAATTGTTGAAGCTGCTCATCAAGTGTTAATAGATTCATTGGCTTTGGCATCATAAATATATTTTTATATAATTCACTACATGTTTTTGTTAACGATATGACAAATTCCTTAGCACAGTTAGCTCCAACAAACTCTTTGTAACAGCTTTGATTATCATCAAAAGAACATTTAATGTAGTAGGAGAAAGCTACTGGAACATGTTGATGGATATTTGTTGTTGAAGACATCATTGGATTAGAACTGCATGTTGCAATAGGTTGTAAAATACTCTCAGCATCAGCATAAATAACAAAAGGTGTTTCTAATTGTTGTTGATAATTTTTAAACTCGAGTGTATTTTTCTCAATAGATGGAAGTTTTGTAACGACTTTATTGCACTCAATTTTATGTAAATCACGCTGTTGTAATGTATGAAAATGTTGCAAACACATATTACAAATATAAATTGCATGTATATGTTTTGTTACAGAACTACTTATTAACCTTGATAAATTTTTAATATAAACAAAATGAAATTTATCATCCTTTTCCAATAGCAATAAATTTACATGGTATTTTTTTTCTGATTTTGTTAAATAGAATGGTCCTACAACCTCATATTTTTTATTAATAACTTCCAGTCCAAATAAATTAATACTTATTTCACTATTTAGTTCTTCAAATAAATTTAACTCGTTCAATTTAGCTGGAAATTGCATAGTGCTAAAATTAAGCTGTTGTACATCACCAAACTCTAGCTCGACTATGGGTAGAGAAATATTATTAAGTTTATATGAAGATGTTTGTTCAGCATTTTGAATGCAAGTTTGTAAAGCTGATACTAAACACCACTTGAAACACAAGTTGTCTTTATTTTGAATATTAACGCATGCTTTTTTGTCTTCTATGCTTTTCGGTAGTTTAATATAACTAGACACACGTATTGGTTCAAATTTATTGATATTTATTTCAATATGTAAAATCCTGATTAACGCCCAACCACTGTATTTTTCTTGGAAGTCTTCTGCTTGTTGTTGAATAAGTTCTTTAGCCTTTTCAAAAAAATCATTAAGATCATCTGCTTGTGTAATACTAAACATTCGAGTTTGAAAAGATTTGATTGATATATTTTCAAACTCTTCTTTTGTTGGTTTTATATATTCACCAAAAAGCTCAAAATTTACTTTTATAGCGTTGTGCTTTTTTAATGATTGCATCAATAATTCAATTATATCGGTCTGAGCTTTTTCCAGAAAGTTTGATGGGTTTAGTATGCTTTCATCATCATTATCTCTAATAAACGTTTCTATTCTATTTTGGAAACATTCATCAATATGTCTAACATTAGATCTAATTACTTCTGCTGCATTACTTTTATGTTTATTTGTTCGGATGTGGTAGTTCCACAAAGTGGTAGTAACGTTTGATTTGCACTTACTGCAAAATTTTACATTTTCCAAATTTTTTTGATGTCTCTTTTTATGTCTTAATAAACTATCATTTCTATTAAATGATTTTTTACATATTTCACAATTATGTTTTAATTGTGTTTCACATTTATAACTTTTTAAATTGTCAGATCTTGTGAACACTTTTTCACATTTATCACATTGCAATTTAATTCTTTTGTTTTCTGAACTCATTTTTATTTTTTATTTTTTTTTTGTTAGTGTCCTTTTCTTATATTAAAACGATATTAATTTAGTCTATAAATGACTTTAACTTAGTCTTAAATTTCGTGATTTAACACGTAAACTCAAGAAGTTAATTGTATATATATACAAATTTTTCTAATTCTATATAGATAAACCGAAACTAACTTGATTGCATAATTTGAATGTATATATATATAACATATCAGAACATAAAAGGAATATTGAGTTTTTCTAATGAATTACTACAATGCTGCATATTAATCAAATTATTACAAAATTGAAACTATATACCAACAAAGTCATGATGTGGAAAATTGCACTTGCACTTTTCATAATAGATGTTGAAGTATTTAAGATATACACAAAATTTTTTATATTATTTTATCATAACACTATATAAAAAAGTGAAAGGAATATTTAATTTTCAATAAAAAAAAAATATAAATATTTAAAACCTGTAAAATTAAAATAAAAAAAAAAAAAAAAATGTATGTCTAACTTCCATATGTATTTACAAAATTAATTTGTGTAAATAATATCTAATGAATGCAACAAAGTTGCAGGATTATTCTTAATAACTTTTTTTATTTTTTTAGGTAGTTACGTTTTCTAACGACAAAATCAATAATCAATATAAATTAATGAAACAACAACAACTTGACAAATACATAATTTATGCTTTATTTAGTATGTAGAAAAACTCTGTTAAATTATAAATTAATAATAATAAATATGTACTAACCAATGCTGCATCATATTAGAAAAAAAATTTACTAAATAAAAAATGTGCTGTCTGGGACATGTGTGTGTTAAAAGTTTTAAGTATGTTAATAACACACATATGTTTAATGAGAAAAAGGAATGTGCAACAATGTGTAAATAGTCAAATCAATGTTTTTTTTTTTTTTATAATGTCTTTCAATGTTGTTTACATTACATTTTATATTTTATTTTAATAACAACTAATTTATACATTGAAAAAGTTGTAACAGGTATTGCATAATAAATTCATAAATATTTAATGTGTAATATTTGTGGTTAGATGTGTGTTCATTATAATTACAAATAAATTGATATTGGATACAAAAAAAAAAATTTAATGATATTATATCATGTTAAAAACATAAAGTAGGTGGGGAGGCATGATTTTCTCCTTCTTCTATAATATTTTACAAATGTATATAAACTGATGTTAATTAACTTATTTCAAAAACAAAATCAGTTGATATTGAAAAAAAAAAACAAATATAAAAATCGTAAAATTTTTTTTTCTTATTCTTAAATTAATTCTATATTATTTTCTATATCCATTTACATATATATATATTTGCAGGCTTTTATTGAAAACTTAATTTCGTTGGGGAAGGGTGAAAATGAACCATACCGAAACATTGATTTTTTAATAAAAGATAAAATGTATGATGTGCTATCTTGGAGATTTTTAGATACAAAAAGAGGACAAACAGTGGTACTGTGTGAAGTGCAAGACCCATTGAGCAAGGAAATCACTACATTTTTCATACCAGAGCGATTCTCCAAAAAGGTAACAACTCAGTCACAATTGGCTGAATAAAATAGTACTTATTTTTATTTTAAATTTACGGGAGGTGACAAGGACAGATAGAATATGGCATTGTTTGACCTTATTCCTGCTGTAGATTTAAATTCTCAAGAAAAATTATTAAAATAAAAATATATATTAGTAATTTTGTTTTGTTTTTTTATTCACTCCCTATTACTACCCATAAGCATCAATGTCTTATTTCACCAGGACCGGCTCCGACATCAGACTTCCGGAAGACCGGCAACGGACTTCCAGAGGACCGGTTCTAGAAAATGACTTCTGGAAGACCGATTCTGGCAACGGACTTCCGAAGGACTGATTCTGGCACGGACTTCCGGAGGACCGGTTCCGGTAACGGACTTCCGGAAGACTGGCTCTAACAACGTTCCCGGCTCTTGGGATCTAGCGCCCGAGTGCCCTAGAGCCCGGAGGGGCTGAGGGCCCAGGTCTGCGACGGACGTCATCGCCATGTCTCCGAGTCAACTTTTGTCTGATTTTAGCGTTGATTTACAACAAATAAACATTAAAAAAAAAAAAATAATAATAATAATAACAATCTGCAAAAGAGAGAGAGAGGGAGAGAGGGAGCAAGTTTTCTCCCATAGTCAAGCGGATGAGATCAGATTGTTTTTTTTTTTTTTTTTTTTTTGAAACGGTCTTTGAAGATCCGAAAATCTGATGGAGGATTTGAGAAAAATTTTTCCATTCTGTATAATCTTTAGGTATCCCCCCCCACCAGATGGTTGCTGAAATCAAAAGTAAGTATAAATAAAATGCTAATGCTACTGCTACTATTGTTTGCTATTACACTATTGGTTTATTTTAATATATACGAGTAGTAAAGAATAAAATGAACAGCAACAACAACAGCAGCGGCAGCAGCAGGAGGGCTATAGTTGATTTACAATTTGTTATTGGAAATAATAGAGAATATTTTTTAAAAGAATTTTCTATGATATCTGATGGTTCTCTTGTACCAATGCTATTTATGTTTAAAGCACCATATTCATTTGAAGAATTAAATTTTGATGCTAAACAACAAAATGAATATAACAAAAAGAAAAATAATATGTTGGACTGGAATGATGGTTTTATAGAATATCTACAATTAAAAAATATCTTAGAGAAACATTTAACATCATTTGATATCATTTATGTAAAAGGTCTTAAAAAAAAACAATTTTTAGATAGGTTTTTTTCAAACTCAATAGTAGAAGTTATCAATTTAGATAATAAAATTCCACCTCTACAAAAACTGAGGAATTTCATCACCATTTGTCCCCACCATCAAAATACGGAAAATTTGCAAAGATGTGCTGTAAAAAATTGTATGAATTTATATATGTTTTTAATAAAAGATAATAATAAAAATTGGTTTTAAAAAATATTTGTTTTATTTATTGTTGACCAATATATTTTTTCAGACATAAATAATGGTATTTCATAAAAGAGCCAGGAATAGTTGCATTGAGCTATATGCAAATTCATAGGAATATAGAAATCTTCTTGTTCCAGTTTAAGCTTATTCTTTGCAATACATCTCTCAAAATATTTTAATACATATTCTCGTACATTGAATTCGGCTCCATTGTTATATGACATCACTGCTTAAATAAAGTCTAACATAAGACAAAATCGGGTATACTCATCTAGTTCCAATGTAAGTTTTTTAATTGTTCCTCCAGCATAATTAAATTTTAGTGGAAATTTATTTGAATTTAATTTATTTATGGTTGCTTGTAAAATCTTGATAAAATGCATACCACTCCAAATAATTCATTTCGCTAATAACTTTACGATTACGTTGGAAAATTATTGTAGCAGTGAAATTTTCAACATTAAATCCAATTTGTATTTTTGTTGTTTGTTTTTTATCCAAATAATAAATGTAACTTAATAAGAGATTTTCTTGTGATTCGTTGCTGTTGCTGCTGCTGCTGCTGTTGCCTTTGCTTTGTTTTTCAAATGTTTCGATATTTGATGTTGACTCCATTTTACTTTTTTTTAAACTGATGGAATATATATTTAAAAAATTTATATTTATATTAGTTCGAAATAGTTTTCTTAGTTTCATTTTCTGTTTTTAAAAATTGTTCGAAACATTCTTTGTATTTTTTTATCGTTTTTAAGTGGGTATGATGTATTGAATAAATTAATAAAATGTTTCATGCTCTTGCAGTTACATCGCATCCATAAATATACACAACAATATTGGCCACAGACTGATGTAAAGTCACTTTGTAAACGTTTATTGTTGAAAATAAAACATTTTGATTGATTTTGTAGAAATTTCACAATCTTACTGTGGAATGGTGGATTTCGAAATGAATCAAAATATTCTACACAGCCTTGAACTGATACAAAAATTGCTAGCGAATGTGTTCCTTTTTTAGCAGAAGTGTCGGTATTTATTACTAAAATACCAGGTTTTGAAATATTTTTCGGTATTTGATCAACAGCAAAAAACACCTTTAAATAGTTTTCTGGTTGCACTATTATATTTCAACACTTTCTCTATCTGAAGTGTATTCATTATTGTTTTGTAAATGAGAAATATCAATTAGTTGAGTATTTCCATTTATGTATGCTGTTAAAAATTCAACTTTATGTTTTCCGTTTGTCAACACTATATCGAATTTTTCCAATAAATTTATTAAATTATTAGTTATTTTGTAGTTGTCCATATGCCCAAAAGAAAAATTCTTGATTACTGTTCTTTTTAAATCTCTGGGTGGGAATTTATACTTTAATTCTTTTGAAATAGTTTTACATTTTTCTTTTATTCCAACCACAACAACATTTTTTACAAATATTGTATTGTTATCATCCGTACAGAACGATAAATCTACTATAGCACATGCCATTTTTAAGTGAGGTGAAAGGGTCGCCTGAACTTCCTTTTTATATGTTTACGTAAATGTTACGATTTTTATCAATTTCTATATTAGCATCAAATTCTGCAAACACAATACATGTTAATGTTGAAGTTAATGGAGAACTCAGTCTTGCTTCAGTCTTTACTACTCTCTGCTTTAATAAACTTTGACATGTATCTGTAACCGAGCCGTCTGCTGATAAATCAAAAGCCAGTATTGTATAACCTTTTGAAAGTAGTTCTTTTGAAATTTGATGTCCTCTATCAGAATGAAGTATACCTGTTCCGCTAAATAATGTTAAATATGCACGAGAATTGCAAAGAGTATTCAATGTAAAATTTGTTTCAATTGCAGAGTTTGGTGTAGGCACTCCATTCACATATAATTGAAATTGTGCGAGATTTTGATGATCGAAATGGTATGGATTTTTTGATCTTTTACCATTGAAATTTTCATTATTAACCATACAAAATACTAGAGGTTTTGGTATTTGCCCTATAAATATATTATCCAATGATATGTTGGAAGTGTTAGCTGGAATTGTAAATGTTTTAATTTCACTTCTTGTATAAAAATATTTCGCGTTAGCCTTTTCCAATATAATACTGTATATCAATAATGTGCTATCAATATGCTAGGATTAATTGTGAAATGTTTCATGTATAACGTAGCTTCGAGAATTTTTAAATAGCTCTCATCGGTATCGTTAAAGAAAATAAAAAAAATCCTGTTTTTCTAGGGCTAAAGCAATTCGAATGTCAACATTATTTAAAAGTAATTTAGAAGTATTGAAGAAATCTACATGTAATTTTCCTATTAAATCTACTATTGCAGAATTATTGTATGATTTTTGTCTTGATTTAGAACCAGAATTGTTAAAATCATTTACATTTGGTTTATCCAATTCCCAACCAGATGCGTCCAGATGTGTTTGACTGGAATCTGTACCATAATTTAGTAAAGTACTTAAGTTTGCTTATTCTTTATAATGGTATAAGGAGTCTGAAGGAGTGATGTTTTTTCCATTTAGAGTTACATTACATTGTTTAATTAAAGAGTGTAATAAATTATTTACAACACTCGGCTGCGGAACTGCCCTTGCTTCATTTCCGGTTCCTATTTTATCGTTTGCACTCCAAACTTATCCATTTTTTTTTAATATTTGAACTTTAAATTTGATGTAGGTTGAGGATAAATCCCGATATGTATCTCCATTTCCAAGTGAAACAAATTCAATAGTTGACGGTGATACCTCTAAAGAAGTTAAAGGATTGTATGCTACCTCTTCTGAACGCAAGATACTTGTTTGTACGGGTAATGACGCAAAAAGGTCAAGTTCAGATTTCATACATTCCATTTTTTAATTGAATATATCAGAGGTTTTAATATGCTTGTCTCGTCGACTTCAAATGTGTCTTTTTAGAAATTGCTCGTCCTTTTATAGTTCTTCGTCTTTTTATAGCTCTTCGTTTTCCACCATACATCGAATGCAGTTGGTTAACTACTGATTTTTGTAAATTTTTTATGCTGTCTTTGCTTTGATCAATTACAGATTCTTTTATGTTTGCACCACATGATATATCATTAAAAATATTTTTGTTTACAGCCTCTTTTTTAATTAAGTCCCAACCTGATGTAAAAACGGGCTTTAAGTAACGAATTAAACTTCCGAATATATTTCCAAAACCACGACCTTTTTGTATAGCTGGATAAAATTGTAATAAAGGCCCAATATCGTTGATTCCTCCACCAACTTGAGAAGAATAATATCTCACGTAAGTTCTTTCCATGTTTGACAGGATATTATATTTGAGTAGTAGTATTTATATTGTTTCAATTGGGGAGCAATCAATGCTTTTTAAAATGTAATACAATTTTTGTTGGATAGTAACTGGAAACAAAATTTATTCCATCACCGTATTGATTGCAAATTTTAATCGCTATCGTTTCAAAACAATTTTTTTCTATAGGTATGTAATGGACATTTTCAAATTCAATATTTGTAGGTATTCTACAATTTTCTATGTTAATAGCTCTCAATGCACGCACTTTACTACTTCCAAAAACAGATGATTCAACTATATCTGAATAAATCATCACCATTTCATTCAATTCATCTTTATTATTAGCAACAGCTAATTTGAATAGTTCAGGTAATTTTATTTTGAAATTTTTTATATTTTGTTTTTGTTGAAATAATTCAGTTAATAATGTTTTGATATTATAACTGTGATTAACTTTTATATAGAAACTATCTTCATCAAATGTCTGCGATATTCGTATTAAATTGCGTCGGTTAGATTCTGACACTTTTTTAAATGTTACATCATCATAATTTTTAGGAGTAGAGATATATGTCAAAACTCCATTCAAAAATTCTTTGAAAACTTGGTTGCGAGTAAATCCCGGATTAGGAGTTATATTTTTAATAAGCGTTGGTAAAAAATTAAATTTCCAATCATCCAAATGTAATTCCGAATCGTTATATGAATAATATGTGCAGCCTATAGATTTGGTTACTTTAATTTTTTCGAGAGGTTTTTGAATGTTTCTTATGTAAACATTATATTGCCCAATATTGATAAAAGCACATTGCTCTTTGATAAATTCTTCTGTTTGTAGGAAATCGTTTAGATATATTTCTGAAAGACCAATTTTCCAATTTCCATTTCTTAAATCAAAGTGAATAGGTAATTTATTTTTGAATGAAGCTAAAGTGTTGTCTGGAAATAGTTTTAGATTATCATTGCTAAACAATGTTACATAGAAGTCTTCTTGACCATCCATCTTTGTTAAATTCTTCTAAAACATAAAATGTTGCACTATTTATATGTTGTCCATGAATTTTCATCATCCAAATCGTAATTTGTTAAATCGATATCCATATCTGAATGTTCTTTTTTAGGGTCATATTCAAACACATCATCAGTAACTAAAGGTACAAAATTGGTCTGTGTTGATGTTGATTTGTATTTAGGAAATTCAGTTTCTGTATATGCATTTCGTTTAGAAGAGAATTTTGTTTTAGTACCTGTATCAAATGTAAGATTATTAGCCTTGTCTGGTAATCTTTTTGCTTGTCTTTTGTTAATTCCATATTTGAGAAGGTTTTGACGGTATAAGTACCATTTTTGCAATGGTTTTAATTTTTTATCATATAAAACTTTTTTCATTTTTTAATGTAATATATCCAAATTTTTATCATCTTGAAATAATTTGCTAAATTTTGAAAATATTTCTGGTGACATAACAATCATTCGCTGCATTATGTCTTACTGAACAATTTTCCTATTACACCAGATAATATAGTTCCTGTTAAAGTTGGTAAAAATCCACCATGTTGAACTAAAATTTTTCGTTTGGCTTTTGTACTCTTCTTTGCACAGGCTAGGAATCTTAATTGTTTTTTATGTTTTTTTAATTTTGCTTTTGTTGTTGGTGTTATTTTATTATTTCCATTTAATATATTGATTGCAATTTCAACAATAGTTTTTATAATATCATCATTACAATATTTAAGAATATTTTCACGAAATTTCTTCTTGTTGCACTTTCCTAGTACACGTAATATATGTTGATTTTTCTTCAATCGTTTCATATTTTTGACAACTGTTGTTCAAATCACCCGTATCACAGAAGCATATACAATATTCTTTTGAAAAAATATTAGTTCTAATACGAAATAAGTCGTTAATGTCTTGTGTTAAATCCAACACAATATAACCATGTGGTTTTGATGTTGACTCATTATATACTCTCAAGAAACTCTTTATATTTTCCGGATATAGTTGTCTAGCAAGAGGAAAAATCTGTGATTTGTCTCGACGGTTTTTGAAAAGCACTAAATATTTACAATTTAATGAAATATATCTTGAGAATTTTCCCTGATGAAAAACGTTTTGCGTTACCAATACAATAGATAAATTACGATGGTGCGAACCTTTAGTAAATAGTTCGCATACTTGTTTATTTGCAGAATTTAACATTAAGTCATCTAGAACAATTAAAGTAGGTCTATTTTCATTCCCACTAAACTTTTTCGGAGTACTGGTGTAAAAGTCTATATCAGGAAAATCTATATTGTTCGGAATAGCAGAAATTTCTGGGTTACACCATTTTATTGTTTCAATTTTCGGGTAAATCAATCTGTTAATATTTTCAATTAAATTACACACAAATGTTGTTTTTCCACATCCAGATCCAGGTCCTGCTATCATCATTGTAAATGGATGAATAAAATTAATCATTTTTGATCTGTGTCTGATGAGAAACTGAATTTAAAATACAAATTGAAAGTTAATATAAAAGCAGCGAACATATTCTTGGTACATTCATTTTGAATTATGGAAGTAGAGGAGTTCTTAAATATATATTCCTCCGTCTTATTAAATGATCATAAGAAACTAATATTACATCTATTTAAACACATTAAAAATTATTCTGGAGTAAATAAGTACACTTCAATTTATGGTACTCATTTTACCCTTTGTCCATGGGCATATGATAATTCTACTTCTGGACCAGACACATGTGAATGTCATACAATAGAAAATTAAAGAATCACTTTAGAGAATTTAATTAAATGGTATGAGAATAATATCAAGGTTACAAGTTGTGTCAGAAATTCATAGAGGTGCTAGAAGAAAATTTACACGAAGAAAATTTATTCAAAAGGGTTTAAATGATACTTGGCAAATTGATTTGGTTGAAATGATTCCATATGCAAAATTCAATAAGGGATATAAATATTTATTAACAGTTATTGATACATTTTCCAAATTTGCGTATGCTGAACCGGTTAAAAACAAAAGCGCTGATAATGTTTTAACCGCAATGAAAAATATTTTTAAGCGTGCTGGTAAAAAACCAAAAAATTTTCAATCTGATCAAGGTATGGAATTTTTCAACAAAAAATTTCAAAATTTAATGAGGAAAAATAAAATTAACCATTATCATACATATTCAGAACTAAAAGCATCAATTGTAGAACGTTTTAATCGTACCCTAAAAAACACGATGTGGAAACAATTTAGTTTACAAGGCACATATAAATGGTTAACTATTCTACCATCGCTAATAGAAAAATACAACTCAACATATCATCATACAATTAAACTTCCACCTAAAAAGGTTACAAAGAAAAATGAGAAATTGCTATTAAAAACTGTCTACAATAAATTAAAAGTATTCCTAAAAGCCAAATACAAAGTTGGAGATTTTGTTCGTATAAGTAAATTTAAAGGTATATTTGCAAAAGGTTATCAACCTAATTGGTCAACAGAAATTTATACAATAGTGAAAATAAAAAGAACTGATCCAATAACATACAATTTACTTGATTACACACAAAAACCAATAAAAGACAGTTTTTATGAACCTGAACTTACATCTGTTAATCTTCCTAATGTTTACCTTTTAGAAAAAATAATAAGAAAAAAAGGAAATCAAGTTTTGGTTAGGTGGCTTGGCTTTGATAAAAAACATGATTCATGGATAAATAAACAAGATATTATTTAAATAATTATAAACTTTTAGTAGGAAACGCAATGCTGTTATTTAATATTAAAAAACAACTTTTTAAATCTAGGTTTTATTAATTTTTTTTACTTTTAACTTGAACTTGAACTTGATCACGTTTTTAATTTGTATTTCATGACCACGGCTTATATTATTAACAATATAATTTTTACCGTTTTATTTAAACCGCTTTTATTAAATGTACATATACAAAATAATTTTTTAAATGGAATGTTTTGTTATAATATTTTATTTAATTACAACTGTTCAACTTAAAACTTAAATGTAGTTTTAAAACTTTTCTTAATTTTGTATTTAAAGCAAACTTTAAAAACTTTTCATATTTTTACCAATATTCAGCATTATAGCTTAAGCTTTTTAAATTTTAAATTAAAACATAATTGATATACTAACCACTAAGTTTAATTTAAAATATTCAATAACTTTTAATTAAATTTTAAATTATTTTATAAATTTAAAAAATCAGCAAGAATCAACCCTATTTACTCATAACATTTTTTTGCATACTTTCCGACGAGTGTAGACAAATAAACTTTTTTGTATGAGGTTAGAATGACTCAAATTGTTATAATAGAATGTAAATTTGACTTTTGGTAAATATGGTAAAACTTTAATAATAATAATTTTGTATTTAAACCAAACTTTAAAAACTTTTCATATCTTCACCCTACTAATTTTTTGCATAAGGTTAGGATAACTCAAATTGTTATAATATATAGAATGTAAATTTGACGTTTGGTAAATATGTTTAAACTTTAATAATAATTTTGTATTTAAACCAAACTTTGAAATTTTTAAACGCAAACTTTAAAAACTTTTCATATTTTTATCCTAATTTAAAATATTCAGCACTATAGCTTTTTAAATTTAAAATATCAAAGACACAATCCTTTTTACTAATTTTGCATACTTTTTGGACTAGTGTATGTAAATAATTTTTTTTGCACACTTTTAGGAATACCAAAAGCTTTAAAAAAGCTCCTCCTGCACCAGAACCGGCATATCCATACTACTAATAAATTTTTAAATATATATAAATTTTAATAAAAATTAAATATTTAGTTTTAACATTATAAATAAATTCTTTAAACAAAAAAATATATATATATATAAATTTCATTATTCTTCTGTTTGTTTTTAATAAATTCTTTTAAAATATAAATAAATTGTTTTAAAATAAATTCTTTAAATATATATAAATTTTAATAAAATTTTTTTAATAAATAAATTGTTTTAAAATTATAAATAAATTCAAATTTTTAAATTATAAATTCCTCTTAAAATAAAAAGAAAATTTTTCTGTAAATGTTTAAAACAATGAAATATGTCTTAACGTTTTCTCATCGGGACTAAAAGAACCATAAGGATCAACAATCCGTGCTATGCAACCACAGTCTTTAGCAGTCGCATTTTCCTATTGCATCAAGGAACAAAACATATTCTATACGAGAGTCTTTAACCAGTAAATATCTAAACCAAAACCCGTCCAAAACAACAATTATTGAACTTATAACTTCACTAATTTCGTAGCACCATGTAGTCCGAGTGGAGGATAAGCAATAATATTAACTCCTAAAATAAATAGTAGTTTTACGCAATCTCTTCAAATAAGCAGGAACAACAAGTAACCGTCCCTCGTAAAAAAAAAAAAAAAAAAAAAAAAAACCTCACAACCCAAACCTAATAATTCTTTTAATTATCGTACCAGCAACAACTTTCAACACCAGTTAATAACCAAATAACGCAATACAACATACCAACAACATCATACCAGCCAAGAGCAAATCCAATGGACATCGCATCAGCTAGATCGAGATCCTTGATCCGGAATCAACATGTAACACAAAGACTAATATTCAATAAAAATTATAACTTTAGACAATATACGCAATTACCCAATTTTATTAGCGAAGAACTTTTCAACATAGAAAACCAAAATCCAAAAGACGACAACATTTATTCCAACGATCATTTTTATACAAACTTGGATAACTATTACAACCACAGTATAGAAGGCAACAGCCATGAAAATTCAGATATAGAAGTAGATGACTCAAATTTTTGCTTGCCTACCGATTCAGACCTACCGGATACATAGATGTGAATAAACATGGAAATATATTACTAATATTATATATTAGTAATATATTTAATTTATTATAAAATATATTATATTATAGAAATCCTATAAGTTAAAATTCCTAATTGACACGAGCTTCATCGTCTTTCATTAACGCTGACCTAGCAGATCCAAATAAAATGACTGAGATTGAACACGTAACAATAGTTACAGCTTTGAATAAACATAAAATAAACCAAAAAAATTATTTTACCAATATTTAAAGAATTTCAGCAAGTAGGTAAAATAACTTTTACTCTTTAAATTTGATGGCTATTTCGATGGTCTCATCGGAATAGACATTCTCACTCTTCTAAAACCTAAAGTAGATATTGCAAACAAAAAATTATTAACCGCAAATACAGAAATAAATCTTAATTTTAAACCTAATTTAACTTCCGAACAAATTCAAATACCACCTAAATCAAAGTTTATTGTAAAATTACCAGTAGATTGTAAAAATGCCAGCATTCATATTAATAATATTGAGATTTGTCCAAAAATAATAGTTTCAGAAGGCATTTATTTAGCAATAGATAGAAGCTTGATAGAAGTTACCAACATTTCAAATAAAGAACCTATTACGTTACCAACATTTCAAATAAAGAACATATCGACCAACCTATTAAAGTACAGCCATTTTTAAAAGAAGAATTTTCCGAGATAAATGACTTCCAAATTAGCCATAATTACACTTCGACTATCACTCGTCAGGATAGAATAGACTTAATAAGAACCTCCCATTTAAATAATGAAGAAAAACGAAGCTTATTAGCAGATTGTAAATAGTACGAAGATATTTTTTTTAAAGAATGGCTATCCCTCACCTTCACCAATCAGATTAAAAATAATATAAAATTAACAATTTCTCTCAAAATTTTAAGTTTCTAACCGTATAGTATATATTTATTGTATATATATTTTTAAAGCTAATAAAAGGAGTAATCGTTTGGCCTTTGCAAATTGAAGATATATCTTATACAACTTGTGTTATAACAATATAAATATAGAGCTTTTTTGAACTTTATGGAGCTGTAGCTCCGTAACGGGTGGGGTACAGCAAAAACTTGTTAATAATAAAATTAATATTTTTATGATATCTAACAGCAGTTAAAATGGCTCCATGGCTCTATTTAAAAAAAAGTGGTGATCTAAAAGTTAGTTAGTTTCACACAAAATATAAATGAAAGAAAAAATTTTTATTTATGAGCGAATGCATTTCAACATGATATTCATGCCATCATTAACATTCTTATTTTTTTTAAACTTCAAAATGAAGTTAATTTTGGAGTGGCATGAATATCAAGGCAATAGTAGCACCAATACACAAAGCTGGTGCTACAACAAACCCATCAATTTATCGTCCAATCTCTGTTCTGAATACATCCTCTAAAAAATTTGAATCAAATGCCGCTTAAACCACTTTTCAATTAATAATAATATACTATAGAACGAGAAATATGGTTTTCAAAACAATTCGAACACAACTACCGCCTGCCTTAGCTGCACAAATTTTATTACTAGCAATTTAGTTGATGGTAACTACGTGGCTTGTGTTTCTAAATTTGCAAAAGGCATTTGATTTCGTTAACCACCATATACTTCTGTCGAAACCTGAAAACCTAGAATTTTCCTCTGACGAATTACGTTTCTTTAAATCTTATTTAACTGAAACGCTACAAAAAGTAAATATCGGGAATCAGTGCATTGATTACTTAAAGGTCGAAAAATATATCCATCAGGGATCTATTTTAACTGTATATCGATGATATTTCTCGTCTAGCTCTCAAAGGCTCCATCCAGCTAGATGCCGATGATACAGTTATAAAATACTATTCTGCTACAGAAAATGAATTAAGAAGGGATATTGAATGAGATCTTAAAATAATAGAAGCTTGGCTCACACAGCAAAAGTTAAGTTTAAATATAAAAAAAAATCAAGATTCTTTTATTAGGTAATAAATTGGACAGCGCTGAAAGCCTTCATTATAATTCCGAAATTATCTATACAGTAACCAGCTTTAACTATTTAGGGTTAATTATTGATAGAAAATTAAAGTGGCTAGATCATATCCAACATATAATCAATAAAGTATCACCATACGTATTTATTTTATATAGACAGCAAGTTTTTATCGACCAGTTTCCTATATAAAACATATTCGTCCTTTATTTTGTCGCACATTATTTATCTTAAATTCTATATGGAGTCAGTATATGCTAGTCAGCATATACATAGCATATGCTAGTATGCTATATGCTAGTCAGCAATTGTTACGTCAATTAGATGTCGTTCATAAAGAAGCAATTAAAATTATTCATTTTTATCCTCCTAGGCATCCAACATCTTTGTTATATTCGAATAGATTTATACGTTACGAGAAGATATGTAATAGAGATATTTATATAACAGCATTTAAAATAATAAATAATAAAATCAAATATAATTTTATTCTAAATAGAATGATTAATATCCACACGCATAACACGCGACTTAAGTATTTCGGTCACGAAAGCTTTAAAAAAAACAATTTAATTTTATATCAAAAGTTGTTCTTTATTCCCTTATCCAAACTTTATTAATTTTATTATAATTTTACATGGTTTTTATATACTTTAAAAGGTGCAATCTAACCAATTAATTATTCAAAGTTATTAAAATATTATTGACAAACAAGAAATAATATTATGAGAAAGTTAAATTTTAAAGTTCACATACCTATTGTAATTTGATACATAATTATAATTCATAAATTTAAGTAACAATTGATTTTAATAAAGGTTAATGTATTGTAATATGCTGTTTTATTTGAATTTAATTTAATTGTTAAATGTTGCTTATACAGGTGCTGTTGCGTAATGTTAGATTGGGTGGTGTGATTGGATGATCAGATAACTCCTCTCTCTTTTGTGTGAAGTGTCGGCCTTCGAAGAGTTGGCGATTTCTCTGGAATGTTATTTTGTGTGGTAAAATTTGTGACTGGAATACTAAATTGTTTTTCTGAAATTTTCTTGTAAAAGAGGTATATTAGAATATTTATAGTAAAAATTAAAGTTACTAATATTATTATAAAATTGACGATTTGTTTTTCTGATGTTGAAACTTCTAATAATTTTACTGTTTTTTGGTTTTCTATATGAAATGGTTCTAGTTTTTTGTAGGTTTAGGTCTTGGATGCTGCTCGTGTAGTTGATTTGCAGTGGTATTGAAGGTAGTAAATGAATTTCATCCCAATGTTTTGTGTTATGGCTTTAATAGTTAAATCCGTTTATTTTGATAGTGCAATTGTTGTAATTTATTAATTTAGTGCCTTTAATTTTGACTTGGTAAGGTTCACAGAAAGATTTTATTGTTATTTCTGAGCTGTTCATGGTGAGAATGTAATTTGGTTCTGGTTGCATGATTTTTGGTATAAATAGCTGATCTTTTAATGTGCAATTGGCTGGAACGTTTTGAATTATTTTGCCAAGACAGCTGGATTTTTCTGTTATTTCTTGGTTTGTAGATTCCGTACAATAAAATATTTTTTTTACTCTTGGACATGCTCCGTCGAAATATTGAATGAATGTTATGAAGGTTATATGTTAAAAAAGGTTTTGTATGAATAGTTATTGTACTATGAATAGGAAGTGGGATTACGTGGACCATTGAAGATGATTCCGGGGATAATATTCGAATTTTAATGTTGAAAATAAGCTTGTAGTAGAAAGGCTCCATCTACCGAATTTATAGTGTCTTCGGTTTTGTCAATAGTTTGTATGTACGTATCAAGTCTGACTATATATAACATATTGTTGTAACCTTTTGTTCTAGCTGTGCCTAATTTTAACTTAAGTATTTTATTCTCCGTCAGGTCCTGTATTTCTAGCTGTGCCTAATTTTAACTTAAGTATTTTATTCTCCGTCAGGTCCTGTATTTCTAGTCTCTGTCCTTTCGCTGTTATTATTTAGTTTTCTTTTAATTTTTGCTTTATGGAATTTTTTATTATTAATATTTATGATTGTTAGTTTCCTATTTTCTTTTACCCTATGTTTTGAAAACCTAGGCGTCATTTTATTTCTTTCATTCTTTTCTAAATATTTGGTCATTTTCTTGATAGGCCTCTGGTTCTTGTCTATTTTTGTTTAATTTTTCGATTAAGATTTTTGTTTTATTTTCAATTATTTTTTCAATTTCTGGAAAAAGTTTATTTTTAAATCCATTTAATTTTTCTAGATAGTCATGTTCGTTATTTGGTGTGATAATTTTTAGGAAAGTATATGGTCTTCCGTAAAATAATTCGTATGGTGTTAGTTTTGTTGTGGAATGTACTGCATTGTTATAAGTTATTAGACATTCGTTTAGGATGTCGTCGTGATCATTATCTCTTGGTTTTTCATGTACTATTCTATATATTTCAGTTTAAGTAGAGTGCATTCTTTCTACGATGCCATTACTACTAGTTTGCTGAAATGATGTTATGTAGTGGTCATTATTATATTGTCCGCAAAAATCTTGACATATTGTTGATGTGAATTCGGTGCCTTGGTCTGACACAATTCTTTCTGGAATGCCGTGAAAGCTGAAAAAATGTCTTAGAGATGTGATCATATTTAAACTATTTATATACTTTCCTAAAAAATATCACACCAAATAACGAATATGACTATCTAGAAAAATTAAATAGATTTAAAAATAAACTTTTTCCAGAAATTGAAAAAATAATTGAAAATAAAACAAAAATCTTAATCGAAAAATTAAACAAAAATAGACAAGAACCAGAGGCCTATCAAGAAAATGACCAAATATTTAGAAAAGAATGAAAGAAATAAAATGACGCCTAGGTTTTCAAAACATAGGGTAGAAGAAAATAGGAAAATAACAATCATAAATATTAATAATAAAAAATTCCATAAAGCAAAAATTAAAAGAAAACTAAATAATAACAGCGAAAGGACAAAGACTAGAAATACAGGACCTGACGGAGAATAAAATACTTAAGTTAAAATTAGGCACAGCTAGAACAATAAAAGGTTACAATAATATGATATATATAGTCAGACTTGATACGTACATACAAACTATTGACAAAATCGAAGACACTATAAATTCGTTAGATGGAGACTCTCTACTACAAGCTTATTTTCAACATTAAAATTCGAATATTATCCCCGGAATCATCTTCAATGGTCCACGTAATCCCACTTCCTATTCATAGTACAATAACTATTCATACAAAACCTTTTTTAACATATAACCTTCATAACATTCATTCAATATTTCGACGGAGCATGTCCAAGAGTAAAAAAAATATTTTATTGTACGGAATCTACAAACCAAGAAATAACAGAAAAATCCAGCTGTCTTGGCAAAATAATTCAAAACGTTCCAGCCAATTGCACATTAAAAGATCAGCTATTTATACCAAAAATCATGCAACCAGAACCAAATTACATTCTCACCATGAACAGCTCAGAAATAACAATAAAATCTTTCTGTGAACCTTACCAAGTCAAAATTAAAGGCACTAAATTAATAAATTACAACAATTGCACTATCAAAATAAACGGATTTAACTATTAAAGCCATAACACAAAACATTGGGATGAAATTCATTTACTACCTTCAATACCACTGCAAATCAACTACACGAGCAGCATCCAAGACCTAAACCTACAAAAAACTAGAACCATTTCATATAGAAAACCAAAAAACAGTAAAATTATTAGAAGTTTCAACATCAGAAAAACAAATCGTCAATTTTATAATAATATTAGTAACTTTAATTTTTACTATAAATATTCTAATATACCTCTTTTACAAGAAAATTTCAGAAAAACAATTTAGTATTCCAGTCACAAATTTTACCACACAAAATAACATTCCAGAGAAATCGCCAACTCTTCGAAGGCCGACACTTCACACAAAAGAGAGAGGAGTTATGTGATCATCCAATCACACCACCCAATCTAACATTACGCAACAGCACCTGTATAAGCAACATTTAACAATTAAATTAAATTCAAATAAAACAGCATATTACAATACATTAACCTTTATTAAAATCAATTGTTACTTAAATTTATGAATTATAATTATGTATCAAATTACAATAGGTATGTGAACTTTAAAATTTAACTTTCTCATAATATTATTTCTTGTTTGTCAATAATATTTTAATAACTTTGAATAATTAATTGGTTAGATTGCACCTTTTAAAGTATATAAAAACCATGTAAAATTATAATAAAATTAATAAAGTTTGGATAAGGGAATAAAGAATAACTTTTGATATAAAATTAAATTGTTTTTTTTAAAGCTTTCGTGACCGAAATACTTAAGTCGCGTGTTATGCGTGTGGATATTAATCATTCTATTTAGAATAAAATTATATTTGATTTTATTATTTATTATTTTAAATGCTGTTATATAAATATCTCTATTACATATCTTCTCGTAACGTATAAATCTATTCGAATATAACAAAGATGTTGGATGCCTAGGAGGATAAAAATGAATAATTTTAATTGCTTCTTTATGAACGACATCTAATTGGCGTAACAATTGCTGACTAGCAGCACTCCATATAGAATTTAAGATAAATAATGTGCGACAAAATAAAGGACGAATATGTTTTATATAGGAAACTGGTCGATAAAAACTTGCAGTCTATATAAAATAAATACGTATGGTGATACTTTATTGATTATATGTTGGATATGATCTAGCCACTTTAATTTTCTATCAATTATTAACCCTAAATAGTTAAAGCTGGTTACTATATAGATAATTTCGGAATTATAATGAAAGCTTTCAGCGCTGTCCAATTTATTACCTAATAAAAGAATCTTGGTTTTTTTTTATATTTAAACTTAACTTTTGCTGTGTGAGCCAAGCTTCTATTATTTTAAGATCTCATTCAATATCCCTTCTTAATTCATTTTCTGTAGCAGAATAGTATTTTATAACTGTAACATCGACATCTAGCTGGATGGAGCCTTTGAGAGCTAGACGAGAAATATCATCGATATACAGTTAAAATAGATCCCTGATGGATATATTTTTCGGCCTTTAAGTAATCAATGCACTGATTCCCCATATTTACTTTTTGTAGCGTTTCAGTTAAATAAGATTTAAAGAAACGTAATTCGAATTGTTTTGAAAACCATATTTCTCGTTCTATAGTATATTATTATTAATTGAAAAGTGGTTTAAGCGGCATTTGATTCAATTTTTTTAGAGGATGTATTTAGAACAGAGATTGGACGATAAATTGATGGGTTTGTTGTAGCACCAGCTTTGTGTATTGGTGCTACTATTGCCTTGATATTCATGCCACTTCAAAATTAACTTCATTTTGGAGTTAAAAAAAAATAAGAATGTTAATGATGGCATGAATATCATGTTGAAATGCATTCGCTCATAAATAAAAATTTTTTCTTTCATTTATATTTTGTGTAAAACTAACTAACTTTTAGATCACCACTTTTTTTTAAATAGAGCCATGGAGCCATTTTAACTGCTGTTAGATATCATAAAAATATTAATTTTATTATTAACAAGTTTTTGCTGTACCCCACCCGTTACGGAGCTACAGCTCCACAAAGTTCAAAAAAGCTCTATGTTTAAATTGTTGTAACACAAGTTGTACAAGGTATATCTTCAATTTGCAAAGGCCAAAAGATTACTCCTTTTATTAGCTTTAAAAATATATATACAATAAATATATACTACAATAAATATATACAATAAATATATACAATACGGTTAGAAACTTGAAATTTTGAGAGAAATTGTTAATTTTATATTATTTTTAATCTGATCGGTGAAGGTGAGGAATAGCCATTCTTTAAAAAAAATATCTTCGTACTCTTTACAATTTGCTAATAAGTTTCGTTTTTCTTCATTATTTAAATGGGAGGTTCTTATTAAGTCTATTATCTCCTGACGAGTGATATTCGAATTGTAATTATGGCTAATTTGGAAGTCATTTATCTCGGAAAATTCTTCTCTTAAAAATGGCTGTACTTTAATAGGTTGGTCGATATGTTCTTTATTTGAAATGTTGGTAACTTCTATCAAGCTTCTATCTATTGCTAAATAAATGCCTTCTAAAACTATTATTTTTGGACAAATCTCAATATTATTAATATGAATGCTGGCATTTTTACAATCTACTGGTAATTTTACAATAAACTTTGATTTAGGTGGTATTTGAATTTGTTCGGAAGTTAAATTAGGTTTAAAATTAAGATTTATTTCTGTATTTGCGGTTAATAATTTTTTGTTTGCAATATGTACTTTAGCTTTTAGAAGAGTGAGAATGTCTATTCCGATGAGACCATCGAAATAGCCATCAAATTTAAAGAGTAAAAGTTATTTTACCTACTTGCAGAAATTCTTTAAATATTGGTAAAATATTTTTTTCGTTTATTTTAGCGTTAATGAAAGACGAGGAAGCTCGTGTGTCAATTAGGAATTTTAACGGTTTATTATTATATAGGATTTCTATAATATAATATATTTAATAATAAATTAAATATATTACTAATATTTATACCAAATCTTATTGTTATACTTACGTTCATAAGGACGAAATCCAAACACAAATAAAGAACATGTTAAATCAAGGTATAATTCGAAACAGTTACTCCCCTAGGAGCTCTTCTGTTTTGATTGTCCCCAAAAAACGCGACGCGAGCTGTAAACAAAAATGGTGTTTAGTCATTGACTATCGCAAATTGAATGAAAAGACCGTGAGCGATAAATACCCCTTTCCTAATATAAATGAAATATAGTATATGAAATATACTTTCAAACCTTTCGGTAGACGGGGGTCATTACAAATATATTCGTATGCCTTTTGGTCTAGAGAATGCGCCATCCACATTCCAACGTGTGATAGACAACGTGTTAAAAGATCTAGTTGGACGAATATGTCTCGTTTATCTCAACGACATAATAGTCTTTTCAACATCTCTCCAAGAACATTGTAAGAACCTTCGAAAAGTATTTAAAAAACTGCAAGAAGCAAACCTTAAGGTATAAATAGATAAATCAGAATTCGTTAAAAAGGAAATAGCCTTTGTCGGTCATCTTGTAACAACTGATGAGTGAAACCGAATCCTGATAAAATTCATGCTATAAAGAAATTTCCTTTACCCAAGACCCCAAAAGATATAAAATTCTTTCTTGGTCTCCTAGCATATTACATGAAGTTTATTAAGGATTTCGCGAAACTTACCAAACCTTTAACCGAATGTTTAAAAATGGGTAAGAAAATTACACTCGAAGAACGCTATATAAAAACATTCGAAACTTGCAAGGATATTCTAATGAATGACCCAATCCTGCAATACCCGGATTTCACAAAACCCTTCACAGTCACTACTGATGCAAGCAACTTCGCCATTGGTGCCGTCCTTTCACAAGGACCCATCGGACAAGATAAACCAAACTGCACCGCAAGTACAACATTGACAACCTCTGAAATTAACTACTCAACCATAGAAAAGGAACTATTGGCCATAGTCTGGGCCAATAAAATACTTTCGGCCCTACCTCTTTGGAAACATATTCAAGATAGTAACCGACCCCAAAACTTTAGTTTGGTTGATGAACCCTAAAGAACCCAAATCAAGACTTGTTAGATGGCCATTGAAACTCGAGGAATTTGATTATGAAATCATATACAAAAAAGGCGCAATAAATTCAAATGCCGATGCTTTAAGTCGCATTAAAATTGGTGAAATGCATACACATGATCTAGATGCAAATTCTATTGTACAGGAAACATTCGGATCAACTATTCACTCAGCTTCAGAGGACATGAACGACGAAATTCCCATTGCAACACGACCACTAAATGCATTTAACCATCAGCTAATATTGTTAATTTCGGACAGAAAACCTCCAATTCAACTTCAAGTACCCTTTCGAAATAAACAAAAACGAACTATAAGATTACCAAATTTTACAGAAGAAACCATAACCGACATTTTAAAGAAATTTGTACCTCATAATAAACTAATCGCTATATATACAGACGATTCTACCTTCAAACTTATTCAAAGTTCTTTTTCAAAACATTTTTCTAGATTCAGATTATTAAAACTCATTCGTTGCACCGACGTATTAAAAGATATAACTGATGAAGATGAAGAGGATAAAACAATTAGGGACTATCACTTAAAAAAAAATTGTAGAGGTATCACTGAAACAATACTTCATCTCAAAAGAGAATTTTATTTTCCATTAATGAAAGAACAAATTAGTAAGATAATAAATAATTGCGATACTTGCAATTTATTAAAATATGACCGTCACCCACTTAAACCAAAGTACGAAGTACCTGTAATTGCTAAAAAGCCTATGCAAATTCTACATACAGACAAATTCTACATACAGACATATATTCAATAAATAATAAACAAATATTAATAATAGTCGACAAATTTTCTCGATACGCGATGTAGGCTGCCGCGGTATCTAACAGAAATAGTTTAAATATGATCACATCTCTAAGACATTTTTTCAGCCTTCACGGCATTCCAGAAACAATTGTGTCAGACCAAGGCACCGAATTCACATCAACAATATTTCAAGATTTTTGCGGACAATATAATAATGACCACCACATAACATCATTTCAGCAAACTAGTAGTAATGGCATCGTAGAAAGAATGCACTCTACTTAAACTGAAATATATAGAATAGTATATAAAAAATCAAGAGATAATGATCATGACGACATCCTGAACGAATGTCTTATAACATGCAGTACATTCTGCAACAAAACTAACACCATACGAATTATTTTACGGAAGACCATATACTTTCCTAAAAAAGATCACACCAAATAATGAACATGACTATCTAGAAAAATTAAATGGATTTAAAAATAAACTTTTTCCAGAAATTGAAAAAATAATTGAAAATAAAACAAAAATCTTAATCGAAAAATTAAACAAAAATAGACAAGAACCAGGGGCCTATCAAGAAAATGACCAAATATTTAGAAAAGAATGAAAGAAATAAAATGACGCCTAGGTTTTCAAAACATAGGGTAAAAGAAAATAGAAAACTAACAATCATAAATATTAATAATAAAAAATTCCATAAAGCAAAAATTAAAAGAAAACTAAATAATAACAGCGAAATGACAGAGACTAGAAATACAGGACCTGACGGAGAATAAAATACTTAAGTTAAAATTAGGCACAGCTAGAACAATAAAAGTTTACAACAATATGTTATATATAGTCAGACTTGATACGCATATACAAACTATTGACAAAATCGAAGACACTATAAATTCGTTAGATGCAGACTCTCTACTACAAGGCTCGATAAGCGTAACAAAAACAAAATTACTAGATTTAAACCAAAAATTAAATACTTTATATCCAAAGTTAAGAGTTAAAAAAGGTCTTATAAACGATCTCGGTACCGTGATAAAAACTATAACAGATAACATGGACACAAAAAATGAATATAATATTAATAAAGCAATTGAAACTTTTAATAAAAATCAAGAAAATTTAAACAAATAAATAGACAAACAAATAGTAATTAATTTTTTAATGCAAGAAAGATTTGACAATATTACCAAACATATAAATGACCAACAAGAAACCATTTCGATGTATTTAAAAAATTACCAAGATAAACTTAGAAATAGTATAGTAAAATCAGATTACAATGAAACATTAGTCATCCAATCTCAATATATTAATCAAATTAACTATAATATCGATCTTTTAAATAACCACTTGATAAGTTTAGCGGAAGCAATAGTACTAGCTCGGTTAAACATTATATCAAAACAAATTCTAAATACAGAAGAAATAAGCGATACCCGAGAAAAATTTAAAAATAATTCAATTCAATTTAATTCATATGAGAATATTTATTTTCAACATTAACATTATTTTCAACATTAAAATTCCAATATTATCCCCGGAATCATCTTCAATGGTCCACGTAATCCCACTTATTATTAATAGTACAATAACTATTCATACAAAACCTCTTTTAACATATAAACTTCATAACATTCATTCAATATTTCGACGAAGCATGTCCAAGAGTAGAAAAAATATTTTATTGTACGGAATCTACAAACCAAGAAATAACAGAAAAATCCAGCTGTCTTGGCAAAATAATTCAAAACGTTCCAGCCAATTGCACATTAAAAGATCAGCTATTTATACCAAAAATCATGCAACCAGAACCAAATTACATCCTCACCATGAACAGCTCAGAAATAACAATAAAATCTTTCTGTGAATCTTACCAAATCAAAATTAAAGGCACTAAATTAATAAATTACAGTAATTGCACTATCGAAATAAACGGATTTAACTATTAAAGCCATAACACAAAACATTGGGATGAAATTCATTTACTACCTTCAATACCACTGCAAATCAACTACACGAGCAGCATCCAAGACCTAAACCTACAAAAACTAGAACCATTTCATATAGAAAACCAAAAAAAGTATTAAGTAAACAGTAAAATTATTAGAAGTTTCAACATCAGAAAACAAATCGTCAATTTTATAATAATATTAGTAACTTTAATTTTTATTATAAATATTCTAATATACCTCTTTTACAAGAAAATTTCAGAAAAACAATTTAGTATTCCAGTCACAAATATTACCACATTTAACAATTAAATTAAATTCAAATAAAACAGCATATTACAATACATTAACCTTTATTAAAATCAATTGTTACTTAAATTTATGAATTATAATTATGTATCAAATTGCAATATGTGAACTTTAAAATTTAACTTTCTCATAATATTATTTCTTGTTTGTCAATAATATTTTAATAATTTTGTATAATTAATTGGTTAGATTGCACCTTTTAAAGTATATAAAAACCATGTAAAATTATAATAAAATTAATTAAGTTTGGATAAAGGAATAAAGAACAACTTTTGACATAAAATTAAATTGTTTTTTTTAAAGCTTTCGTGACCGAAATACTTAAGTCGCGTGTTATGCGTGTGGATATTAATCATTCTATTTAGAATAAAATTATATTTGATTTTATTATTTATTACTTTAAATGCTGTTATATAAATATCTCTATTACATATCTTCTCGTAACGTATAAATCTATTCGAATATAACAAAGATGTTGGATGCCTAGGAGGATAAAAATGAATAATTTTAATTGCTTCTTTATGAACGACATCTAATTGGCGTAACAATTGCTGACTAGCAGCACTCCATATAGAATTTAAGATAAATAATGTGCGACAAAATAAAGGACGAATATGTTTTATATAGGAAACTGGTCAATAAAAACTTGCAGTCTATATAAAATAAATACGTATGGTGATACTTTATTGATTATATGTTGGATATGATCTAGCCACTTTAATTTTCTATCAATAATTAACCCTAAATAGTTAAAGCTGGTTACTGTATGATAATTTCGGAATTATAATGAAAGCTTTCAGCGCTGTCCAATTTATTACCTAATAAAAGAATCTTGGTTTTTTTTTATATTTAAACTTAACTTTTGCTGTGTGAGCCAAGCTTCTAATATTTTAAGATCTCATTCAATATCCCTTATTAATTCATTTTCTGTAGCAGAATAGTATTTTATAACTGTACCATCGGCATCTAGCTGGATGGAGCCTTTGAGAGCTAGACGAGAAATATCATCGATATACAATTAAAATAGATCTGATCCCAAAATAGATCCCTGATGGATACATTTTTCGACCTTTAAGTAATCAATGCACTGATTCCCCATATTTACTTTTTGTAGGCTTTCAGTTAAATAAGATTTAAAGAAACGTAATTCGTCAGAGGAAAATTCTAGGTTTTCAGGTTTCGACAGAAGTATATGGTGGTTAACGAAATCAAATACCTTTTGCAAATTTAGAAACACAAGCCACGTAGTTACCATCAACTAAATTGCTAGTAATAAAATTTGTGTAACTAAGGCAGGCGGTTGCTGTGTTCGAATTGTTTTCAAAACTATGTATTTAAAAAAAAAAAACAAATTTTCAAATTTTATGAAACTAAATCGTTCACAAATTCACGACAACAATAGGAACAACAAGGCTCAACCAGAACACCAACAATTATCAATGGATCAACTTCAAGAAGAACTGTTAACACAAACTCAACAAGTCGAAAGACTAACTGCTATTATACAGCAGTATCAACACCAAGCAGCGCAAAATCAAAATAATCCAAATAATCAACAAAATCAACAAGACCAACAAAATAACAAGGGAAAAATTCTTAAAGAAATTCGCTATATGTCCACATTTAACGAACATAGTAGTAACAATAAATTCATTCATAAATAGTGTTGAATATTATTTAACCAGTATCAAGAACTTAAACATAACAACATAAAAAGACAAAAGACTGAGGGATCAATTTACTATGAAAAAATTCAGGGCGAAGCAAAGGACTCTATCATCGGTTTACCAGATCCAGATAACTGGGAATTAATTAAGCGACATCTAAAACGCATCCGACCGGATATGGAACCAACTGAGCTATATAGAAGAACTGGCAGAATAAAAGTTAATTCTGTAAGTAAGTCAGAAATTACTATTCAAACTTTAAAAACTAAAGCAGATGAATTAAAGATTTATTTTAATGATAATAATTTTATAGATTTAAGTAATGTAGATACATTTTTATTAAATACAATCAAAGAAATGAGTCAAGGTACTCTATTAGAAAACATTTATGGAAAAAATAATTTAAACGATGTAATAGAAATTATGCATATGAGATTTTATGAACACTCTTACATTAGGCCAAAGTTCAAATAGCAATTTAATAATTATAATAGTAATAATAATAAACAAAATAAAAATCAAATGTTTCAATTTAAAAAATCTAGTGGTAATCATTTAAACAACAACGAAAGGTACAATAACAACAATTCCTATAACGATAGGTATAATTACAATAAAAATAAAAACAATTATAGTTAAAATTACAAAAATGGTAATCAATATAATAGGAATAATAATAACAATAATACAGCTTTTAACAGTAACAATTATAACAGTAATTCGGGTCAATTTCGTAGGCTATATCAAATGTCAGGAAACTCTAGACAAAAATCGCTAAGAACAGAATGACTTTAGACAAAGTTTAGATTCTAATAGTTTAGATTTTTTTAGAAACTACCCTCGGATGAATTACCTATTATTAAATTATCCTTTAAAAATAAAGAATATAAAGCTTTGATTGATGCAGGATCAAGCTTTAGTATAATCTGATACTGTAAAAGATTTTGAAAAAATTAAAATTAAACCAATTGTTTTAAATCGAAAAGATTTAATTAATTTTGAAGTTCACACTCGAGCACGAAGTGAATTCTATCTTCCACCAAATGCTCTAGTGAGATGGAAAGTTAAACATCTTCCAAATAGAAAATATGAATTTATAATCGGTATTGACTTATTAAAAAACTTAAATCGTGTTATTAATCTAATCTAGAGAAAAATAATTTATTTTAATAAAAAATTTAGTAAATTTTTAAATAATCCTTATGATATAATATGTGCTTTAGAAACTATCGATCCAAATTTAAATTACCAAACCCTAAACCATTTAACTGCTGAAGAATATAAAGAAATTGAAAAAAATTATGAAAAGATTTAGTAAATTATTTTTTAAAGATGGTGACATATTGACAAGTACAACTGGAGTGCAACATGAAGCAGTAACTACAACTGAACAAATTAATTCCAAAATTTATAGATGCCCCCCCCCCCTCCTTAACATGAAGAAGAAGTTAGAAGACAAATCAGAGAAATGGAAGTTCAGGGTATAATTTGTAAAAGTAATTCTAAAAATTCTAGTCCTCTGATTGTAGTTCCAAAGAAAAGTGATAATTCAAAGAAAAAGAAATTTCGGTTAGTAGTTGATTACAGAAAATTGTATTATTGGGTGATAAATTTCGATTTCCTAATATAGATTCAATATTAGACAAGTTAGGAAAAGCCCAGTACTTCACTACAGTTGATTTAGCTAAGGGATACCATCAAATCCTTATAAGGGAAGAGATAGAAGAAAAACCGCGTTTGTATGAATCCACTCCACACGGTTTATATGAACTCAATAAAATGCCATTTGGGCTTAAAAACGCCCCAGCGTCATTTCAACGTTTAATGAATGAAATTTTAAGAGATTTTATAAACAAAAACTGTGTCGTATATCTGGACGATATATTGATATTCAGTACGAGCCTTAAAGAACATATTTACGCTATTTCATAAATATTTAAAGTTTTAGAAGATAAAAATCTGAAAATACAAATAGACAAGTGGAATTTTTAAAGAAAAGAGACAGAGTTTCTGGGACATATCCTTACAAGTGACGGACTAAAACCAAATCCAGAAAAAATTAAAATTATACAAAATTTAGAGTTACCAAAAACCACTAAACAAATTAAAAGTTTTTTGGGACTTACAGGCTACTACAGAAAATTTATTTATAAAGGATTACGCTAAAATAGCACAACCTATTACCATATATTTAAAGAAAGACGTAAAAATTAACATAAATTACCCTAATTACATAGACGCAGTTGAAAAATTAAAAACTTTAATTACAACGCATCCAATTATAAAATATCCTAATTTTGAAGAAATGTTTACATACGTCTAATGTATAACAGACGCATCGAATTATGCGGTGGGTGCTGTTCTCTCACAAGTGGGACACCCTGTGTGTTTTGCTTCAAGGACATAGAATAATCACGAGAACAACTATTCAGCAACCGACAAAAAATTCCTTGCAATAATGTGGTCTGTTAATTTTAGGCCTAATTTATATGGAAAAAATTCAAAATTTTAACTGACTACTAAATATCTTCATGACTACTAAATATCTTAACTGACTACTAAATATCTTCATGCAAAGTGTAGAAGCAAAGACCTTTCACCTAGACACCAAAGGTGGCTTCTTAATTTAGAAGAATACCAAGTTAAATATGACAGAAACCCAATAAAAACAAAATATCACATAACTGAAACACCAAATGATATTGATCAAATTCTTCACGTAGACACATATGTTATAATGAAAAATACCTTTCTAACAGTAATCGATAAATTTTCCAAATTGGGTTCTGCTTATCGTTTAACAAATAAAAACCATTTAATTATCCTAGAAAAACTTGAAGAATATATCACAAAATTCGGTAGACCAAATAAAATAATAGCCTATAATGAATTTAAGGCATTTCAAATTCGTGAAGTCTTACAAGACCAAAATATTTCACTTCATTTAACCAAACCTATCAGCCACACAGGCAACGGTGACGTTGAACGACTTCATAACAGAATCTCTGAAAAATTCAGAATAATAAAACAAACTAATAAAAATCTATCAGTTCAAAGAATGTTACAACAATCTGTCAGAATATATAATGATAGATACCATTCTAGTATTAAAAATACCCCATCAAACGTACAAAATCATAAAATAGAACCCATAAAAGTTAAAGAAATTTTAGAAGGAAATAAAACTAAATGCAAATAATATAAAAACTAAATATAATATAAAAAACTAAATGCAAATAGAGAAGATTATGTTCAGACCCGATCAACCGGTTTCGTGAAAAATTATAAGCTGTCCTTTATGTCGGACAACCAAAATTTAAGAAACTAAAACTTACTACCATACATGCATCTAATGTTAAAAGACCATTGAAATTTACAGATACTCCAAATGTTAATGATGATAATGATAATAACAATAGCAATTCCTCAGATTAAATCAAACTTTTTAGAAATTAATAACATAAAATCAAATACGGGATTTATTAAAACTAACTTAGATAAAACTGAAATAATAAGTCAAACTGACATCGTCATGCATACTATTCATCCAATGGAAATATTAGCATTATTATTATTATTATTTATTATTATTTATTTATTTATTATCTCTAAAAGAGCAATTTGGTCGTACAGAGTGTGTGTAAAAAATTTAATTTTTTTTAAAACAGAAACACAAACATGAAGGCAAAAATTAAGTTAAATTATATAAATCCAGTAATTCAATTATCAAAAGCAAGAAATAAATTAAAATTATACAAAAGCAAGATATTTAATTTAGTGCCTAATAAAGCACAACTCAATATAATTGACAACTTATACATATCTTAATCTATTCCTACATATATGTACACCTAAATCTTTAATTATTGTATTTATTTTAATATATTTTTTTATTCTTTTTTTTTTAAATATAATTCTAAATTATTATATTTTCTGTTTTGTTATTTTTTTTTTAATTTTTTATTTTATAGTTATTTATTTTTATTTTTGTTTTGTTATTTCTATTCTTTCTTATATTTTTAATTGTAATTTTTATATATATATTTTTTTTTTTTATAATACTAAATTCAAGTGAACTGATTCTAATAAAAACAAGGTAGAATGTAAACCAACGGTTTTTAAAAGCGCACATTTCCAAAACTCAATACAAATTGTTTAGAAGTGTGGCTTACACAAAAATTTGAAAATTTCATGTAATAAGAAAAAACTTGAAAATAGGACATTTTTGAGATTTTGAGGGGCCGTAAGTCCGGAATCCTATATAACTAAGAAAAGCTGTTAACACACGTAAAAATTTATTATTGAAGCTTTAATTTTTATGTCTTGCCGAAGAAAAGTTTTTACAGGTGCCTAAGTTACAGGTGTCTAAAAATAGCAAATTTTCAATTTTTGAGGCGTAATAACTCTTAAAGAGGGGGCGTTACCAAAAAATTTTCTGAGGAAACTTATACTAATTCTAAAAGTTCTTTCTTGTCTCAAAATTTCAGATTCCTATCTAAAGGGGTGCCGGAGTTATGAAAAAAGAAATTTCATGCAAAATGTGGTTTTCACATAACGGTAAATTTAAATCGTAAATTACAAAATATTACATAATTTTGATATTGTTTTATATAGATAATAAAATTTTCGATCTTCTACCGGTTTTAGATTGCAAAACTATTACGCAAAGCCCGAGATATATACATCTGAAAATGGGGCTTTTTTACAACTTTGAAGAGCTGCAACTTTGGAACCCTTTACAATTAAAATAAACCTTTCACACACGTAAAAATATATTATTGTAGCTTTAATTTTTACATCTTGCAGAAGTAAAATGTGTGCAGGTTCCTAAGTTACAGGTGTTTAAAAATAGCAAATTTTCAATTTTTAAGCCCTAATAGCTCATAAACAGGGGGTGGTCCGAAAAAATTTTCTGAGCAAACTTATACTAATTCTAAAAGTTCTTTCTTGCCTCAAAATTTCAAGCTTGTATCTAGAAGCGTGCCGGAGTTATGAAAGTAGAAAAATCATGCAAAATTTGGTTTTCACATAACGGTAAATTTAAATACTAAATTTAAAAAAATTGTATAATTTTGATATTAATTTACAAAGATAAAAGAAATACCTGTCGAATGACGTTTTCAGATTGAAAAAATCTTAAGCAGAACATAAGATATATGCATTTAAAAATAGGGCTTTTTCAAAGTTTGAGGGGGTGTAGCTCCGTAATGAGGGGGGCTACATGAAAAAGTTGTTCCACAAAATTATTTTTTTTATGAGACCTACCTATGGTTAAAATTTTTTTTCTCTATCTTTAACGGTGTAGAAGTTTTGTAAACAGACGGACGGACGGACGGACGGACGGACGGACGGACGGACGGACGGACAGAGTGAAACTAATAAGCACATTTTTTCAAAATTTTTTTGGAAATGTGCTAAAAACATATTTTTTTTTTTTTTTTTTATATTATTTAATTTTTTTTAATTTTAATTGATTAAGATTACATTAAATTTAAAAAGTATTTTTTCATTTTCACTTTAATTTTGTTTTTATGACAAGTTTTGATATTAGCTGGTAGCTTATTGTATATTGTTATTGCTGCATTGTATATACCCTTAAGACCAAAGTATTTGTCAATTGAATACATGTTATAATGAATGTGACTTGCCGTTCTGGTGTTGTAAACGTGTAGTTAATTTTTGTGGATGATGTGTGAATTAGATGTAATTAAATTATTTGTAATATTGTGTACATGTAGTGCTTGACTTTTTTTTTATGTATAAATCAATTGGCAATATTTCTAATATTATCTTATGAATTTCTGATGTCGAAGCACGTTGTTCAAAACCAAACAGATTTTTTAAATGCCTTGTTTTGAATCGTTTGCAGCATTTTAGTATTTTTTAAATAAGTGTTTCCCCACACCATGATACCATATGTGATAGTTGAATGAAATAGACTATAGTATATTGCTTTCTTTGATTCAGTTGGTACTCGATTCTTTGCATGTCTAAATAGACCCGCTATACGACGACATTTTTTGGCTATTTCATTTGACTGGTAGTTCCATTTTAATTCATTGTCTATGTAAATACCTAAGTATTTATAGACTCGAACGATATGTTTAGAAGTTTCTTGAATACCATGAATTTGGTTTTTTTTACGTTGGGAGTAAGCTTATAACAAGACATCGAGTTCTTACTATTTTGTTATCCAAGTCCATCATTTTTTCTAACTCATTATATTTTTGCGCCTTGAAAACTATAGCTAAATCATCAGCGTACAAGAATGCCTAACCTTTTAAATTAAGCTTTGAGAAGTTACTAATGAAGCAGCTGTATGCATATTCGATTTACTTTACATCACTTTTTAACTCCCCACATTCAGCATATTGCTTTCTCTCAGATAGATAGACTTTAAACCATTTGTATTCATTCCCCACGATACCACACTCATATAGGACGTAAAGCAGTATTTTTCTGTCAACTAAATCGAATACTTTGGCAAAATCAAAAAATATAAGCGATACCTTCAGTTTTTTCCCAATTCCATCTTGAACATATGTAATCAAATCAAAGAGAGCAGCACTTGTATTATCTTTTTCTTTAAAGCCATATTATTACACATCTATTAGGTTAGATTTATTTAAATAATTGACCAACTGTTGATTTACATGCGTTTCTAATATTTTCCCTATTATTGATGATATTGATATTGGTCTGAAATTACATATATTATTTTTATCTCCATCTCGTTTGTTTAGTGGGATGACTTTACTAATTTTCTAATTTCTTGGCATTATACCTTCATTCAATGAAGTATTGATTACACCTTTTATATTATTTACTAATTAATTTTTACATATTTTTAGGATTTTAGTTTGGATTTTATCATAACCTATTGCATTTGTATTCGCCAAGTTATCTATTAGTTTGATTGTTTCCTTTGTAGTTATTTGCTTGAATTTGAATCTATTCGCTGTTCTTATAGTTGGAATGTACACTGTTTAAAAACTTTTACCTAGATTTTTGTCAATATTAGCATAGTATTCATTGAATCGATTTCAGTTTATTTTATCAGGAATTTTCTATGGCATTGTTATTTTCATCCAAAAAGAATTCACTTTGTTGCTTAGGATTATAATTTAGTATGTGATTAATATGCTGCCTATTTTCCTAGGATTACCCTTTGCATTTTGAAAATTTTTTTGATCGAATATTCTACGTTTTTCTCTCTTAGTAGTTGTATATTTATTAAGCCTAAATTTGTATTTATATCGTAGAAACTCATTATCATAGTTTTTTACCAGTTTCCTATGCCAGTTTTACTTGATTTTATTAAGTTTAGCACATTCTGAGTCAAACCAAACAGGAAAATGTTTTTTATTTACTGGAAGTAATTTTTGATATGTGACAATTCTAATTTTTGTATTTAAATTTGAAATTAATTTTGAGCAATTTGTGTTGACCTCATTGTTTGTGAAGATTATTGGGTTATTTACCAGCTGTGATTAAATAAGTTTAATTTACATTTAATAAGATACCTTTTAAACTTGAGTTATTTAATTTCAAATTTAGATTATAGTTATTTACCTCAGCAACCAGAATTTGAAGATCAGAAATATTTTAGTTTAGGTGAGTAATGTTTATATTTACTTGTAGATTATTTGTTATAATATGATCCAAACAGGTACCTGATGTTAGTCTGGTTTCAGTTTGATTGCAGAAAAATAATCCATTACTTTCGATAGTAGACTTGTATACTTAGTCCTCTGAATCAGCATTATTCATTATATTACATATAATTAAAATCACCTATTATTTAAATATGATTCTTGCTTAGATTATTTAAATTTATTTCTAGTAGATCATTAAAACAGTTTAATAAATCTTTTTCAGGTGGTCTGTAAATTGTAGTTAAGTTAATTTTCTTGTTAGTATAATTGTTATTAAGCTGTTGTATTCATAATATACATTATGTAACTTAGAGTGAAGTGTTTTATGAATTATTTTATTAATTTAGTTTCATATTCATCTAGCCATGTTTCGGAAATAACAATTACATGTATTAGTGCATTCAAAGAATCAAGTATATGTGCTATTTCAACTATTTCATTTTTTAAACTTTTCACATTATTCCATTTATTTTTAGTGAATTTGAGTCAATAAATTTGATTTGTGCTGCATAGTTACAACTATTATTTACATGGGTTTTTAATGGCAATGTAAAATTATCATTGTAAATCATTGTTTTCAGATAACACTCTAATTTCTAACTTTTCTCAGATTTCCTAATTAAGATTTTGCCATTTTTTACCCACGCAAATTTTATAATATTAGTTCTTTTCATATCTCTTGCTTTTTTATAAAGTAAACTGTAAAGTAAAATTGACATTTTCTTCCTGTTGATTGCTTGTGTTTTCTTGAATATTTCAATTTTGAATATTTTCATCAAAGAGTGATATATGTATTTAGTTTTACGTTTTTTTTATTTTTCATTATTTGATTTTTTAAATCTCACTACTTAATTGTTTTCTAATGTGTAACTTCACTAATTTTGGTGACTCACCTGAATTTTTAGATATATTCTTTTTTCTGTAACAATTTTTGACATCGCCCAATTTGATTTCAAGACCCAACTTTTTTACTACTGCTATTACAATATCTTCAGGCGAACTTTCATCCAAGCCAACAATTCCAGATATGTCCAACATGTTGATTTTTTTTCTTGTTTTAGTTTTTCAATCTCAATATGAGTGTAGTCTAATCTATCTTTTAATACAGCATTCTCGTTTCTTAAAGCAATATTATCTTCCAAAAGATTGTTCAATTTTTCTTTTATTTCATTGACTTCATTTTTGACATCACATATTTGGTTTTCATGCGTATTCATTTTATCCAATATTTCATTTAGTTTGTCCATAATCTCCTGATTGTTCTTGTTCTTGGTCGTATCCAGAACCGACTTATGTAGATCAGTTAACGTTGTGGTGATACTAGCATTTTTATTTATACCTGTATACCGACGTTTTCTCCTATTTGCTTTACAGATATTGCATAGCCAATATTTTCCATCGCTACGTACATATTCTTCGAATTCTTCAATACCCAATCCAGAGCATTGACTATGGAACCATTTTCTACATTCTCGTTCACATTATATAGAGCTGACTTTTTTAAAATTAAATTTTACTTTGCATTCAGTACAATTTGCGACATTTTTAGCTGACATTTTTGACATCAACTACTACATTTTGACATACTACATAACATATGTAGAAACATTTTTTCAACATTTGTAGGACATTTTTAACTGACATTTTTGACATACTACATAACATATCAATAAAAACTGAAGTACTAGACGAAAACTAAAAGACTATTAAAGAAAACTATTGTAGAAACTGAAATCGCCGAGTTAACAAACAAATTAAAAACTATAATACCAATCAAAAGAAATAAACATGGACTAATTAATGCTATTAACACGACATCCAAATGGTTATTCTATGGATGATCAAGACTGTCAAACATTGAAAAATATTTACAAATTATTAATTCTAATAACGACCAAATTATTTCACAACATAATGACCAAATAAAAATTAACAATTAATTTTATAATAGAATAAAACAACTCAAAACAATAATAGCAAATGATAGGAAAGTTATTTTAAACGAAATTAGTAAAATTGAAACGCCTATAATTCAACAAAATATATATTTAGATTTATTATTTAAAATTCAACTTATAAAAGAAAAAGTAGAAGTTATTCAGGATAATTTAGCTTCCATTAAACGCGGTATATATAGTTCATCCTAATATTTTAACAATGCACGAAATAGAAAAATACGATATAGATTTTACAAGTTACAATACATAAAATTAGGATTAGCTCTATTTTAAGAAAATTCCTTATTAATAGCAATTAAAATACCAAAGAAAATTAAAACCATACAACTAATATCAATTGTTCCAATCCCTAATAAAAATAAAAGAGAAATTGATTATCAAAAGGAAATTGTTTTTGAATATAATAATCAAGTATATAAATATGAAAAGTTAAAAACTTTAAATGAACTAAGTATAAGTAAACATTGTATGTATAAAAATAATTGTACTTCAATAACAAACAAATTAACTGAAATACATGCATATGTATATGAAATAGATGAAGAAACTATTTTAATTAAAAACGCTAATAAAATGTATTTATTTATAAATTTAATGTATTAAATTTTAGATCACTATTTATACCCGTACGATAAGTATCCGTTACACCCGTACGATAAGTATTGGGTATAATAAAATTACTCCTCCGTTTGTAACACCTCGAAATAAGCGAGCTAGATATACCTTCAAAGGTATGGATCGGATCAGAATCAAATTCTGAGTCGATTAAGCCATGTCCGTCCGTCCGTCCGTCAGCAAGCTAACTCAAAAACTAAGAAAGCTAGAATCGTGAAGTCTATACTAAATATTCTGGGAGCAATTTGTAGGTTCCCTATTTTTTTTGGTTGAGTTCCGACCAAAATTCGGGTAGCTCCCAAACAACTAACTTTTAGATCTTCACAATTTTTTTGAAATAGAGCCATGAAATTTTAACTGCTGATAGATATCATAAAAATATTAATTTTTTGTTAATATTAATTTTTCTGTAGCCCCACCCGTTAAGAAGCTATAGCCCTCCAAAGTTCAAAAAATCTCTATATTTAATTATTATAACACAAGCTCTATACGGTATATTTTCAATCTGAAAATTCCAAACGATAGGTGCTATGATGAGCTTTACAAATATGTATATAATAAATATATACCTACTTGTGCTATACAGTGTCTTAATTTACCGTTATGCGAAACTGAATTATTGCAAAATCCTTTAACCCTTCTATCTTCTAAACTCTTTAAGTTGGAAACTTGAAATTTTGACAGAAGTTAGTTTTTTGAAAATAAGTATGAGTCATTTCAGAAATTTTTTTTGTATTACCCCCCGTTTTGTTAAAGATATAATGCGTAGTACAAAAAATGTAAATAAATAAACAACATAACGGTTGCTTGAAGAATTATTATTTATATGATATTGATGTACATACATACATACTTATATAATATCATGTTTATTTACATATCGTATATGTCACTGATGAATGAATGATAAGAGTATAGATTTATATTATATAGCGCCGTATTTACATACATACATATATGTATTTTATTGTACTTATAAGAAGTTATTCTATGAATGGAAATATTTTTAAAGAAATATTGCAATGTATGGCGATATACTTATAACAATATAAATATACTATGTGGGCATTTAATATTAAAATTATATTTACTATTTTGTAATTTAATATACTTACATTTACCGCTTAGTATTAAATGGTACTATAGAATATTTGAAAAAGTTTTGGATTGATATTCGTTATATGGAAGATTAGAATCTGCTTTTGAAGAATATATAAACATATGGTTTGAATATATGTACAACCCATAGTTCTAGATATTATAAAATTCACCCAAATTATTTTAAAATACTAAAATATTAAAAAAATAATATTGTAAACAGAGTGACAAGCTGTGAACATACTAACGGATCGTACGGGTATCTAAGAGTTGACAAAGGCAACTGTATTCTTTCTCGTTATTAATAATATAGGGTTACTTTATAATTGACGAAAGTGTTACTTGATTTTTTCAAATTTTCTAACAAATTTATTCAACGAATTTTTAGCACATAAATAGTGATCTAAAATTTAAAAAAATAATTTTGTGGAACAACTTTTTCTTGTAGCCCCATCCATTACGGAGCTACAGCCCCTCAAACTTTGAAAAAGCCCTATTTTTAAATGTGTATATTTCATGTTCCGCTTAACATTTATTCAATCTGAAAACGCCATTCGACAAGAATTTTTTTTCTTTATAAATCAATATATAATTTTTAAATTTAGTATTTAAATTTACCGTTATGTGAAAACCAAATTTTGCATGATTTTTCTACCTTCATAACTCCGGCACGCTTTTAGATAGGGGCTTGAAATTTTGAGACAAGAAAGAACTTTTAGAATTAGTTTATGAGCTATTAGTGGTCAAAAATTGAAATTTTGCTATTTTTCAACACCTGTAGCTTAGGCACTACACATTTTTCTTCGGCAAGACAAAAAAATTAAAGCTCCAGTAATATATTTTTATATGTGTTAATGGTTTCTTTTAATTCTATAGGGTTCCAAAGTTACAGCCCCCTAAAATTGCAAAAAAGCCCTGGTTTCAGATGCATATATCTCAGGCTCTGCGCAGTAGTTTTACAATCTAGAAACACTAGAAGAACGGAAATTTTTTTACCTTTATAAATCAATATTAAAATTATATATAATTTTTAAATTTAGTATTTATATTTACCGTTATGTTAAAACCAAATTTTGCATGATATTTATTTTTTCATAACTCCGGCACCCCTTTAGATAGGAACCTGAAATTTTGAGACAAGGAAGAACTTTTAGAGTTAGTATAAGTTTCCTCGGAAAATTTTTTGGTACACCACCTGTTTAAGAGTTATTACGCCTCAAACATTGAAAATTTTCTATTTTTAGACACCTGTAACTTAGGCATCTGTAAAAATTTTTCTTCGGCAAGACATGAAAATTAAAGGTTCAATAATATATTTCTACGTGTGTTAACAGTTTTTCTTAGTTATATAGGGTTCCGGATTTACAGTCCCTCAAAATTGCAAAGAAGTCCTATTTTCACATTTTTTCTTACATGAAATTTTCAAATTTTTATACAAATCGCAATTCTAAACGTTTGTATTGTCTTTTGGAAATGTGCGCTTTTAAAACCCGTTGATTTACATTCTACCTTGGTTTGTATTTATTCATAATCTTACAAGTTCATAATTTTTGTTTCACGTTTTGTGATTTCTTTTGTTTTTGTTCTTACAATAAAAAGGTTTAAAAAAAAATATTTGTTTTGTAATATTATATTAATGTTTTAAACAAATTAGCATTAAATTTTTGATTTTGTCTTACATGGTAAAAAAAAAGATTTATTAGTGTATTAATATATAATATTATGATATATTTTATATTATTATATAAAAAAAAATAAAATATAGGTAGGTACTTATTTTGTAATTTTATATGTTAAAAAGAAATCTTTTTATGCTTAATTTATACGTAAAAAGAAAATTATTTATATGGTAAGTATTTTTTTTTTATAAAATAACAAAATGCAAAATAAGATACCTATTCGTCCCATTGATAGCCTTGAGTGAACGATAACAGATATTGGTTTAATACTCTATGGTTTCGTTCAATTGAGTCTAATGCCTCATAGTGATACGGGGTTGATTTTAAATTTTCAATATTGCAAGTTTTGCATTGTTTGCAAAAATTTCGTTAATAAATTCAGTACCGAGATCTGTTTTTATTGTTTTGAAATTATCATATCTTAAAATGATGTTTGTGACTAATGTTTTTGCTATGGTTTTTGCTGCTTTTATTTCTATTGGTATTACCTTTATGTACTTTGTTAATTCGCACTGTACGGTTAATATATATCAGTAGTTATTACATATTCTCAAAGGTCCTACGGTATCTATGCTTGTAGATTCGAATGTGCTTTCTGATAGTGTATTAGTTATCACAAATTTTCTTTATTATGTATCGTAATTTTATTCTTTGCACATATCTTACATTTGTTTATATATTCTTTGACCATCTTGTTTAAATTTTTCCATATATATCGTTGTTTTATTTTGTTAATGGTTCTGTGGATGGTATGACCTATTTGTTGCGAGTCATGGTATTCTTTTATTATTTTAATTTTTGATTCGTTATCTTCAATATTTTTAGGTGGGGTATATATTAAAATTTTCAATTCATTAATTTTCAATTTATTCATAATATCATTGTACAATGTTTTAAATTTTTTTATATCAATTTTTCTAAATATTAAGTCATTATCACTAAGCGCTAGTTTCATTATTCTTTTATTTCTCATAGATAAGATAAGTCTATCCAAGATCCGACCCAAGCCCTGATATGGATTATCACTCATGCTTATTGGCACCGTAAAATTCCCTTTTTCATTCATAATTCAATATTTCATTCAATTTTATACATATTATTTTTCATATTTTATACATTTTATTTTTCATATTTTTCATATCGTTAACGTTAATGAATTCCTTTTTATGCATATTTTTTGTTTTAGATATGGATGTACATTGCCACTTATGAAGTTCATGACGCTTCTGTGTCAATGTACTAATGCTGTTGTTGTTATCTGTTTTTTGTGGTATTTTATTCTTACTTCTTGTGATGATATTTATTCTATTTTTTGGAATCATTTGTTTTAGTGTTTCTGAATCGATTTTTATACGAGATAGTGCGTCTGCGTTTGTATTAATTTTTCCTTGTTTAAATATTATAATCTTAAAATTATAATCGGCTAATTCTAGCCTTTTTCTTGTCATTCTAGATGAAGGATTGTTGTGTATAAATATACTGACTAACGGTCTGTGATCTGTAAGAATCGTGAATTCAGTGCCGTATACATAAGGTCTAAAATATGTTATCGCCCAATGTATGCCTAACAATTCTTTCTCGATTATTGGTTTGTTTAGTTCATGTTTGTTCAAGGATCTACTAGCGTAAGCGATCGGCCGTTCATTAATCTTATGTCGTTTCCTTTTCAAACGTCAAACCTATTTTTTCTAGTTTTGCACTTTTTTTTTCAGTTTTGACCTGAAAATTTTTGGAATAGAACAGAAAAAGGGCAACATTTTTTTTTTCAGTTTGCTGCAATGATTTCTTTATCTACAAATTGTATTTTACTTATTTAAAAATTTTTAAACTTTGTTTCTAATCAAATATAATTTTTTTTTTTTTTTTGTAAACTAGATATTTTTTAAAACACAACCAAATAAATGAAAATAATGTATTTTTATATTGTCATTAATTACTATTTAACTGACAGTGACAATTATATACATATATTTTCTAATATTGTCATTCTGAAGAGTGAAAAACTAACTTTATTGCCCCGTCAATATTTTCAGATCAAGTTCTTAAAAAAAATGTTACCCTGTGCGAGTCTTGCCCTAAATTTTTTTCAGAAAAGAACACGAACATTTTTTTTAGTTTTTCATTTCTTTTCAGAAAAGAACGGAAAAAATGTGACTTGAAAAAAAAGTGCAACTCAGGTCAAAACTTTTTTCAGAAAAGAAAACGGCATTAATCTAGTCTTAAATGAATTTATTTAAAAGAAGTCTTTTTGAATATTTATTTAACAATATAAGTTTTTTTTATTTGCTTTTTTTTCATCATATAAAAAACCAAGGTTATTTCAAAAATTTTAAAAGTATAATTAAAACTTAATCCTAATAAAACAAACTTAACCTAACCCCCACCTCTTTTTCTTTATGGCTTTCTTCCGAACTGGTAAATATTCGGGAAAAACCAACAAAGAACAAATTATTTCTAAAATTAAAATTAAACAAGGTAGAATGTAAACCAACGGTTTTTAAAAGCGCACATTTCCAAAACTCAATACAAATTGTTTAGAAGTGTGGCTTACACAAAAATTTGAAAATTTCATGTAATAAGAAAAAACTTGAAAATAGGACATTTTTGAGATTTTGAGGGGCCGTAAGTCCGGAATCCTATATAACTAAGAAAAGCTGTTAACACACGTAAAAATTTATTATTGAAGCTTTAATTTTTATGTCTTGCCGAAGAAAAGTTTTTACAGGTGCCTAAGTTACAGGTGTCTAAAAATAGCAAATTTTCAATTTTTGAGGCGTAATAACTCTTAAAGAGGGGGCGTTACCAAAAAATTTTCTGAGGAAACTTATACTAATTCTAAAAGTTCTTTCTTGTCTCAAAATTTCAGATTCCTATCTAAAGGGGTGCCGGAGTTATGAAAAAAGAAATTTCATGCAAAATGTGGTTTTCACATAACGGTAAATTTAAATCGTAAATTACAAAATATTACATAATTTTGATATTGTTTTATATAGATAATAAAATTTTCGATCTTCTACCGGTTTTAGATTGCAAAACTATTACGCAAAGCCCGAGATATATACATCTGAAAATGGAGCTTTTTTACAATTTTAAAGAGCTGCAGCTTTGGAACCGTTTACAACTAAAATAAACCTTTCACACACGTAAAAATATATTATTGTAGCTTTCATTTTCATGTCTTGCCGAAGAAAAATTTTTACAGGTGCCTAAGTTACAGGTGTCTAAAAATAGCAAATTTTCAATTTTTGAGGCGTAATAACTCTTAAAGAGGGGGCGTTACCAAAAAATTTTCTGAGGAAACTTATACTAATTCTAAAAGTTCTTTCTTGTCTCAAAATTTCAGGTTCCTATCTAAAGGGGTGCCGGAGTTATGAAAAAAGAAATTTCATGCAAAATGTGGTTTTCACATAACGGTAAATTTAAATAGTAAATTACAAAATATTACATAATTTTGATATTGTTTTATATAGATAATAAAATTTTCGATCTTCTGCCGGTTTTAGATTGCAAAACTATTACGCAGAGCCCGATATATATACATCTGAAAATGGGGCTTTTTTACAACTTTGAAGAGCTGCAACTTTGGAACCCTTTACAATTAAAATAAACCTTTCACACACGTAAAAATATATTATTGTAGCTTTAATTTTTACATCTTGCAGAAGTAAAATGTGTGCAGGTTCCTAAGTTACAGGTGTTTAAAAATAGCAAATTTTCAATTTTTAAGCCCTAATAGCTCATAAACAGGGGGTGGTCCGAAAAAATTTTCTGAGCAAACTTATACTAATTCTAAAAGTTCTTTCTTGCCTCAAAATTTCAAGCTTGTATCTAGAAGCGTGCCGGAGTTATGAAAGTAGAAAAATCATGCAAAATTTGGTTTTCACATAACGGTAAATTTAAATACTAAATTTAAAAAAATTGTATAATTTTGATATTAATTTACAAAGATAAAAGAAATACCTGTCGAATGACGTTTTCAGATTGAAAAAATCTTAAGCAGAACATAAGATATATGCATTTAAAAATAGGGCTTTTTCAAAGTTTGAGGGGGTGTAGCTCCGTAATGAGGGGGGCTACATGAAAAAGTTGTTCCACAAAATTATTTTTTTTATGAGACCTACCTATGGTTAAAATTTTTTTTCTCTATCTTTAACGGTGTAGAAGTTTTGTAAACAGACGGACGGACGGACGGACGGACGGACGGACGGACGGACGGACAGAGTGAAACTAATAAGCACATTTTTTCAAAATTTTTTTGGAAATGTGCTAAAAAAAAGAAAAAAATTTTTTTTTATATTTATGTATACTAATAAGCATAGCATTATCAGGACTGAATGCAGGCGCATTTATCTATGTGGAACACATACTAATTTTTGGATGCAGTTTACAACAATATATTAAAAATTGAATTGACGTATTTATAAGACTTAGAATATCTAACTTAAAATTAAGTTCAGCTAAATGCACATTTCTACAAACCGAAGTAACGTATCTCCGACATATAATTACCCAGAGTGGTATAAAACCTGATCCTGCTAAATATGATACAATACAAAAATGTCCAACAGTAGGAACAAATGCTGACGATACCAGAAGATTCGTAGCATTCTGCAACTATTATCACAGATTTATAAAGAATTTTGCCGAAATAGCGAAGCCATTAAACAACTTATCTAAAAAGAATGTAACTTCAGAATGTGAAGAAGCTTTCAAAATGCTAAAAGCAAAGCTAATAAATCCACCAGTTTTAAAATTCTCGAATTTTGATGAAGAATTTATAATAACGACTGACGCATCTAATTTTGCGTTAGGCGCTGCTTTGTCACAAGGAGAAATAAGTAAGAAGAAAAAAAAATTTTTGTTATTTTTAAAGCTAATAATTTTAATTTGTGAAATATAACCATTTTTTTTGAAATTTTTTTTTGGTTTAGTTATAATTGAATAAATCAATAATTAAAAAAAAAAAAAACATCCTCTGAAAACCTGAAAACTGTTTGAAGATATTTTCAAACCAAAAGTTAGTCTAGTAAACTGATAGTGATCTTTATTAGTTGAAAAAGCTTTTAGTGGTTTTGATTCATTGTCTAGTTTAATTTGATGAAAAGAGTAACTGAGATCCAATGTTCTTGCCCTTCCGATATTGTGTAGAATGTCGTCTAAACGAGTGAGTGGAAATTTATCATCTGTTATTTTCTTGTTTAGTTATCTATAGTCCACGATTAATCTCCATTACTTTGTGTCATCTGAAAATGTTTTTGGTACTATTAATAACGATGACGGTAATATGGGCTGTTTGAGGGTTCTACTAGTTTTTCTCTAATTAAATCATTTACTTTGTTATTAATTTCTTTTATCTGTGTTTTGGGGAGTCTGTAATTTTTTATGTAAACGGGAGTTTTATCTTGAAGACTTATATTTTTACCAACAAATTATTGTATGAAAGTTAGTCATCTTGCAGATGGAAGATATCTGAAAAGTTTTTACATATATGCTTATTACTAAATTTGTTGCCTTTTCTTGCCTTTCTTGTAATAGTTTTGTTTTTCTTTTGGAATCATTATCATGTAGTTCTTAAGTGGTTTGATTTCAGGTTTGAAGTATTGGCAATGTATAATAGTATTTGCAATAAATACGTGATTACATATTTGTTTATTTAATACTATGCTGTCTTCTTCTACTTTAATATTGATTGGGTGGATCATTTCCGTTCTAGCTGGTATCTCAATGTTGTCGAAATTTGGGATTTAAGTTTCAATTGGTAGAGCTATTTCTTCATTGTTTATTTTTAATGTGAAAGTGTGAAAATCAATTAAACTGTAATATCTATGTATAAAATCTGTACCTAATATACCATTAGTTTAGTTGGTATTGGAAAATCTGAGTCTACTCGTTGAAAGTTTTGATTTAAGTTAAAATTTTCTATTTTTATTGTTGTTTGTATGCTACCTAATGATAATACGACGTGTTCAATTACACCGGTTATTTTGCATTTATTTTCTGAGTCGATTTGTTCATGGTCATTTTATAAAATTATTTTTTATTACAGAAATTTCTGCTCCTGTATCCAGTTAATAATTTATTTTTCTGTTGTTGATAAAGTAGATTTTCAATTCATTTGTAAGTTGTTTAATTCCTTGGCAAGGTGTTGTACTTCGAGGTTGTTCTCGTTTCCCTGTTCTATGCTCAGATAATTAACGTTTATGTTATTATAGTTTCTGTTGTTAAAATTGTTGCGATTTCTGTTTTGATTACCTCTATTGCTGTTATTATAGTTGTTATTATTGTTTCTGTTGAAACTATTATTATTGTTCCTGTTATAATTGTTCAAGTTTCTAGTATTGTTTGAATTTCTGTAATTAAAGTTCCTATTGAAATTTCTGTTATTATTGAAATTATTGGTATTGAAATTTCTGTTGAAATTGTTGTTGTTGACAATTCTGTTATTAGAATTATTATTGTTGAAACTTCTGTTATTAAAATTTTGATTTCTATTTTGTACAAACAAAATTTGTTTTGTTTTAGTTCTACTAGTGCCATATTCTGTAGCAACTTTTATTGCTGAAGCCAGTGTTTCTGGTCGTGCTGCGTGGATGCAAATGACTAGTTGAGTCCGCTTTTGAAAATACCTAAGGCATATTTGTCATTTAGAGTTGAAACGATTTGCCTATTATTTTCGCCATTTTGATTAATTTGAACTGCAATTAAACTCTGCGATTAGTTTTTCAATTTTTTCTACGTACTTTTGTAAAGGTTTCTGTGCTTGAATTGTGAAGATGAGTCCTGCTTGAATTGTCTCTAATGGACGTGTGAGCAGATAGACGTTCTTGAGAGGTGTTGTCAACTCGAATAAAGTTACACCTATTAGTTTTTTTTTTTTTTCAGTTAACCTTGTATTACAAATGATAAATGGATAGTTTTTTCTTGATCTGCCGCTTTAGTGGCATCATGTAAGTATTTAGTTAAATTTAGGAAATCGAAGAATTTTCAGTTTTTCTTTTTCTCCGTCAAATAAAGCAATAATTTTCAACGTCTTGTCGTTATCAAAATCCATTTTGTTAAGATTTACTTTTTGTATTTGTCTTTTATCTGTTTGTAGCATACTAGTTTTATATGTTCTTTTTTTGTTTCAGTAATGTCCATGTTTTCTAGTCTTTCACAGAATATTATTTTAAAATAGTGAGCTTGGTTATTTTTTTCTATTATAAAATTTTCTGTATATTTAGCTTTATTTATTATTATATTTAAAAGTTTAATTTTTTCAACATAGGTTCTCAGCGCATTATTGTCATTATATCTTAACATTTAAAAAAGTTTATAACGGGTTTACCAATTTGAGTGATATGATTTCTAAGTGACGTTTCGGCCATTTGTAGTATGTCATGATCTGTCGTTTTTTTTTCATTGTATTTAGTAATGTTTACAATTTCATCATGGACCACCGTAAACGTCGTGAATTTGCAGATTTTGTCTTGGAACAACTTGGAAACGATAACGATTTTTTTTAAGAAAATCAGCTTCTCCGATGAGGCTCACTTTCATCTAAATGGTGCGGTAAATAAACAAAACTGTCGATTCTGGTGCGAAGAAAATCCAGAAATTATTCATGAACAACCATTACGTTCACCTAAATTGACAGTATGGTGTGGTTTTTGGTCTGGTGGAATCATCGGTCCGTACTTCTTTCGAAATGAAGCTGGTAACACCGTTACTGTCAATGGAGATCGGTACCTATATATCGATGATAACCAACTCTTTATGGCCGAAATTGGAAGAAGTTGATCTTGACAACATCTGGTTCCAACAAGACAGGGCTATTGTTCAAAAGAAAATTTAATTTGATTTAATTTAATTTTATTTATTTTAATTTAGTTTTCAATTAATATGATTTAAATTTTTATTTTAGACTACTTGAGTCTTGCTAAGTTCATTCTTTATAGTTTTTATAATAATTTTTTTGAAAACTACGACAATTGTCTTTATTACTATTAATATAAGGATTATAACAGTTATAATATCTATATGTGAGAGAATGTTTTCTTCTCTCTTCAGATTGTTGTTGGTTAGGGCTAGCGCTGGCGCTGGGGTAGCTTCATTGAACACTACGTCCTCTTGCTTTGATTGATGACTTCCCATCTGTGTTTTTTTTTTATGTTAATATTTTTCTTTAGAACTTGGATTCATTTGATGCCCAGAACTCTGTTTAAACAAATTGAATTTATGTATGGGATGTAGTATCCTATTATGCACTCTGGTGGTATTTGAAATGATCTTGTTTTAAAAATTAATATTGCAGAGATTAATATTCTAAATATTTTCATCCTTCCTTCTTTCTTTCTTCAGGTTAGTTGGGCAGAATCTTCAGGAAGCAAGGTCTTCCTTTTGTTCGTCAGGTTGAGCAGGATCTTCCTTTAATTCGTCTTTTTTGGCACGGTTCGCCATGTAATAAGTTTAATGCTGTAATCTACTAAGTTTTCTCTTCTAAAGCACATAAGCTGAGAAGCTCGTTCGTAAATTTAAATTCTCCAATTGCAAAGCTCTGTCAAACTCTAAATAAAATAAAAATACTTTACTTAAATTGGTCTTGACTCTGTTAAGACAAGAATAGATCTTATCTTTTTATTGAAAATTACAAAGTATTTATACTAATTTTTGTTACAATTTTTATTTACAATTTATTAAATATTTCCAAACTAATATAATGACAGATGGCCAATTTCTAAAAAAACAATAAAATATAAAGAAAATTGAAAATACTATTCTTATTTTAAAATCACAATTTAGTGATTTATGACACACATATGGTCTGTTTACCTTTCTTTGATTTAACAATATAAAAAAAAACATGTCTTTTTTTAAAAAATGCAGCGCACGGAAATTCCTCACATGTGCATTTTTTGTACAATTTAAAATTAAATATATTGACGGCTGACCAGGACGCAACATACCCCCCCCCCCATTGGCATCGATGAAATGGATGCCGATATATTTTGACCATTTTTTTTTTTATGATGACCATATTATTAGCTTGGATGATAACCTCGAGAAAAATATGAAACGAGAAATAATTGGATCAGTAAACTGATACATAGTTTTAGTGTTAGTTTTAATTTTAGCAATTAAGATTTATTATTTTTTTTTAGATTTATATCATAAGTGCTAGTTTTAAGTAATGCTAATTTTTAAGTAATGCTAGTTAGTAGTGGTAGTTAAGTAGGTTGTATTACATTTTAGTGGGTTTAAATGGTATGCGCGGTTTTCAAAGAATGAGATGCTTGTGTGTGTGTATGTGTGTAGGTATAGGTAAAATACATAATTTTGCAATTGGTCGTTTTAAGATTGAATTTTTTGTTTTTACGGTCGCGACGCGGACTAACCCATCCGTACCGGGGTGTAATTCCGTAATGCGAGCTAGTAACCAACAGCAGGCTGATAGGTTTTTATTTTTTAAGATGACCACGTCTCCAATTTGAACATCTTGAATTTGCTTTGTCCATTTTGGACGCTGTTGCAATTTGATTAAGTATTCCAGCGTTTCCAAAAATTTTGATATAAACGTTGTAAATGTTGCGATCGATTTAAGTGAGTCGTTTTGAGATCTAATATGGACAGCTCAGGTGGTGTTAGAATTGTGTCACCAATTAGAAAGTGAGCCGGTGTCAATATGTTTAAATCTTGAGTATCAGTGCTCACTTCACGTAGTGGCCGAGAATTTAAGCACGCTTCAATTTGGTGCAGCACGGTTGTAAATTCTTCGTAAGTTAAGACTTCATTTTTCAAAATTCCTTTGAGATGGTATTTTGTGGATCTTACACCAGCTTCCCATAGACCGCCGAAATGCGGAGCAGCAGGAGGATTAAAATGAAAGTTTACTCCGGTTGTTTCAATTGTTTCTGCCATTTCAATATTTATCTGACCTAGCATTATCTTTCTTTCCTTTGCCAAAACTTTGCTCGCCCCAAGAAAATTCAACCCATTAGAGATATAGATATAGATGTCAATACAAAGTCCGCGTCTGGACGTGAATCTTCTAAAGGCTGCGATAAAACCTTCACTGGTTAAATCGGTGACTAGTGCCAAATGTATGGCCTTTACGGACATACATACAAATAAGCAGATGTACGCTTTGTATATTTTTGCACTGCTTCCTTTATATGTTTTTAATTCAAACGGACCGCAATAATCGATACCAGTGTGTGCAAATGGGCGACACATTTGTACTCTAGGTGCGGGAAGATTGCCCATAAGTTGTTCTCTCACTTCAGCCTTTTGCCGAAAACATGTTATGCATTTGTGAATATGATGCCGTATAGTATTGCGGGCATTTAGTAACCAATACTTTTGTCTTAGAATAGTTGTCATTAATTGAAATCCACTATCCAGAGTTTCCGTTTGAGTTTTTCTTATGAGTAGCTGTGTGACGTGATCTTTGTCAGTAATGATTATAGGGTGCCTTTGATTGTATGATAGTGACGATTGTTGTATTCTTCCGGTTACTTTCAAAATTTCGTTGTGATCTAAAAAAAGAAGTTAATTTCGGTAAAGGATCGGTCTTCGGCTTATATGTGGAGCTTTTCAGTTCGGATATCTCCTTCGAAAAGTGCCGGTTTTGCATCCATTTGATTAAAATCTGCAATGATGTTTGTATTTCGTGAGCCTTTAAACAGTTCGTCTCTTTCGATGTGGGTCTTTTACAATTTTTAGCAAACCTTATGCAGTAGGCGGTCACCCTAAATAATTTTGTGAACGATGAAAAATTTGTTTCAAAATATGGTCGTACTACATTGGTATGGGTAGAAATCGTTTTTCGAGCTTCCATATTAGTTTCTAGGTTTTTCTTAGTGGGCCAGTTTTCCTTTGATTTTCCAAGCCATTCTGGACCATGCCACCATAGTATGTGTTCTTTTAACTGGACAGGATACATACCGCGACAAGCACAATCTGCCGGATTCTGTTTTGAAGGAACATGATCCCATAAATTTCTCCCAAGCTGTTCATATATGTGTGAGACACGATTTGCAACAAAGGTTGTCCAACGAGATGGATGAGTATTCAGCCATGCTAGAGCAATTTCTGAATCTGTCCATGCGTGAATACTTATTGCTGGATCGAATTGAAACGCCTCTAACACGTACTTAATTAATTTCGACACCAGCGTTGAAGCGCAAAGTTCTAATCTTGGCAGAGAAATCGTTTTAATTGGTCCGACCTTGGTTTTGGATGCTACCAGGTGGATTGATCTTGAGAACTGTTGTTTGAATAATGAATCTATCTCTCTACGGCGATTGTTTGAACTTCTGGAAGATATAATAAATATTTTTTCCAGTCTTGCTCAATCTCCGAATTAACTTGTTCATCCCAATCAGAGCCACATAATCAAAGTCTTTGCATAAGTATTTTCACTAATTTGATTGTGGGTAACCGACTGGATTGAAGAACTTGGAGAGTTGCGACAGTATTTTACGTTTTGTCCATGTTTCAGAATTTTCATCCAAATTTACAGAATACATACAGGTATCTTTGTTCGAATTCCATGTGATGCCAAGTGTTCGAACAGTTTAATTTTCTTCTAAAGACGACAATAAGGTAACTTTATTGTTTTGTATTTCAGAAGGTTTCGTTCATTCCTTACAATTAGATGCCCATTTTCGAAGTGGCAAACCAGCAGAGTTGGTTATTTTAAGTATTTGGTTTTGTAACTCGATGGCTTCTTTGGGAGAGTCTGCACCTGATAGAAGATCGTCAACATAGAAATTACTTGACGTTGTTCTTGCTGTTATAGGGTAGTTGTCTTTTTCATCAATAGCCAGTTGTTGTAAAATTTTTGTTGCTAAATAAGAAGCGCTTTTTGTACCAAAGGTAACCGTCAATAATTTATAATCTCTTATAGGTTGGTTTGAATTATCTCTCCAAGCTATTCTCTGGAATTCTGTGTTTGAGTCTTCGACACGAATTTGGCGATACATCTTTTCAATGTCAGCAGTAAATGCAATGCGATGTTTTCTTCAACGAATCGGAATTTTGACTAAATCATATTGTACCACCGAACCCTTTAAAAGCTTGTCATTTAACGACAATCCACTTGATGTTGCTTTGGATGGGTCGAAAACTATACGCAGCTTTGTTCTAGTGCTCGTTTCCTTAATTAAGGCATGATGTGGAAGGTAACAAAAATTGTAATGGGTGAAGCCAGTCTTGTACGATGAGAGACTATCTTCACCATTAGTAGCTTGTATCATGTGACCAAGATCGATGTACTCTTGTCATTCGATTTCTTCTTCAGATTGATTTTGTTGTTTCGGCAATTCCTCAATTTCCCAAAAAGCTTTCAATTGTTTATCGAGATCAGCACACATATGAAAATTTTTAACAGTAAGTTGTGGTTCTGCTGTACAATTAATGTTACCCGACAATATCCATCTAAAAATGGTTTTCTGCTCTGGGGGCGAACCCGGACTGCCTTTTCTCAGGGCCTCTAATATTATGCTGCTAAAAACGTCTGCTCCAGTTAATAAATCTATTGGCCTAGGTTGATCAAATCGTGGATCTGCCAGTTGTAAACCATGTAAATGTTCCCAATGTTGCACTTCTATGTTTGAAGTTGGTACATGATTTGTTAATGTTTTTAAAACGAAACTTTCGACTTCTAGCAAAGTTTCCTTGGTTAAGGTTTGAAGGCTAAATCTGACTCTAGAAGTGACATGATGTGTTTGACTCTTTCCTATCGCTTGCACAGTAACGCGGACTGGTTCTCTTCTTAAACCAAGCTGTTGAACAACTCTTTCGGTGATGAACGAGGCTTGAAACAATAAAATAAACGTGCCAAACAAATAAAATAAACGTGCCAAATAACACCTTTCACAATAGAATTAAAATGAAAATAAAATTATTCCAGACTAATAACAAGAGAAAACAAGATAACAACATCACCCTATGCACATTTAACGAAAACAATAAAGCGTCAAACCATAATATTGTAATAGCTACTTTACAAACTTTGAGGAGTTTAAAGGAAAACTAAGTAGGTTAAAAAACAAAACTTCGTATGGAAGTAAGGCATACCGAACATAATACTAAAAAATTTAAATGACAAAATCATTTCCAACTATGTAATTATTTTCAATAACGCACTTAACTTGTCTTACTTTCCAAACGTATGGAAGAAAACAAGGGTTATAGTAATTAGGAAACCTGGAAAGGATCTAACCAATCCGAATAATTATCGTCCTATAAGCTTATTACCAAGTATTAGCAAAATCTATGAAGCTATTATCAATGATAAAATCACAAACGTCATCAAAGAAAAGAACATTGTACCAGAAAACCAATTCGGATTCCCGCACAAACACAGAAGTTAACTTCGGACATTTGCTGGTATATTAACAAAGGTTTCGGAGTGGGGGATTGCAGCGTGGACCTTGAGAAAGCCTTTCACTCAGTTTGGATAGATGGTCTAATTTATAAATTCTTAAAATTGAATTTCCCGAACCATTTAGTAATCCAAGATATGTAAAATGGAAATAAATTTTATATCGCAACAAACAATAAAATTGACTCCAAAACAAGAAATATTTCTAATGGATTACAACAAGGTGCTATCAATTCACCACTCTTATTTTCGTTATATATAACTGAACTCCTCAATATACTAAACTTATTAAAATATCAATGCAACACAATTGCAAAATATCAATTGCCTTTGCAGATGATATAATAGTTTATTTAGCCGACTCTCAAGTCGAAACAATACAGTATAACCTGCAAAAAATGTTTAATTTAATAATAAATTATTAAGTGTGGTTGTTAAAAATAAATTATGAAAAGTGTCAAACAATTTTATTTAGAAATACATATAGTCACTTAAACCAAAATATTAAAGATAATTGGAAAAACTTTGAAATTAAAGATCCTAATAATACAGTATTATTAAACAGTGATACGGTTAAATATCTAGGTGGTTACTTACAACGCAACCTTAAGTACATAGAGCACGTAAAAAAAGCAATACAGAAAGGCAACAAAGCATTCCATTCTTGCAAAAAACTTTTTTACAATAAAATAATAAGTAACAGAATAAAATTAATAGCTTATCAGTCAATAATAAGACCAACCATGACATATGGTGTGCCTGTTTGGTACAATATAAGCGCAAGCTTGATGGAAAGATTCAGAAAGTTTGAAAGAAAGTGTATAAGAGTATGCATTAACAAAAACAGAAAACCCGAATCTGAGTATAAATATTTATATTCCAATAAATATTTGTACAAAGAAGCAAACACAAATAGAATCGACAGTTTTATGATAAAACTAATTCGAAATCATTATGAGAGAGCATTAAACACTCCTGAAAATGGTTTAATATCACATATATTGTACCACAATGAGGGGTACATTAGAAAGATTTTGCTCACGGGATTCATTGCTCCTGAGCATTTTATCTTTCTTGATAAAAATGGTTTTATACTAACAGAAAATCATGTCCCTCTACTATATCATTATAGTAGACGGGCTACATGTAAAAAAATTAAATATAATCCGGGTAATATAAACGGAGATAGATTAAAATTTGATACAAACATGCCATTTAGAGATACACGTCTTAGAAAAAACTATTGGTGGTTAGATAGGTCATAAATACGGTTTTGAACCAATATTAGGTATAAGCTAGGGTAATTAGGTGAAAATAGGTTAAATTAGGGTAGTAATTTTATTATAAAAAAAAAAATAAATAAGAAAAATTGTTTTTCTAGTTTTCAATGTTAAATCATTATAAATTAAACCTCAAAAATAGATATAAGAAAATGCAAAAAAAAATTTAAAAAATGAAAAAAATTTAACAAAAAAAAATATTGTATTTTTATATGTTAATTAATATTTTGCAAAAAACCTGTTTTTGTAGTGACTTTTTTAGGTTAAATTAGAAAGTAAATTATTAAATAAAAGTTAAATAAAAAAAAAAAAAAGGCTTGAAACCCTTGGTCAATGTATTTAATGTATTTAAAAAATTAGAGTTTATAATTTGAATTTGATTATTTGTTCCAAAACTTGGGCTATCGGAAGTTAATCTGTTGTTTGATGTTGCTCGGGAAGTACTAGGCTGACTGGATTGATTAGTAGATTGACTATTTTGTTGATAATTGTTTTGATTCACCGAGTTTATATTTTTATCTAAAAGCGTGTAATGTTTTTTTTTGCAATATTGGCAAACTCTCGTACTGGGACAATTAACAATTCTATGCCCAAACCCTAAACAGTTGATACATAAATATTTTTACTTTATAAAGTCTAAACGTTTACCCTTATTTAGCTTTAGAATTGGGTTTCTGCTATTTATCGCTTCTAAGGTGCGGAATGTCGATTCTAGAAATTCTTTGAGTGTTTTTCATGATGGCAATTCTTTCATTTTGCAAGTTTCTTGCTCCCACAACTCATGCGTTTCGGTTGGAAGCTTGTTTACAATTAAAAAAACTAAAATCAGGTCCCATTCTTTCGTAGAAATATCCAAATTATCTAGAGCGTGTAAGCATTCAGATGTTGTGTCTAATAATCCTCTGACCCAGTGGGCTGACTCTTGATGAACTTTTGACTGAAATAATAATGTCTTTAATTGTGTATTTACTAAGACCTTTCGATTCTCATATCGATCCTGTAATAGTGACCATGCTGAAAAATAATTCTTTTCTGTCACCTGGTACGGCCTCAAAAGCTGTTCTGGTTCTCCTACAAGGTGCACCTTTAAATACTGCAATTTTTGAACTGGACTCAGAGAATCATTTTGGTGTACCATTGTTCTAAAAAGGTCATATAAGGTTGGTCCCATTTTTTGTAATCATCGAATCGAATTTATCAAGTGAGACCTTTGTTAACTTCAAGCCGCACTCCAGAGTGATTCTCGACTGGTTGGATTGTATCATGCTGGTCTCGGTTTTCTTTGATGCGTTTTGTGCAAAGTCTGTTTCATATCGGCTTTCAATTATTTCGTAATTACTGTTGAAGTAATCTTCCACCTCAGCATAGATATCCTCTTCAAAGTAACTATAACTCTTTTGGGACCCCTTTTCTGATAACCTTTGAACTAATAATCTTTTATGCCCACTGACAAATGTATCCCAATGCCCTTGAAAAGCTGCTAACCTTCTTTGATAAAACCCTTTAGTGCGCTTATCCTTCGCCGTCTTTTTATAATTATTAAAGCAACTTTTAATATCCTTTTGTGCCAACTGATCATTTATTAAGTCTTCCATCTTTCTTTTAATTTATTTACCTCAACTAAAACACCCACCAAATTCAGATAAATTTTTTAAAATAAAAAAAAAATGTAACCCCTCGTACAAGCGTTTACCATTCTACTTCATGAAATTAATAACAATTATTCGAACCACGCTCTGTCCAGAAATCCGTATCCGTAGAAACCCATTCAAATACGTATATGAGTGTATTTAAAGTTCATGGACACTATGTAAATTTATTTATTACGTTCCAATAGGCATATCATTCAAATATGTCTATAAGTATATTTAAAGTTAATGATATAATGTTTAAATATCCAAAAAAATCAAATATAATAATGTGCAAAATTATGTATGGTTCCAAAAAATTTTTTCAAATATTTTAAAATGTATATAACCGATTACTCAACCCTAATTCTGCTATTCTGGAACTTACCGCGTACGCGATTCGCGATATTACCGATACTGTACCAAATATTTTACAACTACACTACACTACAATGTTCTTATAGTTTGTATTTTTTAATTTTTTACCTATAGCACTCTTATAGTTTATATTTTTATTTTTTTTTTGTTTTAATAGATTTTTTTTTAACCACTACCAAATTTTGATTAACCGTTTCCACTAGATTAGTTTTTTTTTTTTCTTTTTTTTGAACTAGAGCTTAATCACCAAAATGTTTGAGAATATTTCTCCAAGTGGATTTTAAGCACTTTTATAAAATTTTTTTTTTTTACTAGAGCTTAACCACTAAAAAATTTTTGAGAATATTTTTCCAAATAGATTTTTTGCACACTATATAATCAATCCGGCTCGAAGGACCATGTTTTGACTTAGCTTATTAAGAATCCATAATGTTTCTTTCTCACAAAGCTTAACAAATAGTTTGAAATAAAAAATAAAACGATAAATTTTCCAAAAATTCAATTTCGATCAATTTTATTACAATCTTTCTTTTTCAACGACTCGATAGCGATTAAACTTAAAAAATTAGACAATATTATATTAAATCTTATTCTAACTGAAAAAAAAAATGCCATTAACATTATGATCATATAGTTCCTTATGTACTATAGTTCATTGACCTTAGCAGTAACAAAAGGAATTATAATCGACATTACATAAGAGACATATGATTATAGTACATAAGAAATCTATCCAAAAGCGATGATTAAAAATTAATTAAATTAATATTTTATCCTATCACGATGACATCTGGTGACGGATAGAATTAATAATGAAGTTAATTAACTATTATATTAAGTGTTACAATTATGAAACAATACTAACGATTTCTTATAGTAAAAAAGAGAAAGGTGATTTCGGTAATTATTGATTTAGAAGTAACAATATATGTACATAAAAATTTGGATTATTATTGGTAAGTTTAAATACAATACAAAAATAATGATTAATTTATTTTCAGGTGTTGATGGTTGGTTCCATAGATGTTGAGATCCTGGACGGTGTAACTCAGGATGACTTTAGATAAGTATTTCCTTTATTTTTTTTTATTAATGATTCTTTGCGGTTGTTTTCAAACTCTTTTTAGGTTGACGGCTGCCCAGGACGCAACAACGGTATTAATATAAGTATGTTCAAATTCAATAAACTGTATGTTCAAATACAAAAATAGCTAAGTTATTGTTAGTAAAACGAACATAAATGTGATCTAGACATTTACCTGAAGAAAGGCACTAGTGCCAATGATAACAGAATATAAACCATGATACGCTAAAAGTGTTAAATAGTTAGAAACATCAACATTAATATCGAATAAATCCAAATTCATATAATTAAATTCGTAGAACTAATTTTATCTAAAAGTTCATTAAATTCATCATAAAAAACTTTGATAGTATAACGATGAAATCTGTACAAACAGAAAAGTTAAATTAGTTTTACTCGTATTAATTGATCAACTAATTTTTCAAAAGTCTGCACTGAGTAAATTATAACACTCTATGGCACTGTCATAATCATTTTTAACAAAACATCTTAGATCACCTGCAGCATAGTTTTCATTAGCACTCATTCTTGCATAAAATTTATATCCCGGAATATTATAATAATCAATTTCATAACTATATATTCAAATTTCAGACACAAACACAAAATCGAAAAAATTTACAAAACCGACAAGGCAGACAAGAAAAGGAAAATTTTCCCTAAGCCTACTAATATTTTGGTGAACGGTAAAAAAGCAATTTTCCAAAGCATTATCAAAAACAAACAAGCTATTTAAATTATCAACATTATCATTAATGGAACTTATGGTAAAGCATCAGTAATAAGATTATATGTTCAGTTCCGTGACGTCTCACCAAGGACCTCAAAAATAAAATAAATAATTTACAGAAGAATAATTTGAACATTAAATATAAAAAGATACTTATCTAAAGGGAGCCAGTGATTCATCATTTCATCCGTTTATCCCTCTGGAGATTCTGCATGTGTTCCTGAAAAAGAACGAAAATGAAAGTTTCAAATCAATATATTATATAATAAAATTTAAAAATTAAAATGTAATATTGCACTTACGTTTCTAGTTTTGTTTAGATAAACAAACATATAACATTTATTCCTATGTCTATATGTAATTTTTTATTTGTTATTTAATACTAAGCTGTAATAAAAAAAAAGCTTTCTAGACTCGAATTCCTTGTTGGCAAAATTACAAGTAACTATTCACAAGTAACCATTCAAATTAATCTTAACTTAAAGGTCAAGATTTCAATGACCATTAACGTTTTTTCTTTACTTAAATTTAAAACTGAATAACGTTCCGTTTCATATACATTAGAATTTTCATCTTTTGATTCAGAATAAAATCTTTCGTTTCGTTGTTAAGACATAGTACTTTTAATCGTTTACTCTCGTCGTGAAATCTTTTCTTTTGAAATAAATTTGTGGAAAAATTAAAAATTAAGAGCAATAAAAATTATAATAATGTAAGAAAAAATCTAGATTATTGAAAAATTTGAATTTGGTCACATAGTTTCGGTTTTAACAGCAAAAAAACATGGTCCCTCGAATCGGATCATTAAGTTTAAATTTTTTAAAATATTAAATTAATTTTGAAATTAAAAACTTAAAAATTTTTTGTAATGAGTCTAGTAATTAAAATTCAAAAGATATCAAAAACTGTGTCAAAAATTTAAACAAAATGAAAACTGAAATGAGAAATTTAAACTCAATTACAAAATTTAAAATTCCTATACATATATACTATCCTATGTGTTTCCAAAATTAGTGATTCATATGTGTACGATATAAAAAAATTTAAAAAAGACATTAACATTTTTCTTCGAAGTTCTCCTCCAAATTTCATACCCATCCACCTTAATTCCAAATTTCCTAATCCTTATTTTCCCAAAAATCCTTCTTAGTGAAGGATTCCTGAAGGAAATCCTGAAGTTTGGTTTAAAAGGGTGGTGGTGTTTATTTGGTTAAGTCCAACACTACCTTAGAGGAACTTCGTGCGGTTCCCTAGGTGGCTTTTGATACTTCCCACCTCCCTCGTAAAAAAAAAACAAAAAAAAAGGAACCTATTCGTGTTACAGTACATGATATCGGAAATAACCAATCTCACCACATTAACTCTAAGGTAACATTTTACATACAATCATTATATGATGAAAATAATTTAGAAGTAGAAGGTCTCGCTTTGAAAACATTGAGCCGATGTCAAAATCAAATTGTCAACATAACGAATTCTGACTCTACCTCTATGAAAATGAACATATAACACTAAGCAATAATGAAAAATTTTTATTAACACATTTTTATAAACTCTTTAGTTTATTTTGCAAAAAAAAAAATTTACTTGAATACACAAATTGTCTGTCACAACTCAAGAAATCTCATTTATATTTTTTCTTATATCTAGAAAAAAATTAATTTTGTTTAAAAAATAAAAACCATATAATAACTCTGACAATTTATAACAGATTCAGCACAGTATACAGATAACTAATCTTTTTTTTGCATTTTTAAAATTGTTTTATTGTAGTACATTTTTAAATGTTATGTTAATGAATTGTAATTGTTATGTAACTAGAATGAATAAAAATTATTTAAAACTAACAATCTAATTGAAATTACTTGCAAAAACATGAATTAAATTACCAGTATTCAAATTATTATCTATCCTAGTATAGCAATACGAAGTTACAATGTAGATACTGTACCAATTTATTTTATTTAGAAAAGTTTTTTTTTTTCAAGGTTAAATTGTATATTAAAGAAAAAATTAAAAAAAAAACCAATTTAGTATAAAATAAAAAATTAATAAATTTCATATTCATAGATGTAATCATAGATGCGACTATTTGGGCACAGCCTAATTTTTATTTTCTGTACTAAGAAATTTGTTCTAGTTGGAATATTTTATATATGTATATAGCCTACTTTGGCGAGTAGATTTGTTTGTTGTAGAAAAATACATTAGTATTAATAAACAAGGCAGAATGTAAGCCAACAGTTTTTAAAGGTGCACATTTCCAAAATATGTAATATAAACTGTTTAAAATTGTAACTCTGCACCAAAATTTGAAAATTTCATATAATAAAAAAAACGTGCAAATAAACAATTTTAAAGAGCTGTAAGAAAAACTTAGATATATAGGGTTAGTCTTACGAAACTCACGTTAAAACATATTATTGAAGCTTTAATTTTTATGTCTTGCCGAAGAAAAGATTGTACAGGTGTCTAAAAATACCAAAATTTTAGAGCCCTAATAGCTCTACAAAAGGGAGTGGTACAGTAAATATTTCTGCGGAAACTTACATATACTAATTCTAAAAGTTCCTTCTTCCCTGAAAATTTCAAGTCCCTATTTAAAAGCGCGACAGAGTTATGAAAGAAGACAAATTTTGTAAAATTTTGTCTTCACATAACGGTACATTTAAATACTAAATTAAAAAAAATTCTTAAGTTCTTAAGTTGAAAAAATGTTAAGCAGAACATGAGATATACACATTTAAAAATATGTGGTTAGCTACATTTAAAAATATGTGGTTACAACACCACCTTTTTCGTGGTGTTGTAGCTCTGTAATGGATAGGACTAAATGAAAAAGTTGTTCTACAACATGAATTTTTTTATGAGATCTTCTCATGGTTAAAATTTCATTGCTCTATCTTTAATGGTATAGACGTTTTGTAAACAACCGGACGGACAGAGTAAAATGAATAGGCACATTTTTAAAAAATTTTTTGGAAATGTACTAAAAAGATTGCAACTACTTATTGTAATGGATATACTTTGGTTAAAATTTTCATTGCTGTATTCAATAAAGAAAATTATTTTATTTTGTTTAAAAAAAAAATAAAACAATTCTACATGGTTCATCGAAATGAAAATTGCTTAAAATTATGCGTATAAATTTTTTAGTCTATTAAATTGGTAAAAAACCAAAAAAAAAAAAAAGAGTATATAGTAGGTGTAATATTCGTATATTGATATATAAAGTACGATACATATGTAAATAATACACGTAGGCTTTTATTAATACGTAGTGGAAATATGTAGTTTAATAATATGAATGTTATTATTAACTGCATATTACTCTTTATATAGAATTAATAAAAAGATGCAACTTTCACATTTTTATGTTTTATGTAAAATCAATTGTTTAATTGTGAAATGAGAAATTCATATTGTATATATAAGAGAAAAACAGGCAAAAAATATTCAAAAGCTGGCAATACGTACGTACCAAAGATTATCTGTTATGAAAAGAAATTCTTAATGAGTGTGGTACTCACCATGAGACCGAATTTATTAAAATTGACAAATGATCTTATTACAAATGTACCAGTATCTTCTGACGTTTTCATTAAAAAGTTCGAATGAAAATACCACAAAAACTTAAAATTTTTATATTTTTTAAATCTTTTTGTTGCATATAAAGTGCTTTAGCATCCAAGCATACATCTAAATAAATAGCATTTACTTTTTCTTTCTCACTATTAATATTATAGATAATAACAGGGCCTTCCTTGTAATTATTTAAAGAATGAACATAATAAAATTAAAGAAATATAAACTGTTTTTAGCACATTTCCAAAAAAATTTTGAAAAAATGTGCTTATTAGTTTCACTCTGTCCGTCCGTCTGTTTACAAAACTTCTACACCGTTAAAGTTAGAGAAAAAAATTTTAACTATGGGTAGGTCTCTTAAAAAAAATAATTTTGTAGAACAACTTTTTTTTGGAGCCCCATCCGTTACGGAGCTACAGCCCCTCAAACTTTGAAAAAGCCCTATTTTTGAATGCATGTATCTTATGTTCTGCTTAAGATTTTTTTTTATCGGAAAACGTCATTCGACAAGTAATTTTTTTAGCTTTGTAAATTAGTATCAAAATTATACAATTTTTTTAAATTTAGTATTTAAATTTAACGTTATGTGAAAACCAAATTTTGCATGATTTCTTCCTTTCATAACTCCGGCACCTTTTAGATAGAGGCTTGAAATTTTGAGGCAAGAAAGAACTTTTAGAATTAGTATAAGAACTTTTGCTCAGATTTGTTTGGGTCACCTCCTGTTTATGAGCTATTAGGGCTCAAAAATTGAAAATTTGTAATATTTAAACATCTAGAACTTAGGTACCTGTACACATTTTACTTCAAAAAGATATAAAAATTAAAGCTACAGTAATATATTTTAAGGTGTGTTAAAGGTTTATTTTAGTTATATAGGGTTCCAGATTACAGCTCTTCAAAATTTCGAAAAAGCCCCATTTTCAGGTGTATATATCTCAGGCTCTGCGTAATAGTTTTGCAATCTAAAACAGCTAGAAGACCAAAAATTTTATTATCTACATAAAGCAATATCAAAATTATGCAATATTTTGTAATTTACTATTTAAATTTACCGTTATGTGAAAACCATATTGTGCATGAAATTTCTTTTTTCATAACTCCGGCACTCCTTTAGATAGAAACCTGAAATTTTGAGACAATAAAGAACTTTTAGAATTAGTATAGGTTTCCTTAGAAAATTTTTTTGCATCGCCCCTGTTTAAAAGGTATTAGGGCTGAAAAATTTAAAATTTGCTATTTTTAGGCACCTGTACAAATTTTTGCTCGCCCAGACATAAAAATTAAAGCTCCAATAATATATTTTTACGTGTGCTAACGGTTTTTCTTACTTATATAGGGTTCCAGACATACAGCCACACAAAATTCCAAAAAAGTCCTATTTTCACATATTTTCTTATTACAAAAAATTTCTTAAATTTTATTTTTCAAATTTTCAAATTTTTGTGCAAATCACAATTCTAAACAGTTTGTATTGTGTTTTGGAAATGTGGGCTTTTAAAAACCGTTGGTTTACATTCTACCTTGTTTACTTTTAATACTTTTTAAATCGCCCATACAACTTATAATGAAAACCCTGCCACCATTCACTTTTCTCAATAAAATTTTGGAATTAAAAAACCATAAATATTTGAATTTTTACTCCTTCTTTACCTTTTTTGTAGTCTTAAACAAAATGTGTGTATATTTAGATGAAAGCTAAGAGCTAAGATGAAAACATACAATTTCTTTGATGCGGTTGACTTTTGTATTATTTTTTTTATTTACAAAACCTTTTTCAATATCATCTTGTTTGATATCTACTTTAACTCCATCACAAATAATTTTTTATGTTATATCTAATGCATTTTTATTTGGAAATACCTTTTAATCCATTTATTTCTATTGCATTTCACTTTTTATCTTGCTCTAACCAATTTACTGTGCTCTCTAATCCATTTACCTTTTGATGTAAACAAATATTCTCCTCCTTAATTGATTTAATGTGCTGAGAGTGTTACTGTTAATTTGCTTGAGATTAGAATTTCATTGTATAGCTGTTTAATTGTGATTGTAAGATAAGTAGGTATTATTGATCTTTTCAATTTTAAATATTTCAGATGACCAATTTGGTTGATAACCATTTTCGAAACGACTTTTATATTCACTTATTTTTACAAAATTTTCAACCTTATACTTATTTTTTTTTTAAATTTTAGGCTCCATATACATATATTTATAAGCATATTGTTTTCCTTGTTCCTTGTAATTTTGTCAAGAGGAAGTTTTGTTGTACTATATTTTTTTGAAGTATATTCTTTTATTAATGATGGTATAATAGGTAACCATTTATAATATCCGTTTAAAATAATGTTTTCCCGCATCGTATTTTTCAATTTACGGTTAAATCGTTCATTGATGCTTTTAATTTTCTAAATGTATGATAATGATTGATGTTTCTTTTCTATAATTTTGAAATTGTAAATTAAAAAATTCTTTACCTTGATCAGAGTGAATAATTTTCGGTATGATTTTAGTTCTACTAATAATTGATTTTAAGGTATTTAAAACATCTTCAACATTTATTGTTTTCACAGGCTTAGCATAGGTACATTTAGAAAAAGTGTCGATGGCCGTCAACGTATATTTATAACCGTTATTTAACTTTGCATAAAGTATCATTTCTACTAAATCAATTTGCCATGTGTCATTTATTCGTTTTTGTGTGAATTTCTTCTGGAGAATTTACGTCTTGCCTGTCTATGAATTTGAGTTACTATTTGGGCTCTTGAAATTTTCAAACAATTATGTCAACTAATTTTAAAAACGGTAAAGATAATAATTATTTTATATAAAATAATAGAGCAAGGCATGGTTTAAACAAACCATTCGCTTGATTCTATATTGCTTTTTAACTTTTCTACATGAATAGATATATAAGTGTCCTTTTATTTGTAATTTTAATTGATTTTCATTTTGACTTTTATTCAACAAAACACTAAAAATGCAAGCTGATTAAACAACATTTTTGTTTGAAGTAATTGACTGTGTGAAAACACTCGTCATGGAGGTTGAAGAATTTATGGTACCTCTTCAGATAGATGAATTGGAAGAGGAAGACGATGAAGAAAAAAAAAGATCAATTTGTTAAAATTTGTAATATAAATAAACAGCAAGTAGACCCTGATTATTTTAACTACATATTTAATAATCTTGTACAATTTTAATTAAAAAAAAATAAAACAAAAAATTTTGTATCTAAAAATGGAAATAAATATAAAATAAAATAAAAAAATCATAATACATAATAAAGTTGATTTATTTTAATTGTTTTATTTGGAATACTAAAATTTTTTTCCTTTAACAAATTCAAAAAATTAACTTTGAATAATTACATTGTACGTTAAACCGTTGTATTGGTACATAAATTTCTCTTTGTAACCTTAACGCTTGTTTTTCATAATATAATTTTAGATATTCTCCAACATAATCTTCCTCAGCAAATTTTGTAATAGATTATCACTGCGTGGAGAAAATCGTTTAAATTGTAAACCTATTCTGTTTATACTTTGTTACTACTTATGCTTTGTCCGTTCGCTGATCTTAGCCCATGATGAAAATTGTATTTTATATCTTTTATCAAATGCATTTGGAGTTAAATCAAAAGTTAGTATAGAGAATCCATTGCTAAATATAGATTTTCTTATCTAATGTCCTTTATCATTATGATAAATCGCAGTACCTAAAAACTGTACTATACGCTCTAGTGTGGTAATTATTTTCTTCGGCAAAACTAGTTTCAATTGCTGAATTGGGTACTTAAAATCGATTTTAGTTTAAAATAAATTGTGAAATATCAAAGAGTTTAAAATTGTATGGATTCCTTGACTTTTTCCAGAGTAACTTGCATTTTCTGTCATAATACAGACGTCCAAACAAAAAATTATTGTGTTTGGGATCTATCCAATAAAAACGTTATCAAGTGATATTAATGAACTATCCTGGAGAATTGTAAAACATTTTACATCCACACGTTTGTAATTATACTTGACGTTAGTTGCATTATATGGCAATAACACCCTAGCATTAATGGTTACATGTCTCATAAATAAAGTAACTGTTCAGTTGATATCAATTTTCAGTTGATATTCGTCAGAATAATCTGCAAGAAGGCTTTTCTAAAAAAAAGCTCTGGCTTTTCTAGTGTTAACAGAATTCGAACGTCAACATTGTTTATGAAACGTTTAGATTGCTTAATCATATCTAGATTTAGCTTAAAATAAGTTCTACTACATTGTTATTTTTGTATAATTTTTGACAATCTATTGAATCACTATTATCTGATTTTGCTATATTTGCTATATTCGGCCAAGGTTCATCTAACTCATTTTAAATGTCTTGTATATATTCCAGCTCATTTTAAATGTGAGATAAATTATTTCCATTTAGTTGAACGTTGCATTATTTTATTAATGAATATAACTAACATATTATTAACTACACTCGGTTGTTGTATAGCTGTTCCATAAATTTTTTCTGCCTTTATCTTTACTTTATTAAGTTTCATTTTTTTTTTTTAATTTAGACTTTTTATTTTATATATCTAGAAGATAAGTGTCTATACGTACAACCGTGACCTAATGAAACAAATTCAATTACTGATTATCTTCAGAAGCAATGAGATTATAGAAAACTTCTTCAGAGCGTAATATCCTTGACTGAACGGGTTGTGCTTTAAATATATCCAACTCTGATTTCATACACTGAATAATAATTATTCAAAAGTATCTTTTCGTTTACTTTTGTTACTAAATTTGCTTTGCTTTTACGTATAATACCTAATATAAATTGTTAGATGTCTTTTTCTAGGTTTTCTTGTTTTTGTTTTATCTTGTCCATTAATGTAGCCACCTCATATTCATAATGTGTATCGTCACTGAATATTACTAGCAAACTGGCATCAGTTACAGTACTTTCTCTTAAATTCTATATGTATAATAAAATTTCTCTTACTAAATGTTATAATTAAGTGTTATACAATAAATTATACAATATAAGACCTAGCATAGTTAGTCTTAAGTTAGTCTTAAGAGGTTAAGTTATAAGACCACAAACCTTTAATTAAAATAATAAATAAAATAATTGTTAATAAAATAATATTAAAATGACAATAAAGGCATATTTTAATATTATGATGGTAACCCTGACTAAATCCAAAATCTGTCATAATCCAAAATAATATAAATTAAATTAATCATAACAAATTAAACTTTAAATTGAAATTTTAAATTAAAATAGATCCAGTAAAGTATTCAAAAAAAATGTGATGGTAAAATGTCCAGTAAAGTATTCAAAAAAATGTATTTCTAATATTAATTTAACAATTAAATTCACAATATTTTTTTTTGTTAGTATAATTATGTATATTTTTATAAGTGAACTGTTTAAATTAGCAATAGTTATCTTAAACACCAAGAACCACCAGTTAAACTAATAAATATTAATTTAAAAATGTTGCAGTGTATTTAAATAAAAATAACATGTAAAGAACTAAAACTTTGATTAAAACATTAAAAAAGAGAGTATTTTGTAAAAGAAAAAATTTTAAATAAAAGACAAAATTTTAAAAATTTTAGTTTTCTAAAATTTGCCTGAAAAATATTTCAATAAAAAAAAACGAGATAGATTTAGTCACTGGCCAGAAGCTATACCACCGCAAAGTATCTCAGCGGAAGTAGTGGTAAAAAATGTCATTAACCTTTGGGTATCTATATTTGGTGTACCTGCATATATTACCACGGTTCAGGGAACCCAGTTCGAATCCTCTCTATTCAAAGAAATTTCTCACGCTCTTGGCATCATAGTGCATAAAATATGCACTACGACATACCATTCACAATCTAATGGTTTCGTGGAACGTTTCCATAGACAGTTTAAGAATTCCATCAAAAGCTATGAAGATCCAAAAATTGGTACAAAAATTTACCATGGATTCTTCTGGGTATTCGAGCAGCAGTCATAGAAGAAGCAGATCCTTCACCAGCTCACCTGCTTTACTGTCAACCTCTATGTTTACCAGCAGAATTAGTCGTATCCGATACCAAACCTAATCTGAATCTAACAAACTCACTGGCTAAGGAATTGGCAAACAATATTAAAAAAATCAAACCCAAAACCAGTAGGATTAGGAAACAAAACAATATCTTTGTACCGAAAAAATTTAAAGATTATACACAAGTTTTTATGCGTCAAGAAGTAAACAAAGGAAATTTAAGGACACCATAATATATTGGGCCATACCATACCAGTTTTTTACTTTTAATACTTTCTAAATCGTACATACAACTTATAATGAAAACCCTGCCACCATTCACTTTTCTCAATAAAATTTTTGAATTAAAAAACCATAAATATTTGAATTTTTACTCCTTCTTTACCTTTTTTGTAGTCTTAAACAAAATGTGTGTATATTTAGTAAAAGACTCATTTATGTAGATGTTTATAATTTGTATTTACATCCCAAATTATTGCTGTTGTTAAATTATTCTTCTCAGTTGATTTGACCTTCATTTTTTCATAAAAGCTAAGATTAAAACATACAATTTCTTTGATGCGGTTGTCTTTAGTATTATTATTTTTCTTTACAAAACCTTTTTCAATATCATCTTGTTTGATATCTACTTTAACTCCATCACAAATAATTTTTTTTGTTATATCTAATGCATTTTATTTGGAAATACCTTTTAATCCATTTATTTCTATTGCATTTCACTTTTTATCTTGCTCTAACCAATTTACTGTGCTCTCTAATCCATTTACCTTTTGATGTAAACAAATATTCTCCTCTCTTAATTGATTTAATGTTGTTGAGAGTGTTACTGTTAATTTGCTTGAGATTAGAATTTCATTGTATAGCTGTTTCATTGTGATTGTAAGATAAGTAGGTATTATTGATCTTTTCAATTTTAAATATTTGAGATGACCAATTTGGTTGATAACCATTTTCGAAACGACTTTTATATTCACTTATTTTTAGAAAATTTCCAACCTTATACCATAAAGTAACATATAATATAGAGTATTTATGCAGAGTAAAGTTTGTTGGTCATTTTTTCAAATCGTAAAATTTTGTATTCACTCAAAAATATATTACTCAATTTATTATGCTTATAAATTGAGAGGAAATTATTTTCAACTCATAAATAAAAAAATTTTTTTTGAGTATGTACTCATTTATTAATGTTTTTGTCAACCATATAAAAGATGTATATAAGTATTCTATCTATATGTAAATAAATAATATAGTTATACGGCTATACTTCTTTTTTTTCTGTTGGCATTTTTATTTATGTGTGTATAAAAAACTATACAGCTGATTTAATACAAATTTAAAACTATTTTTAAGTATTCACAAATAATATTAGAAATCAAAGCAAAAAATTTTTATTTAGAAATTGAAGGAATTCAAAGGTTATTGCTGTATTTGTTGTTATGTTTTACTTTTTCTCCTTTACTTTTACTTTTGAAATTTGTGAATTAAGACTATAGGACTATATGAACATAATGTAGATTACCTATACCTGTAGAGAAAAAAAAAATTAAAGTTGTTTGGTAAAATTAAAAATAATCTTATTTCAATATTTTTTTTAAATGCATATGTAAAAATGTTTTATTATTTATTTTTAAAAAAATTTTTATATTACGGCTAAAAGGGAAAAAGCCAAGTGGAATACGTCTATTACATTACATTACAATATAAAAATATATAAAAAAAGCTTAAAATTTTATATTCCATTTGGCATAAAAAACCTGCTTATCTTTTTTTATTTTTAGTTGTAATTTCCTGTTCTGAATTTTTAGGGCCGTAATTTTTTTTTTTAAATAAAGATTTTTTTTTTTAATGAAATCTAATGTTTTATTAACTCTTGAGTATTTTTTATAATAAAATGTTTCCTGTTTTTGAAATTTCAAACAATGCCTACAAAAACTAATCGATTCATTTGAAAATTCTGTTTGAAAATTTTCTAAGGGTGCATTTAAGTTTTCTAAATTTTTTTTTGAATAAGTTTTATTGTTTAAATTATTATTAAATGTTTTAGAAACTCTATTTTCTTTGTCAAAATGAAATGTCTGTCTTTTGACTGAAAGTTTAAATTAGAAAGTGGAGTCAAAGGATTACTTTCAAGATTTTTATGCGGCAAAAATAAACTTAGAATAGCCCCCTTTTTTAGTTTTTTTGATGCTAAAAATTTTTTCTCGAAATGGTCTTCGCAAATAAATAATTTTTTTTCGTTAAAATTTTCGATACTTACACTGCATGTTGAAGCCCAAATTTCAAATAAAGTTTTCTCTTTAGGAAAACTATAAATTCTACCGTTGTAATTTCGCCTACTTCTACAGCACACCGCACAAGAGACACCTGACTTGCGACTATCTACTTTAATGTCCTTAAACATTCTAATATATATTTTTGAAACATGCATAGATATAAAAAATAAAGACATGCAAATTAGGTATAAGTAGGGAAAATAGTCATTCAGATATAGAAAATTTTAGTATGAACATATATAAATAAACAAGGTGTTTCATGAGTAAAATATTTTTACTCCTATTATAAATATGCTATGTATAGGAGACAGAAGTTAATTGTTTTGCTCATGTAACATCAGAAATGAAATAAAATTTAGTTAAAAAAATATAACAAGTTTATTATTATTATTAAATATTAGACTTTTTTATAGTCAATTACAAGCATTTTACAATCAAATTAAACAATTTAAATTAAATTTTCATCATCTATTTAATAGAAAGCTTTAATTTGAATCAAAAATGGTTAATTTCGATTGAAAACCGGTTGTAATTGATAATAAACAAGGTAGAATGTAAACCAACGGTTTTTAAAAGCGCACATTTCCAAAACTCAATACAAATTGTTTAGAAGTGTGGCTTACACAAAAATTTGAAAATTTCATGTAATAAGAAAAAACTTGAAAATAGGACATTTTTGAGATTTTGAGGGGCCGTAAGTCCGGAATCCTATATAACTAAGAAAAGCTGTTAACACACGTAAAAATTTATTATTGAAGCTTTAATTTTTATGTCTTGCCGAAGAAAAGTTTTTACAGATGCCTAAGTTACAGGTGTCTAAAAATAGCAAATTTTCAATTTTTGAGGCGTAATAACTCTTAAAGAGGGGGCGTTACCAAAAAATTTTCTGAGGAAACTTATACTAATTCTAAAAGTTCTTTCTTGTCTCAAAATTTCAGATTCCTATTTAAAGGGGTGCCGGAGTTATGAAAAAAGAAATTTCATGCAAAATGTGGTTTTCACATAACGGTAAATTTAAATAGTAAATTACAAAATATTACATAATTTTGATATTGTTTTATATAGATAATAAAATTTTCGATCTTCTACCGGTTTTAGATTGCAAAACTATTACGCAAAGCCCGAGATATATACATCTGAAAATGGAGCTTTTTTACAATTTTGAAGAGCTGCAGCTTTGGAACCCTTTACAACTAAAATAAACCTTTCACACACGTAAAAATATATTATTGTAGCTTTCATTTTCATGTCTTGCCGAAGAAAAATTTTTACAGGTGCCTAAGTTACAGGTGTCTAAAAATAGCAAATTTTCAATTTTTGAGGCGTAATAACTCTTAAAGAGGGGGCGTTACCAAAAAATTTTCTGAGGAAACTTATACTAATTCTAAAAGTTCTTTCTTGTCTCAAAATTTCAGGTTCCTATCTAAAGGGGTGCCGGAGTTATGAAAAAAGAAATTTCATGCAAAATGTGGTTTTCACATAACGGTAAATTTAAATAGTAAATTACAAAATATTACATAATTTTGATATTGTTTTATATAGATAATAAAATTTTCGATCTTCTGCCGGTTTTAGATTGCAAAACTATTACGCAGAGCCCGAGATATATACATCTGAAAATGGGGCTTTTTTACAACTTTGAAGAGCTGCAACTTTGGAACCCTTTACAATTAAAATAAACCTTTCACACACGTAAAAATATATTATTGTAGCTTTAATTTTTACATCTTGCAGAAGTAAAATGTGTGCAGGTTCCTAAGTTACAGGTGTTTAAAAATAGCAAATTTTCAATTTTTAAGCCCTAATAGCTCATAAACAGGGGGTGGTCCGAAAAAATTTTCTGAGCAAACTTATACTAATTCTAAAAGTTCTTTCTTGCCTCAAAATTTCAAGCTTGTATCTAGAAGCGTGCCGGAGTTATGAAAGTAGAAAAATCATGCAAAATTTGGTTTTCACATAACGGTAAATTTAAATACTAAATTTAAAAAAATTGTATAATTTTGATATTAATTTACAAAGATAAAAGAAATACCTGTCGAATGACGTTTTCAGATTGAAAAAATCTTAAGCAGAACATAAGATATATGCATTTAAAAATAGGGCTTTTTCAAAGTTTGAGGGGGTGTAGCTCCGTAATGAGGGGGGCTACATGAAAAAGTTGTTCCACAAAATTATTTTTTTTATGAGACCTACCTATGGTTAAAATTTTTTTTCTCTATCTTTAACGGTGTAGAAGTTTTGTAAACAGACGGACGGACGGACGGACGGACGGACGGACAGAGTGAAACTAATAAGCACATTTTTTCAAAATTTTTTTGGAAATGTGCTAAAAAGCCTAATATTGAATATACTTTACATAATAGAAAACTTATAGCTTATACTACTTTTAAAAACTTATTATAGCTTATACCTATGTAGTCATTGTAAAAACTTTATAGTTTTGCGTACTTACATGTAAACTTATGTTCCTTTATTTCATAAAAATATACAAAATATATTTATAATTTTTTCCCAAAAAAAGTGCTTTATTACTACTTTCAAATTTTAATAATATTCGTCAAACTTTACTTTATGCACTTTATAAATAAATGCACTTGTTGTAAATAGCAAACATATAAGAACATAAAATAAATCTAATAAATAAGGAAGAAATTCTGTTTGTTTGTTTATTTGTTTGTTTGTTTGTTTGTTTGTTTGTTTGTGCCCTTTTCACGTAAAAACCACCAGTCCGATTGGAACCAAATTTTGCAGGAACGTTCCTACGACCCCGGAAAGTGTTATAGGCTATATCGCGTTTCGGTTCATTAACCCATTGCGGCCCGAGAGCCATTTAAAGCCGTTTCGTTTTTTCGTTGTCCTGCCTAAACGGTTCGATCGATTGAGTTGAAAAATCGGACAATTATTCTTCTTATCATTGGACGGGTACCGAAGAAATTTGGATTCAATATGTTACCCGGATTCGGCCCGGCGGGCTTCCAAAAAAATTTTTGTTTCCGATTTATGTCCAATTTTGTATGGTGGTTTTATGGTTCGCAAAAAAGCCTGTGATAAATTTTTATGAAGTTCCGTTAACCCTTTTGGGCAGGAGAGCCGAACGAAGTTCATTAAATATTCTGTTGTCCTGCTTAAACGGTTTGACCAATTGAGTTGAAAATTTACAATAGTGTAGCTCTTTACCACAGGAACTCACTGAGTTGATTTGGTTACGATCCATTAACCCGTTTCGGCACCAGGACTCAATGAAGTTTTTCAATTTCTTTGTTGTCGTGCTTAAACGGTTTTGCCAATTGAATTGAAAATTTACAAAAGTGTAGGTCTTTACCAAAAGAGCTCACTGAGTTGATTTGGTTATGATCCATTAACCCGTTTCGGCACCAGGACTCAATAACATTTTTTAATTTCTTTGCTGTCGCACCTAAACGGTTTTACCAATTGAGCTGAAAATTTACAAAAGTGTAGGTCTTTATAACAAAAGCTTTCTGAGTTGATTTGGTTACGATACATTAATCCATCAGCCTTCAGGCCATGAAATTCTCATTCTTTGTTGTTGTGCTTAAACGATTTGACGAATTGAAAATTTGCACAAGTATTGCACTTTGGCGCACAAACTCATTCAATAAATTTTGTTGTGATACATTAACACATTTCGACACGATAGACTGTAAATTTTTGTTTCTAATTTCTGTCTAATTTGGCAGGATGAATTTATGGTTCTAAATTAAGCCTGTGATAAAATGTTTGTTAACGTTTGTTAACCCATTTCCGAAAGAGCACTTATTAATAATATTTTGCCTAATTTTGTGTATTGTTATTATTATTAAAAATATATTTCCAACACTCTTTACTTTTATCTATATGTTTCTAATATTCCATAAAAATCTTTCAATGCAAATTTCTAATATAGAACAGTAATTAAACTAACCTTATTAAGTATCGTAAGAATACTGTGTTTAAGTCTTAACAACATAAAATTTTCGGCCGTTGTTAAAAAACAGAAACAATCTCCTACATTAGACAATCATCATGCCATCATTCAGAAATGCATTACTTACATGTGGTCTTTACAAGTGATCTACCTATATAAGATGCATGTGTATAACATGTTTCACATAAAATATAATTGAAATATGTACATATAGTATATATAATATCCGTATATTTAAAAATACTATAAACTTAATCAATTAAATTAGAAAACATATTCACATTTCTGTATAGTATTTAATCAAAAATGAGTACGTACATATTTAAAGAACAGAAAACCTTACATTCTTATCCATAGACAATTTTTACACATATTTTTAGCCAATCAATTTGGAAACATAATTAGAAAAACTAAACGTAAAAATATGGTTTTAAAAAAAATGGTTGATTTATAAAGGTAAAAAACAATCATGTATTTTTTATATTGAAAATATGTCAAACAGAACCTGAAATGTACGCATTTAAAAAGAAGTTTTTTCAAAATTTGAAGAGCTGTCGGTGCTGTAGGATCTCCAACGATGAGGGTACATAAAAAAGTTGTTCTACAACATTACTCTTTTAAGAGACCTATGAATAGTTAATATTTCATTGCTCTTTATTAAACAGTATATAAGTTTTAACAGACGAAGGGACAGAGCGAACTTAATAACAAATTTCAAAATGTGCTTAAAAGGATAATTCACCGAAACATGAAGTGACATTACTTACAAAAAAAAATTGATTACATTATGGCCTTTTATAATTTAAATACGATTTCATGTTTCGGTATTAACGAATATATTGTGAAAACTCACTTCGCCGTAATTGTGTATTCAATAGATTATTGATTCCTTTAAAGATTTTTTGTAGACAAATTATCTCTAAATTTTCGCTCTGTTTATTCAATTTAACTAAATGTAATAAAAAATAGAATATTAACTACCAATATCTGAAAATGCATAGTAATACGTGAACTATATTAATTAAATTATATTAACTCAAAAGCAAAAGTTAATTATTTTTATTTCATAAAGCCGATCAAATGCTCCGGGCAACGCCGGGTACTCTGCTAGTCTAATAAATAAGGAAGAAATTCTGTTTGTTTGTTTGTTTGTTTGTGCCCTTTTCACGTAAAAACCACCAGTCCGATTGCAACCAAATTTTGCAGGAACGTTCCTACGACCCCGGAAAGTGTTGCGGCCCGAGAGCCATCTAAAGCCGTTTCGTTCTTTCGTTGTCCTGCCTAAACGGTTTGATCGATTGAGTTGAAAATTTGTACAAATGTTCTTCCTTGCATTGGACGGGTGCCGAAGAAATTTGGATTCAATATGTTACCCGGATTCGACCCGGCGGGCTTCCAAAAAATTTTTTGTTTCCGATTTATGTCCAATTTTGTATGGTGGTTTTATGGTCTGAAAAACAGCCTGTGACAAATTTTTATGAAGATCCGGTAACCCGTTTGGGCACGAGAGCCGAACAAAGTTCATTAAATGTTTTTGTTGTCCTGCTTAAACGGTTCAATCAATTGATTTGAAAAATTTGCAAAACTGTTGCTCTGTAGCCTAAAAGTCCACTAAGTTAATTTGGTTGTGATCCATTAACCCGTTTCGGCACCAGGTCTCTATGAAGTCTTTTAATTTCTTTGTTGTCGCGCCTAAACGGCTTGATTAATTTAGTTGAAAATTTACAGAAGTTTAAATGTTCTTCCTTGCATTGGACGGGTGCCGAAGAAATTTGGATTCAATATGTTACCCGGATTCGACCCGGCGGGCTTCCAAAAAAATTTTTGTTTCCGATTTATGTCCAATTTTGTATGGTGGTTTTATGGCCTAAAAGTCCACTAAGTTAATTTGGTTGTGATCCATTAACCCGTTTCGGCACCAGGTCTCAATGAAGTTCTTTAATTTCTTTGTTGTCGCGCCTAAACGGCTTGACTAATTTAGTTGAAAATTTACAGAAGTACAAATGTTCTTCCTTGCATTGGACGGGTGCCGAAGAAATTTGGATTCAATATGTTACCCGGATGCGACCCGGCGGGCTTCCAAAAAATTTTTTGTTTCCGATTTATGTCCAATTTTGTATGGTGGTTTTATGGTCTGAAAAACAGCCTGTGACAAATTTTTATGAAGATCCGGTAACCCGTTTGGGCACGAGAGCCGAACAAAGTTCATTAAATGTTTTTGTTGTCCTGCTTAAACGGTTCAATCAATTGATTTGAAAACTTGCAAAACTGTTGCTCTGTAGCCTAAAAGTCCACTAAGTTAATTTGGTTGTGATCCATTAACCCGTTTCGGCACCAGGTCTCAATGAAGTTTTTTAATTTCTTTGTTGTCGCGCCTAAACGGCTTGACTAATTTAGTTGAAAATTTACAGAAGTGTGACTCTTTACCATGGAATCTCACTAAGTTGATTTGGTTGTGATTCATTAATCCGTTTCTGCACCAGAGCTCAATGAAGTTTTTTAATTTCTTTATTGTCGCGCCTAAACGGCTTGATTAATTTAGTTGAAAATTTACAGAAGTGTAGCTCTTTACCACAGAAGCTCACTGAGTTGATTTGGTTAAGATCCATTGACCCATTTCGGCACCAGGGCTCAATAAAAATTTTTAATTTCTTTGTTGTCGCACTTAAACGGTTTTACCAATTGAGTTGAAAATTTACAAAAGTGTAGGTCTTTATAACAAAAGCTTTCTGAGTTGATTTGGTTACGATACATTAACCCATCAGACTTCAGGCCATGAAGTGTCTGATTTTTGTTGTTGTGCTTAAACGATTTAACCAATTGAAAATTTGCACAAGTATTGCACTTTGGCACACAAACTCATTCAATAAATTTTGTTGTGATACATTAACACATTTCGACACGATAGACTGTCAAAAAAAAAATTTTGTTTCTAATTTCGGTCTTTAATTTTGTGTAATGTTATTATTATTAAAAAGATATTTCCAACACTCTTTACTTTTATCTATACTGTTTCTAATATTCCATAAAAACCATTCGATGCAAATTTCTAATATAGAACAGTAATTAAAGTAACCTTATTAAGTATCTTAAGAATACTGTTTTTAAGTCTTAACAACATAACATTTTCGGCCGTTGTTAAAAAACAGAAACAGTCTCCTACATTAGACAATCATCATGTCATCATTCAGAAATGCATTACTTAACTGTGGTCTTCACATGTGGTCTACCTATATAAGATGCATGTGTACAACATGTTTCCCATAAAATATCATTGAAATATGTACATATAGTATGTATAATATCCGTATATTTAAAAATACTATAAACTTAATCAATTAAATTAGAAAACATATTCACATTTCTGTACATCATTTAATCAAAAATGAGTACATACATATTTAAAGAACAGAAAACCTAACATTCTTATCCATATACTATTTTTACATATATTTTTAGCCAATCAATTTGGAAACATAATTTGAAAAACTAAACGAAAAACAAATTCTGGTTGATTTATAAAGGTAAAAAACAATCATGTATTTTTTATATTGAAAATATGTTAAACAGAACCTGAAATGTACGCATTTAAAAAGAAGTTTTTTCAAAATTTGAAGAGCTGCCGGTGCTGTAGGATCTCCAACAGTGAGGGTACACAAAAACGTTGTTCTACAACATTACTCTTTTAAGAGACCTATGCATAGTTAATATTTCGTTACTCTTTATTAAACAGTATATAAGTTTTAACAGACGGAGGGACAGAGCGAACTTAATAACAAATTTTTCAAAATGTGCTTAAAAGGATAATTCACCAAAACATGAAGTGACATTACTTACGAAAAAAAATGTACTACATTATGGTCATAATTGAAATGCGATTTTTGTCTCGGTATTAAAGAATATATTGTGGAAATTCACTTCGCCGTCATTGTGTAGTTAATAGATTATTGATTCCTTTAAAAATTTTTTGTAGAAGCATTGTCTCTAATTCTTGGCTCTGTTTATTCAATTTAACTAAATCTAATAAAAAATAGAATATAAACTACCAGCATCTGTAAATGCATAGTAATAAGTTAACTATATTAATTAAATTATATTAACGCAGAAACAAAAGTTAATAATTTTTATACCCGTATGAACTATGTTCAAGAGTATAATAAATTTGCCATTACGTTTGTGACACCTTAAAGGAGTCGAGCTAGATATAGTGTCAAAGGTATGGATCGGCTCAGAATCGAATTCTGAGTCGATTAAGCCATGTACGTCCGTCCGTCCGTCCGTCCGTCCGCACGATAACTCAAAAAATAAAGGAGCTAGGGGGCTGAAATTTTCTTTACGTCACTTTTGCAAAATTGTTAGTTTTGCTATTTAAATCCAACATTTTCGGTCGGCGGGTTCGAGTAGCTGCCATACAACTTCTATCTTTATATAGAAATAACTCAGTATCTATTCAAGCTAGGTTTCTGAAATTTTGCAAATGATGATCAAGTTTTATGGCAACAACTTCTGTAAAATTTGGTTGTACTGGTGCAGCGGGTTCGGGTAGCTGCCATACAACTTCTCCGTTTAAATGAGAATAACTCAGTGATTATTGAAGCTAGGAATCTGAAATTTAGTAAAGAGGTGTCGAGTTACATGCCAACAACTTTTGTAAAATTTGGTTGGTCTAGAGCAGCCGGTTCAGACTTCTTGCACCTCTTGGAACCTAATGAAGCTAGGCGTCTGAAATTTTGCAAATGATGATCAAGTTTTATGGCAACAACTTTTGTAAAATTTGGTTGTGGTGGTGCGGCGGGTTCGGGTAGCTGCCATACAACTTATCCGGTTAAATGAGAATAACTCAGTGTTTATTGAAGCTACGAATCTGAAATTTAGTAAAGAAGTGTTGAGTTATATGCCAACAACTTTTCTAAAATTTGTTTGGCCTAGAACAGCCGGTTCAGGCTTCTTGCACCTCTTGGAAGTTAATAAAGCTAGGCGTCTGAAATCTTGCAAATGATGATCAAGTTTTATGGCAACAACTTCTACAAAATTTGGTTGTGCTGGTGCGACGGGTTCGGGTAGCTGCCATACAAAATCTCTTTTTAAATGAAAAGAACTCAGTGTCCGACCGCACGATAACTCAAAAAATAGAGGAGCTAGGAGGCTGAAAATTTTTTTACGTCACTTTTGTAAAATTTTTAGTTTTGCTATTTAACTCCAGCATTTTCTGTCCCCGGGTTCGGGTAGCTGCCATACAACGTCTTTCTTTAAATAGAAATAACCCAGTGTCTGTTCAATCTAGGTATCTGAAATTTTGCGAATGATGATCAAGTTTTATGGCAACAACTTCTGCAAAATTTGGTTGTGGTGGTGTGACGGGTTCGGGTAGCTGCCATACAAAATCTCTTTTTAAATGAAAGAACTCAGTGTCCGTCCGCACTATAACTCAAAAAATAGAGGAGCTAGGAGGCTGAAAATTTGTTTACGTTACTTTTGTAAAATTGTTAGTTTTGCTATTTAACTCCAGCATTTTCGGCGGCCGGGTACGAGTAGCTGCCATACAACGTCTTTCTTTAAATGGAAATAACCCAGTGTCTGTTCAATCTAGGTATCTGCAATTTTGCGAATGATGATCAAGTTTTATGGCAACAACTTCTGCAAAATTTGGTTGTGGTGGTGCGACGGGTTCGGGTAGCTGCCATACAACTTCTCTTTTTAAATGAAAATAACTCAGTGTCCGTCCGCACGATAACTCAAAAAATAAAGGAGTTAGGAGGCTGAAATTTTTTTTACGTCACTTTTACAAAATTGTTAGTTTTGCTATTTAACTCCAGCATTTTCGGCCGCCGGGTTCGAGTACCTGCCATACAACTTCTTTTTTTAAATGGAAATAACACAGTGTCTATTCAATCTAGGTATCTGAAATTTTGCAAATGATGATCGAGTTTTATGGCAACAACTTCTGTAAAATTTTGTTGTGATGATATGACAGGTTCGGATAGTTGCCATACAACTTCTCTTTTTAAATGAAAATTACTCAGTGTCTATTGAAGCTAGCTATCTGAAATTTAGTGAAAAAGTGTCGAGTTGCATGCCAAAAACTTTTGTAAAATTTGAATGGTCTAAAGCAGCCGGTTCAGGCTTTTTGCATTTCTTGGAACTTAATGAAGCTAGGCGCAATAGATTCGGGTAGCTATAATACAACTCTACAATTTACATAAATATATCTCTGTAGTTCGGTACTAAAACTCTGAATGTTTTTAAAAGATGATCAAGTTTTATAGAAACAGGATATATTACGTTCATACGGGTATCCCGGAGTTGACACAGTCTACTCTACTGCACTCTTCCTCGTTATTTCATAAAGCTAATAAAATACTCCGGGCAACGCCGGGTACTCTGCTAGTCTAATAAATAAGGAAGAAATTCTGTTTGTTTGTTTATTTGTTTGTTTGTTTGTTTGTTTGTGCCCTTTTCACGTAAAAACCACCAGTCCGATTGCAACCAAATTTTGCAGGAACGTTTCTACGACCCCGGAAAGTGTTATAGGCTACATCGCGTTTCGGTTCATTAACCCATTGCGGCCCGAGAGCCATTTAAAGCCGTTTCGTTTTTTCGTTGTCCTGCCTAAACGGTTTGATCGATTAAGTTGAAAATTTGGACACATATTCTTCTTATCATTGGATGGGTACCGAAGAAATTTGGATTCAATATGTTACCCGAATTCGGCCTGGCGGGCTTCCAAAAAATTTTTTGTTTCCGATTTATGTCCAATTTTGTACGGTAGTTTTATGGTTCGAAAAAAAGCGTGTGACAAATTTTCATGAAGATCCGGTAACCCGTTTGGGCACGAGAGCCGAACGAAATTCATTAAATGTTTTTGTAGTCCTGCTTAAACGGTTCAATCAATTGACTTGAAAACTTGCAAAACTATTGCTCTGTAGCCTAAAAGTCCACTAAGTTAATTTGGTTATGTTCCATTAACTCGTTTCGGCACCAGGTCTCAATGAAGTTTTTTAATTTACTTAGTTGTCGCACTTAAACTGTTCGAGCAATTGAGTTAAAAATTTATCAAAGTGTAGCTCTTTACAACAGGAGCTTACTGAGTTGATTTGGTTACGATCCATTAACCCGTTTCGGCACCAGGACTCAATGAAATTTTTCAATTTCTTTGTTGTCGCGCTTAAACGGTTTTGCCAATTGAATTGAAAATTTACAAAAGTGTAGCTCTTTACCACAGGAGCTCACTGAGGTGATTTGGTTACGATCCATTAACCCGTTTCGGCACCAGGCCTCAATAACATTTTTTAATTTCTTTGCTGTCGCACTTAAACGGTTTTACCAATTGAGTTAAAAATTTACAAAAGTGTAGGTCTTTATAACAAAAGCTTTCTGAGTTGATTTGGGTACGATACATTAACCCATCAGGCTTCAGGCCATGAAATTCTCATTTTTCGTTGTCCTGCCTAAACGGTTTGATCGATTGAGTTGAAAATTTGGACAAATATTCTTCTTATCATTGGACGGGTACCGAAGAAATTTGGATTCAATATGTTACCCGGATTCGGCCTGGCGGGCTTCCAAAAAATTTTTTGTTTCCGATTTATGTCCAATTTTGTATGGTGGTTTTATGGTTCGAAAAAAAGCCTGTGACAAATTTTTATGAAGATCCGGTAACCCGTTTAGGCACGAGAGCCGAACGAAGTTCATTAAATGTTTTTGTTGTCCTGCTTAAACGGTTCAATCAATTCACTTGAAAACTTGCAAAACTGTTGCTCTGTAGCCTAAAAGTCCACTAAGTTAATTTGGTTGTGATCCATTAACCCGTTTCGGCACCAGGTCTCAATGAAGTTTTTTAATTTCTTTGTTGTCGCGCCTAAACGGCTTGACTAATTTAGTTGAAAATTTACAGAAGTGTGACTCTTTACCATGGAATCTCACTAAGTTGATTTGGTTGTGATTCATTAATCCGTTTCTGCACCAGGTCTCTATGAAGTTTTTTAATTTCTTTGTTGTCGCGCCTAAACGGCTTGATTAATTTAGTTGAAAATTTACAGAAGTTTAAATGTTCTTCCTTGCATTGGACGGGTGCCGAAGAAATTTGGATTCAATATGTTACCCGGATTCGACCCCGCGGGCTTCCAAAAAATTTTTTGTTTCCGATTTATGTCCAATTTTGTATGGTGGTTTTATGGTCTGAAAAACAGCCTGTGACAAATTTTTATGAAGATCCGGTAACCCGTTTGGGCACGAGAGCCGAACAAAGTTCATTAAATGTTTTTGTTGTCCTGCTTAAACGGTTCAATCAATTGATTTGAAAACTTGCAAAACTGTTGCTCTGCAGCCAAAAAGTCCACTAAGTTAATTTGGTTGTGATCCATTAACCCGTTTCGGCACCAGGTCTCTATGAAGTTTTTTAATTTCTTTGTTGTCGCGCCTAAACGGCTTGATTAATTTAGTTGAAAATTTACAGAAGTTTAAATGTTCTTCCTTGCATTGGACGGGTGCCGAAGAAATTTGGATTCAATATGTTACCCGGATTCGACCCGGCGGGCTTCCAAAAAAATTTTTGTTTCCGATTTATTTCCAATTTTGTATGGTGGTTTTATGGCCTAAAAGTCCACTAAGTTAATTTGGTTGTGATCCATTAACCCGTTTCGGCACCAGGTCTCAATGAAGTTCTTTAATTTCTTTGTTGTCGCGCCTAAACGGCTTGACTAATTTAGTTGAAAATTTACAGAAGTACAAATGTTCTTCCTTGCATTGGACGGGTGCCGAAGAAATTTGGATTCAATATGTTACCCGGATGCGACCCGGCGGGCTTCCAAAAAATTTTTTGTTTCCGATTTATGTCCAATTTTGTATGGTGGTTTTATGGTCTGAAAAACAGCCTGTGACAAATTTTTATGAAGATCCGGTAACCCGTTTGGGCACGAGAGCCGAACAAAGTTCATTAAATGTTTTTGTTGTCCTGCTTAAACGGTTCAATCAATTGATTTGAAAACTTGCAAAACTGTTGCTCTGTAGCCTAAAAGTCCACTAAGTTAATTTGGTTGTGATCCATTAACCCGTTTCGGCACCAGGTCTCAATGAAGTTTTTTAATTTCTTTGTTGTCGCGCCTAAACGGCTTGACTAATTTAGTTGAAAATTTACAGAAGTGTGACTCTTTACCATGGAATCTCACTAAGTTGATTTGGTTGTGATTCATTAATCCGTTTCTGCACCAGAGCTCAATGAAGTTTTTTAATTTCTTTATTGTCGCGCCTAAACGGCATGATTAATTTAGTTGAAAATTTACAGAAGTGTAGCTCTTTACCACAGAAGCTCACTGAGTTGATTTGGTTAAGATCCATTGACCCATTTCGGCACCAGGGCTCAATAAAAATTTTTAATTTCTTTGTTGTCGCACTTAAACGGTTTTACCAATTGAGTTGAAAATTTACAAAAGTGTAGGTCTTTATAACAAAAGCTTTCTGAGTTGATTTGGTTACGATACATTAACCCATCAGACTTCAGGCCATGAAGTGTCTGATTTTTGTTGTTGTGCTTAAACGATTTAACCAATTGAAAATTTGCACAAGTATTGCACTTTGGCACACAAACTCATTCAATAAATTTTGTTGTGATACATTAACACATTTCGACACGATAGACTGTCAAAAAAAAAATTTTGTTTCTAATTTCGGTCTTTAATTTTGTGTAATGTTATTATTATTAAAAAGATATTTCCAACACTCTTTACTTTTATCTATACTGTTTCTAATATTCCATAAAAACCATTCGATGCAAATTTCTAATATAGAACAGTAATTAAAGTAACCTTATTAAGTATCTTAAGAATACTGTTTTTAAGTCTTAACAACATAACATTTTCGGCCGTTGTTAAAAAACAGAAACAGTCTCCTACATTAGACAATCATCATGTCATCATTCAGAAATGCATTACTTAACTGTGGTCTTTACATGTGGTCTACCTATATAAGTTGCATGTGTACAACATGTTTCCCATAAAATATCATTGAAATATGTACATATAGTATGTATAATATCCGTATATTTAAAAATACTATAAACTTAATCAATTAAATTAGAAAACATATTCACATTTCTGTACATCATTTAATCAAAAATGAGTACATACATATTTAAAGAACAGAAAACCTAACATTCTTATCCATATACTATTTTTACATATATTTTTAGCCAATCAATTTGGAAACATAATTTGAAAAACTAAACGAAAAACAAATTCTGGTTGATTTATAAAGGTAAAAAACAATCATGTATTTTTTATATTGAAAATATGTTAAACAGAACCTGAAATGTACGCATTTAAAAAGAAGTTTTTTCAAAATTTGAAGAGCTGCCGGTGCTGTAGGATCTCCAACAGTGAGTGTACACAAAAACGTTGTTCTACAACATTACTCTTTTAAGAGACCTATGCATAGTTAATATTTCGTTACTCTTTATTAAACAGTATATAAGTTTTAACAGACGGAGGGACAGAGCGAACTTAATAACAAATTTTTCAAAATGTGCTTAAAAGGATAATTCACCAAAACATGAAGTGACATTACTTACGAAAAAAAATGTACTACATTATGGTCATAATTGAAATGCGATTTTTGTCTCGGTATTAAAGAATATATTGTGGAAATTCACTTCGCCGTCATTGTGTAGTTAATAGATTATTGATTCCTTTAAAAATTTTTTGTAGAAGCATTGTCTCTAATTCTTGGCTCTGTTTATTCAATTTAACTAAATCTAATAAAAAATAGAATATAAACTACCAGCATCTGTAAATGCATAGTAATAAGTTAACTATATTAATTAAATTATATTAACGCAGAAACAAAAGTTAATAATTTTTATACCCGTATGAACTATGTTCAAGAGTATAATAAATTTGCCATTACGTTTGTGACACCTTAAAGGAGTCGAGCTAGATATAGTGTCAAAGGTATGGATCGGCTCAGAATCGAATTCTGAGTCGATTAAGCCATGTACGTCCGTCCGTCCGTCCGTCCGTCCGCACGATAACTCAAAAAATAAAGGAGCTAGGGGGCTGAAATTTTCTTTACGTCACTTTTGCAAAATTGTTAGTTTTGCTATTTAAATCCAACATTTTCGGTCGGCGGGTTCGAGTAGCTGCCATACAACTTCTATCTTTATATAGAAATAACTCAGTATCTATTCAAGCTAGGTTTCTGAAATTTTGCAAATGATGATCAAGTTTTATGGCAACAACTTCTGTAAAATTTGGTTGTACTGGTGCAGCGGGTTCGGGTAGCTGCCATACAACTTCTCCGTTTAAATGAGAATAACTCAGTGATTATTGAAGCTAGGAATCTGAAATTTAGTAAAGAGGTGTCGAGTTACATGCCAACAACTTTTGTAAAATTTGGTTGGTCTAGAGCAGCCGGTTCAGACTTCTTGCACCTCTTGGAACCTAATGAAGCTAGGCGTCTGAAATTTTGCAAATGATGATCAAGTTTTATGGCAACAACTTTTGTAAAATTTGGTTGTGGTGGTGCGGCGGGTTCGGGTAGCTGCCATACAACTTATCCGGTTAAATGAGAATAACTCAGTGTTTATTGAAGCTACGAATCTGAAATTTAGTAAAGAAGTGTTGAGTTATATGCCAACAACTTTTCTAAAATTTGTTTGGCCTAGAACAGCCGGTTCAGGCTTCTTGCACCTCTTGGAAGTTAATAAAGCTAGGCGTCTGAAATCTTGCAAATGATGATCAAGTTTTATGGCAACAACTTCTACAAAATTTGGTTGTGCTGGTGCGACGGGTTCGGGTAGCTGCCATACAAAATCTCTTTTTAAATGAAAAGAACTCAGTGTCCGACCGCACGATAACTCAAAAAATAGAGGAGCTAGGAGGCTGAAAATTTTTTTACGTCACTTTTGTAAAATTTTTAGTTTTGCTATTTAACTCCAGCATTTTCTGTCCCCGGGTTCGGGTAGCTGCCATACAACGTCTTTCTTTAAATAGAAATAACCCAGTGTCTGTTCAATCTAGGTATCTGAAATTTTGCGAATGATGATCAAGTTTTATGGCAACAACTTCTGCAAAATTTGGTTGTGGTGGTGTGACGGGTTCGGGTAGCTGCCATACAAAATCTCTTTTTAAATGAAAGAACTCAGTGTCCGTCCGCACTATAACTCAAAAAATAGAGGAGCTAGGAGGCTGAAAATTTGTTTACGTTACTTTTGTAAAATTGTTAGTTTTGCTATTTAACTCCAGCATTTTCGGCGGCCGGGTACGAGTAGCTGCCATACAACGTCTTTCTTTAAATGGAAATAACCCAGTGTCTGTTCAATCTAGGTATCTGCAATTTTGCGAATGATGATCAAGTTTTATGGCAACAACTTCTGCAAAATTTGGTTGTGGTGGTGCGACGGGTTCGGGTAGCTGCCATACAACTTCTCTTTTTAAATGAAAATAACTCAGTGTCCGTCCGCACGATAACTCAAAAAATAAAGGAGTTAGGAGGCTGAAATTTTTTTTACGTCACTTTTACAAAATTGTTAGTTTTGCTATTTAACTCCAGCATTTTCGGCCGCCGGGTTCGAGTAGCTGCCATACAACTTCTTTTTTTAAATGGAAATAACCCAGTGTCTATTCAATCTAGGTATCTGAAATTTTGCAAATGATGATCGAGTTTTATGGCAACAACTTCTGTAAAATTTTGTTGTGATGATATGACAGGTTCGGATAGTTGCCATACAACTTCTCTTTTTAAATGAAAATTACTCAGTGTCTATTGAAGCTAGCTATCTGAAATTTAGTGAAAAAGTGTCGAGTTGCATGCCAAAAACTTTTGTAAAATTTGAATGGTCTAAAGCAGCCGGTTCAGGCTTTTTGCATTTCTTGGAACTTAATGAAGCTAGGCGCAATAGATTCGGGTAGCTATAATACAACTCTACAATTTACATAAATATATCTCTGTAGTTCGGTACTAAAACTCTGAATGTTTTTAAAAGATGATCAAGTTTTATAGAAACAGGATATATTACGTTCATACGGGTATCCCAGAGTTGACACAGTCTACTCTACTGCACTCTTCCTCGTTATTTCATAAAGCTAATAAAATACTCCGGGCAACGCCGGGTACTCTGCTAGTCTAATAAATAAGGAAGAAATTCTGTTTGTTTGTTTATTTGTTTGTTCGTTTGTTTGTTTGTGCCCTTTTCACGTAAAAACCACCAGTCCGATTGCAACCAAATTTTGCAGGAACGTTTCTACGACCCCGGAAAGTGTTATAGGCTACATCGCGTTTCGGTTAATTAACCCATTGCGGCCCGAGAGCCATTTAAAGCCGTTTCGTTTTTTCGTTGTCCTGCCTAAACTGTTTGATCGATTGAGTTGAAAATTTGGACGAATATTCTTCTTATCATTGGATGGGTACCGAAGAAATTTGGATTCAATATGTTACCCGAATTCGGCCTGGCGGGCTTCCAAAAAATTTCTTGTTTCCGATTTATGTCCAATTTTGTACGGTAGTTTTATGGTTCGAAAAAAAGCGTGTGACAAATTTTCATGAAGATCCGGTAACCCGTTTGGGCACGAGAGCCGAACGAAATTCATTAAATGTTTTTGTAGTCCTGCTTAAACGGTTCAATCAATTGACTTGAAAACTTGCAAAACTATTGCTCTGTAGCCTAAAAGTCCACTAAGTTAATTTGGTTATGTTCCATTAACCCGTTTCGGCACCAGGTCTCAATGAAGTTTTTTAATTTACTTAGTTGTCGCACTTAAACTGTTCGAGCAATTGAGTTAAAAATTTATCAAAGTGTAGCTCTTTACAACAGGAGCTTACTGAGTTGATTTGGTTACGATCCATTAACCCGTTTCGGCACCAGGACTCAATGAAATTTTTCAATTTCTTTGTTGTCGCGCTTAAACGGTTTTGCCAATTGAATTGAAAATTTACAAAAGTGTAGCTCTTTACCACAGGAGCTCACTGAGGTGATTTGGTTACGATCCATTAACCCGTTTCGGCACCAGGCCTCAATAACATTTTTTAATTTCTTTGCTGTCGCACTTAAACGGTTTTACCAATTGAGTTGAAAATTTACAAAAGTGTAGGTCTTTATAACAAAAGCTTTCTGAGTTGATTTGGGTACGATACATTAACCCATCAGGCTTCAGGCCATGAAATTCTCATTTTTCGTTGTCCTGCCTAAACGGTTTGATCGATTGAGTTGAAAATTTGGACAAATATTCTTCTTATCATTGGACGGGTACCGAAGAAATTTGGATTCAATATGTTACCCGGATTCGGCCTGGCGGGCTTCCAAAAAATTTTTTGTTTCCGATTTATGTCCAATTTTGTATGGTGGTTTTATGGTTCGAAAAAAAGCCTGTGACAAATTTTTATGAAGATCCGGTAACCCGTTTAGGCACGAGAGCCGAACGAAGTTCATTAAATGTTTTTGTTGTCCTGCTTAAACGGTTCAATCAATTGACTTGAAAACTTGCAAAACTGTTGCTCTGTAGCCTAAAAGTCCACTAAGTTAATTTGGTTGTGATCCATTAACCCGTTTCGGCACCAGGTCTCAATGAAGTTTTTTAATTTACTTAGTTGTCGCACTTAAACTGTTCGAGCAATTGAGTTAAAAATTTATTAAAGTGTAGCTCTTTACAACAGGAGCTTACTGAGTTGATTTGGTTACTATCCATTAACCCGTTTCGGCACCAGGACTCAATGAAATTTTTCAATTTCTTTGTTGTCGCTCTTAAACGGTTTTGCCAATTGAATTGAAAATTTACAAGTGTTGCTCTTTACCACAGGAGCTCACTGAGGTGATTTGGTTACGATCCATTAACCCGTTTCGGCACCAGGGCTCAATAACATTTTTTAATTTCTTTGCTGTCGCACTTAAACGGTTTTACCAATTGAGTTGAAAATTTACAAAAGTGTAGGTCTTTATAACAACAGCTTTCTGAATTGATTTGGGTACGATACATTAACCCATCAGGCTTCAGGCCATGAAATTCTCCTTTTTTTGTTGTTCTGCTTAAACGATTTGACCCATTGAAAATTTGCACAAGTATTGCACTTTGACACACAAACTCATTCAATAAATTTTGTTGTGATACATTAATACATTTCGACACCATAGATTGTCAAAAAAAAAATTTCGTTTCTAATTTCTGTCTAATTTGGCAGGATGAATTTATGGTTCTAAATAGTGCTCCATTTCCGCACGAGCACTTATTAATAATATTTTGCCTAATTTTGTGTATTGTTATTATTATTAAAAAGATATTTCCAACACTCTTTACTTTTATCTATACTGTTTCTAATATTCCATAAAAACCTTTCAATGCAAATTTCTAATATAGAACAGTAATTAAAGTAACCTTATTAAGTATCTTAAGAATACTGTATCTAAGTTAAAAAGCAGAAACAATCTCCTACATTAGACAATCATCATGTCATCATTCAGAAATGCATTACTTACATGTGCTCTTTACATGTGGTCTACCTAAATAATATGCATGTGTATAACAAATAAAACAAAATATCATTGAAATATGTACATATAGTATGTATATATGTGTATATTTAAAAATACTATAAACTTAATCAATTAAATTAGAAAACATATTCACATTTCTGTACAGCATTTAATCAAAAATGAGTACATACATATTTAAACATAAAACATAATTAGAAAAACTAAACGTAAAAAAATTCTGGTTGATTTATAAAAGTAAAAAACTGTCATGTATTTTTTATATTGAAAATATGTTAAAGAGAACCTGAAATGTACGCATTTAAAAAGAAGTTTTTTCAAAATTTGAAGAGCTGTCGGTGCTGTAGGATCTTCAATGGTGAGGGTACATAAAAAAGTTGTTCTACAACATTACTCTTTTAAGAGACCTATGCATAGTTAATATTTCATTGCTCTTTATTAAACAGTATATAAGTTTTGTAAACAGACGGAGGGACAGAGCGAACTTAATAGCAAATTTTTCAAAGTGTAAAAGGATAATCCATAAAAAGATGAACTGACATTGCTTACGAAAAAAAATGTATTACATTATAGTCTTTTATAATTGAAATGCGATTTTATGTTTCGATATTAACGAATATATTGTAAAAATTCACTTCGCCGTAATTGTGTGCTAATAGATAATTGATTCCTTTAAAGATTTTTTGTAGACAAATTGTCTCTAATTCTTCGCTCTGTTTATTCAATTTAACTAAATCTAATAAAAAATAGAATATAAACTAGCAGCACCTGTAAATGCATAGTAATAAGTTAACTATATTAATTAAATTATATTAACGCAGAAACAAAAGTTAATAATTTTAATTTCATAAAGCCAATAACATACTCCGGGCAACGCCGGGTACTCTGCTAGTCTAATAAATAAGGAAGAAATTCTGTTTGTTTGTTTGTTTGTTTGTGCCCTTTTCACGTAAAAACCACCAGTCCGATTAAAACCAAATTTTGCAGGAACGTTCCTACGACCCCGGAAAGTGTTATAGGCCATATCGCGTTTCGGTTCATTAACCCATTGCGGCCCGAGAGCCATTTAAAACCGTTTCGTTTTTTCGTTGTCCTGCCTAAACGGTTTGATCGATTGAGTTGAAAATTTGTACAAATGTTCTTCCTTGCATTGAACGGGTGCCGAAGAAATTTGGATTCAATATGTTACCCGGATTCGACCCGGCGGGCTTCCAAAAAATTTTTTGTTTCCGATTTATGTTCAATTTCGTATGGTGGTTTTATGGTCCGAAAAAAAGCCTGTGACAAATTTTTATGAAGATTTGGTAACCCGTTTGGGCACGAGAGCCGAACAAAATGCATTAAATGTTTTTGTTGTCCTGCTTAAACGGTTCAATCAATTGATTTGAAAAATTTGCAAAACTGTTGCTCTGTAGCCTAAAAGTCCACTAAGTTGATTTGGTTGTGATTCATTAATCCGTTTCTGCACCAGAGCTCAATGAAGTTTTTTAGTTTCTTTATTGTCGCGCCTAAACGGCTTGATTAATTTAGTTGAAAATTTACAGAAGTGTAGCTCTTTACCACAGAAGCTCACTGAGTTGATTTGGTTAAGATCCATTAACCCATTTCGGCACCAGGGCTCAAGAAAAATTTTTAATTTCTTTGTTGTCGCACTTAAACGGTTTTACCAATTGAGTTGAAAATTTACAAAAGTGTAGGTCTTTATAACAAAAGCTTTCTGAGTTGATTTGGTTACGATACATTAACCCATAAGACTTCAGGCTATGAAGTGTCTCATTTTTGTTGTTGTGCTTAAACGATTTAACCAATTGAAAATTTGCACAAGTATTGCGCTTTGGCGCACAAACTCATTCAATAAATTTTGTTGTGATACATTAACACATTTCGACACGATAGACTGTCAAAAAAAAAATTTTGTTTCTAATTTCGGTCTTTAATTTTGTGTAATGTTATTATTATTAAAAAGATATTTCCAACACTCTTTACTTTTATCTATACCGTTTCTAATATTCCATAAAAACCTTTCAATGCAAAATTCTAATATAGAACAGTAATTAAAGTAACCTTATTAAGTATCTTAAGAATACTGTTTTTAAGCCTTAACAACATAACATTTTCGGCCGTTGTTAAAAAACAGAAACAATCTCCTACATTAGACAATCATCATGTCATCATTCAGAAATGCATTACTTAAATGTGGTCTTTACATGTGGTCTACCTATATAAGATACATGTGTATAACATGTTTCCCATAAAATATCATTGAAATATGTACATATAGTATGTATAATATCCGTATATTTAAAAATACTATAAACTTAATCAATTAAATTAGAAAACATATTCACATTTCTGTACATCATTTAATCAAAAATGAGTACATACATATTTAAAGAACAGAAAACCTAACATTCTTATCCATATACAATTTTTACACATATTTTTAGCCAATCAATTTGCAAACATAATTTGAAAAACTAAACGAAAAAAAAATTCTGGTTGATTTATAAAGGTAAAAAACAATCATGTATTTTTTATATTGAAAATATGTTAAACAGAACCAAATGTACGCATTTAAAAAGAAGTTTTTTCAAAATTTGAAGAGCTGTCGGTGCTGTAGGATCTCCAACGGTTAGGGTACATAAAAACGTTGTTCTACAACATTACTCTTTTAAGAGACCTATGCATAGTTAATATTTCGTTACTCTTTATTAAACAGTATATAAGTTTTAACAGACGGAGGGACAGAGCGAACTTAATAACAAATTTTTCAAAATGTGCTTAAAAGGATAATTCACCAAAACATGAAGTGACATTACTTACGAAAAAAAATGTACTACATTACGGTCATAATTGAAATGCGATTTTTGTCTCGGTATTAAATATATTGTGGAAATTCACTTCGCCGTCATTGTGTAGTCAATAGATTATTGATTCCTTTAAAAATTTTTTGTAGAAGAATTTTCTCTAATTCTTGGCTCTGTTTATTCAATTTAACTAAATCTAATAAAAATAGAATATAAACTACCAGCATCTGTAAATGCATAGTAATAAGTTAACTATATTAATTAAATTATATTAACGCAGAAACAAAACTTAATAATTTTTATTTCATAAAGCCGATCAAATACTCCGGGCAACGCCGGTTACTCTGCTAGTAATCTAATAAATAAGGAAGAAATTCTGTTTGTTTGTTTATTTGTTTGTTTGTTTGTTTGTTTGTTTGCGCCCTTTTCACGTAAAAACCACCAGTCCGATTGGAACCAAATTTTGCAGGAACGTTCCTACGACCCCGGAAAGTGTTATAGGCTATATCGCGTTTCGGTTCATTAACCCATTGCGGCCCGAGAGCCATTTAAAGCCGTTTCGTTTTTTCGTTGTCCTGCCTAAACGGTTTGATCAATTGAGTTGAAAAATCGGACAATTATTCTTCTTATCATTGGACGGGTACCGAAGAAATTTGGATCCAATATGTTACCCGGATTCGGCCCGGCGGGCTTCCAAAAAAATTTTTGTTTCCGATTTATGTCCAATTTTGTATGGTGGTTTTATGGTTCGAAAAAAAGCCTGTGATAAATTTTTATGAAGTTCCGTTAACCCTTTTGGGCAGGAGAGCCGAACGAAGTTCATTAAATATTCTGTTGTCCTGCTTAAACGGTTTGACCAATTGAGTTGAAAATTTACAATAGTGTAGCTCTTTACCACAGGAACTCACTGAGTTGATTTGGTTACGATCCATTAACCCGTTTCGGCACCAGGACTCAATGAAGTTTTTCAATTTCTTTGTTGTCGCGCTTAAACGGTTTTGCCAATTGAATTGAAAATTTACAAAAGTGTAGGTCTTTACCAAAAGAGCTCACTGAGTTGATTTGGTTATGATCCATTAACCCGTTTCGGCACCAGGACTCAATAACATTTTTTAATTTCTTTGCTGTCGTACCTAAACGGTTTTACCAATTGAGTTGAAAATTTACAAAAGTGTAGGTCTTTATAACAAAAGCTTTCTGAGTTGATTTGGTTACGATACATTAACCCATCAGACTTCAGGCCATGAAATTCTCATTCTTTGTTGTTGTGCTTAAACGATTTGACGAATTGAAAATTTGCACAAGTATTGCACTTTGGCGCAGAAACTCATTCAATAAATTTTGTTGTGATACATTAACACATTTCGACACGATAGACTGTAAATTTTTGTTTCTAATTTCTGTCTAATTTGGCAGGATGAATTTATGGTTCTAAATTAAGCCTGTGATAAAATGTTTGTTAACGTTTGTTAACCCATTTCCGAAAGAGCACTTATTAATAATATTTTGCCTAATTTTGTGTATTGTTATTATTATTAAAAAGATATTTCCAACACTCTTTACTTTTATCTATATGTTTCTAATATTCCATAAAAATCTTTCAATGCAAATTTCTAATATAGAACAGTAATTAAACTAACCTTATTAAGTATCATAAGAATACTGTGTTTAAGTCTTAACAACATAAAATTTTCGGCCGTTGTTAAAAAACAGAAACAATCTCCTACATTAGACAATCATCATGCCATCATTCAGAAATGCATTACTTACATGTGGTCTTTACAAGTGATCTACCTATATAAGATGCATGTGTATAACATGTTTCACATAAAATATCATTGAAATATGTACATATAGTATATATAATATCCGTATATTTAAAAATACTATAAACTTAATCAATTAAATTAGAAAACATATTCACATTTCTGTATAGTATTTAATCAAAAATGAGTACGTACATATTTAAAGAACAGAAAACCTTACATTCTTATCCATAGACAATTTTTACACATATTTTTAGCCAATCAATTTGGAAACATAATTAGAAAAACTAAACGTAAAAATATGGTTTTAAAAAAAATGGTTGATTTATAAAGATAAAAAACAATCATGTATTTTTTATATTGAAAATATGTTAAACAGAACCTGAAATGTACGCATTTAAAAAGAAATTTTTTCAAAATTCGAAGAGCTGTCGGTGCTGTAGGATCTCCAACGATGAGGGTACATAAAAAAGTTGTTCTACAACATTACTCTTTTAAGAGACCTATGAATAGTTAATATTTCATTGCTCTTTATTAAACAATATATAAGTTTTAACAGACGAAGGGACAGAGCGAACTTGATAACAAATTTCAAAATGTTCTTAAAAGGATAATTCACCGAAACATGAAGTGACATTACTTACAAAAAAAAATTGATTACATTATGGCCTTTTATAATTTAAATACGATTTCATGTTTCGGTATTAACGAATATATTGTGAAAACTCACTTCGCCGTAATTGTGTATTCAATAGATTATTGATTCCTTTAAAGATTTTTTGTAGACAAATTATCTCTAAATTTTCGCTCTGTTTATTCAATTTAACTAAATGTAATAAAAAATAGAATATTAACTACCAATATCTGAAAATGCATAGTAATACGTGAACTATATTAATTAAATTATATTAACTCAAAAGCAAAAGTTAATTATTTTTATTTCATAAAGCCGATCAAATGCTCCGGGCAACGCCGGGTACTCTGCTAGTCTAATAAATAAGGAAGAAATTCTGTTTGTTTGTTTGGTTGTTTGTGCCCTTTTCACGTAAAAACCACCAGTCCGATTGCAACCAAATTTTGCAGGAACGTTCCTACGACCCCGGAAAGTGTTGCGGCCCGAGAGCCATTTAAAGCCGTTTCGTTCTTTCGTTGTCCTGCCTAAACGGTTTGGTCGATTGAGTTGAAAATTTGTACAAATGTTCTTCCTTGCATTGGACGGGTGCCGAAGAAATTTGGATTCAATATGTTACCCGGATTCGACCCGGCGGGCTTCCAAAAAATTTTTTGTTTCCGATTTATGTCCAATTTTGTATGGTGGTTTTATGGTCTGAAAAACAGCCTGTGACAAATTTTTATGAAGATCCGGTAACCCGTTTGGGCACGAGAGCCGAACAAAGTTCATTAAATGTTTTTGTTGTCCTGCTTAAACGGTTCAATCAATTGATTTGAAAACTTGCAAAACTGTTGCTCTGTAGCCTAAAAGTCCACTAAGTTAATTTGGTTGTGATCCATTGACCCGTTTCGGCACCAGGTCTCAATGAAGTTTTTTAATTTCTTTGTTGTCGCGCCTAAACGGCTTGACTAATTTAGTTGAAAATTTACAGAAGTGTGACTCTTTACCATGGAATCTCACTAATTTGATTTGGTTGTGATTCATTAATCCGTTTCTGCACCAGAGCTCAATGAAGCTTTTTAATTTCTTTATTGTCGCTCTTAAACGGTTTTGCCAATTGAATTGAAAATTTACAGAAGTGTAGCTCTTTACCACAGAAGCTCACTGAGTTGATTTGGTTAAGATCCATTGACCCATTTCGGCACCAGGGCTCAATAAAAATTTTTAATTTCTTTGTTGTCGCACTTAAACGGTTTTACCAATTGAGTTGAAAATTTACAAAAGTGTAGGTCTTTATAACAAAAGCTTTCTGAGTTGATTTGGTTACGATACATTAACCCATCAGACTTCAGGCCATGAAGTGTCTGATTTTTGTTGTTGTGCTTAAACGATTTAACCAATTGAAAATTTGCACAAGTATTGCACTTTGGCACAAAAACTCATTCAATAAATTTTGTTGTGATACATTAACACATTTCGACACGATAGACTGTCAAAAAAAAAATTTTGTTTCTAATTTCGGTCTTTAATTTTGTGTAATGTTATTATTATTAAAAAGATATTTCCAACACTCTTTACTTTTATCTATACTGTTTCTAATATTCCATAAAAACCATTCGATGCAAATTTCTAATATAGAACAGTAATTAAAGTAACCTTATTAAGTATCTTAAGAATACTGTTTTTAAGTCTTAACAACATAACATTTTCGGCCGTTGTTAAAAAACAGAAACAGTCTCCTACATTAGACAATCATCATGTCATCATTCAGAAATGCATTACTTAAATGTGGTCTTTATATGTGGTCTACCTATATAAGATACATGTGTACAACATGTTTCCCATAAAATATCATTGAAATATGTACATATAGTATGTATAATATCCGTATATTTAAAAATACTATAAACTTAATCAATTAAATTAGAAAACATATTCACATTTCTGTACATCATTTAATCAAAAATGAGTACATACATATTTAAAGAACAGAAAACCTAACATTCTTATCCATATACTATTTTTACATATATTTTTAGCCAATCAATTTGGAAACATAATTTGAAAAACTAAACGAAAAACAAATTCTGGTTGATTTATAAAGGTAAAAAACAATCATGTATTTTTTATATTGAAAATATGTTAAACAGAACCTGAAATGTACGCATTTAAAAAGAAGTTTTTTCAAAATTTGAAGAGCTGTCGGTGCTGTAGGATCTCCAACAGTGAGGGTACACAAAAACGTTGTTCTACAACATTACTCTTTTAAGAGACCTATGCATAGTTAATATTTCGTTACTCTTTATTAAACAGTATATAAGTTTTAACAGACGGAGGGACAGAGCGAACTTAATAACAAATTTTTCAAAATGTGCTTAAAAGGATAATTCACCAAAACATGAAGTGACATTACTTACGAAAAAAAATGTACTACATTATGGTCATAATTGAAATGCGATTTTTGTCTCGGTATTAAAGAATATATTGTGGAAATTCACTTCGCCGTCATTGTGTAGTTAATAGATTATTGATTCCTTTAAAAATTTTTTGTAGAAGAATTGTCTCTAATTCTTGGCTCTGTTTATTCAATTTAACTAAATCTAATAAAAAATAGAATATAAACTACCAGCATCTGTAAATGCATAGTAATAAGTTAACTATATTAATTAAATTATATTAACGCAGAAACAAAAGTTAATAATTTTTATACCCGTATGAACTATGTTCAAGGGTATAATAAATTTGCCATTACGTTTGTTTGCTAAATATAGTGTCAAAAGTATGGATCGGCTCAGAATCGAATTCTGAGTCGATTAAGCCATGTACGTCCGTCCATCCGTCCGTCCGCACGATAACTCAAAAAATAAAGGATCTAGGGGGCTGAAATTTTTTTTACGTCACTTTTGCAAAATTGTTAGTTTTGCTATTTAAATCCAACATTTTCGGTCGGCGGGTTCGAGTAGCTGCCATACAACTTCTATCTTTATATAGAAATAACTCAGTATCTATTCAAGCTAGGTTTCTGAAATTTTGCAAATGATGATCAAGTTTTATGGCAACAACTTCTGTAAAATTTGGTTGTACTGGTGCAGCGGGTTCGGGTAGCTGCCATACAACTTCTCCGTTTAAATGAGAATAACTCAGTGATTATTGAAGCTAGGAATCTGAAATTTAGTAAAGAGGTGTCGAGTTACATGCCAACAACTTTTGTAAAATTTGGTTGGTCTAGAGCAGCCGGTTCAGACTTCTTGCACCTCTTGGAACCTAATGAAGCTAGGCGTCTGAAATTTTGCAAATGATGATCAAGTTTTATGGTAACAACTTTTGTAAAATTTGGTTGTGGTGGTGCGGCGGGTTCGGGTAGCTGCCATACAACTTATCCGGTTAAATGAGAATAACTCAGTGTTTATTGAAGCTAGAAATCTGAAATTTAGTAAAGAAGTGTCGAGTTATATGCCAACAACTTTTGTAAAATTTGTTTGGCCTAGAACAGCCGGTTCAGGCTTCTTGCACCTCTTGGAAGTTAATAAAGCTAGGCGTCTGAAATCTTGCAAATGATGATCAAGTTTTATGGCAACAACTTCTACAAAATTTGGTTGTGCTGGTGCGACGGGTTCGGGTAGCTGCCATACAAAATCTCTTTTTAAATGAAAAGAACTCAGTGTCCGACCGCACGATAACTCAAAAAATAGAGGAGCTAGGAGGCTGAAAATTTTTTTACGTCACTTTTGTAAAATTTTTAGTTTTGCTATTTAACTCCAGCATTTTCTGTCCCCGGGTTCGGGTAGCTGCCATACAAAGTCTTTCTTTAAATAGAAATAACCCAGTGTCTGTTCAATCTAGGTATCTGAAATTTTGCGAATGATGATCAAGTTTTATGGCAACAACTTCTGCAAAATTTGGTTGTGGTGGTGTGACGGGTTCGGGTAGCTGCCATACAAAATCTCTTTTTAAATGAAAGAACTCAGTGTCCGTCCGCACTATAACTCAAAAAATAGAGGAGCTAGGAGGCTGAAAATTTGTTTACGTTACTTTTGTAAAATTGTTAGTTTTGCTATTTAACTCCAGCATTTTCGGCGGCTGGGTTCGAGTAGCTGCCATACAACGGCTTTCTTTAAATGGAAATAACCCAGTGTCTGTTCAATCTAGGTATCTGCAATTTTGCGAATGATGATCAAGTTTTATGGCAACAACTTCTGCAAAATTTGGTTGTGGTGGTGCGACGGGTTCGGGTAGCTGCCATACAACTTCTCTTTTTAAATGAAAATAACTCAGTGTCCGTCCGCACGATAACTCAAAAAATAAAGGAGTTAGGAGGCTGAAATTTTTTTACGTCACTTTTACAAAATTGTTAGTTTTGCTATTTAACTCCAGCATTTTCGGCCGCCGGGTTCGAGTAGCTGCCATACAACTTCTTTTTTTAAATGGAAATAACCCAGTGTCTATTCAATCTAGGTATCTGAAATTTTGCAAATGATGATCGAGTTTTATGGCAACAACTTCTGTAAAATTTTGTTGTGATGATATGACAGGTTCGGATAGTTGCCATACAACTTCTCTTTTTAAATGAAAATTACTCAGTGTCTATTGAAGCTAGCTATCTGAAATTTAGTGAAAAAGTGTCGAGTTGCATGCCAAAAACTTTTGTAAAATTTGAATGGTCTAAAGCAGCCGGTTCAGGCTTTTTGCATTTCTTGGAACTTAATGAAGCTAGGCGCAATAGATTCGGGTAGCTATAATACAACTCTACAATTTACATAAATATATCTCTGTAGTTCGGTACTAAAACTCTGAATGTTTTTAAAAGATGATCAAGTTTTATAGAAACAGGATATATTACGTTCATACGGGTATCCCAGAGTTGACACAGTCTACTCTACTGCACTCTTCCTCGTTATTTCATAAAGCTAATAAAATACTCCGGGCAACGCCGGGTACTCTGCTAGTCTAATAAATAAGGAAGAAATTCTGTTTGTTTGTTTATTTGTTTGTTTGTTTGTTTGTTTGTGCCCTTTTCACGTAAAAACCACCAGTCCTATTGCAACCAAATTTTGCAGGAACGTTTCTACGACCCCAGAAAGTGTTATAGGCTACATCGCGTTTCGGTTCATTAACCCATTGCGGCCCGAGAGCCATTTAAAGCCGTTTCGTTTTTTCGTTGTCCTGCCTAAACGGTTTGATCGATTGAGTTGAAAATTTAGACAAATATTCTTCTTATCATTGGATGGGTACCGAAGAAATTTGGATTCAATATGTTACCCGAATTCGGCCTGGCGGGCTTCCAAAAAATTTTTTGTTTCCGATTTATGTCCAATTTTGTATGGTGGTTTTATGGTTCGAAAAAAAGCGTGTGACAAATTTTTATGAAGATCCGGTAACCCGTTTAGGCACGAGAGCCGAACGAAGTTCATTAAATGTTTTTGTAGTCCTGCTTAAACGGTTCAATCAATTGACTTGAAAACTTGCAAAACTATTGCTCTGTAGCCTAAAAGTCCACTAAGTTAATTTGGTTATGTTCCATTTACCCGTTTCTGCACCAGGTCTCAATGAAGTTTTTTAATTTACTTAGTTGTTGCACTTAAACTGTTCGACCAATTGAGTTAAAAATTTATCAAAGTGTAGCTCTTTACAACAGGAGCTTACTGAGTTGATTTGGTTACGATCCATTAACCCGTTTCGGCACCAGGACTCAATGAAATTTTTCAATTTCTTTGTTGTCGCGCTTAAACGGTTTTGCCAATTGAATTGAAAATTTACAAAAGTGTAGCTCTTTACCACAGGAGCTCACTGGGGTGATTTGGTTACGATCCATTAACCCGTTTCGGCACCAGGCCTCAATAACATTTTTTAATTTCTTTGCTGTCGCACTTAAACGGTTTTACCAATTGAGTTGAAAATTTACAAAAGTGTAGGTCTTTATAACAAAAGCTTTCTGAGTTGATTTGGGTACGATACATTAACCCATCAGGCTTCAGGCCATGAAATTCTCATTTTTTGTTGTTCTGCTTAAACGATTTGACCCATTGAAAATTTGCACAAGTATTGCACTTTGACACACAAACTCATTCAATAAATTTTGTTGTGATACATTAACACATTTCGACACGATAGAATGTCAAAAAAAAAATTTCGTTTCTAATTTCTGTCTAATTTGGCAGGATGAATTTATGGTTCTAAATAGTGCTCCATTTCCGCACGAGCACTTATTAATAATATTTTGCCTAATTTTGTGTATTGTTATTATTATTAAAAAGATATTTCCAACACTCTTTACTTTTATCTATACTGTTTCTAATATTCCATAAAAACCTTTCAATGCAAATTTCTAATATAGAACAGTAATTAAAGTAACCTTATTAAGTATCTTAAGAATACTGTGTCTAAGTCTTAACAACATAACATTTTCGGCCGTTGTTAAAAAGCAGAAACAATCTCCTACATTAGACAATCATCATGTCATCATTCAGAAATGCATTACTTACATGTGCTCTTTACATGTGGTCTACCTAAATAATATGCATGTGTATAACAAATAAAACAAAATATCATTGAAATATGTACATATAGTATGTATATATCTGTATATTTAAAAATACTATAAACTTAATCAATTAAATTAGAAAACATATTCACATTTCTGTACAGCATTTAATCAAAAATGAGTACATACATATTTAAACATAAAACATAATTAGAAAAACTAAACGTAAAAAAATTCTGGTTGATTTATAAAAGTAAAAAACTATCATGTATTTTTTATATTGAAAATATGTTAAACAGAACCTGAAATGTACGCATTTAAAAAGAAGTTTTTTCAAAATTTGAAGAGCTGTCGGTGCTGTAGGATCTTCAATGGTGAGGGTACATAAAAAAGTTGTTCTACAACATTACTCTTTTAAGAGACCTATGCATAGTTAATATTTCATTGCTCTTTATTAAACAGTATATAAGTTTTGTAAACAGACGGAGGGACAGAGCGAACTTAATAGCAAATTTTTCAAAGTGTAAAAGGATAATCCATAAAAAGATAAACTGACATTGCTTTCGAAAAAAAATGTATTACATTATAGTCTTTTATAATTGAAATGCGATTTTATGTTTCGATATTAACGAATATATTGTAAAAATTCACTTCGCCGTAATTGTGTGCTAATAGATAATTGATTCCTTTAAAGATTTTTTGTAGACAAATTGTCTCTAATTCTTCGCTCTGTTTATTCAATTTAACTAAATCTAATAAAAAATAGAATATAAACTAGCAGCACCTGTAAATGCATAGTAATAAGTTAACTATATTAATTAAATTATATTAACGCAGAAACAAAAGTTAATAATTTTAATTTCATAAAGCCAATAACATACTCCGGGCAACGCCGGGTACTCTGCTAGTCTAATAAATAAGGAAGAAATTCTGTTTGTTTGTTTGTTTGTTTGTGCCCTTTTCACGTAAAAACCACCAGTCCGATTGCAACCAAATTTTGCAGGAACGTTCCTACGACCCCGGAAAGTGTTATAGGCCATATCGCGTTTCGGTTCATTAACCCATTGCGGCCCGAGAGCCATTTAAAACCGTTTCGTTTTTTCGTTGTCCTGCCTAAACGGTTTGATCGATTGAGTTGAAAATTTGTACAAATGTTTTTCCTTGCATTGGACGGGTGCCGAAAATTTGGATTCAATATGTTACCCGGATTCGACCCGGCGGGCTTCCAAAAATTTTTTTGTTTCCGATTTATGTTCAATTTCGTATGGTGGTTTTATGGTCTGAAAAAAAGCCTGTGACAAATTTTTATAAAGGTTCGGTAACCCGTTTGGGCACGAGAGCCGAACAAAATTCATTAAATGTTTTTGTTGTCCTGCTTAAACGGTTCAATCAATTGATTTGAAAACTTGCAAAACTGTTGCTCTGTAGCCTAAAAGTCCACTAAGTTAATTTGGTTGTGATCCATTTACTCGTTTCGGCACCAGGTCTCAATGAAGTTTTTTAGTTTCTTTATTGTCGCGCCTAAACGGCTTGATTAATTTAGTTGAAAATTTACAGAAATGTGACTCTTTACCATGGAATCTCACTAAGTTGATTTGGTTGTGATTCATTAATCCGTTTCTGCACCAGAGCTCAATGAAGTTTTTTAGTTTCTTTATTGTCGCGCCTAAACGGCTTGATTAATTTAGTTGAAAATTTACAGAAGTGTAGCTCTTTACCACAGAAGCTCACTGAGTTGATTTGGTTAAGATCCATTAACCCATTTCGGCACCAGGGCTCAAGAAAAATTTTTAATTTCTTTGTTGTCGCACTTAAACGGTTTTACCAATTGAGTTGAAAATTTACAAAAGTGTAGGTCTTTATAACAAAAGCTTTCTGAGTTGATTTGGTTACGATACATTAACCCATCAGACTTCAGGCTATGAAGTGTCTCATTTTTGTTGTTGTGCTTAAACGATTTAACCAATTGAAAATTTGCACAAGTATTGCGCTTTGGCGCACAAACTCATTCAATAAATTTTGTTGTGATACATTAACACATTTCGACACGATAGACTGTCAAAAAAAAAATTTTGTTTCTAATTTCGGTCTTTAATTTTGTGTAATGTTATTATTATTAAAAAGATATTTCCAACACTCTTTACTTTTATCTATACCGTTTCTAATATTCCATAAAAACCTTTCAATGCAAAATTCTAATATAGAACAGTAATTAAAGTAACCTTATTAAGTATCTTAAGAATACTGTTTTTAAGCCTTAACAACATAACATTTTCGGCCGTTGTTAAAAAACAGAAACAATCTTCTACATTAGACAATCATCATGTCATCATTCAGAAATGCATTACTGAAATGTGGTCTTTACATGTGGTCTACCTATATAAGATACATGTGTATAACATGTTTCCCATAAAATATCATTGAAATATGTACATATAGTATGTATAATATCCGTATATTTAAAAATACTATAAACTTAATCAATTAAATTAGAAAACATATTCACATTTCTGTACATCATTTAATCAAAAATGAGTACATACATATTTAAAGAACAGAAAACCTAACATTCTTATCCATATACAATTTTTACACATATTTTTAGCCAATCAATTTGGAAACATAATTTGAAAAACTAAACGAAAAAAAAATTCTGGTTGATTTATAAAGGTAAAAAACAATCATGTATTTTTTATATTGAAAATATGTTAAACAGAACCAAATGTACGCATTTAAAAAGAAGTTTTTTCAAAATTTGAAGAGCTGTCGGTGCTGTAGGATCTCCAACGGTTAGGGTACATAAAAACGTTGTTCTACAACATTACTCTTTTAAGAGACCTATGCATAGTTAATATTTCGTTACTCTTTATTAAACAGTATATAAGTTTTAACAGACGGAGGGACAGAGCGAACTTAATAACAAATTTTTCAAAATGTGCTTAAAAGGATAATTCACCAAAACATGAAGTGACATTACTTACGAAAAAAAATGTACTACATTAAGGTCATAATTGAAATGCGATTTTTGTCTCGGTATTAAATATATTGTGGAAATTCACTTCGCCGTCATTGTGTAGTCAATAGATTATTGATTCCTTTAAATTTTTTTTGTAGAAGAATTGTCTCTAATTCTTGGCTCTGTTTATTCAATTTAACTAAATCTAATAAAAATAGAATATAAACTAGCAGCATCTGTAAATGCATAGTAATAAGTTAACTATATTAATTAAATTATATTAACGCAGAAACAAAACTTAATAATTTTTATTTCATAAAGCCTAACAAATACTCCGGGCAACGCCGGGTACTCTGCTAGTCTAATAAATAAGGAAGAAATTCTGTTTGTTTGTTTGTGCCCTTTTCACGTAAAAACCACCAGTACGATTGCAACCAAATTTTGCAGGAACGTTCCTACGACGCCGGAAAGTGTTATAGGCTATAGCGCGTTTCCGTTCATTAACCCATTGCGTCCCGAGAGCCATTTAAAGACGTTTCGTTTTTTCGTTGTCCTGCCTAAACGGTTTGATCGATTGAGTTGAAAATTTGTACAAATGTTCCTCTTAGCTTTGGACAGGTGCCGAAGAAATTTGGATACAATATGTTACCCGGATTCGGCCCGGCGGGCTTCCAAAAAAATTTTTGTTTCCGATTTATGTCCAATTTGGTATGGTGGTTTTATGGTTCGAAAAAAAGCCTGGGGCAAATTTTTATGAAGTTCCGTTAACCCGTTTGGGCAGGAGAGCCGAACGAAATTCATTAAATATTCTGTTGTCCTGCTTAAACGGTTTCACCAATTGAGTTGAAAATTTACAATAGTGTAGCTCTTTACCACAGGAGCTCATTGATTTGTTTTAGTTACGATCCATTAACCCGTTTCGGCCCCAGGACTCAATTAAGTTTTTCAATTTCTTTGTTGTCGCGCTTAAACGGTTTAGCCAATTGAATTGAAAATTTACAAAAGTGTAGCTCTTTACCACAGGAGCTCACTGAGTTGATATGGTTACGATCCATCAACCCGTTTCGGCACCAGGATTCAATGAAGTTTTTCAATTTCTTTGTTGTCGCGCTTAAACGGTTTTGCCAATTGATTTGAAAATTTACAAAAGTGTAGCTCTTTACCACAGGAGCTCACTGAGGAGATTTGGTTACGATCCATTAACCCGTTTCGGCATCAGGGCTCAATAAAAATTTTTAATTTCTTTATTGTCGCACTTAAACGGTTTTACCAATTGAGTTGCAAATTTACAAAAGTGTAGGTCTTTATAACAAAAGCTTTCTGAGTTGATTTGGTTACGATACATTAACCCATCAGGCTTCAGGCCTTGAAATTCTCATTTTTTGTTGTTGTGCTTAAGCGATTTGACCTTTGTTGTTGGGCTTAGGACATTTGGTTACGATCCATTAACCCGTTTTGGCACCAGGGCTCAATAAAAATTTTTAATTTCTTTGTTGTCGCACTTAAACGGTTTTACCAATTGAGTTGAAAATTCAGAAAAGTGTAGGTCTTTATAACAAAAGCTTTCTGAGTTGATTTGGTTACGATACATTAAGCCATCAGGCGTCAGGCCATGAAATTCTCATTTTTTGTTGTTGTGCTTAAGCGATTTGACCAATTGAAAATTTGCACAAGTATTGCACTTTGTCAGACAAACTCATTCAATAAATTTTGTTGTGATACATTAACACAATTCGACACGATAAATTGTCAAAAAAAAATTTGCTTCTAATTTCTGTCCAATTTGGCAGGATGAATTTATGGTTCTAAATAAAGCCTGTGACAAAATGTTTGTTAACGTTTGTTAATCCATTTCCGCACGAGCACTTATTAATAATATTTTGCCTAATTTTGTGTAGTGTTATTATTATTAAAAAGATATTTCCAACACTCTTTACTTTTATCTATACTGTTTCTAATATTCCATAAAAACCTTTTAATGCAAATTTCTAATATAGAACAGTAATTAAAGTAACCTTATTAAGTATCTTAAGAATACTGTTTTTAAGTCTTAACAATATAACATTTTCGGCCATTGTTAAAAAACAGAAACAATCTCCTACATTAGACAATCATCATGTCATCATTCAGAAATGCGTTACTTAAATGTGGTCTTTACATGTGGTCTACCTATATTAGATGCATGTGTATAATATGTTTTCCATAAAATATCATTGAAATATGTACATATAGTATGTATAATATCCGTATATTTAAAAATACTATAAACTTAATCAATAAAAATTAGAAAACATATTCACATTTCTGTACATCATTTAATCAAAAATGAGTACATACATATTTAAAGAACAGAAAACCTTACATTCTTATCCATATACAATTTTTACACATATTTTTAGCCAATCAATTTGGAAACATAATTAGAAAAACTAAACGTAAAAATATGGTTTTAAAAAAAATGGTTGATTTATAAAGATAAAAAACAATCATGTATTTTTTATATTGAAAATATGTTAAACAGAACCTGAAATGTACGCATTTAAAAAGAAATTTTTTCAAAATTCGAAGAGCTGTCGGTGCTGTAGGATCTCCAACGATGAGGGTACATAAAAAAGTTGTTCTACAACATTACTCTTTTAAGAGACCTATGAATAGTTAATATTTCATTGCTCTTTATTAAACAATATATAAGTTTTAACAGACGAAGGGACAGAGCGAACTTGATAACAAATTTCAAAATGTTCTTAAAAGGATAATTCACCGAAACATGAAGTGACATTACTTACAAAAAAAAATTGATTACATTATGGCCTTTTATAATTTAAATACGATTTCATGTTTCGGTATTAACGAATATATTGTGAAAACTCACTTCGCCGTAATTGTGTATTCAATAGATTATTGATTCCTTTAAAGATTTTTTGTAGACAAATTATCTCTAAATTTTCGCTCTGTTTATTCAATTTAACTAAATGTAATAAAAAATAGAATATTAACTACCAATATCTGAAAATGCATAGTAATACGTGAACTATATTAATTAAATTATATTAACTCAAAAGCAAAAGTTAATTATTTTTATTTCATAAAGCCGATCAAATGCTCCGGGCAACGCCGGGTACTCTGCTAGTCTAATAAATAAGGAAGAAATTCTGTTTGTTTGTTTGGTTGTTTGTGCCCTTTTCACGTAAAAACCACCAGTCCGATTGCAACCAAATTTTGCAGGAACGTTTCTACGACCCCGGAAAGTGTTATAGGCTACATCGCGTTTCGGTTCATTAACCCATTGCGGCCCGAGAGCCATTTAAAGCCGTTTCGTTTTTTCGTTGTCCTGCCTAAACGGTTTGATCGATTGAGTTGAAAATTTCGACAAATATTCTTCTTATCATTGGACGGGTACCGAAGAAATTTGGATTCAATATATTACCCGGATTCCGCCTGGCGGGCTTCCAAACAATTTTTTGTATCCGATTTATGTCCAATTTTGTATGGTGGTTTTATGGTTCGAAAAAAAGCCTGTGACAAATTTTTATGAAGTTCCGGTAACCCGTTTTTTAGAAGAATTGTCTCTAATTCTTGGCTCTGTTTATTCAATTTAACTAAATCTAATAAAAAATAGAATATGAACTACCTGCATCTGTAAATGCATAGTAATAAGATAACTATATTAATTAAATTATATTAACGCAGAAACAAAAGCTAATAATTTTTATTTCACAAAGCCAATAAAATACTCCGGGCAACGCCGGGTATTCTGCTAGTCTAATAAATAAGGAAGAAATTCTGTTTGTTTGTTTATTTGTTTGTTTGTTTGTTTGTTTGTTTGTGCCCTTTTCACGTAAAAACCACCAGTCCGATTGCAACCAAATTTTGCAGGAACGTTTCTACGACCCCAGAAAGTGTTATAGGCTACATCGCGTTTCGGTTCATTAACCCATTGCGGCCCGAGAGCCATTTAAAGCCGTTTCGTTTTTTCGTTGTCCTGCCTAAACGGTTTGATCGATTGAGTTGAAAATTTGGACATATATTCTTCTTATCATTGGACGGGTACCGAAGAAATTTGGATTCAATATATTACCCGGATTCGGCCTGGCGGGCTTCCAAAAAATTTTTTGTTTCCGATTTATGTCCAATTTTGTATGGTGGTTTTATGGTTCGAAAAAAAGCCTGTGACAAATTTTTATGAAGATCCGGTAACCCGTTTAGGCACGAGAGCCGAACGAAGTTCATTAAATGTTTTTGTTGTCCTGCTTAAACGGTTCAATCAATTGAGTTGAAAACTTGCAAAGCTGTTGCTCTGTAGCCTAAAAGTCCACTAAGTTAATTTGGTTATGTTCCATTTACCCGTTTCGGCACCAGGTCTCAATGAAATTTTTTAATTTACTTAGTTGTCGCACTTAAACTGTTCGAGCAATTGAGTTAAAAATTTATCAAAGTGTAGCTCTTTACAACAGGAGCTTACTGAGTTGATTTGGTTACGATCCATTAACCCGTTTCGGCACCAGGACTCAATGAAATTTTTCAATTTCTTTGTTGTCGCGCTTAAACGGTTTTGCCAATTGAATTGAAAATTTACAAAAGTGTAGCTCTTTACCACAGGAGCTCACTGAGGTGATTTTGTTACGATCCATTAACCCGTTTCGGCACCAGGGCTCAATAACATTTTTTAATTTCTTTGCTGTCGCACTTAAACGGTTTTACCAATTGAGTTGAAAATTTACAAAAGTGTAGGTCTTTATAACAAAAGCTTTCTGAGTTGATTTGGGTACGATACATTAACCCATCAGGCTTCAGGCCATGAAATTCTCATTTTTTGTTGTTCTGCTTAAACGATTTGACCCATTAAAAATTTGCACAAGTATTGCACTTTGACACACAAACTCATTCAATAAATTTTGTTGTGATACATTAACACATTTCGACACGATAGATTGTCAAAAAAAATTTTCGTTTCTAATTTCTGTCTAATTTGGCAGGATGAATTTATGGTTCTAAATAGTGCTCCATTTCCGCACGAGCACTTATTAATAATATTTTGCCTAATTTTGTGTATTGTTATTATTATTAAAAAGATATTTCCAACACTCTTTACTTTTATCTATACTGTTTCTAATATTCCATAAAAACCTTTCAATGCAAATTTCTAATATAGAACAGTAATTAAAGTAACCTTATTAAGTATCTTAAGAATACTGTGTTTAAGTCTTAACAACATAACATTTTCGGCCGTTGTTAAAAAGCAGAAACAATCTCCTACATTAGACAATCATCATGTCATCATTCAGAAATGCATTACTTACATGTGCTCTTTACATGTGGTCTACCTAAATAATATGCATGTGTATAACAAATAAAACAAAATATCATTGAAATATGTACATATAGTATGTATATATCTGTATATTTAAAAATACTATAAACTTAATCAATTAAATTAGAAAACATATTCACATTTCTGTACAGCATTTAATCAAAAATGAGTACATACATATTTAAACATAAAACATAATTAGAAAAACTAAACGTAAAAAAATTCTGGTTGATTTATAAAAGTAAAAAACTATCATGTATTTTTTATATTGAAAATATGTTAAACAGAACCTGAAATGTACGCATTTAAAAAGAAGTTTTTTCAAAATTTGAAGAGCTGTCGGTGCTGTAGTATCTTCAATGGTGAGGGTACATAAAAAAGTTGTTCTACAACATTACTCTTTTAAGAGACCTATGCATAGTTAATATTTCATTGCTCTTTATTAAACAGTATATAAGTTTTGTAAACAGACGGAGGGGCAGAGCGAACTTAATAGCAAATTTTTCAAAGTGTAAAAGGATAATCCATAAAAAGATGAACTGACATTGCTTACGAAAAAAAATGTATTACATTATAGTCTTTTATAATTGAAATGCGATTTTATGTTTCGATATTAACGAATATATTGTGAAAATTCACTTCGCCGTAATTGTGTGCTAATAGATAATTGATTCCTTTAAAGATTTTTTGTAGACAAATTGTCTCTAATTCTTCGCTCTGTTTATTCAATTTAACTAAATCTAATAAAAAATAGAATATAAACTAGCAGCACCTGTAAATGCATAGTAATAAGTTAACTATATTAATTAAATTATATTAACGCAGAAACAAAAGTTAATAATTTTAATTTCATAAAGCCAATAACATACTCCGGGCAACGCCGGGTACTCTGCTAGTCTAATAAATAAGGAAGAAATTCTGTTTGTTTGTTTATTTGTTTGTTTGTTTGTTTGTTTGTGCCCTTTTCACGTAAAAACCACCAGTCCGATTGGAACCAAATTTGGCAGGAACGTTCCTATGACCCCGGAAAGTATTATAGGCTTTATCGCGTTTCGGTTCATTAACCCATTGCGGCCCGAGAGCCATTTAAAGTCGTTTCGTTTTTTCGTTGTCCTGCCTAAACGGTTCGATCGATTGAATTGAAAAATCGGACAATTATTCTTCTTATCATTGGACGGGTACCGAAGAAATTTGGATTCAATATGTTACCCGGATTCGGCCCGGCGGGCTTCCAAAAAAATTTTTGTTTCCGATTTATGTCCAATTTTGTATGGTGGTTTTATGGTTCGAAAAAAAGCCTGTGATAAATTTTTATGAAGTTCCGTTAACCCTTTTGGGCAGGAGAGCCGAACGAAGTTCATTAAATATTCTGTTGTCCTGCTTAAACGGTTTGACCAATTGAGTTGAAAATTTACAATAGTGTAGCTCTTTACCAAAAAAGCTCACTGAGTTGATTTGGTTATGATCCATTAACCCGTTTCGGCACCAGGACTCAATAACATTTTTTAATTTCTTTGCTGTCGCACCTAAACGGTTTTACCAATTGAGTTGAAAATTTACAAAAGTGTAGGTCTTTATAACAAAAGCTTTCTGAGTTGATTTGGTTACGATACATTAACCCATCAGACTTCAGGCCATGAAATTCTCATTCTTTGTTGTTGTGCTTAAACGATTTGACGAATTGAAAATTTGCACAAGTATTGCACTTTGGCGCACAAACTCATTCAATAAATTTTGTTGTGATACATTAACACATTTCGACACGATAGACTGTAATTTTTTGTTTCTAATTTCTGTCTAATTTGGCAGGATGAATTTATGGTTCTAAATTAAGCCTGTGATAAAATGTTTGTTAACGTTTGTTAACCCATTTCCGAAAGAGCACTTATTAATAATATTTTGCCTAATTTTGTGTATTGTTATTATTATTAAAAAGATATTTCCAACACTCTTTACTTTTATCTATATGTTTCTAATATTCCATAAAAATCTTTCAATGCAAATTTCTAATATAGAACAGTAATTAAACTAACCTTATTAAGTATCATAAGAATACTGTGTTTAAGTCTTAACAACATAAAATTTTCGGCCGTTGTTAAAAAACAGAAATAATCTCCTACATTAGACAATCATCATGCCATCATTCAGAAATGCATTACTTACATGTGGTCTTTACAAGTGATCTACCTATATAAGATGCATGTGTATAACATGTTTCCCATAAAATATCATTGAAATATGTACATATAGTATATATAATATCCGTATATTTAAAAATACTATAAACTTAATCAATTAAATTAGAAAACATATTCACTACTTCATACTATACATTTCTGTATATTATTTAATCAAAAATGAGTACGTACATATTTAAAGAACAGAAAACCTTACATTCTTATCCATAGACAATTTTTACACATATTTTTAGCCAATCAATTTGGAAACATAATTAGAAAAACTAAACGTAAAAATATGGTTTTAAAAAAAATGGTTGATTTATAAAGGTAAAAAACAATCATGTATTTTTTATATTGAAAATATGTTAAACAGAACCTGAAATGTACGCATTTAAAAAGAAGTTTTTTCAAAATTTGAAGAGCTGTCGGTGCTGTAGGATCTCCAACGATGAGGGTACATAAAAAAGTTGTTCTACAACATTACTCTTTTAAGAGACCTATGAATAGTTAATATTTCATTGCTCTTTATTAAACAGTATATAAGTTTTAACAGACGAAGGGACAGAGCGAACTTAATAACAAATTTCAAAATGTGCTTAAAAGGATAATTGACCGAAACATGAAGTGACATTACTTACAAAAAAAAATTGATTACATTATGGCCTTTTATAATTTAAATACGATTTCATGTTTCGGTATTAACGAATATATTGTGAAAACTCACTTCGCCGTAATTGTGTATTCAATAGATTATTGATTCCTTTAAAGATTTTTTGTAGACAAATTATCTCTAAATTTTCGCTCTGTTTATTCAATTTAACTAAATCTAATAAAAAATAGAATATAAACTACCAGCATCTGTAAATGCATAGTAATAAGTTAACTATATTAATTAAATTATATTAACACAGAAACAAAAGCTAATAATTTTTATTTCACAAAGCCAATAAAATACTCCGGGCAACGCCGGGTACTCTGCTAGTCTAATAAATAAGGAAGAAATTCTGTTTGTTTGTTTATTTGTTTGTTTGTTTGTTTGTTTGTGCCCTTTTCACGAAAAAACCACCAGTCCGATTGCAACCAAATTTTGCAGGAACGTTTCTACGACCCCGGAAAGTGTTATAGGCTACATCGCGTTTCGGTTCATTAACCCATTGCGGCCCGAGAGCCATTTAAAGCCGTTTCGTTTTTTCGTTGTCCTGCCTAAACGGTTTGATCGATTGAGTTGAAAATTTCGACAAATATTCTTCTTATCATTGGACGGGTACCGAAGAAATTTGGATTCAATATATTACCCGGATTCGGCCTGGCGGGCTTCCAAACAATTTTTTGTTTCCGATTTATGTCCAATTTTGTATGGTGGTTTTATGGTTCGAAAAAAAGCCTGTGACAAATTTTTATGAAGTTCCGGTAACCCGTTTTTTAGAAGAATTGTCTCTAATTCTTGGCTCTGTTTATTCAATTTAACTAAATCTAATAAAAAATAGAATATGAACTACCTGCATCTGTAAATGCATAGTAATAAGATAACTATATTAATTAAATTATATTAACGCAGAAACAAAAGCTAATAATTTTTATTTCACAAAGCCAATAAAATACTCCGGGCAACGCCGGGTACTCTGCTAGTCTAATAAATAAGGAAGAAATTCTGTTTGTTTGTTTATTTGTTTGTTTGTTTGTTTGTTTGTTTGTGCCCTTTTCACGTAAAAACCACCAGTCCGATTGCAACCAAATTTTGCAGGAACGTTTCTACGACCCCAGAAAGTGTTATAGGCTACATCGCGTTTCGGTTCATTAACCCATTGCGGCCCGAGAGCCATTTAAAGCCGTTTCGTTTTTTCGTTGTCCTGCCTAAACGGTTTGATCGATTGAGTTGAAAATTTGGACATATATTCTTCTTATCATTGGACGGGTACCGAAGAAATTTGGATTCAATATATTACCCGGATTCGGCCTGGCGGGCTTCCAAAAAATTTTTTGTTTCCGATTTATGTCCAATTTTGTATGGTGGTTTTATGGTTCGAAAAAAAGCCTGTGACAAATTTTTATGAAGATCCGGCAACCCGTTTAGGCAAGAGAGCCGAACGAAGTTCATTAAATGTTTTAGTTGTCCTGCTTAAACGGTTCAATCAATTGAGTTGAAAACTTGCAAAGCTGTTGCTCTGTAGCCTAAAAGTCCACTAAGTTAATTTGGTTATGTTCCATTTACCCGTTTCGGCACCAGGTCTCAATGAAATTTTTTAATTTACTTAGTTGTCGCACTTAAACTGTTCGAGCAATTGAGTTAAAAATTTATCAAAGTGTAGCTCTTTACAACAGGAGCTTACTGAGTTGATTTGGTTACGATCCATTAACCCGTTTCGGCACCAGGACTCAATGAAATTTTTCAATTTCTTTGTTGTCGCGCTTAAACGGTTTTGCCAATTGAATTGAAAATTTACAAAAGTGTAGCTCTTTACCACAGGAGCTCACTGAGGTGATTTGGTTACGATCCATTAACCCGTTTCGGCACCAGGGCTCAATAACATTTTTTAATTTCTTTGCTGTCGCACTTAAACGGTTTTACCAATTGAGTTGAAAATTTACAAAAGTGTAGGTCTTTATAACAAAAGCTTTCTGAGTTGATTTGGGTACGATACATTAACCCATCAGGCTTCAGGCCATGAAATTTTCATTTTTTGTTGTTCTGCTTAAACGATTTGACGAATTGAAAATTTGCACAAGTATTGCACTTTGGCGCACAAACTCATTCAATAAATTTTGTTGTGATACATTAACACATTTCGACACGATAGACTGTCAAAAAAAATTTTCGTTTCTAATTTCTGTCTAATTTAGCAGGATGAATTTATGGTTCTAAATAGTGCTCCATTTCCGCACGAGCACTTATTAATAATATTTTGCCTAACTTTGTGTATTGTTATTATTATTAAAAAGATATTTCCAACACTCTTTAACAACACTCCGTTGTTAAACAACACTCCGTTGTTTAAAAACAGAAACAATCTCCTACATTAGACAATCATCATGTCATCATTCAGAAATGCATTACTTGCATGTGGTCTACCTATATAAAATGCATGTGTATAACATGTTTTCCATAAAATATTGAAATATGTGCATATAGTATGTATAATATCCGTATATTTAAAAATATTATAAACTTTATCAATTAAATTAGAAAACATATTCACATTTCTGTACATCATTTAATCAAAAATGAGTACATACATATTTAAAGAACAGAAAACCTTACATTCTTATCCATATACAATTTTTACACATATTTTTAACCAATCAATTTGGAAACATAATTAGAAAACTAAACGTAAAAAAATTCTGGTTGATTTATAAAGGTAAAAAACAATCATGTATTTTTTATATTGAAAATATGTTAAACAGAATCTGAAATGTACGCATTTAAGAAGAAGTTTTTTCAAAATTTGAAGAGCTGTCGGTGCTGTAGGATCTCCAACGGTGAGGGTACATAAAAAAGTTGTTCTACAACATTACTCTTTTAAGAAACCTACGCAATAACAAATTTTTCAAAATGTGCTTAAAAGGATAATTCACCAAAACATGAAGTGACATTACTTACGAAAAAAAATGTACTACATTATGGTCATAATTGAAATGCGATTTTTGTCTCGGTATTAAAGAATATATTGTGGAAATTCACTTCGCCGTCATTGTGTAGTTAATATATTATTGATTCCTTTAAAAATTTTTTGTAGAAGAATTGTTTCTAATTCTTGGCTCTATTTATTCAATTTAACTAAATCTAATAAAAAATAGAATATAAACTACCAGCATCTGTAAATGCATAGTAATAAGTTAACTATATTAATTAAATTATATTAACGCAGAAACAAAAGTTAATAATTTTTATTTCATAAAGCTAATAAAATACTCCGGGCAACGCCGGGTACTCTGCTAGTCTAATATATAAAGCAGAAATTCTGTTTGGTTGTTTGTTTGTGCCCTTTTCACGTAAAAACCACCAGTCCGATTGCAACCAAATTTTGCAGGAACATTTCTACGACACCGGAAAGTGTTATAGGCTATAGGGTGTTTTGGTTCATTAACCCATAGCGGCCCGAGAGCCATTTAAAGCCGGTTCGTTTTTTCGTTGTCCTGCCTAAAACGTGTGATCGATTGAGTTGAAAATTTGTAAAAATGTTCTTCTTAGCTTTGGACAGGTGCCGAAGAAATTTGGATACAATATGTTACCCGGATTCGGCCCGGCGGGCTTCCAAAAAAATTTTTGTTTCCGATTTATATCCAATTTGGTGTGGTTGTTTTATGGTTCGAAAAAAAGCCTGTGACAAATTTTTATGAAGTTCCGTTAACCCGTTTGGGCAGGAGAGCCGAACGAAGTTCATTAAATATTCTGTTGTCCTGCTTAAACGGTTTGTCCAATTGAGTTGAAAATTTACAATAGTCTAGCTCTTCACCGCAGGAGCTCACTGAGTTGATCTGATTACGGTCCATTAACCCGTTTCGGCACCAGGGGTCAGTGAAGTTTTGTAATTTACTTAGTTCTCGCACTTAAACTGTTTGACCAATTGAGTTAAAAATTTATCAAAGTGTAGCTTTTTACAACAGGAGCTTACTGAGTTCATTTGGTTACGATCCATTAACCCGTTTCGGCACCAGGACTCAACGAAATTTTTCAATTTCTTTGTTCGCGCTTAAACGGCTTTGCCAATTGAATTGAAAATTTACAAAAGTGTAGCTCTTTACCACAGGAGCTCACTGCGGTGATTTGGTTACGATTCATTAACCCGTTTCGGCAACAGGACTCAATAACATTTTTAGCACATTTCCAAAAAAATTTTGAAAAAATGTGCTTATTAGTTTCACTCTGTCCGTCCGTCCGTCCGTCCGTCCGTCCGTCCGTCCGTCTGTTTACAAAACTTCTACACCGTTAAAGATAGAGAAAAAAAATTTTAACCATAGGTAGGTCTCATAAAAAAAATAATTTTGTGGAACAACTTTTTCATGTAGCCCCCCCCATTACGGAGCTACAGCCCCTCAAACTTTGAAAAAGCCCTATTTTTAAATGCATATATCTTATGTTCTGCTCAAGATTTTTTCATTCTGAAAACGTCATTCGACAGGTATTTCTTTTATCTTTGTAAATTAATATCAAAATTATACAATTTTTTTAAATTTAGTATTTAAATTTACCGTTATGTGAAAACCAAATTTTGCAAGATTTTTCTACTTTCATAACTCCGCCACGCTTCTAGATAGAAGCTTGAAATTTTGAGGCAAGAAAGAACTTTTAGAATTAGTATAAGTTTGCTCAGAAAATTTTTTCGGGCCACCCCCTGTTTATGAGCTATTAGGGCTTAAAAATTGAAAATTTGCTATTTTTAAACACCTGTAACTTAGGAACCTGTACATATTTTACTTCTGCAAGATATAAAAATTAAAGCTACAATAATATATTTTTACGTGTGTTAAAGGTTTATTTTAATTGTAAAGGGTTCCACAGTTGCAGCTCTTCAAAATTGCAAAAAAGCCCTATTTTCAGATATATATATCTCGGGCTCTGCGTAATAATTTTGCAATCTAAAACCGCCAGAAGATCAAAAATTTTATTATCTATATAAAACAATATCAAAATTATGTAATATTTTATAATTTACTATTTAAATTTACCGTTATGTGAAAACCACATTTTGCATGAAATTTATTTTTTCATAACTCCGGCACCCCTTTAGATAGGAACCTGAAATTTTGAGACAAGAAAGAACTTTTAGAATTAGTATAAGTTTCCTCAGAAAATTTTTTGGTAACACCCCCTCTTTAAGAGTTATTACGCCTCAAAAATTGAAAATTTGCTATTTTTAGACACCTGTAACTTAGGCACCTGTAAAAATTTTTCTTCGGCAAGACATGAAAATTAAAGGTTCAACAATAATCTTTTACGTGTGTTAACGGCTTTTCTTAGTTATATAGGATTCCGGAGTTACGGCCCCTCAAAATTTCAAAAATGTCCTATTTTCACATTTTTTCTTATTACATGAAATTTTCAAATTTTTGTGTAAGTCACACTTCTAAACAGTTTGTATTGAGTTTTGGAAATGTGCGCTTTTAAAAACCGTTTGTTTACATTCTACCTTGTTTAATTTCTTTGCTGCCGCTCTTAAACGGTTTTACCAATTGAGTTGAAAATTTACAAAAGTCTAGGTCTTTAGAACAAAAGCTTTCTGAGTTGATTTGGGTACGATACATTAACCCATCAGGTTTCAGGCCATGAAATTCCCAATTTTTGTTGTTGTACCTAAACGATTCCACCCATTGAAAATTTACACAAGTATTGTATTTTGACACACAAACTCATTCATAAATTTTGTTGTGATACATTAACACATTTCGACACGATGGACTATCAAAAAAAAAATTTCGTTTCTAATTTCAGTCTAATTTGGCAGGATGAATTTATGGTTCTAAATAAAGCCCGAGACAAAATGTTTGTTAACGTTTGTTAACCCATTTCCGCACGAGCACTTATTAATAATATTTTGCCTAATTTTGTGTATTGTTATTATTATTAAAACGATATTTCCAACACTCTTTACTTTTATCTATACTGTTTCTAATATTCCATAAAAACCTTTCAATGCGAATTTCTAATATAGAACAGTAATTAAAGTAACCTTATTAAGTATCTTAAGAATACTGTGTTTAAGTCTTAACAACATAACATTTTCGGCCGTTGTTAAAAAACAGAAACAATCTCCTACATTAGACAATCATCACGTCATCATTCAGAAATGCATTACTTACATGTGGTCTTTACATGTGGTCTACCTATATAATATGCATGTGTATAAAATACTATAAACTTAATCAATTAAATTAGAAAACATATTCACATTTCTGTACAGCATTTAATCAAAAATGAGTACATACATATTTAAAGAACAGAAAACCTTACATTCTTATCCATATACAATTTTTACACATATTTTTAGCCAATCAATTTGGAAGCATAATTAGAAAAACTAAACGTAAAAAAATTCTGGTTGATTTATAAAGGTAAAAAACAATCATGTATTTTTTATATTGCAAATATGTTAAACAGAACCTGAAATGTACGCATTTAAAAAGAAGTTTTTTCAAAGTTTTAAGAGCTGCCGCTGCTCTAGAATCTCCAACGGTGAGGGTACATAAAGAAGTTGTTCTACAACATTACTCTTTTAAGAGACCTATGCATAGTTAATATTTCATTGCTCTTTATTAAACAGTATATAAGTTTTAACAAACGAAGAAACAGAACGTACTTAATAACAAATTTTTCAAAATGTGCTTAAAAGGAAAATTCACCAAAACATGAAGTGACATTAATTACAAAAAAAAATTGATTACATTATGGTCTTTTATAATTTAAATACGATTTTATGTTTCGGTATTAACGAATATTAACGAATATATAAGTTTTGTAAACAGGCGGAGAGACAGAGTGAACCTAATAGCAAATTTCTCAAAATGTGCTTAAAAGGATAATTCACAAAAACATGAAGTGACATTACTTACGAAAAAAAATGTATTACATTATGGTCTTTTATAATTGAAATGCGATTTTATATCTCGGTATTAAAGAATATATTGTGGAAATTCACTTCGCCGTAATTGTGTACTCAATAGATTATCGATTCCTTTAAAAATGTTTTGTAGAAGAATTGTCTCTAATTCTTGGCTCTGTTTATTCAATTTAACTAAATCTAATAAAAAATAGAATATAAACTACCAGCATCTGTAAATACATAGTAATAAGTTAACTATATTAATTAAATTATATTAACGCAGAAACAAAAGTTAATAATTTTTATTTCATAAAGCCAATAAAATACTCCGGGCAACGCCGGGTACTCTGCTAGTCTAATAAATAAGGAAGAAATTCTGTTTGTTTGTTTATTTGTTTGTTTGTTTGTTTGTGCCCTTTTCACGTAAAAACCACCAGTCCGATTGGAACCAAATTTTGCATAAACGTTCCTACGACCCCGGAAAGTGTTATAAGCTATATCGCGTTTCGGTTCATTAACCCATTGCGGCCCGAGAGCCATTTAAAGCCGTTTCGTTTTTTCGTTGTCCTGCCTAAACGGTTCAATCGATTGAGTTGAAAAATCGGACAATTATTCTTCTTATCATTGGACGGGTACCGAAGAAATTTGGATTCAATATGTTACCCGGATTCGGCCCGGCGGGCTTCCAAAAAAATTTTTGTTTCCGATTTATGTCCAATTTTGTATGGTGGTTTTATGGTTCGAAAAAAAGCCTGTGATAAATTTTTATGAAGTTCAGTTAACCCTTTTGGGCAGGAGAGCCGAACGAAGTTCATTAAATATTCTGTTGTCCTGCTTAAACGGTTTGACCAATTGAGTTGAAAATTTACAATAGTGTAGCTCTTTACCACAGGAACTCACTGAGTTGATTTGGTTACGATCCATTAACCCGTTTCGGCACCAGGACTCAATGAAGTTTTTCAATTTCTTTGTTGTCGCGCTTAAACGGTTTTGCCAATTGAATTGAAAATTTACAAAAGTGTAGCTCTTTATCAAAGGAGCTCACTGAGTTGATTTGGTTATGATCCATTAACCCGTTTCGGCACCAGGACTCAATAACATTTTTTAATTTCTTTGCTGTCGCACCTAAACGGTTTTACCAATTGAGTTGAAAATTTACAAAAGTGTAGGTCTTTATAACAAAAGCTTTCTGAGTTGATTTGGTTACGATACATTAATCCATCAGCCTTCAGGCCATGAAATTCTCATTCTTTGTTGTTGTGCTTAAACGATTTGACGAATTGAAAATTTGCACAAGTATTGCACTTTGGCGCACAAACTCATTCAATAAATTTTGTTGTGATACATTAACACATTTCGACACGATAGACTGTAAATTTTTGTTTCTAATTTCTGTCTAATTTGGCAGGATGAATTTATGGTTCTAAATTAAGCCTGTGATAAAATGTTTGTTAACGTTTGTTAACCCATTTCCGAAAGAGCACTTGTTAATAATATTTTGCCTAATTTTGTGTATTGTTATTATTATTAAAAAGATATTTCCAACAGTCTTTACTTTTATCTATATGTTTCTAATATTCCATAAAAATATTTCAATGCAAATTTCTAATATAGAACAGTAATTAAACTAACCTTATTAAGTATCATAAGAATACTGTGTTTAAGTCTTAACAACATAAAATTTTCGGCCGTTGTTAAAAAACAGAAATAATCTCCTACATTAGACAATCATCATGCCATCATTCAGAAATGCATTACTTACATGTGGTCTTTACAAGTGATCTACCTATATAAGATGCATGTGTATAACATGTTTCCCATAAAATATCATTGAAATATGTACATATAGTATATATAATATCCGTATATTTAAAATACTATAAACTTAATCAATTAAATTAGAAAACATATTCACATTTCTGTATAGTATTTAATCAAAAATGAGTACGTACATATTTAAAGAACAGAAAACCTTACATTCTTATCCATAGACAATTTTTACACATATTTTTAGCCAATCAATTTGGAAACATAATTAGAAAAACTAAACGTAAAAATATGGTTTTAAAAAAAATGGTTGATTTATAAAGGTAAAAAACAATCATGTATTTTTTATATTGAAAATATGTTAAACAGAACCTGAAATGTTCGCATTTAAAAAGAAGTTTTTTCAAAATTTGAAGAGCTTTCGGTGCTGTAGGATCTCCAACGATGAGGGTACATAAAAAAGTTGTTCTACAACATTACTCTTTTAAGAGACCTATGAATAGTTAATATTTCATTGCTCTTTATTAAACAGTATATAAGTTTTAACAGACGAAGGGACAGAGCGAACTTAATAACAAATTTCAAAATGTGCTTAAAAGGATAATTCACCGAAACATGAAGTGACATTACTTACAAAAAAAAATTGATTACATTATGGCCTTTTATAATTTAAATACGATTTCATGTTTCGGTATTAACGAATATATTGTGAAAACTCACTTCGCCGTAATTGTGTATTCAATAGATTATTGATTCCTTTAAAGATTTTTTGTAGACAAATTATCTCTAAATTTTCGCTCTGTTTATTCAATTTAACTAAATGTAATAAAAAATAGAATATTAACTACCAATATCTGAAAATGCATAGTAATACGTGAACTATATTAATTAAATTATATTAACTCAAAAGCAAAAGTTAATTATTTTTATTTCATAAAGCCGATCAAATGCTTCGGGCAACGCCGGGTACTCTGCTAGTCTAATAAATAAGGAAGAAATTCTGTTTGTTTGTTTGTTTGTTTGTTTGTTTGTTTGTTTGTTTGTTTGTGCCCTTTTCACGTAAAAACCACCAGTCCGATTGCAACCAAATTTTGCAGGAACGTTCCTACGACCCCGGAAAGTGTTATAGGCTATATCGCGTTTCGGTTCATTAACCCATTGCGGTCCGAAAGCCATTTAAAGCCGGTTCGTTTTTTCGTTGTCCTACCTAAACGGTTCGATCGATTGAGTTGAAAATTTGAACAAATATTCTTCTTATCATTAGACGGGTACCGAAGAAATTTGGATTCAATATGTTAGCCGGATTCGACCCTGCGGGCTTCCAAAAAATATTTTGTTTCCGATTTACGTCCAATTTTGTGTGGTGGTTTTATGTTTCGAAAAAAAGCCTGTGACAAATTTTATGAAGTTCCGTCAACCCGTTTGGGCAGGAGAGCCGAACGAAGTTCATTAAATTTTCTGTTGTCCTGCTTAAACGGTTTGACCAATTGAGTTGAAAATTTATAATACTGTAGCTCTTTACCACAGGAGCTCACTGCGGTTATTTGGTTACGATCTATTAACCCGTTTCGGCACTAGGACTCAATAAAATTTTTTAATTTCTTTGTTGTCGCGCGTAAACGGTTTTGCCAATTGAGTTGAAAATTTACAAAAGTGTAGCTCTTTACCACAGGAACTCATTGAGTTGATTTGGTTACGATCCATTAACCCGTTTCGGCACCAGGACTCAATGAAGTTTTCAATTTCTTTGTTGTCGCGCTTAAACGGTTTTGCCAATTGAATTGAAAATTTACAAAAGTGTAGCTCTTTACCGCAGGAGCTAACTGAGGTGATTTGGTTACGATCCATTAACCCGTTTTGGCACCAGGGCTCAATAAAAATTTTTAATTTCTTTGTTGTCGCACTTAAACGGTTTTACCAATTTAGTTGAAAATTTACAAAAGTGTAGGTCTTTATAACAAAAGCTTTCTGAGTTGATTTGGTTACGATACATTAACCCATCAGGCTTCAGGCCATGAAATTCTCATTTTTTGTTGTTGTGCTTAAACGATTTGACCAATTGAAAATTTGCACAAATATTGCACTTTGGCACACAAACTCATTCAATAAATTTTGTTGTGATACATTAACACATTTCGACACGATAGACTGTAAAAAAAAATTTTTGTTTCTAATTTCTGTCTAATTTGGCAGGATAAAGGTTACAGGTTCTAAATAAAGCCTGTGACAAAATGTTTGTTAACGTTTGTTAATCCATTTCCGCACGAGCACTTATTAATAATATTTTGCCTAATTTTGTGTAGTGTTATTATTATTAAAAAGGTATTTCCAACACTCTTTACTTTTATCTATACTGTTTCTAATATTCCATAAAAACCTTTCAATTTCTAATATAGAACAGTAATTAAACTAACCTTATTAAGTATCTTAAGAGTACTGTTTTTAAGTCTTAACAATATAACATTTTCGGCCGTTGTTAAAAAACAGAAACAATCTCCTACATTAGACAATCATCATGTCATCATTCAGAAATGCGTTACTTAAATGTGGTCTTTACATGTGGTCTACCTATATAAGATGCATGTGTATAATATGTTTCCCATAAAATATCATTGAAATATGTACATATAGTATGTATAATATCCGTATATTTAAAAATACTGTAAACTTAATCAATAAAAATTAGAAAACATATTCACATTTCTGTAACTCATTTAATCAAAAATGAGTACATACATATTTAAAGAACAGAAAACCTTACATTCTTATCCATATACAATTTTTACACATATTTTTAGCCAATCAATTTGGAAACATAATTTGAAAAACTAAACGAAAAACAAATTCTGGTTGATTTATAAAGGTAAAAAACAATCATGTATTTTTTATATTGAAAATATGTTAAACAGAACCTGAAATGTACGCATTTAAAAAGAAGTTCTTTCAAAATTTGAAGAGCTGTCGGTGCTGTAGGATCTCTAACGGTGAGGGTACATAAAGAAGTTGTTCTCCAACATTACTCTTTTAAGAGAACTATGTATAGTTAATATTTCATTGCTCTTTATTAAACAGTATATAAGTTTTAACAGACGGAGGGACAAAGCGAACTTAATAACAAATTTTTCAAAATATGCTTAAAAGGTTAATTCACCAAAACATGAAGTGACAATACTTACAAGAAAAAATTGATTACATTATGGTCTTTTATAATTTAAATACGATTTTATGTTTCGGTATTAACGAATATTAACGAATATATAAGTTTTGAAAACAGACGGAGGGACAGAGCGAACCTAATAGCAAATTTTTTAAAATATGCTTAAAAGGATAATTCACAAAAACATGAAGTGACATTACTTACGAAAAAAAATGTACTACATTATGTTCATAACCGAAATGCGATTTTATGTCTCGGTATTAAAGAATATATTGTGGAAATTCACTTCGCCGTAATTGTGTACTCAATAGATTACTGATTCCTTTAAAAAATTTTTGTAGAAGAATTGTCTCTAATTCTTGGCTCTGTTTATTCAATTTAACTGAATCTAATAAAAAATAAAATATAAACTACCAGCATCTGTAAATGCATAGTAATAAGTTAACTATATTAATTAAATTATATTAACCCAAAAACAAAAGCTAATAATTTTTATTTCACAAAGCCAATAAAATACTCCGGGCAACGCCAGGTACTCTGCTAGTCTAATATATAAAGCAGAAATTCTGTTTGTTTGTTTGTTTGTGCCCTTGTCACGTAAAAACCACCAGTCCGATTGCAACCAAATTTTGCAGGAACATTTCTACGACCCCGGAAAGTGTTATAGGCTATATGGTGTTTTGGTTCATTAACCCTTTGCGGCCCGAGAGCCATTTAAAGCTTTTTTGTTTTTTCGTTGTCCTGCCTAAAAGGTGTGATCGATTGAGTTGAAAATTTGTAAAAATGTTCTTCTTAGCTTTGTACAGGTGGCCAAGGAATATGGATACAATATGTTACCCGGATTCGGCCCGGCGGGCTTCCAAAAAAATTTTTGTTTCCGATTTATGTCCAACTAGCAGAGTACCCGGCGTTGCCCGGAGTATTTTATCAGCTTTATGAAACAAAAATTATTAACTTTTGCTTTTGAGTTAATATAATTTAATTAATATAGTTCACGTATTACAATGCATTTTCAGATGGTGGTAGTTAATATTCTATTTTTTATTACATTTAGTTAAATTGAATAAACAGAGCCAAGAATTAGAGACATTTCTTCTATAAAAATTCTTTAAAGGAATCAATAATCTATTGAGTACACAATTACGACGAAGTGAATTTCCACAATATGTTCTTTAATACCGAGACATAAAATCGCATTTCAATTATGAACATAATGTAGTACATTTTTTTTCGTAAGTAATGTCACTTCATGTTTTTGTGAATTATCCTTTTAAGCACATTTTGAAAAATTTGCTATTAGGTTCGCTCTGTCCCTCCGTCTGTTTACAAAACTTATATATTCGTTAATATTCATTAATACCGAAACATAAAATCGTATTTAAATTATAAAACACCATAATGTAATCAATGTTTTTTTTGTAAGTAATGTCACTTCATGTTTTGGTGAATTATCCTTTTAAGCACATTTTGAAAAATTTGCTATTAGGTTCGCTCTGTCCCTCCGTCTGTTTACAAAACTTATATATTCGTTAATATTCGTTAATACCGAAACATAAAATCGTATATAAATTATAAAACACAATAATGTAATCAATTTTTTTTTTGTAAATAATGTCACTTCATGTTTTAGTGAATTATCCTTTTAAGCACATTTTGAAAAATTTGTTATTAAGTTCGCTCTGTCCCTCCGTCTGTTAAAACTTATATACTGCTTAATAGAGAGCAATGAAATATTAACTATGCGTAGGTTTCTTAAAAGAGTAATGTTGTAGAACAACTTTTTTATGTACCCTCACCGTTGGAGATCCTACAGAACCGACAGCTCTTCAAATTTTGAAAAAACTTCTTTTTAAATGCGTACATTTCAGGTTCTGTTTAACATATTTCTAATATAAAAAATACATGATTGTTTTTTACCTTTATAAATCAACCAGAATTTTTTTACCTTTAGTTTTTCAAATTATGTTTCCTAATTGATTGGCTAAAAATATGTGTAAAAATTGTATATGGATAAGAATGTAAGGTTTTCTGTTCTTTAAATATGTATGTACTCATTTTTGATTAAATGATGTACAGAAATGTGAATATGTTTTCTAATTTAATTGATAAAGTTTATAGTATTTTTAAATATACGGATATTATACATACTATATGCACATATTTCAATATTTTATGGGAAACATGTTATACACATGCATTTTATATAGGTAGACCACATGTAAAGACCACATGTAAGTAATGCATTTCTGAATGATGACATGATGATTGTCTAATGTAGGAGATTGTTTCTGTTTTTAAACAACGGGCGAAAATGTTATGTTGTTAAGACATAAACACAGTATTCTTAAGATACTTAATAATGTTACTTTAATTACTGTTCTATATTAGAAATTTGCATTGAAAGGTTTTTATGGAATATTAGAAACAGTATAGATAAAAGTAAAGAGTGTTGGAAATATCTTTTTAATAATAATAACACTACACAAAATTAGGCAAAATATTATTAATGAGTGCTCGTGCGCAAATACATTAACAAACGTTAACAAACATTTTGTCACAGGCCTAATTTAGAACCATAAATTCATTCTGCCAAATTAAACAGAAATTAGAAACAAAATTTTTTTTTGACAGTCTATCGTGTCGAAATGTGTTAATGTATCACAACAAAATTAATTGAATGAGTTTGTCTGCCAAAGTGCAATACTTGTACAAATTTTCAATTGGTCAAATCGTTTAAGTACAACAATAAAAAATGAGAATTTCATGGCCTGAAGCCTGATGGGTTAATGTATCGTAACCAAATAAACTCAGAAAGCTTTTGTTATAAAGACCTACACTTTTGTAAATTTTCAACTCAATTGGTAAAACCGTTTAAGTGCGACAACAAAGAAATTAAAAATTTTTATTGAGCCCTGGTGCCGAAACGGGTTAATGGATCGTAACCACATCACCTCAGTGAGCTCCTGTGGTAAAGAGCTACACTTTTGTAAATTTTCAATTCAATTGGCAAAACCGTTTAACCGCGACAACAAAGAAATTGAAAAATTTCATTGAGTCCTGGTGCCGAAACGGGTTAATGGATCGAAACCAAATCGACTCAGTAAGCTCCTGTTGTAAAGAGGTACACTTTGATAGATTTTTAACTTAATTGGTCAAACAGTTTAAGTGCGAAAACTAAGTAAATTACAAAACTTCACTGACCCCTGGTGACGAAACGGGTTGATGGATGGTAACCAAATAACCGCAGTGAGCTCCTGTGGTAAAGAGCTACACTATTGTAAATTTTCAACTCAATTGGTCAAACCGTTTAAGCAGGGCAACAGAAAAATTTAATGAACTTCGTTCGGCTCTCGTGCCCAAATGGATTACCGGATCTCCATAAAAATTTGTCACAGGCTTTTTTTCAGACCATAAAACCACAGTACAAAATTTAACATAAATCGGAAACAAAAAATTTTTTGGAAGCCCGTTGGGCCGAATCCGGGTAACATATTGAATCCAAATTTCTTCGGTACCTGTCCAATGATAAGAAAAATATTTGCCCAAATTTTCAACTCAATCGATTAAACCGTTTAGGCAGGACAACGAAAAAACGAAACGGCTTTAAATGGCTCTCGGGCCGCAATGGGTTAATGAACCGAAACGCGATATAGCCTATAACACTTTCCGGGGTCGTAGGAACGTTCCTGAAAAATTTGGTTGCAATCGGACTGGTGGTTTTTACGTGAAAAGGGCACAAACAAACAAACAAACAAACAAACAAACAAACAAACAAACAAACAAACAAACAAACAGAATTTCTTCCTTATTTATTAGACTAGCAGAGTACCCGGCGTTGCCCGAAGCATTTGATCGGCTTTATGAAATAAAAATAATTAACTTTTGCTTTTGAGTTAATATAATTTAATTAATATAGTTCACGTATTACTATGCATTTTCAGATATTGGTAGTTAATATTCTATTTTTTATTACATTTAGTTAAATTGAATAAACAGAGCGAAAATTTAGAGATAATTTGTCTACAAAAAATCTTTAAAGGAATCAATAATCTATTGAATACACAATTACGGCGAAGTGAGTTTTCACAATATATTCGTTAATACCGAAACATGAAATCGTATTTAAATTATAAAAGGCCATAATGTAATCAATTTTTTTTTGTAAGTAATGTCACTTCATGTTTCGGTGAATTATCCTTTTAAGCACATTTTGAAATTTGTTATTAAGTTCGCTCTGTCCCTTCGTCTGTTAAAACTTATATACTGTTTAATAAAGAGCAATGAAATATTAACTATTCATAGGTCTCTTAAAAGAGTAATGTTGTAGAACAACTTTTTTATGTACCCTCATCGTTGGAGATCCTACAGCACCGACAGCTCTTCAAATTTTGAAAAAAATTCTTTTTAAATGCGTACATTTCAGGTTCTGTTTAACATATTTTCAATATAAAAAATACATGATTGTTTTTTACCTTTATAAATCAACCATTTTTTTTAAAACCATATTTTTACGTTTAGTTTTTCTAATTATGTTTCCAAATTGATTGGCTAAAAATATGTGTAAAAATTGTCTATGGATAAGAATGTAAGGTTTTCTGTTCTTTAAATATGTACGTACTCATTTTTGATTAAATACTATACAGAAATGTGAATATGTTTTCTAATTTAATTGATTAAGTTTATAGTATTTTTAAATATACGGATATTATATATACTATATGTACATATTTCAATGATATTTTATGTGAAACATGTTATACACATGCATCTTATATAGGTAGATCACTTGTAAAGACCACATGTAAGTAATGCATTTCTGAATGATGGCATGATGATTGTCTAATGTAGGAGATTGTTTCTGTTTTTTAACAACGGCCGAAAATTTTATGTTGTTAAGACTTAAACACAGTATTCTTATGATACTTAATAAGGTTAGTTTAATTACTGTTCTATATTAGAAATTTGCATTGAAAGATTTTTATGGAATATTAGAAACATATAGATAAAAGTAAAGAGTGTTGGAATTATCTTTTTAATAATAATAACAATACACAAAATTAGGCAAAATATTATTAATAAGTGCTCTTTCGGAAATGGGTTAACAAACGTTAACAAACATTTTATCACAGGCTTAATTTAGAACCATAAATTCATCCTGCCAAATTAGACAGAAATTAGAAACAAAAATTTACAGTCTATCGTGTCGAAATGTGTTAATGTATCACAACAAAATTTATTGAATGAGTTTGTGCGCCAAAGTGCAATACTTGTTCAAATTTTCAATTCGTCAAATCGTTTAAGCACAACAACAAAGAATGAGAATTTCATGGCCTGAAGTCTGATGGGTTAATGTATCGTAACCAAATAAACTCAGAAAGCTTTTGTTATAAAGACCTACACTTTTGTAAATTTTCAACTCAATTGGTAAAACCGTTTAGGTGCGACAGCAAAGAAATTAAAAAATGTTATTGAGTCCTGGTGCCGAAACGGGTTAATGAATCATAACCAAATCAACTCAGTGAGCTCTTTTGGTAAAGAGCTACACTTTTGTAAATTTTCAATTCAATTGGCAAAACCGTTTAAGCGCGACAACAAAGAAATTGAAAAACTTCATTGAGTCCTGGTGCCGAAACGGGTTAATGGATCGTAACCAAATCAAATCAGTGAGTTCCTGTGGTAAAGAGCTACACTATTGTAAATTTTCAACTCAATTGGTCAAACCGTTTAAGCAGGACAACAGAATATTTAATGAACTTCGTTCGGCTCTTCTGCCCAAAAGGGTTAACGGAACTTCATAAAAATTTATCACAGGCTTTTTTTCGAACCATAAAACCACCATACAAAATTGGACATAAATCGGAAACAAAAATTTTTTTGGAAGCCCGCCGGGCCGAATCCGGGTAACATATTGAATCCAAATTTCTTCGGTACCCGTCCAATGATAAGAAGAATAATTGTCCGATTTTTCAACTCAATCGATTGAACCGTTTAGGCAGGACAACGAAAAAACGAAACGGCTTTAAATGGCTCTCGGGCCGCAATGGGTTAATGAACCGAAACGCGATATAGCCTATAACACTTTCCGGGGTCGTAGGAACGTTCCTGCAAAATTTGGTTCCAATCGGACTGGTGGTTTTTACGTGAAAAGGGCACAAACAAACAAACAAACAAATAAACAAACAAACAGAATTTCTTCCTTATTTATTAGATTTGGTATGGTGGTTTTATGGTTCGAAAAAAAGCCTGTGGCAAATTTTTATGAAGTTCCGTTAACCCGTTTGGGCAGAAGAGCCGAACGAAGTTCATTAAATATTCTGTTGTCCTGCTTAAACGGTTTGACCAATTGAGTTGAAAATTTACAATAGTGTAGCTCTTTACCACAGGAGCTCATTGATTTGTTTTAGTTACGATCCATTAACCCGTTTCGGCACCAGGACTCAATGAAATTTTTCAATTTCTTTGTTGTCGCGCTTAAACGGTTTTGCCAATTGAATTGAAAATTTACAAAAGTGTAGCTCTTTACCACAGGAACTCACTGCGGTGATTTGGTTACGATCCATTTACCCGTTTCGGCACCAGGGCTCAATAAAAATTTTTAATTTCTTTGTTGTCGCACTTAAACGGTTTTACCAATTGAGTTGAAAATTTACAAAAGTCTAGGTCTTTAGAACAAAAGCTTTCTGAGTTGATTTGGGTACGATACATTAACCCATCAGGTTTCAGGCCATGAAATTCCCATTTTTTGTTGTTGTACTTAAACGATTCCACCCATTGAAAATTTACGCAAGTATTGTATTTTGACACACAAACTCATTCATAAATTTTGATGTGATACATTAACACATTTCGACACGTTGGACTGTCAAAAAAAAAATTTCGTTTCTAATTTCTGTCTAATTTGGCAGGATGAATTTATGGTTCTAAATAAAGCCCGTGACAAAATGTTTGTTAACGTTTGTTAACCAATTTCCGCACGAGCACTTATTAATAATATTTTGCCTAATTTTGTGTATTGTTATTATTATTAAAAAGATATTTCCAACACTCATTGCTTTTATCTATACTGTTTCTAATATTCCATAAAAACCTTTCAATGCGAATTTCTAATATAGAACAGTAATTAAAGTAACCATATTAAGTATCTTAAGAATACTGTGTTTAAGTCTTAACAACATAACATTTTCGGCCGTTGTTAAAAAACAGAAACAATCTCCTACATTAGACAATCATCATGTCATCATTCAGAAATGCATTAGTTACATGTGGTCTTTACATGTGGTCTACCTATATAATATGCATGTGTATAAAATACTATAAACTTAATCAATTAAATTAGAAAACATATTCACATTTCTGTACAGCATTTAATCAAAAATGAGTACATACATATTTAAAGAACAGAAAACCTTACATTCTTATCCATATACAATTTTTACACATATTTTTAGCCAATCAATTTGGAAGCATAATTAGAAAAACTAAACGTAAAAAAATTCTGGTTGATTTATAAAGGTAAAAAACAATCATGTATTTTTTATATTGAAAATATGTTAAACAGAACCTGAAATGTATGCATTTAAAAAGAAGTTTTTTCAAAGTTTTAAGAGCTGTCGCTGCTCTAGAATCTCCAACGGTGAGGGTACATAAAGAAGTTGTTCTACAACATTACTCTTTTAAGAGACCTATGCATAGTTAATATTTCATTGCTCTTTATTAAACAGTATATAAGTTTTAACAAACGAAGAAACAGAGCGTACTTAATAACAAATTTTTCAAAATGTGATTAAAAGGAAAATTCACCAAAACATGAAGTGACATTAATTACAAAAAAAAAATTGATTACATTATGGTCTTTTATAATTTAAATACGATTTTATGTTTCGGTATTAACGAATATTAACGAATATATAAGTTTTGTAAACAGGCGGAGGGACAGAGTGAACCTAATAGCAAATTTCTCAAAATGTGCTTAAAAGGATAATTCACCAAAACATGAAGTGACATTACTTACAAAAAAAAATTGATTACATTATGGTCTTTTATAATTTAAATACGATTTTATGTTTCGGTATTAAAGAATATATTGTGGAAATTCACTTCGCCGTAATTGTGTACTCAATAGATTATCGATTCCTTTAAAAATTTTTTGTAGAAGAATTGTCTCTAATTCTTGGCTCTGTTTATTCAATTTAACTAAATCTAATAAAAAATAGAATATAAACTACCAGCATCTGTAAATGCATAGTAATAAGTTAACTATATTAATTAAATTATATTAACGCAGAAACAAAAGTTAACAATTTTTATTTCATAAAGCCAATAAAATACTCCGGGCAACGCCGGGTACTCTGCTAGTAAAAAATAAGCCCGCTAAAATAAATAGAAAACGAGGAAGAATACAGTTGCCTTTGTCAACTCTTAGATACCCGTACGAACCGTTAGTATGTTCACATCCTGTCACTCCGCTCACAATATTATTTTTTTAATATTTTAGTATTTTAAAATAATTTGGGTGAATTTTATAATTTCTAGAACTATGGGTTGTACATATATTCAAACTATATGTTTATATGTACATTCTTCAAAAGCAGATTCTAACCTTTCACATAACTTTTATCAATCCAAAATAAATAAGTAAAAATTCTTCAAGCAACCGTTATGTTGTTTATTTATTTACATTTTTATGTACTACGCTTTATATCCTCAACAATTTCAAATTATCGAGTAAAACAAAATGCAAAAAATTCGTTAAAGAAATTTGTTAGAAAATTTGAAAAAATCAAGTAACACTTTCGTCAATTATAAAGTAACCCTATATTATTAAAAAAAGTTGTTAACAGAAATAAAAGTATTATGTTAAAGCTTTAATTTTTGTGTATTACTTCAAAAAAATTTGAACAGGTGTTCAAGTTACAGGTGTTTAAAAATAGGAAATTTTCCTAAACCTACCTAAACTCCTAAACAGGGAGTGATACAAAAAAAATTTCAAAGATCTAACTTCTGTCAAAATTTCAAGTTTCCAACTTAAACCGTTTAGAAGATAGAAGGGTTGAAGGATTTTGCAAAATTTGAGTTTCACATAAGGGGTAAATTCAGACACCGTATGCCACAAATATATATTTACTGTATATATACATTTAAAGCTAATAAAAGTAGTAATCGTTTGGCGTTTTTAAAATGAAGATACACCTTATACAACTTGTGCTATAACAATTTAAATATAGAGCTTTTTTGAACCTTTGGGAAGCTGTAGCTCCGTAACGGGTGGGGCTACAAAAAAAAGTTATCAGAAATAAATTAATATTTTTGTGAGATCTATCTGTAGTTAAAATTTCATAGCTCTATTGCAAAAAAAATGTGGGGATCTAAAAGTTAGGTGTTCGCGAGCTACCCTAAGGCTTGGTCCAAACTCAACCAAAAAAAATAGGGAACCTACAAATTACTCCTAACATATTTTGTGTAAATTTCAAGATTCTAGCTTTCTTAATTTTTGAGTTAGCGTGCTGATTGACGGACGGACGGACATGGCTCAAAAGTCTTAGAATTTTTTTCTGATCCGATCCATACCGTTGAAGGTATATCTAGCTCGCTTATTTCGAGGTGTTACAAACGGAGGAGTAATTTTATTATACCCGATCCTATCGTACGGGTATAAAAATCATAACATAAGGACAAAAAATATTCATAATAAAAAAAATCAGCCACATAAGTAAAACGAAGTTCATTTTTCTACTCATTAATCTATGTCCACTTCATAAAATATGTATGTATATGTATGTACGTTAATTATACTGATTATACGTTTATACACATCTTGTCATAAAGTGTATTATCATACACATAATATTATACACATTATACTTTTATACATAAAACAATCACAATTCACAAACTAACAAGAATAGGTTATATCTATGCTATATAATAACACATATGTACACATATATTTGATATGCATACAGATAACTTTTATATGGTTGACATTAATAGAACTCAAAACAAAAAAAAAAAAAATTCTAGGAATTTTATTTAAAATATGAGTTTCAAAAAATTCTACTCAATTTTAGAGTAAATAGAATGAGAAATTATTTTTTGAGTAAAATGGGACGTGATTATTGAGTGAATGGGGCGTGATCTATTAAAAGAATTTCCTTACAAACCTTACTCTGCATAAATACTCTATATTATATGTTACTTTATGCTTATACTTATTTTTGTTTTTAAATTTTAGGCTCCATATACATATATTTATAAGCATATTGTTTTCCTTGTTCCTTGTAATTTTGTCAAGAGGAAGTTTTGTTGTACTATATTTTTTTGAAGTATATTCTTTTATTAATGATGGTATAATAGGTAACCATTTATAATATCCGTTTAAAATAATGTTTTTCCGCATCGTATTTTTCAATTTACGGTTAAATCGTTCATTGATGCTTTTAATTTTCTAAATGTATAATAATGACTGATTGATGTTTCTTTTCTATAATTTTGAAATTGTAAATTAAAAAATTCTTTACCTTGATCAGAGTGAATAATTTTCGGTATGATTTTAGTTCTACTAATAATTGATTTTAAGGCATATAAAACATCTTCAACATTTATTGTTTTCACAGGCTTAGCATAGGTACATTTAGAAAAAGTGTCGATGGCCGTCAAAGTATATTTATAACCGTTATTTAACTTTGCATAAAGTATAATTTCTACTAAATCAATTTGCCATGTGTCATTTATTCGTTTTTGTGTGAATTTCTTCTGGAAAATTTACGTCTTGCCTGTCTATGAATTTGAGTTACTATTTGAGCTCTTGAAATTTTCAAACAATTATGTCAACTAATTTTAAAAACGTTAAAGATAATAATTATTTTATATAAAATAATAGAGCAAGGCATGGTTTAAACAAACCATTCGCTTGATTCTATATTGCTTTTTAACTTTTCTACATGAATAGATATATAAGTGTCCTTTTATTTGTAATTTTAATTGATTTTCATTTTGACTTTTATTCAACAAAACACTAAAAATGCAAGCTGATTAAACAACATTTCCGTTCGAAGTAATTGACTGTGTGAAAGCATTCGTCATGGAGGATGAAGAATTTATGGTACCTCTTCAGATAGATGAATTGGAAGAGGAAGACGATGAAGAAAAAAAGATCAATTTGTTCAAATTTGTAATATAAATAAACAGCAAGGAGACCCTGATTGTTTTAACTACATATTTAATAATCTTGTAGAATATTAAATAAAAAAAAAAAAAATTGTGTATCTAAAAATGGAAATAAATATAAAATATAATAAAAAAATCATAATACATAATAAAGTTGATTTATTTTAATTGTTTTACTTAGAACACTAAAATTTTTTTCCTTTAATTAATTTCAAAAAACCAGCTTTGAATAATTACATTGTACATTAAACCGTTGTATTGGTACATAAATTTCTCTTTGTAACTTTAACACTTGTTGTTCATCATATAATTTTAGATATTCTCCAACATAATCTTCCTCAGCAAATTTTGTAATAGATTATCACTGCGTGGATAAAATCGTTTAAATTGTAAACCTATTCTGTTATGCTTTTCCTACTTATGCTTTGTCCGTTCGCTGATCTTAGCCCATGATGAAAATTGTATTTTATATCTTTTATCAAATGCATTTGGAGTTAAATCAAAAGCTAGTATAGAGAATCCATTGCTGAATATAGACTTTCTTATGTAATGTCCTTTATCATTATGATAAATCGCAGTACTTAAAACTGTACTATACGCTCTAGTGTGATAATTATTTTCTTCGGCAAAACTAGTTTCAATTCTTGAATTGGGTTCTTAAAATCGATTTCAGTTTAAAATAAATTGTGAAATATCAAAGAGTTTAAAATTGTATGGATTCCTTGACTTTTTCCAGAGTAACTTGCATTTTCTGTCATAATACAGACGTCCAAACAAAAAATTATTGTGTTTGGGATCTATCCAATAAAAACGTTATCAAGTTATATTAATGAACTATCCTGGAGAATTGAAAAACATTTTACATCAACACGTTTGTAATTGCACTTGACATTAGTTTTTTTCCAATACAGCACTATGTGGCAATAACACTCTAGGATTAATGGTTACATGTCTCATAAATAAAGTAACTGTTCAGTTGACATCAATTTTCAGTTGACATTCGTCAGAATAATCTGCAAGAAGGCTTTTCTAAAAAAAAGCTCTGACTTTTCTAGTGTTAGCAGAATTCGAACGTCAACATTGTTTATGAAACGTTTAGATTGCTTAATCATATCTAGATTTAGCTTAAAATAAGTTCTACTACATAGTTATTTTTGTATAATTTTTGACGATCTTTTGAATCACTATTATCTGATTTTGCTATATTTGCTATATTCGGCTAACGTTCATCTAACTCATTTTAAATGTCTCGTATATATTCCAGCTCATTTTAAGTGTGAGATAAATTCTTTCCATTTAGTTGAACGTTGCATTATTTTGTTAATAAATGTAACTAAGATATTATTAACTACACTCGGTTGTTGTATAGCTGTTCCATAAATTTTTTCATTATCTTTACTTTATTGAGTTTTATTTCTTTTTTAAATTTATACTTTTTATTTTATATATCTAGAAGATAATTGTCTATACGTACAACCGTGACCTAATGAAACAAATGCAATTACTGATTATCTTGAGAGCAATGAGATTATAGAAAACTTCTTCAGATCATAATATCCTTGACTGAACGGGTTGTGCTTTAAATATATCCAACTCTGATTTCATACACTGAATAATAATTATTCAAAAGTATCTTTTCGTGTACTTTTGTTACTAAATTTGCTTTGCTTTTACGTATAATACCTAATATAAATTGTTAGATGTCTTTTTCTAGGTTTTCTTCTTTTTGTTTTATCTTGTCCATTAATGTAGCCTCATGTAGCCTCATATCCATAAGGTGTATCGTCACTGTATATTACATGCAAACTGGCATCAGTTACAGTACTTTCTCTTAAATTATATATTTATAATAAAATTTCTCTTACTAAATGTTATAATTAAGTGTTATACAATAAATTATACAATATAAGACCTAGCATAGTTAGTCTTAAGTTAGTCTTAAGAGGTTAAGTTATAAGACCACAAACCTTTAATTAAAATAATAAATAAAATAATTGTTACTAAAATAATATTAAAATAACAATAAAGGCATATTTTAATATTATGATGGTGACCCTGACCAAATCCAAAATCTGTCATAATCCAAAATAATATAAATTAAATTAATCATAACAAATTAAACTTTAAATTGAAATTTTAAATTAAAATAGATCCAGTAAAGTATTCAAAAAAAATGTGATGGTGTATTTCTAATATTAATTTAACAATTAAATTCACAATATTTTTTTTTGTTAGTATAATTATGTATATTTTTATAAGTGAACTGTTTAAATTAGCAATAGTTATCTAAAACACCAAGAACCGCCAGTTAAACTAATAAATATTAATTTGAAAATGTTGCAGTGTATTTAAATAAAAATAACATGTAAAGAACTAAAACTTTGATTAAAACATTAAAAAAGAGAGTATTTTGTAAAAGAAAAAATTTTAAATAAAAGACAAAATTTTAAAAGTTTAAATTTGCCTGAAAAATATTTCAATAAAAAATAACGAGATAGATTTAGTCACTGGCCAGATACTATACCAATGCAAAGTATCTCCGCGAAAGTAGTGGTAAAAAATGTCATTAACCTTTGGGTATCTATATTTGGTGTACCTGCATATATTACCACGGTTCAGGGCACCCAGTTCGAATCCTCTCTATTCAAAGAAATTTCTCACGTTCTTGGGATCATAGTGCATAAAATACGCACTACGACATACCATCTACAATCTAATGGTTTCGTGGAACGTTTCCATAGACAGTTCAAGAATTCCATCAAAAGCTAAGAAGATCCAAAAATTTTGTACAAAAATTTACCATGAATTCTTCTGGGTATTCGAGCAGCAGTCATAGAAGAAGCAGACCTTTCACCAGCTCACCTGCTTTATTGTCAACCTCTACGTTTACCAGCAGAATTAGTCGTATCCGATACCAAACCTAATTTGAATCTAACAAACTCACTGGCTAAGGAATTGGCAAACAATATTAAAAATATCAAACCCAAAACCAGTAGGATTAGGAAACAAAACAATATCCTTGTACCGAAAGAATTTAAAGATTAAACACACGTTTTTATGCGTCAAGAAGTAAACAAAGGAAATTTAAGAACACCATATATTGGGCCATACCAAGTCGTTTCAAAAACCGATAAATTTTTTAAAATTTTAATAGATAATAAACCCCAAATAATTTTAATAGATCGACTAAAATCTGCTAATTTACTAAGTAGTGTATTCATACAAACCAACCATGAACCTAGGCATTTACGATCCACAAATAGCGGCACCAAAAAATTCAGAACAGTGGCATGATATCTATTTAGCAATAAAAGGTTTAAAAGATATTTCGCAAATTATAAGATGTTGTAACAAAATTTTTATTTTCCTAAAACACTTGTATAAAGTAAACCAAATTTTACTATTAGTTAATAAGTAATTAATGCATTTTTTTTTAAATATAAAATAAAATGAATGGCTTTATGAAATAAAAATTATTAACTTTTGTTTCTACGTTAATATAATTTAATTAATATAGTTAACTCATTACTATGCATTTACAGATGCTGCTAGTTTATATTCTATTTTTAATTATATTTAGTTAAATTGATTAAATTAAAATTAAAGACAATTCATATACAAAAAATCTTTAAAGGAATCAATAATCTATTGAGTATACAATTACGGCGAAGTGAGTTTTCACAATATATTCGTTAATACCGAAACATAAAATCGCATTTCAATTATAAAAGACCGTAATGTAATACATTTTTTTTCGTAAGTAATGTCACTTCATGTTTTTGTGAAATATCTTTTTAAGCAGATTTTCAAAAATTTGCTATTAGGTTCGCTCTGTCCCTAGTCTGTTTACAAAACTTATATAATATTTAGTAAAGAGCAATGAAATATTAACTATGCATAGGTCTCTTAAAAGAGTAATGTTGTAGAACAACTTTTTTATGTACCTTCACCGTTGCAGATCCTACAGCACCGACAGCTCTTCAAATTTTGAAAAAAGTTCTGTTTAAATGCATACATCTCAGGTTCTGTTTAACATATTTTTTTAATATAAAACTACATGATTGTGTTTTATACCTTTATAAATCAACCAGAATTTTTTTACGTTTACTTTTTCTAATTATGTTTTCAAATTTATTGGCTAAAAATATGTGTAAAAATTGTATATGAATAAGAATGTAAGGTTTTCTGTTCTTTAAATATGTATGTGCTCATTTTTGATTAAATACTGTACAAATGTGAATATGTTTTCTAATTTAATTGATTATGTTTATAGTATTTTTAAATATACGCAGATTATACATACTATATGTACATATTTCAATGATATTTTATGGGAAATATGTTATACATATGCATCTTATATAGGTAGACCACATGTAAAGACCACATGTAAGTAATGCATTTCTGAATGATGACATGATGATTGTCTAATGTAGGAGATTGTTTCTGTTTTTTAACAACTGCCGAAAATGTTATGTTGTTAAGACTTAAACACAGTATTCTTAAGATATTTAATAAGGTTACTTTAATTGCTGTTCTATATTAGAAATTTGCATTGAACGGTTTTTATGGAATATTAGAAACAGTATAGATAAAAGTAAAAACACAGTATTGTTAAGATCCTTAATAAGGTTACTTTTATTACTGTTCTATATTAGATATTTGTATTGAAATGTTTTTATGGATTATTAAAAACAGTATAAATAAAAGGAAATATATTTTTAATAATAATAACAATACAAAAAATTAGGTAAAATATTTTCAATAGGTGCTCGTGCGGAAATGGGTAAACAAACTTTAACAAATATTTTATCACAGGTTTTATTTAGAAAGATAAATTCATCCTGCCAAATTAGACACAAATTAGAAACAAAAATTTTTTTTGACAGTCTATCGTGACGAAATGTGTTAATTTATCATGACAAAAAAAAAAATAAATTAAAAAATATCATTGCGCCCTGGTGCCGCAACGGGTTAATGAATCGTAACCAAATCAACTCAGTGAGCCTCTGGGGTGAAGAACTATACTTTTGTAAGTTTTCAACTCAATTGGTCAAATCATTTAAGCGTTTTGTTACAGGCTTTTTCAAAAGAATTCCTTAGCCTGGGCCAAAATAGTAGTAGGCCAGGTGAAGCCCCAAGAAGGACAAATCCCAGGTTCATCGAAGGGCCTTATGTCCAAGAGACAGAGGTCACAAGATGAGCTACAGGGTAGTTCCAAAACGGCTAGCTTGCTAGGGAGCAACCAGGTATCCAGGCCATTCAATGAAATTAGAAAGGATAGTTTAATTCTGGTAATCATTGATGAGGGGTTAGAGGATGGGGGTATTTCTCCCAATAACTGGAAGAAAGTTGTTGTTGCTTTAAACACAACTTTCTTCTAGGTACTGGAAGAAAACCCGGGACCACCACCCTCCTGTAGAGACGGTGGCTGGCATCAGGGCCACGTCAAATTGACTGCTTTTGCTGATCAAGCTCAAAGCCGTAAGCAGGGATAAAATCCCTAGCAGGCCAAGAGCTAGGGTATGGCTGCCGAGAGAACCTGCCGAAGCAGACACGATCATCAAAATGATGAAAGTGTCAAACCCCCAACTTCCAACTCACAATTGGAAGATTGCCAAACTAGGGGAAGTAGTAGGAGAATCCCGACAGGCGTTAGTCATTGTCAATAAGGACTCCCTACAACCCCTAGCGAAAGCCAAAGGGGTCATAAATTACGGCTTCACAGCGGTTACACTGAAGGTGTATAAAAAGGATGAGGTGGAGGCCTCAAGGAGCATCGGTGAAGGCCCAAGTCAAGCCCAAGAGGCAGGCTCTGACCGATCCGATGTCGTTGACGGAGAGGATGCTCTTCGGCTCCAAAGAGAGTGAATGATGTCATCAAGGCTGACGATGAAGAAGATCTACTTAGATCTGATTCCGACAGCTTTGATGATGCCAAAAGCCTCTCAATGGACTTCGAGGATGAAGCTAACGCGACGGTGGTGGAGATTAAGGATGGCTCAGGTAATGAAGCTACTCCAAATTAATCTCCATCACTCCAAAGCGGCTTCCGCCGCGCTTGAAATCCGCCTCAGGAAAACGGGCGAGGATATTATCTTGATCCAAGAGCCATGGGTGATAAAAAAACAGGTTCATGGACTCACGATACCAGGGTACACGTTGTTGTACAATAAAGAGGTATGCAGACCTAGAGCGTGCATACTTGCTAAAAATACATTAAATTTAACTTTTGTGTATAATTACAGTGATGCTGATCTGGTCGCGGCGAGCTTAAAGCTAAAAAACTTAAGGCTCTGGGTTGTTGCGGCGTATCTTCCTCACGACTCGCAAGATCCACTTCCTCCATCCAATCTGGCAGGGTTGATAGCGGATGCTAGGAGGATGAACATTGGGGTCATCATAAGCTGCGACGCCAATGCTCACCATGACATCTGGGGTAGTTCGCATGCCAACGAAAGAGGTGAGTCACTTTTTGATTACATTTTAAGTACTAATCTTCTAATCTGTAACATTGGCAGGCAACCTACCTTTGTTACTAGTAATAGGCAAGAAGTCCTAGACATAACCTTAGTCTCGGACTTCATTTATTCTAAAATAAACTCATGGAAAGTTTCTGATGAGCATTCCTTTTCAGATCACAGATACCTTGAGTTCAGTCTGGACGAAAGTCCTCCAACAAAGTCAATCTATAGAAATCCTAAGAGAACTGACTGGAACAAATATAGGGAGCACTTAAAGTCAACGCTTCCCTCCTTAACACCTGGAATTCCTAAAAATATTCAGGATCTAAATAGCCTAGTAAACGTTTTTACTAAGGCTCGCAATAAGTCCTTGGAGCATTCATGTCCCATCAGTAAACCTAGGGGGAGACCTAAACCACCTTGGTGGAATGATGAAATCAAAGCTCTAAGGAAAGATAGTAGGAGGGCTTTTAATAATGCCAAAAAAACGAATGAGATACAGGACTGGAGCTCTTATAAAACAGCTCTTAGTCAGTACAAAAAAGCACTTAAAAAGGCGAAAAGAGATACCTCTAGACTATTCTGCGGAGGTATAAAGATCGTCTCCGAGGCATCTAGACTTAGGAAAATTCCATCGACAAACCCCATGGTACCCAGTCTTCTTAAAAAAGAGGATGGCAACTGGGCTACCACAAGCGAGGAGTCGTTGGAATTACTTTTAAAAACCCACTTTCCTGGGTGCTCAAATAACAGCTCAGAGGTGGCTTGTCTTCTGAATCCTCTCCCTACTATTTCAGAGGTGGTGCTTACAGGGGACAAACTACAATGGGCTATAGATAGTTTCAAACCATTCAAGTCAAGCGGACCGGATGGAATTATACCCGCTGAGATCCAGCAAAATGCATCTACTACCCTGGCTTGGTTAAAAAGTATTTTCTGTGATTGTCTTAATTTGGGGCTTATCCCGGATAAATGGAAACAGGTCAGAGTAGTGTTCATACCCAAGGCCGGCAAAAGTAGTCACGTCCATGCAAAGGACTTTCGGATTATAAGCCTGTCATCCTTCCATCTAAAAATCTTAGAAAGATTGATCGACATCCATATCCGCTGCAACTTAGATAAAAATCTGTTGTCAGCCTCTCAACATGCTTACTGTAAAAGGAAGTCAGTGGATACTGCACTTCACACTTTGACAAGCTCGATTGAAAGATCTTTAAATTGCAAAGAGTATACTCTTGCAGCTTTTATAGACATTGAGGGAGCGTTTAATAACGTCAATCAGGCAGCAATTGTGAACGCACTCATAAGCCTAGCAGTTGAACCGGAGCTAAGAGCACTGATAGCTAATATGCTAAATAGCAGGCCCATCAGTGCCAACTTTGGCAACGCTTCAGCAAAAAGGTTTGTGAAAAGAGGGACTCCGCAAGGAGGGGTGCTATCTCCCCTTCTTTGGAATATGGTAGTAAATAAATTGCTCAAAATCCTGGAAGAGGTGGGCTGCACAACTATCGCCTATGCGGACGATATTGCTGTCCAGACAGTCTCAGGGACGTTTTGCAACTTGCACTAAACGAAATCACAACATGGGCTACAGACTGTGGACTGTCAGTAATTCCACAGAAAACAGAACTGGTCCTTTTTACAAGGAAATATAAAATTCCTAAAATAAAACCGCCTTCGTTAAATGGCTGCACTCTTGCCTTTAGCGAAACGGCGAAATTTCTGGGTCTAACTCTAGACAGGAAGTTAAGCTGGAAGGCTAACATCTCAGAAAGAGTAAAGAAGGCCTCAATAGCACTCTACTCGTGTAAAAAAGCCATTGGTAGGAAATGGGGTCTTCAGCCATACATGACTTACTGGCTATACACATCCGTAGTAAGACCCATTCTTATGTACGGAGTCCTAGTATGGTGGACGGCTATCGATAAAGAGGTCAACCGCAAAGCAATCACTAGGGTCCAAAGATCTGCCACACTATGTATTAGTGGCTCTTTAATAACAACCCCTTCTGCGGCATTAGACATCATGCTTAATCTGATGCCTGTAGAATATTGTAGTAAATTTGCAGCCGCAAACACAGCTGTGAGATTAAAAGCTACATCCCAGTTGATCAATTCACGAGAAGGTCACTCGGATATCATAAACCAATTCAAGTCCACTCCCGCCTTGGTGGACTGCACGTCCCCCACTTACGTCTTCCGGAAATCTCATGTGACGAGCATACCAAGCCGTGAGAGTTGGAGCTCGAACACAATGATGACCTTCGAAGGAGTACAATTCTACACGGATGGTTCAAAAATGAACAGCAATGTAGGATGCGGGGTCTTCTCAGATAATCTGAATATCAGTTATAATTTCCGATTACCAGACCATTGTAGCGTCTTCCAAGCGGAAATTATGGCAATTCAAGAAGCCTTGATTCTACTGAATAGAAGTGTTTTGACTGTGAAGCAAGTACGTATTCTGTCAGACAGTCAAGCTGCGTTAAAATCTCTGGAATCAACATGCACAACCTCGAAGACTGTAATAAACTGCCGAAAACTTTTTAACGAGATGGCCAGGCAGTTTAGCATTCAGCTTTGCTGGGTACCAGGTCATCGAGGTATTCCGGGAATTGAAAAAGCTGATGAACTCGCAAGAATTGGTACAACCTTACAAGTCTGCCGGATAGGGCAGGACTAGGAGTACCTCTATCCACAAGCAAAACGTTATTTCGTAAGGAAATAACGGATATGGTAAATTACAAATGGTCAAACTTAACCTCGTGTAATTTCACAAGATTTATATGGCCCAAAACCGATTTAAGGCGATCCAATGATCTGCTTTCTCTCAAAAGGGGAGACATTAGAAAGACAATAGGTATAATCACCGGTCACTGTCTAATAGGGAAGCATGCCAGAAGACTTGGCTTATCCGCAAACGACTATTGTAGAGCCTGCAAGGATGAAGAAGAGGAGGAAACTACTCTTCATCTCCTTTGCACATGTCCGGCCTTGTCGGCAAGAAGGAATACCCATTTGGGGGAATATCTCTTCGACAGCCCTAGCGATCTGTTAGGTAAAAATGTGAAGAGTATTCTTCGCTTTGCAAAAAGCTCAAATTGGTTTTAACGAGTGGGATAGAAAAGCTTCTATATGGTATCACAATGGACCAAATACGGTCTAAGTGTGCCTTTTTGGCAGCCACCTTAACCTAACCTAACCCTACAGGCTTTTTTTCGGACCATAAAAGCACCATACAAAATTGGACACAAATCGGAACCAAACATTTTTTTGGAAGCCCGCCGGGCCGAATCTGGGTAATCTTCAACTCATTCAGTCAAACCGTTTAGCCAGGACAACGAAAAAACGAAAAAGCTTTAAATGGTGCTCGGGCCGCAATGGGTTAATGAGCCGAAACACCATATAGGCTATAACACTTTTCGGGGTCGTAGAAATGTTCCTGCAAAATTTGTTTGCAATCGGACTGGTGGTTTTTACGTGAAAAGGGCACAAACAAACAAACAAACAGAATTCCTTCCTTATTTATTAGACTAGCAGAGTAAACGGCGTTGCCCGGAGTGTTTTGTTGACTTTATAAAATAAAAATTATTAACTTTTGCTTTTTCGTCACTATAATTTAGTTAATATAACCCACGTATTACTATGCATTTACAGATGCTGGTAGTTATTATGTTAAGTTTAATTACATTTAATTAAATTTTTTTTAGCAGATTGAATAAACAGAGCGGAGATTTAGAGATAATTCGTTTACAAAAAATCTTTAAAGGAATCAGTAATCTATTGAGTATACTATTAGGGCGAAGTGATTTTTCACAATATATTCGTTAATACCGAAACATAAAATCACATTTCAATTATAAAAGACCATAATGTAATACATTTTTTTTCGTAAGTAAGGCCACTTCATGTTTTTGTGAATTATCCTTTTAAGCACATTTTCAAAAATTTGCTATTAGGTTCGCTCTGTCCCTAGTCTGTTTACAAAACTAATGTACTGTTTAGTAAAGAGCAATGAAATATTAACTATGCATAGGTCTCTTAAAAGAGTACTGTCGTAGAACAACTTTTTTACGTACCTTCACCGTTGGAGATCCTACAGCACCGGCAGCTCTTCAAATTTTGAAAAAATTCATTTCAAAATTCATTTCATTCATTCCAAAATCTGTCATAATCCAAAATAATATAAATTAAATTAATCATACCAAATTAAACTTTAAATTGAAATATTAAATTAAAATAGATCCAGTAAAGTATTCAAAAATAATGTGATGGTGTATTTCTAATATTAATTTAACAATTAAATTCACAATATTTTTTTTTGTTAGTATAATTATGTCTATTTTTATAAGTGAACTGTTTAAATTAGCAATAGTTATCTAAAACACCAAGAACCGCCAGTTAAACTAATAAATATTAATTTGAAAATGTTGCAGTGTATTTAAATAAAAATAACATGTAAAGAACTAAAACTTTGATTAAAACATTAAAAAAGAGAGTATTTTGTAAAAGAAAAAATTTTAAATAAAAGATAAAATTTTAAAAGTTTTAATGTTCTAAAATTTGCCTGAAAAATATTTCAATGAAAAAAGCGAAATAGATTTAGTCACTGGCCAGAAGCTATATCACTGCAAAGTATCTCCGAGGAAGTAGTGGTAAAAAATGTCATTAACCTTTGGGTATCTATATTTGGTGTACCTGCATATATTACCACGGTTCAGGGCACCCAGTTCGAATCCTCTCTATTCAAAGAAATTTCTCACGTTCTTGGGATCATAGTGCATAAAATACGCACTACGACATACCATCCACAATCTAATGTTTTCGTGGAACGTTTCCATAGACAGCTCAAGAATTCCATCAAAAGCTATGAAGATCCAAAAATTGGTACAAAAATTTACCATGGATTCTTCAGGGTATTCGAGCAGCAGTCATAGAAGAAGCAGACCTTTCAGCAGCTCAGCTGCTTTATTGTCAACCTCTACGTTTACCAGCAGAATTAGTCGTATCCGATACCAAACCTAATCTGAATCTAACAAACTCACTGGCTAAGGAATTGGCAAACAATATTAAAAATATCAAACCCAAAACCAGTAGGATTAGGAAACAAAACAATATCTTTGTACCGAAAAAATTTAAAGATTATACACACGTTTTTATGCGTCAAGAAGTAAACAAAGGAAATTGAAGAACACCATATATTGGGCCATACCAAGTCATTTCAAAACCCGATAAATTTTTTAAAATTTTAATAGATAATAAACCCCAAATGATTTCAATAGATCGACTAAAATCTGCTAATTTACTAAGTAGTGTATTCATACAAACCAACCATGAACCTAGGTATTTACGATCCACAAATAGCGGCACCAAAAAAGTCAGAATAGTGACATAGTGATATCTATTTAGCAATAAAAGGTTTAAAAGATATTTCGCAAATTATAAGATGTTGTAACAAAATTTTTATTTTCCTAAAACACTTGTATAAAGTATGTTGATAAACCAAATTTTACTATTAGTTATTAATTAATACATTTTTTTTTAAATATAAAATAAAATGAATGGCGTTATGAAATAAAAATTATTAACTTTTGTTTCTACGTTAATATAATTTAATTAATATAGTTAACTCATTACTATGCATTTACAGATGCTGCTAGTTTATATTCTATTTTTTATTATATTTAGTTAAATTGAATAAACAGACAGCAAAATTAAAGACAATTCATATACAAAAAATCTTTAAAGGAATCAATAATCTATTGAGTACACAATTACGGCGAAGTGAGTTTTCACAATATATTCGTTAATACCGAAACATAAAATCGCATTACAATTATAAAAGACCATAATGTAATACATTTTTTTTCGTAAGTAAGGCCACTTCATGTTTTTGTGAATTATCATTTTAAGCACATTTTCAAAAATTTGCTATTAGGTTCGCTCTGTCCCTAGTCTGTTAAAACTTATATACTGTTTAATAAAGAGCAATGAAATATTAACTATGCATAGGTGTCTTAAAAGAGTAACAACAACGTTAACAACAATAAGTTGTAGAACAACTTTTTTATGTACCTTCACGTTGGAGATCCTACAGCACAGACAGCTCTTCAAATTTTAAAAAAACTTCTTTTTAAATGCATAGATCTCAGGTTCTGTTTAACATATTTTTTTAATATAAAAAATACATGATTCTTTTTTACCTTTATAAATAAACCAGAATTTTTTTACGTTTAGTTTTTCTAATTATGTTTCCAAATTGATTGGCTAAAAATATGTGTAAAAATTGTGTATGGATAAGAATGTAAGGTTTTCTGCTCTTTAAATATGTATGTACTCATTTTTGATTAAATGATGTACAGAAATGTGAATATGTTTTCTAATTTATTTGATTAAGTTTACAGTACTATTAAACATACGGATATTATACATACTATATGTAAGTAGTATAACAATGCCGATTCCAGCACAGTCAGTGGTATTATGGAATTCAATTTTGGTTTGGAAGGGTGTTATACCATAGAATTTAAGTTATTGATAACAGGTGCCCGAGCAGGCGTTGCCGAAGTTATTGATAGCAGGTGCACGAGCAGGCGTTGCCGAAGTTATTGATAGCAGGTGCCCGAGCAGGCGTTGCCGAAGTTATTGATAGCAGGTGCCCGAGCAGGCTTTGGGCTTGTTGCTGAAAACAAGTACAAAGTTGTAGGATACTGAACATTTTTTTTGTTTGATAGGCCTATAGTTATAAATTATTTGTTTATTTATATTTTAATAATAAGCGTATAGTTGTCAGGAATGAGTTTTATTTCATTTTAAATTTCGATAATAAAACATTAACCACAAACTTCTTTCTACAATAATATAAATTAAAATTTCTCTGACTCAAGACCTGTTTTTAAATATCAATAATAAACATTAACCACAAACTTCTTTCTACAATAATATAAATTAAAATTTCTCTGACTCAACACCTGTTTTCAAATATCAATAATAAACATTAACCACAAACTTTTTTCTTCAATAATATTGTTATTATAAAACTCAAACCTCATTAACATTCATAACACATCGTATTCGCTAACATACCGTGGGAAAAAAATACACTAATTACCCCCATTGTGCCAGAAATGGCATTTCTATTTGGTATTCTTTCTACAATAATATAAATTAAAATTTCTCTGACTCAACACCTGTTTTCAAATATCAATAATAAACATTAACCACAAACTTCTTTCTACAATAATATAAATTAAAATTTCTCTGACTCAACACCTGTTTTCAAATATCAATAATAAACATTAACCACAAACTTTTTTCTTCAATAATATTGAATTAAATTTGAATTAATTGGGTATTATTAATAAGACATAAAAATTAGAGTATAAAAAAATAAATAGAAAATTTAATTCTTATCCTATAGTTTACAGGAGTAAAGATTTTAAAAAATTTATGCGTGTTTGCGATAAGAAAATTTAAGTTTTAAATGAAAAAGTTGCGGTTACAAGTATAATAAAAAAAATTATATCGTATATAAAAAAAAAATAAAAATTTAATTTTTTGAATGAAAAAATGTTGTGATTTTAAGAAAATGAAGTACAAAAACAATTTAATGTGCGATTAAATGAATGCTAAAATAAGTTAAAGTCAATATCTCATGAATATTTTTTTAATAAAAGATAATACAATTGAATTAATTAGGTATTATTAATAAGACATTAGGTTGTGACTGTTGTGTTTATACATAGATATATAATGTTTTGGGTTGAGACTATTAAGCATGGTTATAAATATTGTATTTGTTCACATAAATGGAAAAATATAAAGGTGATGCATTACAAGATATTCCATGATTTTCTAGAAATATATATTACTCCAGAAAAAGGAGAACGCGTTACCAAAATAGGAAATAGTACACCATTTTCACTAAATAATCTGATTATGGGGCCTTTTGATTGGCAGCATTTAAAAATAGAGTTTTATGGTGGAGATATAAGTATTTGTGGTGTAGTTAGATCTAATAATCCAAAGAAGATTCCTAATAATTTTTCATCTGATTGTCCTTTTGCTGAACCTGACGACGATTGGGAAACGGTTGACAAATATATAAAAGATGTATTATGAATCAGCTTATGGAAGCACAAATTTCAGTATATTACTTCCAACCAATGAAAGTATTATTGTTAATTTGTCAGTAAAATTACTTAAGCATACTTTGACATCTGGATCACTAACAACAACAACAACAACCATTCCAAAAGCTGATGGAGTAACTAAAGAGCTAAATATTAACGATCAAATTGATTCAACTCATCAATATGTTACTGCATCAGAAGCAGTTGAAGCATTTAAACAGGATTTAATATTAAAAGAAAAAGTTATTGGTGGTATAATAGAAAGCGAAAACATTTTTTATAGACACTTTCGATTGGAATATGATGATAATAAAGAAATGAAGATTCGATGTACATATAATGCAGTATTTAAAAAACGTACATTGAAAATTGAATGTTTTGAGTACATGGAGATTGCTACTAATCGAATACTAAGCAACGGAGAATTGGAAAGTTATACCATATATGATACTGAATATGAATCTAATGAAAACACATTAATCGATTTACGTAAAATAAAACAAACCTATAATATGGAAATATCTTAAATATGTGAATTTTTTATAGAAATACAAAATAAAAAAACATCAAATTAAATTAGATCTCTTTAATATTTATAGGATGAAGAAATATTTTTGTACATATTTACATTGTGTGCTAAATTTTAAGCACCATAAAACCACAAACATCCTTTAAATTTGAATATCAAATGCCATCAAAAAAAATCTAAATATTCCCCAAAATTCAGTATAAATAACCCACAAAATTTCATAAATACATCAGTCAAAATACATCAGTATAATAATAATAATAATATGGATTTCGTCAATGAATTTAACAAAAATTATTATTGTCCTGAGACAATATTTAGATTGGCTCAAATGACAATAAATAAAAAATATAATATAATAAAAGCGGAGTTAACAACAACGAGATATGGTGAACGGTTGGTGTTAAGATTAAGCAACAGACGATTGCTCTATTTACCAAAAATGTTTGTTAACGTAAATACTGAAGACCTTAACGAACTAAATAGCGGAAATTACTCAATAATTAATCTAGGGAAGGATACAAATAGGCTGTACAGCCTAAAAATTTCAGAATATGTGATGGAGGAGCTCCCGTCCGATGAGGACTGGGACCAGGAGCTGGAGGTTGATGAAGCAGATTATAAAATCTAAATATTAAATAAAAATAATGATGATGATAGCAGCATTATGGAATAAAAATTATTTTATATTATGTTTTTTTATTTCATTTAATAAAAAATTAAAACTTAATTTTTTTTTTCTTTTATTTAAAATTATTCTTATTTTTACAGGTTTTACAGATTTTTATTTAATAAAAAAATTAAAACTTAAAATTTTTTTTTTTTATTTAAAATCATTCATCAAAGGTTTTACAGATTTTTATATGTTTTAATTACTTCATCCTTTTAGATTTAATATTAGTTGATGATGATGATGAATCGGTTTTACTTCCCTTAAAGGGATTTTGAAGAATTTTATATTCATTTTTACGTCTTTTTTTATCCATTTTTTTGTGTGCTTAACCGATGAAATTTAAATAACTATTAAATATTTCAATAAAGTTAAATTCTAAAACAATTGATTTTTTTTGAGAAATTTTGCTTAAATCATCGATTTTATTAAGTAAACATTTTCTAAAGAACAACATCCAATATGATTGAATGTACACCGTTTTAAAATTTTTTTGTTTTGCTGTTTCATTAATGTCTTAAGACTTGTTGAAACTTGTTCATTTAAATCGATTATATTATATTTCTCATTTAAAATATTAGATATCCATTGTTTTTTTTCATCTCCTTTAACATAAATCTTAGTATTATTTCTTATAAAAATTTTTAGAAAATTGATGACATCACAAAAATGTATTGATCCATCACTCCATTTAAATCCATGATGATTTTTAGTTAACCAATAATTCATGTATTTTGCTTTTGAATTTAAATGATGATAGCTGTATGGTGGCTTAATTATAAAATGTTGTATTTCATTATTAGATGTAAAAATTGTGATTTCTTTCAAAATAAATTTGTTGTTATTATCCTGAAAACCTTGAATATCTATGATAACATAATCCATTTTTCATACAATTTTATTGACCTCTCCGGTTAAAGGTGTAAATTCAACTAATCTATCATGCAGTATAAGACAATATGCTGTTGTATTGTTGGGAATTTTTTCTGAAGTTTTCAATTCGATTCTCACATCAACTGGACCCATTTTTAAATTTTCATTTTGATAACGAGTATCAATTACTAATATCATAGCATTTTCTTTAAAATCTTCCCATGTTATTAATGGTTCCGATATATCATGATTATAATAATTTTTACGAAAACTTGTGTATGCCTCATAAGCAATTCCATAGCGATTTCTATCAAAAGATAAATTCATGTCTTCATATGGATAACATTCTGAATTTAGATAAACTTTTAAATCAGTCACATTACAATGATCGAATTTTGAGGAATCCTTATCAAGTTGATTTAATTTGTTTATTTGTAGAGCAAATATAATAAATCGAGGTTTTTCAAGTTGTGTAGTTGTTTTAACATTCCAAATATGATGATTAGTATTAGTGGGTAAAGTAGGATATTCATATAGGTCCCAATAGGTATAGGTCTGAAAGCTATTATTATTTTCGCTCCATTATTAATATTTTTGTATAAATTCAATTTTAATGTACCAGCCAAAGTAATATGTTGCACTCTCCATTGTACTTTATTCAATTGAATTTTTGGTTTTTCATTAGCATCAGAACAAAGTAAAGAATTATCATCCGATCGTGAACGTACCAAAATTAACTCATGTTTTGCATTCGGTGTAATATTTTTATAATCCTCAGCAAAACCTAAAAGTCTTCATAATGGAATACAAAAGTTGAAAAAAAAAGATTTCGGTTCCAATGTTTTAAATGTCTGCCAATTTGCATTAGCGAGACCTTTACCTTCATTTTCATTCAATGATAGATAATTTTTTAAACATGTTGTGATACCAACACTTCGAATACTATCAATTTCTTTTCCATTTAGCTCATAACGTATTTCATCAAATAGAAAAGCAATAGCATTATTAGTAAATTTTGTTTTTGTTGTTGGAGTTCCATCACTCTTTGTAATATTACCTTCAATATAAAGTAAACTGTTAGATGGTAAAATATTTAAATTTTGGTTTTGTATTTGTATACGAATAATATCGCTTTTGTTAAATGAATTTAAAAATGGTGAATAAGTATGCCAATGTGCATTTGTTATACTTTTATCAATGATGGGGTTAAGAAATAAATTATCCATTTTAATATCTTTTTAATTTTAAACCAATAGATTTTAAAAATTGTTGATTTTCTATTGTTAAAGGTTGTATGTTTTTTTTTAAAAGCTGAGATCCTTTCTCTCTTAATGTTGATGTATAATTAAACTGATGTTTATTATTTATGGAATATTTATGATGGTTGTTATTATCATATAATATCATTTTTGATGTTGTTGCTGTTGTTGTTGTTGCTGTTTCAAGTGCAATCGCACAGTAACAGTTTCACCTCTAAAATTAATTAAATTTCCGTTCTGATCTACTAATTTTACAGTTATTAAACTTATTCGATTGATGGCTACTGGTAAATAAATAAGATTTCGTGGAACTTCAATTATTTTATAGCCTGGTCCAACACCAATTGAAAATTCATGTAATATATGAGCTTCTTGATCATTAATATATGTTCCTTGTATAATGTAACATTCAACTCTTACAATATTTATTTTATTTATGTCAACAGGAAGATCTGATAAATGCCAAATATTTGATTTTAATTTTTTCTGACTAAATCCTAATAATTTTCCAATACTATTTTCTTGCCTAAAATCAATATCCATTTCTGAAAATACTTCACATGTCAATGTATTATTATTAGCTCTTATTTGAAGCCTTTTCTTCTCTGTATTAGTGATTCCCAACTCTTTTTTAATAAATTCCTCAATGTCTTCGATTTCATAAGAACCAATAGGAATTTTAATTTTTTTATTATCAATGATAAAGTTATTGTTGTCTTCATCGATATTGGGTATTGAATTATATTTTTAAATCTATAGGTGGAAAATATTCTGCTGTTAGAATTGATCTATTTCCATTTAAAGTCAATGTTACTGACATGGTTTCTATATATTAAATGAAACATTTTGTTTGCATACTTATCTTTTTATTTATTTATTTATTTATTACAAAGTGATTAGTATTGTATAAAAAAGCTAAACATAAGTGTCCACAATTGTATGTATTAAATTTTTGATATGTATTATAATTATATGTAAGCTTATCACCTAAATATTTTACAACTTCAATTGGTGGTTGTAAATTTCCAAAACTATGGAAATATTCAATTTTATTTAAATTCTTATAATATGCTACCCAATGAGATCCCGGTCCTCTTGAGTTATCTAAATTTATAATTCCGCATTCAAGCTTCCAAGGTTTAATTTTAGGAAGATTATCTCTCATAAAAACTCCACGAAAATAATGCAAATACTTTTGTCCAAAATTATTTATATCAATATCAGTTAGAGCCCGTTTGGGTAGCATATTTAAAGGTTTTTTGATTTTAAATATAGTCTTAATCCTTGTTTATATGGTTTTAAATGCAAACCATTTCCTCTTAAAGCAATAGATTCCATAATTTATTATGACGTTCACTTTCTTTTAATTGTATTTTAGCATTTTTAGCTTCATTAACAGCTTTACTTATGCCAGCAGCACCACCTGCAAGTGCTCTTCATTCACACCTTTATCACCACGAGCTAATCTTTTTTCTAATTTTGTTCCAGGCCCACAATAATTATACCCTGGTAAATGTGCTTCAAATGGTAATTTATTTATTAAAGTGTTTATAATACCACCTCCTCTTTTAACAGATTTTTTATTACTGTTTTTATTCTTAATACATTTCATCATTTTAAACCTTTTTAAATGAAAGATAAATTACTATTGATTAATTATATAAATATAACATCTTATTATATTTTAAAATAGTTTCCAAAATGAGGTTTATCAAAATACATGATGGAATAAAAATAAAAAATTTTGATAAAAAATGTAATCAAAATCAAAAAAAGAAAAGGCATGGAGAAAATTTACCTACAAGTATTCGAGGATTAATCGTGGGTCCATCTAATTGTGGTAAAACTAATGTTATGTTGAGTTTATTGCTGGACCCTAACGGTCTTAGATTTCAAAATATATATATATATTCCAATTCATTACAACAACCGAAATATGATTATTTGAGAAAAGTATTAAAACCTATTGAAGGTATGACATACAATGAGTTTTTAAATAATTCTGATGTTATCAAATCTTCTGAATCACAACCAAATTCAATCTTCATATTTGATGATATTGCTTGTGGTAAACAAGATAATGTGAGAGAATATTTTTGCATGGGACGACATAAAGATGTGGATAGTTTTTATTTATGTCAAACTTATACTCGAATTCCTAAACACTTAATAAGGGATAATGCTAATTTTATAATTGTATTCAAACAAGATGACTTAAATTTAAGACATATTTATAATGATCATATTAATGCTGATATGTCATTTAATCAATTCAAAGATTTATGTTCATACTGTTGGGAAAATGAATACCGATTTTTGGTTATTGATAAAGATAATCATATAGATAAGGGACGATATAAAAAAAAATTTGAAAAACTTCTTAAACTATAAATGACCATGTGGTTACTTCAAAAGAATTTAATATATCATAAATCATCAACAAGAATAGTTGTCACCAATAACAACTACATCAACAACAACAACAACAATAGGGAGATCAGTAATACATTAATATTTTTATATATAAAACCTATTTAATAGCTATGAATGAGATTGTTCTAAAAGATTTGATTAAAGTTAGAAAGAATTTAAGAAGAAAATTCAAAGAAATAAAAACTGGTCGAAAAGAAGAAGAAGAAACTTTGAACAAGATATTTAAACCTCTTGTGGAACCTATTAAGGAATTAACTAATGTTGTGAAATATGAAGCGCCCATCAATTTTATAAACCCAGTATTCAAAAAAGAAAAAAAAGAATCTAATAAACAAATATCCAAACAAAATGACACAGCCCCAAGCCAAGAGAACTCAATTTTTGAAAGTTTTATAACATCAACACCTCACAATACTGACAAATATGTTGATTTAGAAAGTAATAATTTAAATGACACCTTAATTTCATCACCATTAAGTTCATATAAATATAATAAATCACAGCTTGATAGAAGTTATGGTCCTTATCTTGACAGTACTACGAATACAAGAAAATTGGGGAATTTAAACTTCAGTATTGATGAAAGTAATAATAATTTTATAATTGGTGATGAAGCATTTAGCGGAACCGAAGGTTTACATGACCTCATATTTAAACAGAAACCTGAGAATTATACTGAAAATGATTTGAAGCAGTATAAAAAAATTTTGGAGAAAACTAATGCACATAGGATAAATTATGACTCATTAGGTCGAATTAAAGGAAATAAAGGTTTTAAATATAAAAATATTATAAGAACTATATATGAAAATGATTATAACACAAGAAGTAAAACAAGAGGAAATGCTTATTCTGATGTCAAAAAGGATTTCACAATAAAACTTCAAATATCTACTATGGTACATTCAAAACAACCTATTCAATATACTTTTTGGGATGATCCAAATGAATTAGTCAATAGATTAAAAATTTTAATTGCATCACAAATAGCTGGCAATAATAATCATCATAATGAAATCAATTCTATTATTGAAGAACTCAGAGAAGTTAATATAATTGAATAACATTCTAAGGAATTCAACATTAATAAAATGACTATTGATAAGTTTGGGCATAGTGGCAGCTCCTCTTCTAAAAATTTCATTCATCGTTTTCCTAATACTATTTTAATATTAACAACAGATGGAAATTTTGATGTTCAAAATAAAATTTTAACAAATGTTAAAAATCCAGAGCGGTCACAGGATGCTACAACAAAAATATATGTAGATGAACAGATAGCATTATATATGGAGAGACAAGAAATTATATTAAAAGAATACATAAATAAGTCATCTTCAGATTTAAAGAATAAATTGTTTGTATTAACAAATGATGTTAAGGATTTTAACAAATACATTCAAGATGAAATCGCTAGGGTTGATAGCAAATTTTCTAAATTAATTGAAAAAACGGAGAAGGAATTGAAGTATAATATTAATTATCAATTAAAAGAACCTTTCAAATTCATTGAAAAACGATTAAATAATGTTGAAGCTTCAGCCAAAGCTCTCTCACAAGAACTATTTGCAAAAAATATAATAAAGTCAGATAATATACATTTACAAAATTAAATCAGTATACCAGAAATAATCGACAAATATGGATATACATCAGATTGGATATTCTTTAAATAATTTTCTTAATAAATATGAACATATTCTTTTAGAGGAGCATTATGAAGAATTAAAACAACATTTTGAATTTTTAAAACAATTCAAAGACGCAATATTAGTATGTAATTCACTTAATGAATATCATTGGTCTATATGTCCACATACATCAGATCTAAATGATTCACTTCCTGATACTTGCCCATGCGTATCAGCAGATCTCACCATGATTAGAATTACTAAATTAATGAATTTATATAAAAGAATTGTATAAAATAAATTATTTTTGTATAAAATAAAAAATGTTTGTATAAAATAAAAAATGTTTGTATTATTATTTCATTATAAAAATGGGTGAGGATGAGGCAATACTAAAACCCTTAAAAATTAATAAGAAAAAAGTTCACTTTAATTTAACACCTGAGATATATATATTATACAAGTGGAAATCAGCTTATAGATTAGCTAGAAAAAGCAATTGGGAAATTATAGCAGTTGATCGATATAGATTTAATCAAAGAATTCAAAATATTAATAAAATCATTTCTAAAATTTTAAATAAAAATCATCGTGAACGAATTTTAAATGATAGATTTTCTGATCTGAAAATATGAGTAAGAGAACAGTTGTTGAAGAGTTACATAAACCTGCACGAAGAAATTTCAAAAGACGTAGAGTTATTATCAAAGGTTATGATGATCTCTGGCAAGCTGACTTGGTTGAGATGGGTTCTTATGCTAAAGAAAATAATGGTTTCAAATTTTTATTGACTGTAATCGATACCTTTTCAAAATATGCTTGGGCTATTCCTATAAAAAGTAAAACTTCAGAAAATAATACCAAAGCGATGAAATCTATATTTATGAAATCTCAAAGGCATCCGAAAAATCTTCAAACTGATGACGGAAAAGAGTTTTTTAATAGTACATTTAAAAACTTAATGAATAAATATCAAGTAAATCATTACTCAACATTTAGCTCATTAAAAGCTTCTATAGTGGAACGCTTCAATAGAACTTTAAAAGAAAAAATGTGGAAAGAGTTTAGTTTAAATGGAAATTATAAATGGTTAAATATAATCAGTAAACTACTACACCAATATAATAACACCAAGCATCGTACAATACATAAACATCCTTCTGATGTAAATAAAACAAATGCTAATGAGTTGTTGTCAACAGTTTATAATCACATTAAAATGGCACCAACATCAACATTTAAGATTGGTGATTTTGTTCGAATAAGCAAGTTTAAACATATTTTTGAAAAACGTTATACACCTAATTGGACAACGGAAATATTCAAGATAAGAAAAGTGCAGATTACAAATCCTCTAACATATTTACTGGAAGATTATCAGGGTCAACCTATTGAAGGAGAGTTTTATGAATATGAATTACTAAAATCAAAATATAAAGATATTTACTTAGTTGAAAAAATTCTTAAAATTAAAGATAATAAAGTTTTTGTAAAATGGTTAGGATTTCCATTAAGTCACAATTCATGGATAAATAAAAGAAATTTAATTTAATTTGATGTTTTTTTATTTTGTATTTCTATAAAAAATTCACATATTTAAGATATTTCCATATTATAGGTTTGTTTTATTTTACGTAAATCGATTAATGTGTTTTCATTAGATTCATATTCAGTATCATATATGGTATAACTTTCCAATTCTCCGTTGCTTAGTATTCGATTAGTAGCAATCTCCATGTACTCAAAACATTCAATTTTCAATGTACGTTTTTTAAATACTGCATTATATGTACATCGAATCTTCATTTCTTTATTATCATCATATTCCAATCGAAAGTGTCTATAAAAAATGTTTTCGCTTTCTATTATACCACCAATAACTTTTTCTTTTAATATTAAATCCTGTTTAAATGCTTCAACTGCTTCTGATGCAGTAACATATTGATGAGTTGAATCAATTTGATCGTTAATATTTAGCTCTTTAGTTACTCCATCAGCTTTTGGAATGGTTGTTGTTGTTGTTGTTAGTGATCCAGATGTCAAAGTATGCTTAAGTAATTTTACTGACAAATTAACAATAATACTTTCATTGGTTGGAAGCAATATACTGAAATTTGTGCTTCCATAAGCTGATTCATCTAATTTTATACCAGGAATGGGAGTTGAATAGATGCCACATAATAAACTTAATGTTATAATTAACAATGACATCATCATTTTATAGTAATAAATAGAGAGTGTACACTGTGAAAACTAAGTATCAAATGATTTTATGATCGTTGTTCAATTACTTTTATATACTGATTATGATTTTTTTTAAATTCTTCTCTAGTATGTGCATTTTTTATTTTCTCTATTAATTTGAAAAGAAACAAAAGGGTACTTATGTAATCATCTTTCTCCTTACCATAAGAAGAAAATTCTATATAATCAAAATTTTCTTTTTGTACAAGTTCAAGCTGTGTTCGTAATTTTTTAATTAAATAACCACGTTGATTTTTCTCATCACTATAATAACTCTCTATAGAGGTAAGAAAGGTTATGGCACTTTCAAATCTTTCCCGCAATAAAGATCTAGTATCTTCTTCATTTGTATTGTGATCTACTGATAAAATACCAGCTAAAGAACTGATAGATGATCTTGGTGTGATATTCTTATCGTTTTCATCATATAATACATCTTTTATATATTTGTCAACCGTTTCCCAATCGTCGTCAGGTTCAGCAAAAGGACAATCAGATGAAAAATTATTAGGAATCTTCTTTGGATTATTAGATCTAACTACACCACAAATACTTATATCTCCACCATAAAACTCTATTTTTAAATGCTGCCAATCAAAAGGCCCCATAATCAGATTATTTAGTGAAAATGGTGTACTATTTCCTATTTTGGTAACGCGTTCTCCTTTTTCTGGAGTAATATATATTTCTAGAAAATCATGGAATATCTTGTAATGCATCACCTTTATATTTTTCCATTTATGTGAACAAATACAATATTTATAACCATGCTTAATAGTCTCAACCCAAAACATTATATATCTATGTATAAACACAACAGTCACAACCTAATGTCTTATTAATAATACCTAATTAATTCAATTGTATTATCTTTTATTAAAAAAATATTCATGAGATATTGACTTTAACTTATTTTAGCATTCATTTAATCGCACATTAAATTGTTTTTGTACTTCATTTTCTTAAAATCACAACATTTTTTCATTCAAAAAATTAAATTTTTATTTTTTTTTTATATACGATATAATTTTTTTTATTATACTTGTAACCGCAACTTTTTCATTTAAAACTTAAATTTTCTTATCGCAAACACGCATAAATTTTTTAAAATCTTTACTCCTGTAAACTATAGGATAAGAATTAAATTTTCTATTTATTTTTTTATACTCTAATTTTTATGTCTTATTAATAATACCCAATTAATTCAAATTTAATTCAATATTATTGAAGAAAAAAGTTTGTGGTTAATGTTTATTATTGATATTTGAAAACAGGTGTTGAGTCAGAGAAATTTTAATTTATATTATTGTAGAAAGAATACCAAATAGAAATGCCATTTCTGGCACAATGGGGGTAATTAGTGTATTTTTTTCCCACGGTATGTTAGCGAATACGATGTGTTATGAATGTTAATGAGGTTTGAGTTTTATAATAACAATATTATTGAAGAAAAAAGTTTGTGGTTAATGTTTATTATTGATATTTCAAAAAGGTGTTGAGTCAGAGAAATTTTAATTTATATTATTGTAGAAAGAAGTTTGTGGTTAATGTTTATTATTGATATTTGAAAACAGGTGTTGAGTCAGAGAAATTTTAATTTATATTATTGTAGAAAGAAGTTTGTGGTTAATGTTTTATTATCGAAATTTAAAATGAAATAAAACTCATTTCTGACAACTATACGCTTATTATTAAAATATAAATAAACAAATAATTTATAACTATAGGCCTATCAAACAAAAAAAATGTTCAGTATCCTACAACTTTGTACTTGTTTTCAGCAACAAGCCCGACGCCTGCTCGGGCACCTGCTATCAATAACTTCGGCAACGCCTGCTCGGGCACCTGCTATCAATAACTTCGGCAACGCCTGCTCGTGCACCTGCTATCAATAACTTCGGCAACGCCTGCTCGGGCACCTGTTATCAATAACTTAAATTCTATGGTATAACACCCTTCCAAACCAAAATTGAATTCCATAATACCACTGACTGTGCTGGAATCGGCATAGTTATACTACTTATGTACATATTTCAATGATATTTTTTGGGAAACATGTGATACACATGCATCTTATATAGGTAGACCACATGTAAAGACCACATGTAAGTAATGCATTTCTGAATGATGACATGATGATTGTCTAATGTAGGAGATAGTTTCTGTTTTTTAACAACGGCCGAAAATGTTATGTTGTTAAGACTTAAACACAGTATTCTTAAGATACTTAATAAGGGTACTTTAATTATTGTTCTATATTAGAAATTTGCATTGAAAGGTTTTTATGAAATATTAGAAACAGTGTAGATAAAAGTAAAGAGTGTTGGAAATATCTTTTTAATAATAATAACAATACACAAAATTAGGCAAAATATTATTAATATGTGCTCGTACGGAAATTGGCTAACAAACTTTAACAAACATTTCATCACAGGCTTTGTTTAGAACCATAAATTCATCCTGCCAAATAAGACACAAATTAGAAACAAAAATTTTTTTTTTCGACAGTCTATCGTGTCGAAATGTGTTAATGTATCACAACAAAATTTATTGAATGAGTTTGTGCGCCAAAGTGCAATACCTGTGCAAATTTTCAATTGGTCAAATCGTTTAAGCACAACAACAAAATTAAGTGTTTCATGGCCTGCAGCCTGATGGGTTAATGTATCGTACCCAAATCAACTCAGAAAGCTTTTGTTATAAAGACCTACACATTTGCAAATTTTCAACATAATTGGTAAAACCGTTTAAGTGCGACAACAAAGAAATTAAAAAAATTTATTAAGCCCCGGTGCCGAAACGGGTTAATGGATTGTAACAAAATCATCTCAGTGAGCTAATGTGGTAAAGAGCTACACTTTTGTATATTTTCAATTAAATTGGCAAAACCGTTTAAGCGCGACAACAAAGAAATAGAAAAACTTCATTGAGTCCTGGTGCCGAAATGGGTTAATGGATCGTTGCCAAATCAACTCAGTAAGCTCCTGTTGTAAAAAGCTACACTTTGATAAATTTTCAACTCAATTGGTCAAACAGTTTAAGTGCGAAAACTAAGTAAATTACAAAACTTCACTGATCCCTGAAGCCGAAACGACTTAAAGGATCGTAACCAAAGCAACTCAGTGAACTTCTGTAGTAAAGACCTACACTATTGTAAATTTTCAACTCAATTGGTCAAACCGTTCAAGCAGGACAACAGAAAAATTTAATGAACTTCGTTCGGCTCTGATGCCCAAACGGGTTACCGGAACGTCATAAAAATTTGTCACAGGCTTTTTTTCAGACCATAAAACCACCATACAATTGGATACAAATCGGAAACAAAAAAATTTTTGGAAGCCCGCTGGACCGAATCTGGATAACATATTGTATCCAAATTCGGTACTCGCCCAAAGCTAAGAAGAATATTTGTACAAATTTTCAACTCAATCGGTCAAACCGTTTAGGAAGCACAACGAAAAAACGAAAAAGCTTTAAATGGCCGCAATGGGTTAATGAACCGAAACGCGATGTAGCCTCTAACACTTTCCGGGGTCGTAGAAATGTTCTTGCAAAATTTTGTTGCAATTGGACTGGTGATTTTTACGTGAAAAAGGCACAAACAAACAAACAAATAAACAAACAAACAGAATTTCTTCTTTATTTATTAGATTAAACAATTATCTTAAATAAAAATGTTTGTATATACGTTTTCCTTTTGGGGAGGAGTATTGTAGCCATCTCATATCCATAATGTGTATTGGTACTGATAAACATATGAATATTACATACAAACTGGCTTCAGTTACAGTACTTTCTCTTAAATTCTATTTATAATGTATAATAAAATTTCTCTTACTAAATGTTATAATTAAGTGTTATACAATAAATTATACTATATAAGACCTAGCATAGTTAGTCTTAAGTTAGTCTTAAGAGGTTAAATTATAAGACCACAAACCTTTAATTAAAATAATAAATTAAATAATTATTAATGAAATAATATTAAAATAACAATAAAGGCATATTTATATATTATAACACATTTCATTGCGTTTTCGAACTGCGGCTCGCCTTATATTTTTCATTTCTTCACTTCGCTCTTGTACAATTTGTTATACATTTGCAGCTTTTATTTTTTTTGAAATATCAGATAAATCATTAATATCTGAGTTAATACCCATTCTTTTTAATATATTAGCTCCCGACGTAAATACTGGTTTTCACTATTTAAGTCCCGACTGCTTTGGTAAGGTACAATAGATTGCAACAGTGGGCTAATGTTCTCACAATCTTTTCATGATCTAAATAAATAAAATTTATAGTATGCTCTCTACATAATGTTTAAATAAAATTTTAAATAATGTTTCAAAATTTATTTTATTTATGCTGTCTTAAAATGCTATACAATACAACAACATTGGACTACCATACTTATCACATAATAAAATAAAAATGTTGTCAAAACTTTTCTTTTCAACAGGAAAATATTGGAGAAAAATTACTCATACTCATTTTTACGCGTCATTACTATGAAACATGTTATATTATTGTCTCCAATAATATGTGCTTCAATAGCATCAGTATATACAAATATAATGTCAGATTCAATAACAGGTATTAAGTATAATGTTTCTACTTTTATGCATTTTAAAGTCTGAGAATTTTTGTAAAATTTGGTTAAAACATTCCTTAATAAAAAAACTCTATTGCAAAATTACCTTCTCCGCGTAACTTTATTTGCACTTTTGGACTGTTAATCCAAATTTTAATTAATTCTCTAACATACGATTCTGATTCTTCAGATTTTGTATAACTAGAATCTTAGAAATATAATCATAGATTTGCCATACAAGTTGGTGCTCATATTCTGTCTTTTCAGATAAGGTTTGACCGTCGGTTTGACAACATCGTTTACGAATAATTAAAAATATAAATAATATTTAATTTTTAAATTTAACTTAATCTATTTTATTTTAATTTTAATTTAACTAATAAATTCACTTGTTTTTTATTTTTATCTATATATTTTATTTTGTTTTAATTATAATTATGTGCAAAGTAAAAGGTTTAAAATAAATATAAAACACGTTTTAAACCTTGGCTGCACTCCCAATGACGGCAGTAAGATAAGTACTTTTTCTTTTTGCTTTTTTAATAACACATTCTTTTTAATAAGACATTTCTTTTTTAATATCACATTTATTTATTTTTTTGTTATTTAATTTCACTTTTTTTTTTTTTGTTTTTATATTTATTTAATATTTAGTATATTCAAAATTGACTAATTTAATTTTTTCTAATTCAACGCGCGCGGTTGTTTTGTTTACAATTAATTAATTTTAATTTTAATTTCTTTTTTTTTTTTTGTTCTTTTCTTTCTAACATCTCCTAGTTGTAAACAAAGCAAAAACAATATCCTTCTCACTCCATCCCGTTGATAGATGTCAGTGTTCCAATTCTTCTCTTCTCAATAATCAATACCACCATAACTTAAACTGTAATTTTAATTTGTAATTTCTGGTGGTATTTACTTATTCTAATTTACTTTTACTTTATCATAAAAGATCTTGAGAAGAGTTTAATATTATTGTAAATTTCACTATTATTTATTATAGTGTGGGTAAATATCAACTTAATTAATCAATAACTTTTATTTGCTATAACGTGCTCTTTTTTCTTTTTTTGTATTGCATGTAAGGTTTGCTTTGGGTGTGTTTTTGGTTGTAACTGCGTTCAATAAGGTCCCTTCATAGTGTATGCTAAAAACTGTTGAATGTTTTATAAATCATTTGCACATTCAAGGCAAACATTTAATTTAATTTAATTCACAAACAAATTGTGTTGTCAAGCTCGCGGTATTCATATCGTACACATATAATTTTTATTGTTTCTTTATCAATTTAAATTTTAATTTGATATTTCACTTTTTTATCTAATTATAAATTTTAATTTGTTGATTTTTACTTATATTGATTTTTAAAATTTCACAAAATTACCAATTTTAATGTAGATTTCTGCAATATATGCGGTTTACAGACGAATTTCAATGCCGTCACTTGCCATTTAAATTCTAGCAAACCAGCAATTCTTGCCCTATGTGAAACTCAAGTTAACAGCCAGAATGATAAATTCAATATTACTAGCTACACACTCGTTTCACATTTCGTGTTTAAAAGAGGTATCGCCATCTATATTAAAAATGACACAGCTTTCAACACTCTTAATAAATTCAAATGTTCTAGCCCAACTTTCCACTATGTTTGGGTAAAAATCCTTGTTAGAAAGCAAGTCATACATTTCTGTTTCTTCTACAGATCACCCAAATCAAGTGAAGAGGAAACTGTTGTGGAAATTGAAAATCTCTCAAACCAGATCAATGAAATTTTGGATTCATATTCAGGAACTGAAATTGTTCTGGCGGGTGATTTCAATATTCATAATAGAGACTGGCTTCACTTTCTAGTAACACTTCTCTGAATCAAAACTCAATTGGGAAACAAGTTGAACTATTCTCATCTCTTTTCCATCTTTCTCAACTTGTCCAAAATCCCACTAGGATCCCGGATCGTGCTGATCAAGAAAGCTACCTCTTGGATCTGTTCCTGATCAGACACCCTGGAAAATATGTGGTTTCAGTTGGTTGCCCCCTGGGTGGCTCCTACCATTGTTTGGTTAAAACAAGTTTCCGGGTAGGCCCAATTACCAATCAAAGGACTCCTCCCAGGAAATTAGTATGGCGATACAGCCATGCGAACTGGGAGGGTCTTAACAGTTTTTTCACATCCTTTGATTGGTCATTGTGCTTCCGCGATAGGAATGTCGACTTTGCTGTAAATGCGATTTGTGAAACAATTTTACTTGGAATGAGGTTATTTATTCCTCACTCCATGAGAACTATTAAACGGAAATCCAAATTTTGGTTCAATCGTATTTGCAGTGAAGCCATTTTTAAAAAGGAGGAGGCTTTTAAACTGTATCAAAGCAATAGGTCGGAGGCTCTCAGGGCAAATTATATAGTGGTTCGAAACAGGTTCAAGAGAGTTATCAACAGGCAAAAATTCTTATTCAACCTAAAGTTGAAACGCAAACTTATCCACATGCCTAAGAATAGCAAATCCTTTTGGTCATTTGCAAAAACTTTGACTACTTCCTAAAGTTGACTACTCCTACTAACTCCTGACCTAAGTTTGACCTTTCCCAAAGTTGACTACTCCTTCGGTAAAATATACTTTAGGACAAGAGCAGTGATGAAAATCTTGAAAAATCTTGATGCAAAAAAATCAACCGGTTCAGATGGTATCACTACCATGGTTCCTAATTCCAAAAAAAGGTAATAAAAGCGATCCCTCTAACTACCGTCCTATTGCCATAAGGTCGGTTCTTTCCAAAATAATGGAAAAAATAGTAAACCAGAAGCTTTTGAAATATCTAGATTGTAGAGGTTTGATTCATGATCGACAATACGGGTTCAGAGCCCGTCGTTCTACCGGTGATCTCATGACTTACCTTTGCGAAAAGTTGAATATCAGCCTTCAGCCATTCCGTTGAATCTGATGTAGTGGCTCTGGATATTTCTAAAGCGTTCGACCGAGTCTGGCATGATGCTTTATTAGCAAAATGCAAAGCGTTAGGACTAGGTAGAGTCTTTCTAAAATGCATTGGAGATTTCCTTTCGAATCGCATGATTCGGGTACTTGTCGATGGTTATTCATCTGAAAATTTTATAATTAATGCTGGTGTCCCTCAGGGATCGGTTTTGTCCCCCACTCTCTTAATATTTATCAATGACATACTTTCAATTACCTCCAATCCAATCCATAGTTTCGCAGATGACAGCATCCTTGTAGCTTTCTATGAATTTCATAGCCGCTGTAGTATTAATCACCAAATTAATAGAACAGCAAGAAACTTCACTATAAGTGAGCTAAATAATGATTAAGCAAAAATCCAAAAATGGGGTGAAATCAACAGAGTTAAGATACCCCCCCAGATACCTTGTAGGGGTGAACACCTGTTCTAAAGAAATAAAACAATTGATGCCTCCACTCAAAGTTTTCCAAAGTGAAACGAGGAGTGCAACAGATGCCCACCCATACACTGTCGAACTGGCAAGATGGCGCAATACAGCATTCGGAAATTCGTTTGCCATGCGAACGTCGAGTTTATGGAACCTTATGCCCGCACATGTGTTCCCAAAAGTTGGTAATTCATTTGTGTACGATATATCGAAATTCAAGAAGAACACTAACATCTTTCTTCAAAATAAATATCCAAATTTTTCCCTTCATCTTCCATAATCCCTATTTTCCTATATGCAAACACCCAAGTAATCCTTCCCCCATCCTTTTTCCTAAAATCAAGCTGTGCATTATATTATTATGTATTAAAGGACCAATCCTATAGTTTGGTTTTAAAGGGGGTGGTTTTGGTTGGTTAAAGTCCAACACTACTCAGAGGAACCTCGTGCAGTTTCCTTTCGTAAACAAAAAAAATATATATATACCCCCAGAAAAAATATTTTCCAATCACAATTAATTTGCTCTGGTCTATATGGAATGTATGTTATACCAATACTATAAGGGCTAGCTCCCGTACATTCGATATGAATTGTAATTCTTTTTCTTGATTTTCTTCATATGCATTTGAAATAAAATCATTTATATATGTTTCAGGAAGACCAATTTTCCATTTTGAATTCAAAATGACTTTAAGTTGTTTGGAAAAGCTGACAATGTATTTTTCGGATAATAATTCATAGATGAACCGCTTAGTAAAATAACATAAAATTCATCGTTTATTTGTGTACTGTGAATATATTTTTGGATTTTAATCAATTTGTCAGCTTGCATCAAATAGTCCATAAACAATAGCAGTTAGATGTAAGGAGTTTTGATAGTCTTACCTCAATTCTTATTGTACCCTGCTTTAGTAAAATTTAACAGAATTCATTTTTAGATTCATCTGGAGTTAAATCAAAAACTAGTATAAAAAAATCCTTTGGGAAACATAGATTTTGTTATCTGATATCCGTTATCATTATTGCAAATTGCAGTACCCAAAAAATTGTACTATACGTGGCATACGTACTAATACGTGTACTCTAGAGTGGCAATTATATTTTTCGGAAAAGCTAATTTCAATTGCTGAATTGCATACTTCAACCTCATTTATATTTAATATAAATTGTGAAATATCACAGTATTAAAAATTGTTTTTTAAATTTTTTCCAGAGTAACTTGCATTTTCAATCATAATGCAGACGTTGCAAACAGAAAATTAATGTACTGTCCAATGAAATCGTTATCAAGTGATATTGAAGAACTATTCTGGGGAATTGTAAAACTTTTTAACTCTACACGTTTGTAATTGTACTTGGCCTTAGTTTTCTCCAACAGTTACAACATTGGATTAATAGTTACATGTCTCGTAAATAAAGTAGCTCTTGAAATTTTCATTTGAGATTCGTCAGAATTATATGCAAAAACGTTTTTCCAAAAAAACTCTGACTTTTCTAGTGTTAGGAGAATTCGAACATCAACATTATTTATGAAAAATAAATGTTACTTAATCATATCTAGATGTAGTTTAGTTTACCCATAAGTACTACTGCATTTCTATTTTGGTATAACTTTTGACTTTCTTTTGAACCACTATTATCCATGAGCTGGTTGATTTATTCTTACGAAAGCGAAAATTAAGTTCTGTTTGAATATTACCTGCAATAGGTGTTTTCTCAACACTTCAAAAATTGTTAGCACTGTTAATTATTTTATTATAGTTTTCTTAACATCTTAACACTGTTGGTTATTTCTCTTTCAAATATTATTTTATAATTAATGAAAAAAGATAAATTTTGTTTTTTCTTAATATTATGATTTATTAAAATATTGTCTTTCTTGCACAATTATTCAGACGCGAATAAAAAAATTATATAAAAAAAAAAAACCTTATATAAATTTAGCAAACGTCAAGAACGTTTTCAAAATCGACAATTTCAAAAATAAAATAAAAACGAGGAAGAATACAGTTGCCTTTGTCAACTCTTAAATACCCGTTCGAACCGTTAGTATGTTCACAGCCTGTCACTCTGCTTACAATATTATTTTTTTAATATTTTAGTATTTTAAAATAATTTGGGGGAATTTTATAATTTCTAGAACTATGGGTTGTACATATATTCCAACTATATGTTTATACATTCTTCAAAAGCAGATTTTAACCTTCCACATAACGATTATCAATCCAAAACTTTTTCAAATATTCTATAGTACCATTTAATACTAAGCGGTAAATGTATATTAAATTACAAAATAGTAAATATAATTTTAAATATTATATGATATTAATGCGTACATAGTATATTTATATTGTTATAAGTTGCAATATTACATATTTCCATACATTGCAATATTTCTTTAAAACTATTTCCATTCATATAATAATTTCTTATAAGTACAATAAAATACATACATATATGTATGTAAATACGGCGCTATATAATATACATCTATACTCTTATAATTCATTCATCAGTGACATATATACGCCATACATTGCAATATTTCTTTAAAACTATTTCCATTCATATAATAATTTCTTATAAGTACAATAAAATACATACATATATGTATGTAAATACGGCGCTATATAATATACATCTATACTCTTATAATTCATTCATCAGTGACATATATACGATATGTAAATAAACATGTACATATTACATATTACATTTTATTTTACATATTTTATTACTACATATTATATAAGTATGTATGTATATCAATATCATATAAATAAAAATTCTTCAAGCAACCGTCTTATGTCGTTTATTTATTTACATTTTTTTGTGCTACGCATTGTATCCTCAACAATTTCAAATTATCGAGTAAAACAAAATGCAAAAAATTCGTTAAAGAAATTTGTTAGAAAATTTGAAAAAATCAAGTAACACTTTGGTCAATTATAAAGTAACCCTATATTATTAAAAAAAGTTGTTAACAGAAATAAGAGTATAATGTTAAAGCTTTAATTTTTATGTATTACTTCAAAAAAATTATAACAGGTGTTAACTTCAAGTTACAGGTGTTTAAAAACAGGAAATTTTGAGTTTTTTACCCCTTACACCTCCTAAACGGGGGGTGATACAAAAAAAATAATATGAAATAACTCATACTTATTTTCAAAGATCTAACTTCTGTCAAAATTTCAAGTTTCCAACTTAAACCGTTTAGAAGATAGAAGGCTTAAAGAATTTTGCAAAATTTTAGTTTCGCATAACGGTAAATTAAGACACCGTATGCCACAAATATATATTTATTGTATATATACTTTTAAAGCCAATAAAAGTAGTAATCGTTTGGCGTTTTCAAAAAGAAGATATACCTTATACAACTTGTGCTATAATAATTTAAATATAGAGCTTTTTTGAACCTTTGGGGAGCTGTTGCTCCCTAACGGGTGGGACTACAAAAAAAAGTTATTAAAAATAAAATTAATATTTTTGTGAGATTTATCAGAAATTTTATAGCTCTATTTCAAAAAAAATGTGGGGATCTAAAATCTAGGTGTTCGAGAGCTACCCTAAGTTTTGGTCCATTCTCAACTAAAAAAAATAGGGAATCTACAAATTACTCCCAGAATATTTTGTGTAAATTTCAAGATTATAGCTTTCTTAGTTTTTGAGTTAGCGTCCTGACGGACGGACGGATGGACGGACGGACATGGCTCAATCGTTTTAGAATTTTTTTCTGATCCGATCCATACCTTTGAAGGTATATCTAGCTCGCTTATTTGGAGGTGTTACAAACGGAGGAGTATAAAGAATATATGTCATTAACATTAATATAAATCTTATGTACTTGAAAATATGTAAAAATCTAATTTATTTTATAAAATATGATCAAGTTACATAAGAAATGCATTATATAATTTGATATATAATCTTAGTTCAATACATAATTTATTTCATGAGAGATATTGAACGAAGAAAAAGAGATAAAAAATTGCAGTACAACAAATATAAATTTTGACATATAAAAATTTTAGCGTGATGTGCATTACAAAAACGAATGTTGATTAATGGATGAACTTCGATGGACTGCTTGAATAACAGCAATGCTGATGAATGTAGTCCAATGGAATATTTGCTCAGATAAGAATTTATAAAAAACAATTCACGATTATTACCTATAATACATCAATGATTAATAATTTTATATTGTTCAATGTTTATAATGTAAATGAATAATATGATTGGTTTTTATTAAAATGATAAATAGGATCATAATTAATGAGAGTTGATATTAAATGGTTCATGTTAGTTAAGTGTTTGTTGAAAAAAAAATTATTTTTACTGATTTCAGTATTGTTGAGTTAAGTGTTTGAGTTGTTCATGTTTATTTATTATTAATGTTTATATATTTTATTAATTTTGATTGGGATAATTATTTAATTAACAAATTAAGGTATACTGAATTGGTAGTAGACAAACCTTTGTTATCTGCCGCTTAAAGGTACTTTGTGCAGATTTCACGGTTACTACACGCGTTTAACCATTATTACCCGGATGAGTTTCAATAAGCAGGGCGAGTTGCCGTCGGTGGTATTTTTTAGTAGGATTACAATATCACCGATTGTATTGTTGTCATGTTGAGTGTTCCATTTTGGACGACGTTGCAATCTTGACAGATATTCATTACTCCAGTGCTCCCAAAAGGTTTAATATATTTTTTGAACATATTGCAATCGATTCAAATTGGTGGAGTATTAATAGAATCCATTATTAAAAAATGTCCAGGAGTAAGCACATTATAGTCGTCTACCTTCGACGTCAATGGACACAAAGGACGTCGCTTTAAATGCAATTTTGTGGACTCAACCCTAATTTCTTATAAACCTCCAAAATGTGGTGAAGCTAGAGGATAAAATGCCATTGTGTACCCTTGGCTGATAACGTGTCTGCAACGTCAGTGGACCATTGCCTTGGAATCATTATTTCATCTTTAAATATATTATTCACAATGAAATTTGTACCACAATCACTGTAAATGTTTTTACATATTCCTCTTCATGACGTAAATCTGCGAAATACGTAAATAAATGCGGCAGCGTTAAGTTGGGTAACTAATTCAATGTGAATTGCCATAGTACATAAGCAAATAAAAACTGCGATGTATCCTTCTAAAAAAATGAGAATTTAGTGATATTGGATGTTTTTGATTATATGGTAAAGTAGAATTATGCAATCGACCACCTACTCTAATGATTTCGTTCTGGTCGAAAAATGGATTCAAGGTAAGGATTGAGTTTTTTTTTTATATATGAATTTTTTGTAACAACGCCTTTCTTTCAGACTGAAATTCATTTCCTTGAACACGACGAATGATAAATTATAATGCGTTGTCCAATTCAGTTGTAGAAAGCGGTTGAAAATTTTCATTTGTTTGTTTGCTTCTGAAATTATACTTAGCTCGAAATAAATATGGAATTACTCGAATTGCTTTGATAACTTTGAAAAACGACTTATTATTTTATGTATATAAGAGATTAATACACTTTTTGATTTTTTTTTTTTTTTTATATGTAGTATGAAAATCTTATACAATATTCAAGTCAAATTAATTTTAATTTTTATACAATTTTAATTAATAAAAAAAAACAGAATATTTCATACGTTTTGTGTATAATTTTGCTACGATCGTAGCATATCCTGTCTGGTCTTATAAATTATTTAAAAATTTTTATTTATTTATTTATTTTTTTTTGACAATTATTCGTATAATACTATTTACATATATTATTATTTTTTTACTCTAAATAATGTTATAATTCTATTACAAAAAATTACACATTGATCCAATTAAAAAAAAAACAAAAAAAACACATAATAAACAAAAACTATAAAAATAAAAATAAAAACCAAAAAGAAAAAAATTAAAAAAAGAAGAACCAAAAGAACCTAAAAGAAATGAAGAGAAAAAATAAATGAAATAAAATAAAATAATAAGAGATAATAATCATGAGCCCAATGCCCATTATATATATTATCAGCACTTTCTAAAAATAAAGTAATTTTTTTTTTAAAGAGACTAAAACTTAAATCTGATTTTAAATTACTTGGCAATTAATTAAAAAATTTTAGACAAACGTACAAACAATTAAATGTTTACCGAATTATCCTAAATATCCAATACCATTTTGTATAAGAAAAGAAGTCAACCTGTTTTTTATAAATTTTTCAAATATTTTAGAGAAAGTGCTCAAAACGGATATTGGTCTGTAGTTGGTTGGGTCACACTTGTTATCTTTTTTGTAAATCAGTGTAATTACAGCTATTTTCAAAGATTTCGGAAAGGTAAATGCTTCAAAAGATATAATAATACATTTAACTATAATTGAAATAAGTTGGCTGGATAATTTTTTTACAAATTTGGAGGAGATTTTGTCATAACCGGTTGCTGAATTTGGTTTAAGCGATGATATCACATCTTCAGCTGTTGCAGAGCTGAGTTCGAAAGGATGACGGATGTTATAAATAAATTTATTGAAATAGCTTAAATCCACAATATCATTTGAGATGCAAAAAATCGTTCATGCATTCGGAAATACCTTTCTTGTCAGATATAACTTTGTTATTGTGCTCCAAGATTTCGATTTTGTTTTCTACATTAACGGAGTTTGTATTAAGCATAACCTTTTTATATAACTGCCATAATTTTTTACCGTCATTTGGATTTTTGCCGATCTCTTCACTACAGTACTTTACTTTAGCATTTAATATTAAGGGTTTGACTTTGTTCCTGTAGGAGGTATATAACTGGAAGATATGAGCATCTTCTGGATATTTCCTTTTATACTTCATAAAGGAGTCCCTGATTTTCATCATCTTGAGAATTTCATCATCGATCCAAACACTTTTTTTGAGTTTATCATTAGCTAGTTTACTAGTTGTATGTTTGTTAATTAGTGCTGTAAGATTTTTTGCAAAGGTGTCAAAGGTATAAAAAGAATCAATATTTTGCCAGAACGAGTCATTGGACAACCTGGCTTAATTCAGAACTGTAATAAAGTTTTCGCATTTTCTCTGATCGGTTTTAAATTAATACTACATAGCATCATTTGGTGGTCAGATAAAGAAGGTCATATGAATATTTGACATTATCAGTAAAGAAATGATCAATTACAGTTTTTGATGTACTACCTATCCTAGTAGCAAAAGTTTATGAAATTTCATTCCCTATTATAAAACCATTACTTAATAGAGTGTTTCTATAATTTACTGCATCTCTGTTTTTTTTTATAGCATCTCTAGTAGATTCCTGTTAAAATCCCCAAACATCCATGAATTTTTAAATCTTAATAATCCATGAATCTTTGCTAATCCATATTTCTATGAGCACAATAATATGTATTTCTGTGCCAAAAGAGTTAACTAATGACTAAAAGTTAACTATATGTAATATATTGGAATTTTTTTAATGTGTTTTTTTGTTATTAAAATAATTGGATCAATGTTATATAGTAATTGTAATGTGCAAAAAAATATATAATTTAAAATTAAAAAAATATCAAAAAATAATTTTAAGTAAAAAAAGTAAAATTTATAAAATATTAATATTAAAAAAATATTATTATGTAAATGTAAATTTTGTGACAAAAAACGAAATGTAGTGTATGTATTAAATGTAAATTGTAATGTATTAAGAAAAAATAATTTAAAATAGAAGATATACCAAAAATTAAAGTGAAGTAAAAAACGAAAGGTTTATAAAATAATGGAAAAAAGTGAAATATTATATGTAAATGTAAATATAATGACAACAAATAAAAAAATATTTGAAAAAATAATACCATAATTGAGTGTTTTAATTTTACAAGGAGCTTTTCTGCCATATTTGCAATCTTGTCTCTAGTTGATGTGCAATGTTGAAAGTAGATAATTAATGTCGTTTTTTGAACAAATTTTGTATACTTTGCTATTATCATTTTTACGCAAGAAAATAAGGTTGTCTTTAATCCAAAGAAATTTGAATCGATGAGATATTTTAATGATTTTCGCTTCATGATATAGTTTAGCTTGCATAGAAGTAAGATGATGGCGAAAGAAGATTTCATTGTTATATGTATTTTTTGGTAAGTTCAATTCAGTAGTAAAGAGGTGCTTATATGTACGTCTTTTTTCCATCAACTGCTTTTTTGAACGCTCAGAATTAAGTTTTATCACATATAAATTGTTGTGAAAGGAATATTCGCTATCCTTTAAGTTCTTGATTGGACAAACTTCCAAAATATCACTATGCTCAATTTCGGCTCCAATTTTCTTTGCAATATTAATCACTAGATTTTTTGGATTTTGTATATCTTTCGGTAATCCGGCCAATACGATGTTGTTTTTTAACTTTGTTTGCATAGATTCATCCAGTAATTATTACATTTTATTAACCTTGTATTCTAAAGCTTGCACCTTTTTTTCTGTATGTTCCAATGATTGTATTAAGTTTTGATTTTCTTGTCGGAATATATTACTCTGCTGTACTATATCTTCCATTTGTGCGTTGAAATATTCTTGTGATTTCTGAATTTGTAATAGGGCAGCCCCCAACATTTTAAGATAGCGCGCCATTATATCGTTAGAGCAATTTTTAAAATCAAATGAAGATAGATCTTCTATTGCATATAATTGATTATCTTTTAGTATTTCGTATTTTGAAATAGTGTTATCATCGCGTGTGATTATAGATGAAATAAGGTTGTTGGGTTGATAATAACCCAAGAATAGTATGCAGTTTGTATCGTTTGACGATTAAACTTCTAATGCAGGTGATTTGTTATCTATTTTTATATATTTCATTTTCCACATCTGAGTTATCATCGAGTAAGATTATAGATGAATTCTGGTTATTATCCTTGCACATGCAGTTTGAACACTTCCATGATACATTGTCAGTTTGTATTAAATGAAATACTTGATTTGTAATATTAGCATATTTGGTATCATAATATTTATTGCAGGCGCCAGAACATAATAATCCTTTTTTTTGCAGATAATTTTTACATTACAAGTAGCACAATGATTAATATTTTTTTCCATAATTTCTTTAACTTAATTTTTATTTTTTTTATGTTTTATTTTTATATTTTAATATCCTTTTAGACTTACTACTTATTATTTTTGAAATCAATGTTTGCTTTATTAGGTTAGTGTTTATCAATAAATTATTAAATTTTATTTAATTTTATTTATTTTTGTTTTATTTGGAATTGATATTTTTATTTAACATTAATTGATTAATTAACTAAATCTTTAACTAAAATTTCGTGTGTTTTACTTAAAAAATAGCAATTTTTAAAATATTATCCTCCGCTACTAAAAAACACGTCTGATCGCAACTAATAACCGCCAAAAAAAAGGAAATTTTATTTCTAGATCCTCATTAATTATTTGCAGGAACTTCAAATCACTGTATTGTGATTCTTGTAGAAAGGCTGGCCCGTTCCACCAGATCTAGCGTTTTTCAAATTCAATTGGACTAAATCAACGGGATGCTACATCAGCTGGAACATCCTTAGTTTTTACATGACGTCAAGAGTTCGGTTTTGTTCAGGTTTGAATTTCAGTGACTCGATTAGCTACAAAAGTTTTCCGTTTTAATGGAGCAACCTTGGTTTTGGAGGCCAGCAATTGACTTTAATTTGCCCAGTATCGTCTTCATGACAGCAGCATACGCCATTACAGATGCATCACTAAAACCATTTCTTTCCAATATTTTACAATTTTGCGTTGTTTGTATTCATCGTGGCATATTAATTTTTTCTAATAAAGGTAATTGACGTATTATCAGCCATCTTTCTTGTGTCTCTTCTGAGACTATATCATCCCAATCACACTTTTGAAGCTATAACTCTTGCATGATTGGTTTGATGGACAGTATACAAGGAGAAACCCATTCGATAGGATCAAAAAGCCATGCTATGTCAGATAGATGTTTCTTTTTAAAATAATAGACGTGTCGTGTAAAACAGACAGACGTGTTAACAGAAGTTCAGTTTGAGCAGCAATTGCACCTTTTATTGAATCAGCTCCATACATTACATCATCCACATAAAAATTATGTTTTAAAATATCGGATGCAATAGGAAACTTTCGGGTTCATCAGCTAACTGATGCAGTATTCGGATCGCTAGGTATGGTGCGCACGAGTTTCCAAATGTGACAGTTTTCAATGCATATTTGCTAATGTACGACGTTGGACCACTTCGCCATCGGATCATCTGATATTTGGCGTCTTCTATTTGGCGTCGATAATTAAACCAAATTTGCCGAAACATTTTAGTGATATCAGCTGTGAGTATATATATTCCAAGTGCAGTAAATTTATATATAATTACCAATTACTAACGAAAAATAAAAATTAGTTAAGTTTAAGGTACAACAAAAAAAAGAATAAGTTAAGTTTAATTAGTTAATATTAAAAAAAAAAAGAAATGTATAAAGTTAATTTTAAGTTTTAAGAAAAAATGCAATAAAATTTTAATGTATAAAAATAATTAAAAATGAAATAGTAAAGGAAACAAAAGAAAAAAATGTATATTATATCAAAAATTTACTAAAAAATTTAAAATTGTTGAGAAATAAAATAAAATAATAAAATAAAAATATAAAAAATAATTTTGTATTCTTATTTAATTTGAAAGGAACCATTAACGAAAAAGAAAAACAATATTCAATAAATAATTATTCTATTGGATAAGCGACGGCCATGACAAAAATGGTAAAAAATAAAGAAAAAAAATATAATAGGAGAAAAAAAAGTGAACTTATCTTAATTATGGTTCCAGATCCGAGATCATAATACACAGAAAAAAAAATTAGAATTATGATAATGTATAATGTAATATGTAAATGTTAATGTGTAATGTAAATGTTAATGTAAATATAAGCAAAATAAAAAAAAAATTAAAAATTAAAAACTAAATATTATTAAAAACTCTATAAACACGACCTTTCTCTTCGAGTGTCAAACTCAAAATTTTGTTAGATGTTGTATTATTCATTTTATAAACTTTCCGACCATCTCTCATACGTACTGTGCTAAGAATTGTAGGTAAAAATCCATCACTTTGAATAATGATTTTTCTTTTGCTATTTATAGATTTATTTATATCAGCTGTGAATGCAAATTTCCGCCATTCCATAATAATAACGATAAAACACGTCTTAATGAATTGCTAAATTCTTTCATATTTATAGTTTTCTTCTTTCTTCGTTGGTGAGCTGGGACTATCTAAAAGAACTGTTATTATATCTGCTGCATCACTTTTTTCTTGGTCTTATATTTGAACTACATAGGGATGGGCAGCAGAGGCTCTCCTTGTTTCTCTTTGGAATGCTTTGAGAGGAGGCATCAAACTTTTAATCTCGTTAGAGCAAGAACCCAACCCTATAAGATATTTATAAAACAGGGTAAATGTTCCTGTTAGGCGACGTAGACCGAGTGGAGAGAGCGTAGAGGTGACATTGGGATAATTTATTAGACGAATTGCTCTATTTTGCACTTTATCGAGAAATCCCAATGCCGTTTTGGTCTTAACAATAATCACCGAATTGGTCTAAATAATAACCATCGACCAGGACACGAATCGAACGATTCGAAAGAAAATCTCCAATCCATTTTACAAAAACATCACCGAGGCCCATTGCTTTGCATTTACGAATTGAAGCATCATGCCAACTCGGTCAAAAGCTTTAGAAATATCCAAAACGACAACATCGGACTCCCCTGAATGGTGGAGGCTGATATTGAACCTTTCACAGGGGCATGACATGAGATCACCTGTTGACCGATGGGTTCGGAACCCATATTGACGATCATGAATTAATCCTTTGTTATGTAGTTATTTCAGAAGCTTTCCATTTATTAAATTTTCCGTTATTTTGGAGAGGACCGAAGTGATAGCAGTAGTTTGAGGAATCGCTTTTTTTTCCCTTTCTGGGGATGGGATGTATGTGCGCTGCCTTCCACTGGGTAGGATATCTACCCGAAGAGAGGGATAAATGGAAGAGATTGCGCAATGGTTTCGCAATAGTAGAAAAAGTATTTTTTAAAACTGTGGCAGTAATACCATCCGGACCGGCTGACTTTTTGTATCCAAATTTTTAAGAGCTTTAAGAACTGCACGAGTTCTGAAAGAAATTCTACCTAAGGAGCAGTTAACCTCGGGAAGAATGCATGGTCTTTGTGTTGACTGGAGCAATGTTGAATTGGAGGTGAAATTTTTGGCAAATAAATCTGCTTTTTCTTTGGGACCGGATATAATTTCGTCATTGTTATCAACCAAAGATGGGAAAGAAGAACCGCCACTTTTACCGTTAAGGCTCTTAGAAAAGGTCCAAGAGGATTTGCTATTTTTAGGAAGATGCAAAAGCTGTCTCTTCAACCGTCTGTTGTGCAAGAACTATTGCTTGTTGATAACTCTCCTACACCAGTTTCTAACCGCGATATAGCTCGCCTTATTAGCTTCAGTCCTATCGCTCTTGTAAATTTGAAAAGCCTCCTCCTTTTTAGATATTGCATTTGCACAAATGCCATTAAACCAAGATTTGGATGGCCTTTTAATACTTTTCATAGAGTGAGGTATGTAAACTCTCATCCCTAGAAGAATTATTTCACTAATCGCATGGCAAAGTCAACATTTCTGTTGCTAAAGCACAAAGACCAAGCAAAAGCCTTAAAAAATTTATTTAAACCTTCCCAGTTAGCATGGCTATAACGCCATACTATTTTTTTTGGGACAGGTCTTTGACTGGTCTGAGTGCTAAGTATTAATCAAGCAGTGGTCGGAACAACCAAGAGGAGAGCTAACTGAGAGCTTGTATTTCTCAGGATGTGTAGTCAGAAATAGGTCCAGGAGATGACCAAGCTGGTCTACACGTTCGGGAATTCTAGTCGGATTTTAAACAAGTTGAGTAAGATGGAATAATTAAGCGAAAAGCTCAACTTGTTTCCCAATTAAATTTTGACTGGGTTAATTGTCATTGGAGTAGTGGACCCAGTTTCTATTATGGATATTGAAATGACCAGCCACAACAATTTCAGATTGTGGATTTAATTCCAAAATTTCATTAATCTGGTTGGTAAGATTTTCAATCTCCAAAATAGACTTCAGTTCACTAGAGTTTGGAGACCTGTATAAGTAACATAAATTAATGACGTGCCTAGCAACAATAATTTTTATCCAAATGTAGTGGAACATTTGGTTGGAACACTTATATCTGTGGAGAACGCTGTATGCGACATCACTTCTAACATAAAGAGCGACGCCCCTATGAGGCACAAAATGAGAGACAAACGAGTAATTGTCAACGACAAAGTTGTCATCTTGGCCAACCACCTGGGTCTCACATAATGCTAATATTGCTGGTTTTACTGAATTGAGGTGGCCTTGGACGGTAAGAAAATTCAACTGCAGACCACGAACATTGCAAAAATTTACGCTAAAATTGGCAATGATTAATAGCAACAATGGGTTTGAAAATATATAAATAAAATAATCAGAAAAATAAATAAATAAATAAAAACACGAAAACCAAAAGATTCAAGTATTTAAAGAATTTGACAAATGAAGAGTAAATTAAAAAAATTAATTTAATTTTAATATTGAGTGCAATGATCAATAAATAATCACTAACTAGCATTATAAATAATTATTGTATTGGATAAGCGACGGCCATGACAGAAATGGCAAAAAATAAAGAAAGAAAAAAAAAAGTGCACTTATCTTAATTACGGTTCCAGATCCTAGATCATAATACACACAAAAAGAAATTAGAATTATGATAATAAAATATAAGCAAAATAAAAAAAAATAAAAAAATTAAAAACTAAATTTTATTAAAAACTCTATAAAGACGACGTTTCTATTCGAGTGTCAAACTCAAAATTTTGATAAATGTTGTATTATTCATTTTATTAAATTTCTGATCATCTCTGATATGTACTGCGCTAAGAAGTGTAGGTAAAAATCCATCACTTTGAATAATGATTTTTCTTTTGCTATATTTAGATTTTTGGCGCAAATGAGGAATCACAATTCCTTTTTTAAGCTTTCGTAATTGGATTGTTTGTCTTTTGCTTCAATTTCAATTACCTTTTAAAAAAATTTAAGAAATTTCACAAAATGTTTTGATTACTTCAGGGTCACAGTATTTTATAATTACTTTAGCTTTAGAGCTTTTTAACAGATGCAATATATGACGGTTGGCCTTTACACGTTTCATATTCTTTCCCAAATTCTTTTAATTGATCTCTTCTACAAAAGCATAATTTTTTTCCAAATATATCACTTCCTAATCGAAATAAATCATTAATGTCTTGAGTAAGCTTTATTAATATATAACCAAATGGGTCTGACGTCACTTCATTATATCCTGTTCAAATGCTTTGTTTTGATTAGGACAAATCTCGCGAGCTAAAGATTACATCTGTGTCTTTAATTTTTAAAACATGCTAGATATTTACATTTAAGTGAAATATTTCTTGAAAACTTACCCTGATGAAAAACATTTTGAGTTAGAAATAATACAGACAAATTTCTACATTGTGGACGTATGGTAAATAAATCACAAATATACTTATCATCAGAACTTAGTTTCATATCATCTATAACAATCAACAAAGGTTCTTGATTATCATTAAAATCTGATGTTGTATTACTATATTCATCATTTTTTATATATATTGGAACTGCATTTTTGTCTGAATTACACCAAATAGTTCTAAAAATGTGCGTTAGTATTTTCTTTTTTATATTTTATTAAATGATAATTAAAGTGGTTTCACAACAGTAGGATGGTCCAGCAACCATCATTGTAAATGGATGAAACAGCATAATTGTGCAAGTTAAAAACTAGCATTGCTAAACTATACTTACATAAAAAATTATTTTCCTAAAATTTATATAAATGTAAATTTAGCTATTCTATTCAACATTCTTCTAAAAACCTTCGTCATTGATAAACAAATATTCGTAATTGGCCTAAAATTTTTACGAGGAAATCAAAAGCAATATTTTCTAAAAGAGCTATACTTGATGAAGACAGTTTAATTCCAATTGTTTATTACTTTAAATCACCATACCACCCAGGAGAACTTAGTCAAGAGGTGAAATTTAATAATCAATATTTTGAGAATAAAATAAATGGGTTAATTGATTATTTGGACTTTAAGCCTATATTAAAACACTAGAACTAGCAAAAAAACTGTATGTCAAAGGAAAACAAAAAAACTTTTCCTTGAAAAGTATATTGGCAGTAGCAAAATGATCAAAACGAAAATTTGCCTTCATTAACAATAATTATAAATCAACCTGTCCTGTTGTTGGCTACGCTTATATTACAAAAAGAAAAAAAAGCGTAAGTTTGATAATTTTACACTATTTGATGGGCTTAAGATTTTTTTATTTAAATGTATTAAAAGAAGAAAAAAAAAAATTAAAAATTTTTTAGTCACTTGCTCGTGTTTCTGCTGTTGACGGCTATTATTGAAATAATGCTGGAAATTGAATATGATGGCTAAAATTATGACATCGGAAGGCGGCGACCCGTTTGACATTTGAGGTATGAATAGTGCGTCTCTAGCGGTAACATTCCGCCCACCATATTTGAGCCGACTGACTCAAATTTGTTGACAGAGCGTTTGAATAACCTCTCACTGGTCTCTACGTTTACGACCCGTACAACTCCATCAGGCTCGTTAAATATGTTGCGAACTATGGCTTTCTTATATTGGTTACAACCTTCGTTGTCTATCATCCGCACTACATCGTCGACTTGCAGTTGGTTCTTCGATTCACATTGTCACTTCTTGCGGTTAATTAGGGTTGGCACATAATTTTTTCGTAGTTTATTCTAGAATATATTTGCAAGCGCTTGTATTTTTTTGAAATAGTTTCTAATATTTAACTGCTGACTATACGAACATGATGATTGGCTTTTGGCAAAATTTTTTAATAAATGGTTAGTTGCTATCGGATCTTCATCAAGAGGATTTACTGAAATACAAGTCAACGGACGGCTGTTTAGGATATTCACATTCAATTAGTGCACTTCTTAATATTTCTTCGAACACAGGTTGGGATAATGTTATTTTCAATAAGATTTTTATTATGCCGTTATATTGCATGAAACAACCCGCGAAATGTGAGGCATTTGGCGGACTGCAATTCCATGTTATATGGTATTGAGCTGAAGATGTTAATTGAACTTCTTTATTTTGTTAGAAGTTCCGACCAGATTTATTTCATTATCACTATATATATCTGTGACAGGGCCGCGTCTGTTAAAAAAGTTTCCCAATACGATAATACATGATTCAGTTGTAAGCGAATTGGCGAGTTCTAAATGCATTGCTCGCGTTACCAGACATGTGAAAATAAACGTTGATATGCCAACGAAAATTGACGACTGGTAGCGGGCTTCAGCAGTCCATACCTGTATGCCACAATGGTTTTTGAATCATTGTATATAATTAAAAATTTGATAACTGGTAATGATGAGTAAAAAATGGTAAAAAACTGGTAAAAAATTATGTGATAATGATGAGGTTTCTAAAAAACGTTGAAAAATGTTGGTGTATATGTTGTTGATATGTTGTTATATGTTCAATAAAAGTGTTTATTCAGGAAGTTTTCCAGATGTACTAAAAAGATGTCTGCAAATGTTATACATCTATTAAAAAAAAAACTTTTTAAAAAACGAATTTTAAAGTTTCTTGAAAAAATAAATTTTTTCAGTAATTCTCAATTCGGGTTTAGAGATGGAAGATCAACTGAGGATGCCCTTATGGAATTTTGCAAAAATGTCTATGGCAGTTTAGAAAATAAACTATCTACGGCTGCATTGTTTGTTGATATCACGAAGGCCTTTGACATGGTTTCTATGAAATCCTTTTACAAAAACTGTATACAATTGGTTTTAGAGGTTTTACTTTAGAATGGTTTAGGTCGTATTTACATAATAGATCACAAAGTGTTATAATCAATGGTTCAAAGAGTGGAATTGCGTTTTTAAAAATTGGTGTACCGAAAAGATCTGTACTGGGACCTGTACTTTTTTAGTGTTCATTAATTCTTTGTTTTCACTTAATTTTAAAGGTCAGATCACAGCATTTGCAGACGATTTGGGTATATTTTTTAAGTTAAAAACGGCATTTGATTTACATGCTGATATTAATTACGACTTGGATACATTGCGGAAATGGTTTACTACACACAGATTAATTATTAACAAAAATACCAAATTAATGTACTTCAACTTATCTCCTCATTCTGGGTTTAAAGTCCCCGAATGTCTGTTTATCATGCACCTGAATGTTGTAGGTTTAAATCTTATACTAGTAATAATCATTGCTTATGTGATCAAAACTTATCTTGTACTTTATTTGATAGTAATCTTGCTTGCAGTGATCTATGTTTTGAGATTAATGTAGTAAAAGATTTTAAATATTTAGGTCTAATTCTTGATTGTAGAATGAGTTTGGCTTCGCAATGTGAGCCTTTAAGGAAGTATATGTGTTACAGTGTAAGGTGCTTCTATCACTTGAAGAAGATATGTTCAGAAGAGATTTTAAAAACTTTCTATTATGGTGTTGTTCAATCTAAACTACAATACGGTTTGGCCTGCTGGGGTGGTACATACTATAATAAAATATTACCATTATTACTTCTTCAAAAACACTTAGTTAGAATAATATGTAAAAAATCTAGATTTCATAACAATCTTCCATTATTTCGTAATTTAAAATTTTTAAATATTTAGGTCTAATTCTTGATTGTAGAATGAGTTTGGCTTCGCAATGTGAGCCTTTAAGGAAGTATATGTGTCACAGTGTAAGGTGCTTCTATCACTTGAAGAAGATATGTTCAGAAGAGATTTTAAAAACTTTCTATTATGGTGTTGTTCAATCTAAACTACAATACGGTTTGGCCTGCTGGGGTGGTACATGCTATAATAAAATATTACCATTATTACTTCTTCAAAAACGCTTAGTTAGAATAATATGTAAAAAATCTAGATTTCATAACAATCTTCCATTATTTCTTAATATAAAAATTTTACCTATTCGATACTTATATTGCTATAAAGTTCTAGGAATATTTTTTATAAGATCAGGTTACTTAAATCACAGTTTTTCTGAAATTTATGCAGTTCGTTCTAACTTTCTTGCATTAGTAACTGTTCGTACTACAGCTTTTTTCTGTTACATCGTACCGATTATATAATAAACTTCCTTCTCAAACATGTAGTATCAGAACTCTGCCTCTAATTCAGTAAACAAGTGAAGTCTTGGTTAATAAATAAGACTTATAATGAGGTGGAAGGATTGTTCAATATTGCAATTTAACTGAATACAATATGTAAATTTTCTATAATTATGTACAAGGTTTACTTTTGAATTTTAAGGAATTGAATTTTAATATAGTTTTTGGAATTTTCCTTTAAATTTCTTTTTTCGAATTTTCTTTTTAATTGTTTTTAATATACTTAATAATTACTACTATATAATTACTAATAATTACTACTACTATCAATTTATCAGTTGTAAATTACATCAAAATTTATTTATATGTATATATATTTTTATTTTTTTTTATATATATTTTTTTATTTATTCTTCTCTTTTTTTGTTTTTTAATGAATCCCCACACATAATGTTTTTCATGATTTTGATATGTATATTTTTAGCTTAGAAAATTTTTGAATGTATTCTGAGTAGCATTTGATACTATTTTTATTTAAATAATTATTACTTAAAAATAAAAAATGTTACAAAATCTATCGTTATAGTAAATTGGAAAAATTTAGAATTTAGTGAAATTGTAATTACTATAAAAAATAATGAATAAATAATAAAATAGTACCGCTTGTCCTTTCACTACCCAAAAGTTTCTTCGGATATCGTTTAATACACTCTCGATTTGATTTGATTTAATCGTTTTATAGATGAGTTATTGTCGATTGGCATGTCATTGTATACAAATATATATACACTATAGTACTGCGTATTTTTCCGGATATATGTCAATCAATTTGAGTCGTTTTCTCCAAAACGTTTTCAGCTTCGTTTAAATCAGTGGCTGTTAATTGATTTAAAGTGTCTATGTTCATGTCTTTATTAATTTTTGCTTTTAAATTATTGATGTATCGCAGTAAATAACCGGTTACGTTTAATAATTTTTTATAACTTGAATATTTTCCTGTGGGAACAGAGTTTAAGATGAATAGCTAATAGCGTTTATTTTAAAAACTGGCTCAGAAGCAGATAAAATTGTCCTCCATAAAAATGTCCTCCATAGGCCACTCACCCAGTATTTTATATAAGAATTGTGGCCTTAAAAACCATCTGGATTTACTTTAATATTCAATTGAATCATTCCACTTTGTTGCATCATCAACTTGGTCGGTACTTTGTGCCATAAATGGCTGTCAAATAATTCTTTTAATTCTTCAACTCTTATACTGATAAATTGCTGCAGTCTTCTAGAGTCCTCCATGTTGATCCATGATAAAATGGTGTTAGAGTCGTACAACATGAAAAGCGGGCACCTATGGGAGCAGCTAGTAACTCAAGCTTGGGGATTGATAATGGTTTATTGGGTGCTACTTTACTTTTCGTTCCAATTAATCTGACTTCGAAATGGTTTTCAAATAAGATTCTTATGTAAACGCATGCTCCTAATGCTTTTACTGAGTAATGAAGAGGATCTTAATTTTTGCGAGCTCGTTGAAATTTTTGAGGTAGTCCTGCCAATTTTCATAGAGAGCTGGAAGCAAGGACGTATCCCATTCAACTTTGGCTCTTCAAGTATCTTGTATCAATAATTTGTCTCATGCAACTAATCCAAGTGGATCACATATGGCCATTATTATCCACGACAATTCACGTTTGGTTGATGGTCTTTCTTTATTGATAACATCTTTTGCAAATTTGTTATGATTGATGCGAAATATAAACAGATCTGTTTGCACTGGCCAAAACAAATCTAATACCTTTTCGACGATAGTTTCGCCTAAATGCATATTGAATTGTTGAGTTTTTTTCTTTGGCGTTCGCAAGATTACTTAAAACATTCTCCGAATTCGATATGAAATTCCTTAACTGGAAACCACCGTGCTCATGTACATTTATAACATTTTTGCAGGTTTCTATGGTTTCTGACTCGTTATCGTGGCTATTTAAATAATCGTTCACATAATGTTGGTTGGAGATAGCATCAATTGCTATTGCCTCATTGGATTTTTCTGCAATTTTGTTTTTTATAAACTGCGCTAATGTTGGCGAGCAGGTGGCACCAAAAATCATGGAGGCCATCTGGCAAATATCAGGCTTTCTAGACTAGTCACCGTTTCGCCATAGAAATCGTTGGGCATGCTGGTGTGGCCCAAATATCTTCAAGTGCGAAAACATTTCTTTTATATTACCCGCAATACATATCTGATTTCCAGATTTCCATATCTGATCCAGATTTCATTAAAATACTTAGTAGCGTTGCGTTTATGTCTGGCCTGGTCATGAGGAAGGGCTCATTACTTTGCTAGTTGTATCAAAAACTAAACGTCTTTTTTTTGAGTTTAGTTAAGATTCGTGGCTGGAAAGTGAGGAAAATACTAAGTGTTATCATTTAGCATCATGCTTTCAGTGGCTGTTAATTTTTTACAATAAGCTTTTTCCACGATTTTATCTGTTCTTTATACCATTCCGATAATTTGTTATTTCTTTTAATTTTTGATTCACTCGCTAATAATCCACTATACGCCATATTATAAACTTTTGGCAACCTTTTCGCTTTTGATTTCAACAGACGTATTTTGATCACCACAATATTTTTAAGTTTCGTTGACTCTTCGTTCTGCTCGTTCATGTTCTTTCGTTACCCGTGACGACTGAGGTCTTACATCTATACTTTCGATGGTAAAATATTGCTAAACTAATGTGTTCAGTTCGATTTTACTTGAAGATAGATTTTCAACGGGACTAATGGTAAGCACTTTTTCCGAATCCAAATTTATATCTTGATCGTTACAAAAAAGGCACCATCCTTACTTTATTTTGGTGGTAATTGGTTTAACTGAAAATGTTTTTGAATCGTTTACAGTAACTATGTCTCCCCCTACAACGGTAATTGAAAGTGCTTCAGGTGTACCACATACGCCTATTTCATTCTACGGTGATTTTTCTATCAACGCGAAGGCTGATCCATAATCTAAAAATACGTATGTTTTGATAAATTGATTATTCGCATTTAATTTGATTTGATTGGTATCTATTGGTGCAGCAAGTGCTGGTTCCAGTGCTGTATGAAGATGCTGCCTGGAATGTATTTGGAGTAAGTGGCTGATATTTGGCGTCTTTGTTTAAGTTCATACTGGTAAATGGTAAATGTCGATGGACGTTTGATGTTTCTTGTAACCTTTAAGGTTTTAACTCGTGTAATAATTTGTGGTGTTTGTACCGACAGTTATTTATTTCACAAAGTTGGGCGCATTGACAATTACTTATAGTATGATTTGCATTTGCTTTCCTCATGCAACCAAAACACAAGCCACCTTGTTTTATTATTTTCCATCTTTCAAGTACGTTTGCGTTAATAAATTCTTCGCACTTGCTAATATAATGGTTAGAGCTTTTACAACACGTACAAAATGGTGTTTTTTGCGTTGTTGTTTCATTGTTATTACTAGCTGATTCGGCTTAATGCGCTTGTCATTTTGTAAATAGTGTGTTATCTTTAGGTAGTTTCAATAAATTTTCTAACCTACTGCTAATAAATTTATTGAGGGTTGTTACATTCTTGTTATCTTTTTCTTATTTTTAAAATTGATCCATCTTTTTCTTTGACTACGTGGTAATTTGCTTACTAATTTTCAGATCGGGACCTAGTCCTTTAATCTATTGTCTTATTTTGTTTTAGTACTGTCATCGTTGATACGAAGTGTGTTAGTTTGTTATGGAAGTTGCAAAAATGAATATTCTTGTTCAAAGATTTTGTGTTGTTGTTTAAATCTTTAACAATATTTACGTGAATCATATTCGTATCAGTAGTATGGATATGCCGGTTCTGGTGCAGGAGGAGCTTTTTTAAAGCTTTTGGTCCTCTCAAAAGTATGCAAAAAAAATTATTTGAATACACTCGTCCAAAAAGTATGCAAAATTAATAAAAAGGATTGTGTTTTTGATATTTTAAATTAAAAAAGTTATAGTGCTGAATATTTTAAATTAGGATAAAAATATGAAAAGTTTTTAAAGTTTGGTTTAAAAATTTCAAAGCTTGGTTTAAATACAAAATTATTATAAAAGTTTCAACATATTTACCAAAAGTCAAATTTACATTCTATTATAACAATTTGAGTTCTCCTAACCTTATGCAAAAAAATTAGTAGGGTGAAGATATGAAAAGTTTTTTAAAGTTTGGTTTAAAAGTTTTTAAAGTTTGTTATTATTAAAGTTTATTGATTATTCTAAATTTAACTTAGTGGTTAGTATATCAGTTATGTTTTAATTTGATATTTAAAAAGTTTAAGCTATGGTGCTGAATATTTTAAATTAGGATTTAAAAATTTCAAAGTTTGGTTTAAATATAAAATTATTATTAAAGTTTAAACATATTTACCAAACGTCAAATTTACATTCGATTATAACAATTTGAGTTCTCTAACCTTATGTAAAAAATTTGTAGGGTGAAGATATGAAAAGTTTTTAAAGTTTGGTTTAAAAGTTTTTAAAGTTTATTATTATTAAAGTTTATCGATTATTCTAAATTTAACTTAGTGGTTAATATATCAGTTATGTTTTAATTTGAAATTTAAAAAGCTTAAGCTATGGTGCTGAATATTTTAAATAAGGATAAAAATATGAAAAGTTTTTAAAGTTTGGTTTAAATACAAAATTATTATTAAAGTTTAAACATATTTACCAAACTTCAAATTTACATTCGATTATAACAATTTGAGTTCTCCTAACCTTATGCAAAAAAATTAGTAGGGTGAAGATATGAAAAGTTTTTAAAGTTTATTATTATTAAAGTTTAAACTTTAATATTTACTTGAAAAAAAAGTTTGATTTGAATAGGTACATAAAGAGATGTATACAAAATAATTTTAAATGAAATGTTTTGTTATAATAAATATATTATTTATAAAATAAAAAATAAAAGTTTTGAGCTAAACGGTTGAAATATAACGAAATATTATGAACTTTGAGAAGTTTTATAGTTAAATTAAAAGTTATAAATAATCAGATAAATTCGAATATTATCTAAAATTTTACTGTCAGTTATATTTTTATATTTAACAAACGTTTTTTATTTGTCTCTGGTTTTATTTAAAGCTTTCAACAGCTTAACAACTTCACTAAGCTAAAAGTGATTAAACACACTTAAGATTCGATTTTTTTTTTTTTTGTAATAATAAAAAAACAAGTTTGTCCTGTTGTTTTAAATTATATATATATTTTTTTTATTAATCTTTAAATTATATTTTTTTATTAAAACTAACTTTTTTATATAACTTTATTAAAATTTCTTACACCTGAATTTACACCTGAATTTTTGACAGTACCAAATAGGACAAACAGGTAGAAATTTCGCGATTCGTTATTCGGAACACATTAGAGAACTTAATAAAGTGGATTCCAAGTCCAATTTTGCCTATCACTTAATGGAAAAAAACCATTCTAGCAATATAAATAACCTGAAAATCTTATATATTGATAAAAAAGGTAAAAAGTTGGATTTATTGAAATCTTTAGAAATTAAAAAAGCTATAAAACAAAATAAATCAATTTTGAACGAACAATTAGAATTGCGAAGTTCACCTATATTAAATATAGGAAATATATGAAATATAGGAAATATATGAAATCATCTATGTTTAGATTTGTAATTATTTAGTAGGTATAAATGTAATATTAAAAAATAGGAAAATTATTCATGTTTAGTATTAAATTGTATTCGCCCTGATGATGACAGTGATGCCGAAATATATGTAGGCTTTATAATAAATAAATATAATATTTTAAGAATTATAAAAATAAAATATTAATAAAATTATTTTGTGGACAAAAAGTATAAATAAAAACCAATTTTTTACTCAATAAATCTAATAAAGATGTTCCACAAACTTACGGTTGAAAAAATTCAAGGATTATGTTTGTTAAGTCAACTAAGAGTTTGGCAATTTTACCTGTTGGTGGAACTTTGTTTTCAGCACAAAAAGGAAAATCATTGTGCAAATCATGTAAATGTTGTGGGTAATCTAAATCCATTTCTAAAACGTAACCAGTTTCCGAACTGAAAGCACATCAATATTTTCAGTAACGTCAACCCACTGAAAATCTTTATGTGGTAAATATTGGATCACTGCCCATCCATATAAATTGTTAGCGTCTTCATATACTATGTATTTGAAAGGTTCGTTTCTTTTATAAGATTCTCCCATGCATTTATTATTTGCTACTGAATGTCTAAGTGAGCACTGACTAATTCCACCACGTATCCCTTTTTTAGGGAAATTATACATATCAATATCAATTAATAATTTTAACATAGCTGCCCATGACAAACCTGAGGTAGTATAAAAATTTGTAGGATCTAAAGAATAGATTTTGTAGCATATTTTTCGAAAGTTTTCAAAATCATCTGTCAAAATAAGCACATCTGTTTTAAGGTAAAGTTTTAAATAGTCCCATAAGTTTTGACAATCAAACGTATTCCATACATATAACTGCATGAATGTAGTTTTCATTGGAACATGATGTGTTTGTCATTTGATTGGTAAAAGCTTCTTGTGAAGGTAAACTTCTTTCGTCAAGTCGTTCAAAGGAATTTAAATACTCATAGGGGAAAACTCCCTTTCGGGTCATAAGTTTAATTTTTTCATTATTATTGAATTCTTTTTTTATATGAAACAAATCATTTTCATTTAAATGTTTACATAAAGAATCAATGCTAGAAGCCATAAATCTAAATTTAACGAAAAAACGTAAATAAAATGAATGTTTTTTATCTGTTGTAATTTTTTTTTGATAATGAAATATAACTTTCTTTATTCAAAGGAATAACACCAATATGCCATTCACTTCGTTTAGTTCTTTAAATAAAAGATGGCAATCATAGCCGAAAAAATTGTAAAAAAATATAGGAAAAAAATTTAGTAGCCTTTATAATAAATTACATTTAGAATGAGCGGGTTCTCTATAATTACCAGTAAAGTGACAATTGTCTCTAATTCTATCATTAAAAGCTAAATGCTTACCACATATGTGACAATTTTCCTGAATTAATTGTTGAAGCTGCTCATCAAGTGTCAACAGATTCATTGGCTTTAGCATCATAAAAATATTTTTATATAATCTACATGTTTTTGTTAACGATATGACAAATTCCTTAGCACAGTTAGCTCCAACAAACTATTTGTAACAACTTTGACTATCATCAAAAGAACATTTAATGTAGATACTAAACACCACAAGCTGATACTAAACACCACTTCAAACAGAAGTTATCTTTATTTTGAATATTAATGCATGCTTTTTTGTCTTCTATGCTTTTCGGTAATTTAATATAAATAGACACACGTATTGGTTCAAATTTATTGATATTTATTTCAATATGTAAAATCCTGATTAACGCCCAGCCACTGTCATTTTCTTGGAAGTCTTCTGCTTGTTGTTGTATATTTTTTTAACCTTTTCAAAAAAATCATTAAGATCATCTGCTTGTGGAATACTAAACATTCGAGTTTGAAAATATTTGATTGATATATTTTCAAACTCTTCTTCTGTTGACTTTATATATTCGCCAAAAAGCTCAAGATTTACTTTTATAGCGTTGTGCTTTTTTAATGATTGCATCAATAATTCAATTATACCAGTCTGAGTATTTTCCAGAAAATGTGATGGGTTTAGTATGCTTTCATCATCATCATTATCTCTAATAAACGTTTCTATTCTATTTTGAAAACATTCATCAATATGTCTAACATTAGATCTAATTACTTCTGCCGCATTACTTTTATGCTTATTTGTTCGGATCTGGTAGTTCCACAAAGTGTTTGTAACGTTTGATTTGCACTTACTGCAAAATTTTACATTTTCCAAATTTTTTTGATGTTTTAATAAATTATCATTTCTATTAAATGATTTTTTACATATTTCACAATTATGTTTTAATTGTGTTTCACATTTATGTCCTTTTAAATTGTCAGATCTTGTGAACACTTTTTCACATTTATCACATTCCAATTTAATTCATTTGTTTTCTGAACTCATTTTTTTTTTTTGTTAGTGTCCTTTTCTTATATTAAAACAATATTGATTTAGTCTATAAATGACTTTAACTTAGTCTTAAATTCAGTGATTTAACACGTCAACTCAAGAAGTCAATTGTATATATATACAAATTTTTCTAATTCTATATAGCTAAACCTAAACTAACTAGATTGCATAATTTGAATGTATATATAACATATCAGAACATAAAATGAATATTGAGTTTTTCTAATAAATTACTACAATGTTGCATATTAATCAAATTACTACAAAATTGAAACTATATACCAAAGAAATCATGATGTGAAAAATTGCTTGCACTTTTCATAATAGATGTCGAAGTATTTAAGATATACACAAAATTTTTTATGTTATTTTATCATAACACTATATAAAAAAGTGAAAGGAATATTTAATTTTGAATAAAAAAAAAAATATATAAACATTTAAAACCTGTAAAATTACAACAAGCAGAAGATTACAAGAAAAAGACAGTGGCTGGGCGTTAATCAGGATTTTACATATTGAAATAAATATCAATAAATTTGAACCAATACGTGTGTCTAGTTATATTAAGTACAGAAAAGCATAGAAGACAAAAAGGCATGTATTAATATTCAAAATAAAGATAACTTCTGTTTGAAGTGGTGTTTAGTATCAGCTTTACAAACTTGTATTGAAAATGCTGAACGAACATCTTCATATAAACTTAATAATATTTCTCTACCCATAGTCGAGCTAGAGTTTGATGATGTACGACAGCTTAATTTTAGCACTATGCAATTTCCAGCTAAATTGAACGAGTTCAATTTATTTGAAGAACTAAATAGTGAAATAAGTATTAATTTATTTGGACTGGAAGTCATTAATAAAAAATATGAGGTTGGAGAACCATTCTATTTAAGAAAATTTGAAAAAATACCATGTAAATTTATTACTTTTGGAAAAGGATGATAAATTTCATTTTGTCTATATTAAAAATTTATCAAGATTAAGTAGTTCTGTAACAAAACATATACATGAAATTTATATTTGTAATATGTGCTTACAACATTTTTACACATTACAACAGCGTGATTTACACAAAATTGAGTGCAATAAAGTCGTTACAAAGTTTCCATCTATTGAGAAAAATACACTCGAGTTTAAAAATTATCAACAACAATTAGAAACACCTTTTGTTATTTATGTCGAGTCTGAGAGTATTTTATAACCTATTGCAACCTGCAGTTCTAATCCAATGATGTCTTCAACAGAAAATATTCATCAACATGTTCCAGTAGCTTTCTCGTACTACATTAAATGTTCTTTTGATGATAGTCAAAGCTGTTACAAATAGTTTGTTGGAGCTAACTGTGCTAAGTAATTTGTCATATCGTTAACAAAAACATGTAAATTATACAAAAATATTTTTATGATGCCAAAGCCAATGAATCTGTTAACACTTGATGAGCAGCTTCAACAATTAATTAAGGAAAATTGTCACATATGTGGTAAGCATTTAGCTTTTAATGATAGAATTAGAGACAATTGTTACTTTACTGGTAATTATAGAGAACCCGCTCATTCTAAATGTAATTTATTATAAAGGCTACTAAATTTTTCTCCTATATTTTTTTACAATTTTGTCGGCTATGATTGCCATTTTTTATTTAAAGAACTAAACGAAGTGAATGGGCATATTGGTGTCATTCCTTTGAATAAAGAACGTTATATTTCATTATCTAAAAAAATTACAACAGATAAAAAACATTCATTTTATTTACGTTTTTTCGATAACTTTAGATTTATGGCTTCTAGCATTGATTCTTTATGTAAACATTTAAATGAAAATGATTTGTTTCATATAAAAAAAGAATTCAATAATAATGAAAAAATTAAACTTATGACCCGAAAGGGAGTTTTCCCCTATGAGTATTTAAATTCCTTTGAACGACTTGACGAAAGAAGTTTACCTTCACAAGAAGCTTTTACCAATCAAATGACAAACACATCATGTTCCGATGAAAACTACATTCATGCAGTTATATTTGTGGAATACGTTTGATTGTCAAAACTTATGGGACTATTTAAAACTTTACCTTAAAGCAGATGTGCTTATTTTGACAGATGATTTTGAAAACTTTCGAAAAATATGCTACAAAATCTATTCTTTAGATCCTACAAATTTTTATACTACCCCAGGTTTGTCATGGCCAGCTATGTTAAAATACACGGATAACAAATTACAATTATTAATTGATATTGATATATATAATTTCCCTAAAAAAAGGATACGTGGTGAAATTAGTCAGTGCTCACTTAGACATTCAGTAGCAAATAATAAATGCATGGGAGAATCTTATAAAAGAAACGAACCTTCCAAATACATAGTATATGAAGACGCTAACAATTTATATGGATCGGCAATGATCCAATATTTACCACATAAAGATTTTCAGTGGCTTGACGTTACTGAAAATATTGATGTGCTTTCAGTTCGGAAACTGATTACGTTTTAGAAATGGATTTAGATTACTCACAACATTTACATGATTTGCACAATGATTTTCCTTTTTGTGCTGAAAACAAAGTTCCACCAACAGGTAAAATTGCCAAACTCTTAGTTGACTTAACAAACATAATCCTTGAATTTTTTCAACCGTAAGTTTGTGGAACATCTTTATTAGATTTATTGAGTAAAAAATTGGTTTTTATTTATACTTTTTGTCCACAAAATAATTTTATTAATATTTTATTTTTATAATTCCTAAAATATTATATTTATTTATTATAAAGCCTACATATATTTCGGCATCACTGTCATCATCAGGGCGAATACAATTTAATACTAAACATGAATAATTTTCCTATGTTTTAATATTACATTTATACCTACTAAATAATTACAAATCTAAACATAGATGATTTCATATATTTCCTATATTTCATATATTTCCTATATTTAATATAGGTGAACTTCGCAATTCTAATTGTTCGTTCAAAATTGATTTATTTTGTTATATAGCTTTTTTAATTTCTAAAGATTTCAATAAACCCAACTTTTTACCTTTTTTATCAATATATAAGATTTTCAGGTTATTTATATTGCTAGAATGGTTTTTTTCCATTAAGTGATTGGCAAAATTGGACTTGGAATCCACTTTATTAAGTTCTCTAATGTGTTCCGAATAACGAATCGCGAAATTTCTACCTGTTTGTCCTATTTGGTACTGTCAAAAATTCAGGTGTAAATTCAGGTGTAAGAAATTTTAATAAAGTTATATAAAAAAGTTAGTTTTAATAAAAAAATATAATTTAAAGATTAATAAAAAAAATATATATATAATTTAAAACAACAGGACAAACTTGTTTTTTTATTATTACAAAAAAAAAAAAATCGAATCTTAAGTGTGTTTAATCAATTTTAGCTTAGCAAAGTTTTTAAGCTGTTGAAAGCTTTAAATAAAACCAGAGACAAATAAAAAACGTTTGTTAAATATAAAAATATAACTGACAGTAAACTTTTAGATAAAATTATAATTTATCTGATTATTTATAACTTTTAATTTAACTATAAAACTTCTCAAAGTTCATAATATTTCATTATATTTCAACCGTTTAGCTCAAAACTTTTATTTTTTATTTTATAAATAATATATTTATTACAACAAAACATTTCATTTAAAATTATTTTGTATACATCTCTTTATGTACCTATTCAAATCAAACTTTTTTTTTAAGTAAATATTAAAGTTTAAACTTTAATAATAATAAACTTTAAAAACTTTTTATATCTTCACCCTACTAATTTTTTTGCATAAGGTTAGGAGAACTCAAATTGGTATAATCGAATGTAAATTTGAAGTTTGGTAAATATGTTTAAACTTTAATAATAATTTCGTATTTAAACCAAACTTTAAAAACTTTTCATATATTTAGCCTTATTTAAAATATTCAGTACCATAGCTTAAGCTTTTTAAATTTCAAATTAAAACATAACTGATATACTAACCACTAAGTTAAATTAAGAATAATCAATAAACTTTAATAATAACAAACTTTAAAAACTTTTAAACCAAACTTTAAAAACTTTTCATATCTTCACCCTACTAATTTTTTTGCATAAGGTTAGGAGAACTCAAATTGTTATAATAGAATGTAAATTTGACTTTTGGTAATATGTTGAAACTTTTATAATAATTTTGTATTTAAACCAAGCTTTGAAATTTTTAAACCAAACTTTAAAAACTTTTCATATTTTTATCCTAATTTAAAATATTCAGCACTATAACTTCCGTTTAGCACTATAAGCTCCTCCTGCACCAGAACCGGCATATCCATACTACTCGTATCACCTTATCTCTGCTGTAGTTCCTTAATTACATCTGATAAATGACGAGCATCGGATAATTTTGTATAGACTACATGTAAATCCTTCTAAACGAATTTCTCAATCTCGCGATGTTTTTCGGATCTGAAGAGTTCTCTTCCTTTGTTGTTTCTTCATATGTTTATATAAAATGGAGGCATTCGCTCATTTAACCAGAAAATGTAGATAAACCTGCCACCGCTTTCCGTTTCATCATCGTGATTAAAACGATTGGGTAGCTAAATTTCAAAGGGACACTTTTCTTCTAATTTTGCCATTCGTTCAACAAAGGTCTTGAATAGTAAAATTTGATTCACTATTAACTGTTGCTGTTCAGCCTTTTCTTTGTGACACTTTTTGCAGTTGAACACATTCGTATCTTTGGGAAACTTATTTTAGGTGCAATCTAAGTAATGTCCAGCAAAGGCAACACCGCACGCGTGGATCCTTGTCATCACTAAATTTCTCGCCGGAGCTTCCAGAAAGCTTTATTAAAAAATTAAAGTAATTGTTTAATTAAACTGATTTTTTTTTTTTTTTTCAATTTATATATAATACTAGTTGACGGGTATATTACTAGTTGATTTTATGTTCCACTTTGCAAATTAGATTGCCTAACTCTGTACGAATATTGTACTTTAATTTGCAAATCGTCTGGTTTTTCTGTTATTAAATTAACATTAACTGGCTGAGTAGCTATTAGTAGTTCACCACTAGCGGTAACATGTCCTATAAACTTTTCACACAACAGTTTCAGATGTGCTGTTAAAACTTGTTATAATGTGTTAAAACTTTTAAAAGAAAACATTTTAAATTAAGTCTGTTTTATTTTTCTAATTTTATGTTTACTATTAGGTACCAAAAGCAATTAACATGTCTTTGATTTTTTTTTCATTTCTTACAATTGTATAGTGTACTATAATAACAACAAACAAGCAAATCAAAGATTTTCGGTTATTTTTCTCAATGTTCTTACAGAACAGAAAAAACGAAAGCTTGGGTAGCAGATATATCTATAATTCCATACATTTTTTTTTATATATTTTTTTATTTTTTTTCCTGGGAATCTTCCAAAGACACCAAGAAGTTCCCCTTGGTAGTGTCAAATTCTTACTGATCAAACCCACCTCTCCCTTTAGCCAATATAATTGAATGAAACACTTACCTGAAATACGGAGTATATTGGCTAGGGAGTAGGGATAGGAAAGGATAGAATGAATACCGAAACATTGAATTGGGAGTGGCACTGCAAACAAATGAATGAATGAAACAATGAATCCGCCTATTATTATTACTATTTTGCTGACATTGACTATAGTCGTTACAACAGTTAGAACATGCAGTAGTATATTACACCTTACTGCATGATATAATTATTGAAGGCAACCCCCACTCTCCCTGTAGAAGCTATTATTATTAGTATGAGTATTCTTATTAGTATTATTATTATTTTACTACAGAGTCAGGTAAGGGTTTTATTTCTGTTTTAACTTTTCACTATTAGCATTCAGAAGTTTTAAATTGTTTGAAAGAGTAAAACTAGTTTTTGTAATTTATGTTATACCACTTAAACAGAAACTAAAATAATGGAAAATATTTTTAAAGTCATCGTTACTTACTTAATACAAGCCTTACAACACATAACCTAAAAATAACATATTTTTCTTATTTTTATTTTATAACTTTAGAACTAATATAATTTAACAACTTTTAACAAGTAAACTTCTTTAAAAATCAAAAATAAATATAAAGTTCACGTTCAACCATTTTGGTTTTACTTTTTTTATATTAAGTGCCTCTTAACCTACATACCTAATCAAAATTATTAATAAGTTTTTATCAGGGAAAACATTTTTTGTTCGCCTAGGGCCTGTAAATAGTAATAGTTTTAATATTGCCGCTTGTACTTCAAAAGGTTCTGTGCTTTCTTCAACTTTTTATAATATTTTTATTTCCGACTTCTTGACTTCCTGAAATTGTAACATTAGTTTGATGATACGGCCATTTTATCATCATCAAAAGATTTAAATACAATTCTTCAAAATCTTGAGGAACAATATTTGAATGCACATAACTATTACGCTAAATAAAAAATCAAAAAAAATTCAGATAAAACTAAAGCCATATGATTTACTAGAAATAGAGAATCACTATCATTATTCCAACGGAAATTAATAATAAATAGCCAGGATAATAGCTTAGGAAAATTGTATCAAATATTTTGGTGATAACATATATAAAAAAATCCTATATAAAGAGGATATTGATATAATAACTAGAAAATGCAAAAAAATTTATCAAACTTTTTCATTCTAATAACAGTCTTATAAAGAATTTAGTAAATGTAGCATAGAAAGTTTGCTTTTATTTTTAGTTTTAATTTAGTTTGTAAGTTTAATTTAAGTATATAAAATTAAAACTAGAAGGTTTTGTTTTTGGCATTTTACTTCTGCTAGAACTAAGTTGAATTGTTATGGAACTAAAGCACAAATTATTCTATAATTTGTAAAGGATATCTTGTAACACTATTATGAAATATTAAATAAAAAATTACGTTATAAAATAAATTAAGAATTGTCTCTGATGATATTTCAGATATTTTAGAGCAAGAAAAATCCCTCGCTATTTTCTTTTGTTAGAAATGGATGATTGGATCTATACTAAAACAAGGTAGAATGTAAACCAACGGTTTTTAAAAGGGCACATTTCCAAAACTCAATACAAACTGTTTAGAAGTGTGACTTACACAATAATTTGAAAATTTCATGTAATAAGAAAATATGTGAAAATAGGACATTTTTGAAATTTTGAGGGGCCGTAATTCCGGAATCCTATATAACTAAGAAAAGCCGTTAACACGTAAAAATATAATATTGAACCTTTAATTTTCATGTCTTGCCGAAGAAAAATTTGTACAGGTGCCTAAGGTACAGGTGTCTAAAAATAGAAAATTTTCGCGTAATAACTCTAAAAGAGGGGGTGCTACTAAAAAATTTTCTGAGGAAACTTATACTAATGCTAAAAGTTCTTTCTTGTCTCAAAATTTCAAAAGAAATTTCATGCAAAATGTGGTTTTCACATAACGGTAAATTTAAATAGTAAATTACAAAATATTACATAATTTTGATATTGCTTTATATAGATAATAAAATTTTCGATCTTCTGGCGGTTTTAGATTGCAAAATTATTACGCAGAGCCTGAGATATATACATCTGAAAATTGGGCTTTTTCGCAATTTTGAAGAGCTGGAACTTTGGATATATGCATTTCAAAATAGGGCTTTTTCAAAGCTTGAGGGGCTGTAGCTCAGTAATGGGAGGGGCTACATGAAAAAGTTGTTCCACAAAATTATTTTTATTATGCGACCTACCCATGCTTAAAATTTTTTTTCTCTATCTTTAATGGTGTAGAAGTTTTGTAAACAGACGGACGGACGGACGGACGGACGGACAGAGTGAAACTAATAAGCACATTTTTTCAAAATTTTTTTGGAAATGTGCTAAAAATTGCTCTAATTGGAATGTAATTTCCTCTACTTGAAATTATATTCATAATCGTTTTTTTTTGTTTATTTAACTTTAATCTTTGGTTTTATTCAATTTTATGCGAAATTGATTTTATATTGACTGAAATAATATTAAATTATATTATTATTTAATTTTATGCGAAATTGATTTTATATTTATTTATAAAAATTAAATTTTTCTGTATTGTTTGAACAAAGAAAACCAACTCAACTCATTTTGAATATTTTATGTTCAAAAATTCTGAAATGTTATTATTTCAATGAAATTCATATTAGGTACATATTATATAAGTACATTACTGTACATTAATGTATTCATATTATATCTGTTAATGTTAACAACAATTATAATAAAAAGAAATTTATAAAAAAATAAAATTAAAAATTGAATATAGTTTTGCTGAATCAGGTGTCATTAGCTCGATTGCCGGTGATGGTACTTTAGCTTATTTAGATACAATAGTTATTCTGGAGGCATTTGGAACATATGTAACCCGTGGACCTTAAATTTTATTTATAAACTATAATAAATATTACGTAAAATGAATAACTTAAAGAGGAAATAAAAACAATTGTATTTTTTCGCACATGTACGTCTTAGATAAAGCACTTTATTATTTCGTATACTTGTTAATTATTTACAATACTTGTAAGTCTGAATTATTAAAACCAATCATTTGAAATTTAGTAAACTGAATTATGATCTTCATAATTATTGTGAACGTGTAAATATGATGGTACAGATGAGTTCAATTCTGATGCGCGCCTTCGTAAAGCTGCTATGTCCTTTCCAAATATCTTCGTTATCATCTGGTGACATATTTTGACAATTTGATGAATTATTATCAGATGACTCATGTTTTTCAATTTGTTTAATTCCAAACATCGAAATCTAAAAATATATCAATAGGAAAATATTTTCAAAATAAATAAAGTCGGAATAAATCTTTGAACTACCATCTAAAGAGCTGCAAATTTATTTGCTAATTTTAGACAAAAACGAGGAAGAATACAGTTGCCTTTGTCAACTCTTAGATACCCGTACGAACCGTTAGTATGTTCACGGCCTGTCACTCTGTTTACAATATTATTTTTTTAATATTTTATAATTTTAAAATAATTTGGTTGAATTTTATAATTTCTAGGACTATGGGTTGTACATATATTCAAACTATATGTTTATACATTCTTCAAAAGCAGATTCTAACCATCCACATAACGATTATCAATCCAAAACTTTTTCAAATATTCTATAGTACCATTTAATACTAAGCAGTAAATGTATATTAAATTACAAAATAGTAAATATAATTTTAAATATTATATTATATTAATGCGCACATAGCATATTTATATTGTTATAAGTATATCGCCATACATTGCAATATTTCTTTAAAAATATTTCCATTCATAGAATAATTTCTTATAAGTACAATATATGTATGTAAATACGGCGCTATATAATATACATCTATACTCTTATCATTCATTCATCAGTGACATATATGATATGTAAATAAGCATGATATTATATAAGTATGTATGTATATCAATATCATATAAATAAAAATTCTTCAAACAACCGTTATGTTGTTTATTTATTTACATTTTTTTGTATTACGCATTATATCCTCAATAATTTCAAATTATCGAGTAAAACAAAATGCAAAAAATTCGTTAAAGAAATTTGTTAGAAAATTTGAAAAAATCAAGTAACACTTTCGTCAATTATAAAGTAACCCTATATTTTTAAAAAAAAGTTGTTAACAGAAATAAGAGTATAATGTTGAAGCTTTAATTTTTGTGTATTACTTCAAAAAATTTTTAACGTGTGTTCAAGTTACAGGTGTTTAAAAATAGGAAATTTTCAGTTTTTGACCCCTTACAGTTCCTAAACCGGGGGTGATACAAAAAAAATTTCTGAAATAACTCATACCTATTTTCAAAGATCTAACTGCTATCAAAATTTCAAGTTTTCAACTTAAACCGTTTAGAAGATAGAAGGCTTTAAGAATTTTGCAAAATTTTAGTTTCGCATAACGGTAAATTAAGATACCGTATGCTACAACTATATATTTATTGTATATATACTTTTAAAGCTAATAAAAGCAGTAAGCGTTTGCCCTTTTCAAAATGAAGATATACCTTATATAACTTGCGCTATAACAATTTAAATATAGAGCTTTTTTGAACCTTTTGGGGAGCTATTGCTCCGTAACGGGTGGAGCTACAAAAAAAGTTATTATACCCGTATGAACTATGTTCAAGGGTATAATAAATTTGCCATTACGTTTGTGACACCTTAAAGGAGTCGAGCTAGATATAGTGTCAAAGGTATGGATCGGCTCAGAATCGAATTCTGAGTCGATTAAGCCATGTACGTCCGTCCGTCCGTCCGTCCCTCCGCACGATAACTCACAAAATAACGGAGCTAGGGGGCTGAATTTTTTTTTACGTCACTTTTGCAAAATTGTTAGTTTTGCTATTTAAATCCAACATTTTCGGTCGGCGGGTTCGATTTGCTGCCATACAACTTCTATCTTTATATAGAAATAACTCAGTATCTATTCCAGCTAGGTTTCTGAAATTTTGCAAATGATGATCAAGTTTTATGGCAACAACTTCTGTTAAATTTGGTTGTGCTGGGACGGCGGGTTCGGGTAGCTGCCATACAACTTCTCCGTTTAAATGAGAATAACTCGGTGTTTATTGAAGCTAGGAATCTGAAATTTAGTAAAGAGGTGCCGAGCTACATGCCAACAACTTTTGTAAAATTTGGTTGGTCTAGAGCAGCCGGTTCAGGCTTCTTGCACCTTTTGGAACCTAATAAAGCTAGGCATCTGAAATTTTGCAAATGATGATCAAGTTTTATGGCAACAACTTTTGTAAAATTTGGTTGTGGTGGTGCGGCGGGTTCGGGTAGCTGCCATACAACTTCTCCGTTTAAATGAGAATAACTCGGTGTTTATTGAAGCTAGGAATCTGAAATTTAGTAAAGAGGTGCCGAGTTACATGCCAACAACTTTTGTAAAATTTGGTTGGTCTTGAGCAGCCGGTTCAGGCTTCTTGCCTTGAGTTAGAAATAACTCAGTATCTATTCAATCTAGGTATCTGAAATTTTGCAAATGATGATCGAGTTTTATGGCGAAATCTTCTGTAAAATTTGGTTGTGATGATATCACAGGTTCGGATAGTTGCTATACAACTTCTCTTTTTAAATGAAAATAACTCAGTGTCTATTGAAGCTAGCTATCTGAAATTTAGTGAAAAAGTGTCGAGTTGCATGCCAAAAACTTTTGTAAAATTTGATTGGTCTAAAGCAGCCGGTTCAGGCTTTTTGCATTTCTTGGAACTTAATGAAGCTAGGCTCAATAGATTCGGGTAGCTAACATACAACTCCACAATTTACATAAATATATCTCTGTAGTTCGGTACAAAACATCTGAATGTTTTTAAAAGATGATCAAGTTTTATAGAAACAGGATATATTACGTTCATACGGGTATCCCAGAGTTGACACAGTCTACTCTACTGCACTCTTCCTTGTTAAAAATAAAATTAATATTTTTGTGACATCTATCAGCAGTTAAAATTTCATAGCTCTATTTCAAAAAAATGTGGGGATCTAAAAGTTAGGTGTTCGAGAGCTACCCGAAGTTTTAGTCGGAACTCAACCAAAAAAAACAGAGAACTTACAAATTGCTCCTAGAATATTTTGTGTAAATTTCAAGATTCTAGCTTTCTTAGTTTTTGCGTTAGCGTGCTGACTGACGGACGGACATGGCTCAATCGACTTAGAATTTTTTTCTGATCCGATCCATACATTTGAAGGTATATCTAGCTCGCTTATTTCGAGGTGTTACAAACGGAGGAGTAATTTTATTATACCCGATCTTATCGTACGAGTATAAAAATTTCAAATTTTCTGCCAACCAAAAATTTCTTTGCTCTGACTTAATTCATTTAGTCCGTTGCTATTAGTAAGAAATACTTGTTTTCAATGTTTTATGTCTCATAAACTTGAATATGACTTTGTTCTTGTTTAGTTTTATGAATAATTTTACGTAAATCTCAAGATGTGGATAGTAATAAGAAAAATGTACGCGAAAGGAAGACAAAATTTAATAAAAATATTAATATTTGGCGACTCTGAATCATTTGTTGTACCCCTGTGGGACCAAATGACTATATCTCAAAGATAGTTGGTATTATAATCTTTCAAAAAATATATACATATATCGGCGCATATTATCCTCTAAGAGCGAAAAAGACATTTAAAAATATTCTTGTTATACCCTACACTTAAAGTATAGGGTATATTAACTTTGGTATGGTGTTTGTAATCTGTTGTTTCCTGAATCCTTGGTTTGCCTAAAATTTCAGATGAATTGGAATAGTTGTTCGGATATCTGCCACACAACTTCCAAGACCGAACAAGCATATCTTCGAAATTAATAAATATAAAAACTTGAAATTTGATATAAGAGTGTTCTACCCTGTTCTGATGATGTCTCTCTGAAATTTGAGAAGAATTGGGGTAGTGGTCCGCTTACCTTCACACACTTCCCAAGACCTAACAAGCATATCTTCAAATTTAATAAAGATAGAAATATGAAATTTTGTACAAAGGTTGTAAAAGCATTTCTTTTTTTAGCTTATATTAAATACCTAACTAAAATAACTTATGGATTTTTAATTTAATTTGAATTTTTTACGTGTAGGTTATAAATAAGTCGGTTGCATCGACTTGCTGTTACTTTTACTTGTTGTTTTAATGTTTTTGTACATAAACCTTTATATCTGGCGATCTGTTAGGTATATAAATACATATTGAAATGTACTATTAATTAAAATAACGGTCTGAAGAATATATTAACGTTTATTTGATGACGATAGATGCTGCCGATTTGGGGATATTGTAGTTCAAAGTTCAAAATTTTTGAAATAAAGAAAAAATGTTTAACATCTTTCCCTGAAAGTCAAACATCTCAAAATTTCTCAAAATTTCTTGAACCCCCAAATATTTTTACATCGTTGGAAAGCTCTTGTTTTTTCATACATACTTAATGTCTTTATAAAAACGTTTAGAGATATAAGCATTTATGAAACAAAAAATGATTTGTTTTGTAATTTTTTTTGTATAAAAAATAATGTTATGCCTTTTCAAAGACAAATATAACAAAAACATATAAGACAAATATTTAGTTTATTTAAGTTTTTTGTTTTTTTTTTCTCAAAAATAAAAATATAATAACGTTACATTTAATAAAATGTGAATTTTTTATTTTTCTTAAACTAACTTATAAAAAAAATAAAAATTCAATTAAATTTTGATACAGAAATTATGTATGTACATATAATTTTATTATCGCATAAATTCAGTATGAAAAAATCAGCTGTCTCCACCAAAGGACCGACCACCAGTACACGAAAAGTACAATGCCAAAATTTATAGATTTTTTACATAATAATTTATATCAAAGCAAAATAACTTATAATAATTTAACAACATTTTGTTTTATTCAATAACAATAATAAGCAATGAAATCGTAAAAATATAATATGTGTATTCATTCATACACTCATTTCCATTATTATGTAATGTACATGATTTTTTTTTCATTCAAAAATATTAGAAGAAAAAATAACAAAAACTGTAAACAAATACAAAACAAACATATGTTATCAACAAAAGAATAATATGCATAGATATAAGTATGTATATAAATTTTTAGAGATATATAAAAAAAAAACCAAAAATTGTTCATATAAATTTATATGGAGTGGTTATGTATGAAATTTGGTATTGGAAAATTAAATAAAAGTTAAAGTTAGTCGGATCAAAAAATGTTCTATGGCAAAGTTGTTCCTCTTTAAGTGTGTAACAACTTTTTCTTAATAATTTTTCTCATAAAATTTTTCTGTTACGAAATATTCGTCAAAAACTTGAAAAAGTACACTAGTAAACTACCACTTGCGGTTATCCGATTTGATCCAAAAGCTTATCAATACGAGATATTTATGTCAAAACCTTAAATATGAAGTTGCAAAAAAATCCACTCAGTCGTTTAAGCTGTACACGTGCCCACAGACATACCCACACACACGCAGCCACCCACACGCACACACGAACAGACGGACATCATGATAAAAATTTTTTTACAGCCTTCTCCACACCGGAGTAGTGCATATTTGAAAAATCTCGGGTAGAAATTTTTAGTATGAAAACAATACCTACCTTATACATTTATGTATGCGGTCGGTAAAAATTAAATAAAATATCTAAATATCAGTAAAACAAATAAATGTAACAGTAAGTAGATGCAACCGACTTATTAATACCCTACACCTGAATAATTCGAATTAAATTAAAAATCCATAAGTTTTTTTGGCAGCTGCTTGAACTTGTTCCCTTTTCTGTCTTATTCAACTCGAATTTCAGGAACGTAAAAGAGGCATCCTCTTGGGATATGCTTGACACCTTTGAAAAAAATTTTAAGTTTCTATCTTTATTAATTTCGAAGATTGTTAGTCCTTGAGAGGTGTGTGTCAGGAACCCAAATTGCAACTCCAATTCATCGAATCCATCTCAGGAACATAAAGAAAACATGCCAGAACACCATTGTACTAAATTTAAAGGTTCTACTTTTGTTGCTTTTGGAGATATGCTCGTTGCTCTTGTGCTCGTCCGGAAGTATTCAAAATACGAACCCATGGTTCAAATTCTTTAAAATGTCAGTTTCCAATTTTACAGAAAAGGAAACATAACAGAACACCTTTGTACTAAAAATAAAAGTTCTCTCTTTGTTGGTTGTGGAGACATACTCGTTTGCCCTGAGGCTCGTCCGGAAGCTTCCAAGATTTGAACCCATAGACCAAATCCTCACAAATTTCAGAAACATAAATGAAACATGAAGGAACACCATTCTGCCTAATTTAAAGGTTATATCTTAGTTGGCTTTGGAGATAATATCATTTGCTTTGAGGCTCGTTCGGAAGCTTACAAAATCCGAAACCAAGGACCAAATCCTCTCAAATTTCAGAGACCTAAATCAGACATGAAAAAACACCATTCTGCCAAATTTAAAGGTTATATCTTAGTTGCTTTTGGAGATAATCTCATTTGCCCTGGGGCTCGTTCGGAAGCTTCCAATATACGAATCCATGGTTCAAATTCTTTCAAATATCAGATTCCAATTTTATAGAAAAGAAAACATAACAGCACAATCTTGTCCTAAAAATAAAGTTTCTATCTTTGTTGGTTGTGGAGATATACTCGTTTGCTCTGGGGCTCGTTCGGAATCTTCCAAGATCCGAAACCATAAACCAAATCATCTCAAATTCCAGAGACTTAAATAAAACATGAAAGAACACCACTCTGCCAAATTTAAAGGTTATATCTTAGTTGGTTTTGGAGATAATCTCATTTGCTTTGGTTCTCGTTCGGAAGCTACCAAAATATGAACCCATGGAACAAATCCTCTTAAATTTCAAAGACATAAGTCGCACGGGAAGGAACATCATTGTACAAAATTTAAAGGTTCTATCTTTGTTGATTTTGGAAATAATCTCGTTTGCTCTGGGGCTCGTTCGGAAGCTTCCAAAATCCCAACTCATGGAACAAATCCTCTAAAATTTTAGAAACTTAAATAAAACATGAAAGAACAGCACTCTGTCAAATTTGAGGATTATATCTTTATTGGTTTTGGAGATAATCTCATTTGCTCTGGTGCTCGTTGGGAAGCTTCCAAAATCCAAACCTTTAACTTTTTACAATGATGCTCCTTCTCGTTTGGTTTATGTTTCTGAAATTTAAGAGGATATAGTCCATGGGTTTGGATTTTGGAAGTTTCCTAACGAGCCCCAAAGCAAATGAGATTATCTCCAAAAACAATAAAGATATAATCTTTAAATTTGGCAGAATGCTGTTCTCTTATGTTTGATTTAGGTCTCTAAAATTTGAGAGGATTTGGTTCATTGGTTCGGATTTTGGAAGCTTCCGAACGAGCACTATACTAAATGAGATTATCTCCAAAACCAATAAAGATATAACCTTCAAATCTAACAGAGTGGTGTTCTTTCATGTTTTATTTAAGTCTCTGAAATTTAAGAGGATTTAGTCCATGGGTTTGGATTTTGGAAGCTTCCAAACGAGCCCCAGAGCAAATGAGATTATCTCCAAAATCAACAAAGATAGAACCTTTGAATTTTTTACAATGATGTTTTTTCCGTTTGATTTATGTCTCTGTAATTTAAGAGGATTTGGTTCATTGGTTCGGATTTTGTAAGCGTCCGAACGAGTACCATACTAAATGAGATTATCTCCAAAACCAATAAAGATATAACCTTCAAATTTAACGGAGTGGTGTTCTTTCCTGTTTTATTTAAGTCTCTAAAATTTGAGAGGATTTGGTCAATGGGTTCGGATTTTGGAAGCTTTCGAACGAGCCCCAGAGCAAACGAGATTATCTCCAAAACCATCAAAGATAGAACCTTCAAATTTTGTACAATGATGTTCCTTCCCGTTCGATTTATGTCTCTAAAATTTAAAAGGGTTTGGCCCATGGGTTTGGATTTTGAAAGCTTCCGAACGAGCACCAGAGCAAATGAGATTATCTGCAAAACCAATAAAGTTATAACCTTCAAATTTGACAGAGTAGTGTTCTTTCAAATTTTATTTAAGTCTCTAAAACTTGAGAGGATTTGGTCCTTGGGTTCGAGTTTTGGAAGCTTCTGAACGAGCCCCAGAGCACATGAGATTATCACCAAAACCAACAAAGATCGAACCTTCAAATTTTGTACAATGAAATTCCTTCCCGTTCGATTTATGTCTCTGAGATTTAAGAGGATTTGGTCCATGGGTTTGAATTTTGGCAGCTTCCGAACGAGCACCAGCGCAAATGAGATTATCTCCAAAACCAACTAAGATTTAACCTTTAAATTTGGCAGAGTGGTGTTCGTTTATTTTTTATTTAAGTCTCTGAAATTTGAGAAGATTTGGTTAATGAGTTCGAATCTTGGAAGTTTCCTAACGACCCCCAGAGCAAATGAGTATATCTCCACAACCAACAAAGATAGAACCTTTATTTTTAGTACAAGAATGTACTGTTATGTTTCCTTTTCTATAAAATTGGAAACTGACATTTGAAAGAATTTGAACCATGGATTCGTACATTGGAAGCTTCCGAACGAGCCCCAGAGCAAACGAGATTATCTGCAAAACCAACAAAGATAGAACCTTTAAATTTTTTACAATGATGTTCCTTCCCGTTTGATTTATGTCTCTAAATTTGAGAGGATTTGGTCAATGGGTTCGGATTTTGGAAGCTACCGAACAAGCCTCAGAGCAAATGATATTATCTCCAAAAGTAATAAAGATATAACCTTTAAATTAGGCAGAATGGATTTCCTTCATGTTTGATTTATGTTTTTGAAATTTGTGAGGATTTGGTCCATGGGTTCAAATCTTGGAAGCTTCCGGATGAGCCCCAGAGCAAACGAGTATATCTCCACAACCAACAAAGATAGAACTTTTATTTTTAGTACAAAGGTGTTTTGTTATGTTTCCTTTTCTGTAAAATTGGAAACTGACATTTGAACCATGGGTTTGTATTTTGGAAACTTCTGGACGAGCACAAGAGCAACGAGCATATCTCCAAAACCAACAAAAGTACAACCTTTAAATTAAGTTCTGACTCATGGCGCAGTGGTTAAGTCGCCAACCTTTCAATCGAATGGTCTTGGGTTCAAACCCCGATCAGGTCATAAATAAAAAATATGTAGTACTTTTGTATCGTAATAATGTATATCGTATAATTAATATTAGTAATAATAATAATAATAATAGTAATAATAATAATAATAATAATAATAATAATTATAATAATAATAATTAATAATAAATAATAGCTGCTACAGTGGAGCCATCTTTGGTTATATCATGCAAGTAAGGTGTTATATACTGCTGCATGTTGTAATTCACGGATGGCGCTGACTGTGTAGTAAAATAATAACAATAATTATAATAGTAATAATAATAATAGTAATAATAATAATAATAGTAATAATAATAATAATAATAGTAATAGTAAAACAATAATTATAATAATAATAATAATAGCTACTACAGGAGAGCCATCTTTGGTTATATCATGCAAGTAAGGTGTTATATACTGCTGCACGTTGTAATCCACTGATGGCGCTGAATCTGTGGTAAAATAATGATAATAATAATAATAGTAATAATAATAATAATAGTACAATTAAATAGTCTAATAAATAAATAGTACAATAATAATATAACAATAATTATAATTATAATAATAATAATAATAGTAATAATAATAATAGCTACTACAGTGGGGCTATCTTTGGTTATATCATGCAAGTAAGGTGTTATATACTGCAGCATGTTGTAATCCACTGATGGCGCTGACTCTGTAGTAAAATAATAATAATATTAATAAGAATATTAATACCTATAATAGCAGCCGCTACAGTGACAGTGGGAATTGCCTTCAATAGTTGCCTCATGTAGTAATATATACTACTACCACATGTTGTAACTGTTGTGACGGCTTTAGTCACTGTTAGCAAAATAATAATAATAGGCGAATTCATTGTTTCCTTACAGTCCCACTCCCAATTCAATATTTCCGTATCCATTTTCCTATCCTTTCCTATCCCTACTCCCTAGCCAATATACTGCGTTCGTAGGTAAGAGTTTCAATCCACTACATTAGCTAAAGGGGGAGGTGGGTTTGGTCAGTAAGAATCTGACACTACCAAGGGGAAATCCTTGGTGTCTTTGGAAGATTCCCACCTCCCTTAGGAAAAAAAAAAAGTACAATGGTGTTCTCGCATGTTTTCTTTATGTTCCTGAAATGGATTCGATGAATTGGAGTGACAATTCGAGTACCTGACACACACCTTCCAAGAGTGGTGTTCTTTCGTGTTTTATTTAAGTCTCAGAAATTTGAGAGGATTTAGTCAATGGGGTTGGATTTTGGAAACTTCCGAACGAGCACCAGAGCAAATGAAATTATCTCCAAAACCAACTAAGATATAACCTTAACAATTTGCAGAATGCTGTTCTCTCATGTTTGAATTAGGTCTCTAAAATTTGAGAGGATTTGGTTCATGGTTTCGGGTTTTGGAAGCTTCCGAACGATCCCCAGAACAAATGAGATTATCTCCAAAATCAACATAGATAGAACCTTTAAATTTTGTACAATGAAGTTTCTTGCCGTTCGATTAATGTCTCTGAAATTTAAGAGGATTTAGTCCATGGGTTTGGATTTTGGAAGCTTCCGAACGAGCCCCAGAGCAAATGAGATTATCTCCAAAATCAACAAAGATAGAACCTTTAAATTTTTTACAATGAAGTTTCTTGCCGTTCGATTTATGTCTCTGAAATTTAAATGGATTTGGTCCATGGGTTTGGAATTTGGAAACTTCCGAACGAGCACCAGAGCAAATGGAATTATCTCCAAAACCAACTAAGATATAACCTTTAAATTTGGCAGAGTGGTGTTCTTTCGTGTTTTATTTAAGTCTCAGAAATTTGAGAGGATTTAGTCCATGGGGTTGGATTTTGGAAACTTCCGAACGAGCACCAGAGCAAATGAAATTATCTCCAAAACCAACTAAGATATAACCTTTAAATTTGGCAGAGTGGTGTTCTTTCATGTTTTATTTAAGTCTCTGAAATTTGAAAGGATTTGGTTAATGGGTCCGGATCTTGGAAGCTTCCGAACGAGCCCCAGAGCAAACGAGTATATCTCCACAACCAACTAAGATAGAACCTTTAACTTTTTTACAATGATGCTCCTTCTCGTTTGATTTATGTTTCTGACATTTAAGAGGATATGGTCCATGGGTTTCGATTTTGGAAGCTTCCTAACGAGCCCCAGAGCAAATGAGATTACCTCCAAAAACAACAAAGATATAACCTTTACATTTTGCAGAATGCTGTTCTCTTATGTTTGAATTAGGTCTCTAAAATTTGAGAGGATTTGGTTCATGGTTTCGGGTTTTGGAGGCTTCCGAACGAGCACCATACCAAATGAGATTATCTCCAAAACTAATAAAGATATAACCTTCAAATTTGACAGAGTCTTGTTCTTTCATGTGTTATTTAAGTGTCTAAAATTAGAGAGGATTTGGTTTATAGGTTCGGATTTTGGAAGCTTCCCTTGGAACGATCCCCAGAACAAATGAGATTATCTCCAAAATCAACATAGATAGAACCTTTAAATTTTGTACAATGAAGTTTCTTGCCGTTCGATTTATGTCTCCGAAATTTAAGAGGATTTAGTCCATGGGTTTGGATTTTGGAAGCTTCCGAACGAGCCCCAGAGCAAACGAGTATATCTCCACAACCAACAAAGATAGAACTTTTATGTTTAGTACAAAGGTGTTTTGTTATGTTTCCTTTTCTGTAAAATTGGAAACTGACATTTGAAAGAATTTGAACCATGGGTTTGTATTTTGGAAACTTCTGGACGAGCACAAGAGCAACGAGCATATCTCCAAAACCAACAAAAGTACAACCTTTAAATTAAGTTCTGACTCATGGCACAGTGGTTAAGTCGCCAACCTTTCAATCGAATGGTCTTGGGTTCAAACCCCGGTCAGGTCATAAATAAAAAATATGTAGTACTTTTGTATGGTAATAATGTATATCGTATAATTAATATTAGTAATAATAATAATAATAATAGTAATAATAATAATAACAATAATAATAATAATAATAATAATTATAATAATAATAATTAATAATAAATAATAGCTGCTACAGTGGAGCCATTTTTGGTTATATCATGCAAGTAAGGTGTTATATACTGCTGCATGTTGTAATTCACGGATGGCGCTGACTGTGTAGTAAAATAATAACAATAATTATAATAGTAATAATAGTAATAATAATAATAATAGTAATAATAATAATAATAATAATAGTAATAGTAAAACAATAATTATAATAATAATAATAATAGCTACTACAGGAGAGCCATCTTTGGTTATATCATGCAAGTAAGGTGTTATATACTGCTGCACGTTGTAATCCACTGATGGCGCTGACTCTGTGGTAAAATAATGATAATAATAATAATAGTAATAATAATAATAATAGTACAATTAAATAGTCTAATAAATAAATAGTACAATAATAATATAACAATAATTATAATTATAATAATAATAATAATAGTAATAATAATAATAGCTACTACAGTGGGGCTATCTTTGGTTATATCATGCAAGTAAGGTGTTATATACTGCAGCATGTTGTAATCCACTGATGGCGCTGACTCTGTAGTAAAATAATAATAATATTAATAAGAATATTAATACCTATAATAGCAGCCGCTACAGTGACAGTGGGAATTGCCTTCAATAGTTGCCTCATGTAGTAATATATACTACTACCACATGTTGTAACTGTTGTGACGGCTTTAGTCACTGTTAGCAAAATAATAATAGGCGGATTCATTGTTTCCTTACAGTCCCACTCCCAATTCAATATTTCCGTATCCATTTTCCTATCCTTTCCTATCCCTACTCCCTAGCCAATATACTGCGTTCGTAGGTAAGAGTTTCAATCCACTACATTAGCTAAAGGGGGAGGTGGGTTTGGTCAGTAAGAATCTGACACTGCCAAGGGGAAATTCTTGGTGTCTTTGGAAGATTCTCACCTCCCTTAGGAAAAAAAAAAGTACAATGGTGTTCTGGCATGTTTTCTTTATGTTCCTGAAATGGATTCAATGAATTGGAGTGACAATTCGAGTACCTGACACACACCTTCCAAGAGTGGTGTTCTTTCGTGTTTTATTTAAGTCTCAGAAATTTGAGAGGATTTAGTCAATGGGGTTTGATTTTGGAAAATTCCGAACGAGCACCAGAGCAAATGAAATTATGTCCAAAACCAACTAAGATATAACCTTAACAATTTGCAGAATGCTGTTCTCTCATGTTTGAAATAGGTCTCTAAAATTTGAGAGGATTTGGTTCATGGTTTCGGGTTTTGGAAGCTTCCGACCGATCCCCAGAACAAATGAGATTATCTCCAAAATCAACATAGATAGAACCTTTAAATTTTGTACAATGAAGTTTCTTGCCGTTCGATTAATGTCTCTGAAATTTAAGAGGATTTAGTCCATGGGTTTGGATTTTGGAAGCTTCCGAACGAGCCCCAGAGCAAATGAGATTATCTCCAAAATCAACAAAGATAGAACCTTTAAATTTTTTACAATGAAGTTTCTTGCCGTTCGATTTATGTCTCTGAAATTTAAATGGATTTGGTCCATGGGTTTGGAATTTGGAAACTTCCGAACGAGCAACAGAGCAAATGGAATTATCTCCAAAACCAACTAAGATATAACCTTTAAATTTGGCAGAGTGGTGTTCTTTCGTGTTTTATTTAAGTCTCAGAAATTTGAGAGGATTTAGTCCATGGGGTTGGATTTTGGAAACTTCCGAACGAGCACCAGAGCAAATGAAATTATCTCCAAAACCAACTAAGATATAACCTTTAAATTTGGCAGAGTGGTGTTCTTTCATGTTTTATTTAAGTCTCTGAAATTTGAAAGGATTTGGTTAATGGGTCCGGATCTTGGAAGCTTCCGAACGAGCCCCAGAGCAAACGAGTATATCTCCACAACCAACTAAGATAGAACCTTTAACTTTTTTACAATGATGCTCCTTCTCGTTTGATTTATGTTTCTGACATTTAAGAGGATATGGTCCATGGGTTTCGATTTTGGAAGCTTCCTAACGAGCCCCAGAGCAAATGAGATTACCTCCGAAAACAACAAAGATATAACCTTTACATTTTGCAGAATGCTGTTCTCTTATGTTTGAATTAGGTCTCTAAAATTTGAGAGGATTTGGTTCATGGTTTCGGGTTTTGGAGGCTTCCGAACGAGCACCATACCAAATGAGATTATCTCCAAAACTAATAAAGATATAACCTTCAAATTTGACAGAGTCTTGTTCTTTCATGTGTTATTTAAGTCTCTAACATTAGAGAGGATTTGGTCCATAGGTTCGGATTTTGGAAGCTTCCGAACGATCCCCAGAACAAATGAGATTATCTCCAAAATCAACATAGATAGACCTTTAAATTTTGTACAATGAAGTTTCTTGCCGTTCGATTTATGTCTCCGAAATTTAAGAGGATTTAGTCCATGGGTTTGGATTTTGGAAGCTTCCGAACGAGCTCCAGAGCAAATGAGATTATCTCCAAAATCAACAAAGATAGAACCTTTAAATTTTTTACAATGATGTTTTTTCCGTTTTATTTATGTGTCTGAAATTTAAGAGTATATGGTCTATGGGTTTGGATTTTGGAAGCTTCCGAACGAGCACCATTCCAAATGAGATTATCTCCAAAACCAATAAAGATATAACCTTCAAATTTGACAGAGTCTTGTTCTTTCATGTATTATTTAAGTCTCTAAAATTAGAGAGGATTTGATCCATAGGTTCGGATTTTGGAAGCTTCCGAACGAGCCACAGATCAAATGAGATTATCTCCAAAATCAACATAGATAGAACCTTTAAATTTTGTACAATGATGTTTCTTGCCGTTCGATTTATGTCTCTGAAATTTAACAGGATTTAGTCCTTGGGTTTGGATTTTGGAAGCTTCCGAACGAGCCCCAGAGCAAATGAGATTATCTCCAAAATCAACAAAGATAGAACCTTTAAATTTTTTACAATGATGTTTTTTCCGTTTGATTTATGTCTCTGAAATTTAAGAGGTTATGGTTCATGGGTTTGGAATTTGGAAGCTTCCGAACCAGCCCCAGAACAAATGAGATTATCTCCAAAAACAACAAAGATATAATCTTTAAAATTGGCAGAATGGTGTTCTTTCATGTTTGATTTATGTTTCTGAAATTTGTGAGGATTTGGTCCATGGGTTCAAATCTTGGAAGCTTCCGGACGAGCCCCAGAGCAAACGAGTATATCCCCACAACCAACAAAGATAGAACTTTTATGAAATGGATTCGATGAATTGGAGTGACAATTCGAGTACTTGACACACACCCCCCAAGGACTAACAATCTTCGAAATTAATAAAGATAGAAACTTATAATTTTTTACAAAGGTTTCAAGCATATCCCAAGAAGATGCTTGTTTTACGTTCCTGAAATTCGAGTTGAATAAGACAGAAAAGGGAAGAAGTTCAAGCAGCTGCCAAAAAAACTGATGGATTTTAAATTCAATTCGAATTCTTCAGGTGTAGGATATTAATAAGTCGGTTGCATCGACTTACTGTTACATTTACTTGTTAAAATAATATATATCTATTATAACTTTATTGCTTTTAGAAAAGAATTTTGTTAATAATTCCGTAAATTTCTGAGAACAAAGAACATGCGTTCAAATCAATATATTTTATATATTTATAAATGTATATAAATATATATCTATATATATGTACATATATATATTTATATATATATATATTTTATTAATTTAGTTTTTTTTATCTTGATATGCGCTTATGCCAATATTTATAGAGAAAAAGAGTAAAAGTTCTAAGAATCTATCCATTTTCAAAAATTTCAAATGATATAAAATATATTTATACAGACATATAATTTCTAAAATTTAAAATAATTCATTTCTATATTTAATTAATAATTTAATAAGTTAATAATTTAGTTTTAGGAAAAATTCAATAACATAATATCGGTGTATTTTTGATTTATTTTATTTTTTATACCCTACACCTAAAGTATAGGGTATATTACTTTGGTATGGTGTTTGTAACCACCAAAAGGAAGCGAGTTAGATATGGACATGTATATATATTCTGAATCAGGATCACCTCCTGAGTCGATTTAACGATGTCCGTCCGTCCGTCCGGTCGCACGATAACTCAAAAACTAATAAATCTACCTTGATGAAATTTATATAGTAGGTTACTAATCACGAAAGGAAGGCTAAGTTCGAATTTGGACAAAATCGATCAATGGGTTCGGATTCTGGAAGCTTCCGAATGATTCCGGAGCAAACGAGATTATCTCCAAAACCAACAAAGATAGAATCTTCAAATTTTGTACAATGATGTTCCTTCCCATTCGATTTATGTCTCTTAAATTTAAAAGGATTTAGGTCATGTGTTTGAATTTTGGAAGCTTCCGAACGAGCCCCAGAGCAATTGAGATTATCTCCAAAATCAACAAAGATAGAACCTTTAAATTTTTCACAATGATGTTTTTTCCGTTTGAGTTATGTCTCTGAAATTTAAGAGGATATGGTACATGGGTTTGGATTTTGGAAGCTTCCGAACCAGCCCCAGAGCAAATGAGATTATTTCCAAAAACAACAAAGATATAACCTATAAATTTTGCAATTTGTGAGGATTTGGTCTATGGGTTCAAATCTTGGAAGTTTCCGGACGATCCCCAGAGCAAACGAGTATATCTCCACATCCAACAAAGATAGAACCTTTAACTTTTTTACAATGATGCCCCTTATCGTTTGATTTATGTTTCTTCAATTTAAGAGGATTTAGTCCATGCGTTTGGATTTTGGAAGCTTCCGAACGAGCCCCAGAGCAAATGAGATTATCTCCAAAATCAACAAAGATAGAACCTTTAAATTTTTTACAATGATGTTTTTTCCGTTTGATTTCTGTTTCTGAAATTTAAGAGGATATGGTCCATGGGTTTGGATTTTGGAAGCTTCCCAACCAGCCCCAGAGCAAATGAGATTATCTCCAAAAACAACAAAGATATAACCGTTAAATTTGGCGGAATGGTGTTCTTTCATGTTTGATTTATGTTTCTGAAATTTGTGAGGATTTGTTCCATGGGTTCAAATCTTGGAAGCTTCCGGACGAGCCCCAGAGCAAACGAGTGTATATCCACAACCAACAAATATAGAACTTTTATTTTTAGTACAAAGGTGTTCTGTTATGTTTCCTTTTCTGTAAAATTGGAAACTGACATTTGAAAGAATTTGAACCATGGGTTCGTATTTTGGAAACTTCCGGACGAGCACAAGAGAAAAGAGCATATCTCCAAAACCAACAAAAGTAGAACCTTTAAATTTAGTACAATGGTTTTCTGGCATGTTTTCTTCATGTTCCTGAGATGGATTCGATGGATTTGAGGTGCAGTTCGGGTACCTGACACACACCTCCCAAGGACTAATAATCTTCGAAATTAATAAAGATAGAAACTTAAAGTTTTTTACAAAGGTGTCAAGCATATCCCAAGAGGATGCCTCTTTTACGTTCCTGAAATTCGAGTTGAATAAGACACAAAAGGGAAGAAGTTCAAGCAGCTGTAAAAAAAACTTATGGATTTTTAATTTAATTTGAATTATTCAGGTGTAGGGTATTAATAAGTCGGTTGCATCGACTTACTGTTACATTTACTTGTTTTGAACTACTTTCAATACTTTGTAAAAGGTGCAACATTATTTTTATACCCTACACCTACAGTGTAGGGTATATTTACTTTGGTATGGTGTTTGTAACCACCAAATGGAAATGTGTTAGATAAGGACATGTATATATATTCTGAAACAGGATCACCTCCGGAGTCGATTTAACGATGTCCGTCCGTCCGTTCGCACTATAACACAAAAACTAATAAAGATATCTCAATAAAATTTATATAGTAGGTTACTAATTACGAAACGAAATCTAAGTTCGAATCTGGACAAAATTGGTCAATGGGTTCGCATTCTGGAAGCTTCCGAATAACTCCGAAGCAAACTAGATTATCTCCAAAACCAACAAAGGTAGAACCTTCAAATTTTGTACAATGATGTTCCTTTCGGTTCGATTTATGTCTCTGAAATTTAAGAGGATTTGGTCCATGGGTTTGGATTTTGAAAGCTTCCGAACGAGCACCAGAGCAAATGAGATTATCTCCAAAACCAATAAAGATATAACCTTCAAATTTGACAGAGTCGTGTTCTTTCAAGTTTAATTTAAGTCTCTAAAATTTGAGAGGATTTGGTCCATGAGTTCAGGTTTTGGAAGCGTCCGAACGAGCCCCAGAGCTAACGAGGTTATCTACAAAATCAACAAAAATGGGATCTTTAAATTTTGCACAATGATGTTCCTTCCCGTTCGATTTATGTCTCTGAAATTTAAGAGGATTTGGTCCATGGGTTCGGATTTTGGAAGCCTCCGAACGTGCACCAGGGCAAACGAGATTATCTGCAAAACCAACTAAGATATAACCTTTAAATTTGGTAGAGTGGTGTTCTTTCATGTTTTATTTAAGTCCCTGAAATTTGAGAAGATTTGGCTCATGGGTTCTTATCTTGGAGGCTACCGAACGAGTCCCAGAGCAAACGGGAATATCTCCACAACCAACAAAGATATAACCATTATTTTTAGTACAAGAGTGTGTTGTTAAGTTTCCTTTTCTATAAAATTGGAAACTGACATTTGAAAGAATTTGAACCATGGATTCGTATTTTGGAAGCTTCCGAACGAGCCCCAGAGTAAACGAGATTATCTGCAAAACCAACAAAGGTAGAACCTTCAAATTTTGTACAATGATGTTCCTTCCCGTTCGATTTATGTCTCTGAAATTTGAGAAGATTTGGTTCGTGGGTTCTTATCTTGGAGGCTACCGAACGAGTCCCAGAGCAAACAAGAATATCTCCACAACCAACAAAGATATAACCATTATTTTTAGTACAAGAATGTGTTGTTAAGTTTCCTTTTCTATAAAATTGGAAACTGACATTTGAAAGAATTTGAACCATGGATTCGTATTTTGGAAGCTTCCGAACGAGCCCCAGAGTAAACGGGATTATCTGCAAAACTAACAAAGGTAGAGCCTTCAAATTTTGTACAATGATGTTCCTTCCCGTTCGATTTATGTCTCTGAAATTTAAGAGGATTTGGTCCATGGGTTTGGATTTTGCAAGCTTCCGAACGAGCACCAGAGCAAATGAGATTATCTCCAAAAACAACAAAGATATAATCTTTAAATTTGGCAGAATGGTGTTCTTTCATGTTTTATTTAAGTCTCTTAAAATATAGAGGATTTGGTTCATGGGTTCTTATCTTGGAGGCTTCCGAACGAGCCCCAGAGCAAACGAGTATATCTCCACAACCAACAAAGATAGAACCTTTATTTTTAGTACAAGAGTGTGCTGTTATGTTTCATTTTCTATAAAATTGGAAACTGACGTTTGAAAGAATTTGAACCATGGACTCGTATTTTGGAAGCTTCCGAGCGAGCCCCAGATCAAACGAGATTATCTGCAAAACTTACAAAGATAGAACCTTTAATTTTTTTACAATAATGTTCCATCCCGTTTTATTTATGTCTCTGAAATTTAAGAGAATATGGTCCATGGGTTTGAATTTTGGAAGCTTCCGAACCAGCCCCAGAGCAAATGAGATTATCTCCAAAAACAACAAAGATATAATCTTTAAATTTGGCAGAATGGTGTTCTTTCATGTTTGATTTAGGTCTCTGAAATTTGAGAGGATTTGGTCCATGGGTTCGGATTTTGGAAGCCTCCGAACGTGCAGCAGAGCAAACGAGATTATCTGCAAAACCAACTAAGATATAACCTTTAAATTTGTCAGAGTGGTGTTCTTTCATATTTTATTTAAGTCCCTGAAATTTAAGAAGATTTGGTTCATGGGTTCTTATCTTGGAGGCTACCGAACGAGTCCCAGAGCAAACGAGTATATCTCCACAACCAACAAAGATATAACCATTGATTTTAGTACAAGAGTGTGTTGTTAAGTTTCCTTTTCTATAAAATAGGAAACTGACATTTGAAAGAATTTGAACCATGGATTTGTATTTTGGAAACTTCTGGACGAGCACAAGAGCAACGAGCATATCTATAAAACCAACAAAAGTAGAACCTTTAAATTAAGGACAATGGTGTTCTGGCATGTTTTCTTTATGTTCCTGAAATGGATTCGATGAATTGGAGTGACAATTCGAGTACCTGACACACACCTCCCAAGGACCAACAATCTTCGAAATTAATAAAGATAGAAACTTAAAATTTTTTACAAAGGTGTCAAGCATATCCCAAGAGGATACTTCTTTACGTTCCTGAAATTCGAGTTCAATAAGACACAAAAGGGAAGAAGTTCAAGCAAAAAAACTTATGGATTTTTAATTTAATTCGAATTATTGAGGTGTAGGGTATTAATAAGTCGGTTGCATCGACTTACTGTTACATTTACTTGTTTTTATTTTTATTTACATACACATAATAATCGGTCAGTGGCTCAACTTTATTATACTTAATTTATTTATAAAAAGTAAATTCTGCTGTATTGTTTGAACAAAGAAAATCAACTCAACTCATTTTGAATATTTTATGTTCAAAAATTCTGAAATGTTATTATTTCAATGAAATTCATATTAGGTACACATTATATAAGTAAATTACTGTACATTAATGTATTCATATAATATCTGTTAATGTTAACAACAATGCAAAAATTAAAATAAAAAGAAATTTATAAAAAAATTAAATTAAAAATTGAATATAGTTTTGCTGAATCAGGTGTCATTAGCTCAATTGCCGGTGATGGTACTTTAGCTTATTTAGATACAATGGTTATTTTGGAGGCATTTGGAACATATGTAACCCGTGGACCTTAAATTTTATTTATAAACTATAATAAATAATATGTAAAATGAATAATATAAAGAGGAAATAAAAACAACTGTATTTTTTCGCACATGTACGTCTTAGATAAAGCACTTTATTATTTCGTATACTTGTTAATTATTTACAATACTTGTAAGTATGAATTATTAAAACCTATCATTTGAAATTTAGTAAACTGAATTATGATGTTCATAATTATTGTGAACGTGTAAATATGATGGTGCAGATGAGTTCAATTCTGATGCGCGCCTTCGTAAAGCTGCTATACTATGTCCTTTCCAAATATCTTCGTTATCATCTGGTGAAATATTTTGACAATTTGATGAATTATTATCAGATGACTCATGTTTTTCAATTTGTTGATGCTGTTGATGGTGAGGTGTTTGAGAATCCTGAAATTTTTTTATTGCGGTATTTAATAAATAAGATAAAATGGCATGCAAGTTTTTAGAATTTTTATAAATAACACATAAAAATGAAATTAAAATTATATAAGTTTGATATTACAATATTTGCAGTTTTAGTTATTTGTTAAATTATTACTAATAATACATGCCTTTTTTGTAAATAAAATAAACTCCGGATAAAACCTTCATAAAAGTCATTTCTGTTTAATAAGGACGTAGCACAAATGATAAAAGCCATTTCTGCTATGTGTTTTAATTACCAACAAAAATTTAGGAATAAAATTACACTTAACATTTCTCGGTTAATTGCATATCGGTTAATTACGTTTCCTGGTTTAGTTCACAATTAAAAAGTTATGTTAAAACTCTTATATTAAAAAGTTAAGTGCATATTAAAAACTTAAAATAGTTTTTTTACATTTTAGTTTTAATTTTTTTTAAATGGACCCCAAACACTTAAAGCTAAAAACAAAATAATATTAAAAGGAAAAGAAGAGCATTCATAAATAAACTCAAAACAGATTTACTGTCTTTTAAAATTACTCTCTTAAGAACAGTGAGAGGTTAAAATTTGACAATTTCCTATTTTTAGGCACTAATACTTTCAAAATTTTAATTCCAAACATCGAAATCTAAAAAAATATCAATAGAAAAATTTTTGCAAAATAAATAAAGTCGGAATAAATCTTTGAAATACCATCTAAAGAGCTGAAAATTTATTTGCTAATTTTAGACAAAAAAAATTTCAAATTTTCTGCCAACCAAAAATTTCTTTGCTCTGACTTAATTCATTTAGTCCGTTGCTATTTCTATAGTAAGAAAAACTTGTTTTGAATGTTTTATGTCTCAGAAACTTGAATATGACATTGTTTTTGTTTATTTTTATGAATATTTTTAAGTAAATCTTAAGATGTGGATAGTAATAAGAAAAATGTACGCGAAAGGAAGACAAAATTTAATAAAAATATTAATATTTGTCGATTCTGAAGCGTTTGTTGGACCCCTGTAGGACCAAATGACTATATCTCAAAGATAGTTGGTAGTACAAGCTTTCAAAAAATATATACATACATCATTAATGGCGCATATTATCCTTTAAGAGCGAAAAAGACATTTAAAAGTATTCTTGTTGTTTTAATGTTTTTGTACAGAAACCTTTATATCTGGCGATCTGTTAGGTATATAAATACATATTGAAATCTACTATTAATTAAAATAACGATCTGAAGAATATTTTAACGTTTATTTGATGACGATAGATGCTGCCGGTTTGGAGATACTGAAGTTCAAAGTTCAAAATTTTTGAAATAAAGAAAAAATGTTTAACATCTTTGCCTAAAAGTCAAACATCTCAAAATTTCTCAAAGTGTCTTGAACCACTAAATATTTTTATATCGTTGGAAAGCTCTTGTTTTTCATACATACTAAATGTCTTTATCAAAACGTTTAGAAGATATAAGCATTTATGAAACAAAAAATTATTTGTTTTGTAATTTTTTTTTGTATAAAAAATAATGTTATGCCTTTTTCAAAGACAAATATAACAAGGACATATAAGACAAATATTTAGTTTATTTAAGTTTTTTGTTTTTTTTTTCTCAAAAATAAAAATATAATAACGTTATATTTAATAAAAATGTGAATTTTTTATTTTTCTTAAACTAACTTATAAAAACAATAAAAATTCAATTAAATTTTGATACAGAAATTATGTAAGTACATATAATTTTATTATGGCATAAATTCAGTATGAAAAAATCAGCTGTCTCCACCAAAGGACCAACCGCCAGTACACGAAAAGTACAATGCCAAAATTTATAGATTTTTTACATAATAATTTATATCAAAGCAAAATAACTTATAATAATTTAACAACATTTTGTTTTATTCAATAACAATAATAAGCAATGAAATCGTAAAAATATAATATGTGTATTCATTCATACACCCATTTCCATTATTATGTAATGTACATTTTTTTTTCATTCAAAAATATTAGAAGTAAAAAATAACAAAAACTGTAAACAAATAAAAAACAAACATAAGATTAATATTGAATTTGCTAACAAAAATTTTACCGTTTTAATTTTATGTTATCAACAAAAAAATAATATGCATAGATCTAAGTATGTATATAATTTTTTAGAGATATATAAAAAAAAAACAAAAATTGTTCATATAAATTGATATAAAATGTTTGTATGAAATTTGGACTTGAAGAATTAAATAAAAGTTAAAGTTAGTCGGATCAAAAAATGTTCTATAGCAAAGTTGTTCCTCTTTAAGTGTGTAACAACTTTTTCTTAATAATTTTTCTCATAAAATTTTTCTGTTACGAAATATTCGTCAAAAACTTAAAAAGTACACTAGTAAACTACCACTTGCGGTTATCCGATTTACTCCAAAAGCTTATCAATCCGAGATATTTATGTCAGAACCTTAAATATGAAGTTGCAAAAAAATCCGCTCAGTCGTTTAAGCTGTACACGTGTCCGGAGACATACCCACACACACACGCACCCATCCACACGCACCCATTCACACGCACACACGAACAGACGGACATCATGATAAAAATTTTTTTACAGCCTTCTCCCAACCGGAGAAGTGCATATTTCCCAAAATCTCGGGTAGAAATTTTTAGTATCAAAAAAATTTTACATTAGCGGTCGGTAAAAATTTAAAAAAATATCTATATATCCGTAAAATAATCTCCAGCAGTAAAAGAAAAAAAATTCTAGGAAATTCTAGGTAGGAATTCTTCTCCGACATTTCCGTAAGTCACTTTTTAAATACTATTACTAATATATTTCTATTATAACTTTATTGCGTTTAGAAAATAATTTTGTTAATAATTCCGTAAATTTCTGATAACAAAGAAGATGCGTTCAAATCAATATATTTTATATATTTATAAATGTATATAAATATATATCTATATATATGTACATACAAATATATATATATATATATATATATATATATTACTAATTTAGTTTTTTATACCTTACACCTAAAGTATAGGGTATATTAACTTTGGTATGGTGTTTGTAACCACCAAAAGGAAGCGAGTTAGATATAGACATGTATATATATTCCGAATCAGGATCACCTCCTGAGTCGATTTAACGATGTCCGTCCGTCCGTCCGTCCGTTTACACGATAACTCAAAGACTAATGAAGCTATCTTGATGAAATTTATATAGTAGGTTACTAATTACGAAAGAAAGGCTAAGTTCGTCCATGGGTTCGTATTCTGGAAGCTTCCGAATGATTCCGGAGCAAACGAGATTATCTCCAAAACCAACAAAAATAGAATCTTTAAATTTTGTACAATGATGTTCCCTCCCGTTCGATTTATACCTCTGAAATTTAAGAGGATTTGGTCTATGGGTTTGGATTTGGAAGCTTCCGAACGAGCACCAGAGCAAATGAGATTATCTCCAAAACCAAGAAAGATAGAACCTTTAAATTTTGTAAAATGATGTTCCTTCCCGTTCGATTTATGTCTCTGAAATTTAAGAGGATTTGGTCTATGGGTTTGGATTTGGAAGCTTCCGAACGAGCACCAGAGCAAATGAGATTATCTCCAAAACCAACAAAAGGTAGAACCTTTAAATTTTGTAAAATGATGTTCCTTCCCGTTCGATTTATGTCTCTGAAATTTAAGAGGATTTGGTCTATGGGTTTGGATTTGGAAGCTTCCGAACGAGCCCCAGAGCAAATGAGATTATCTCCAAAACCAACAAAGATATAACCTTTAAATTTGGAAGAGTGGTGTTCTTTCATGTTTTATTTAAGTCCCTGAAATTTGAGAAGATTTGGCTCATGGGTTCTTATCATGGAGGCTACCGAACGAGTCCCAGAGCAAACGAGAATATCTCCAGAACTAACAAAGATATAACCATTATTTTTAGTACAAGAGTGTGTTGTTAAGTTTCCTTTTCTATAAAATTGGAAACTGACATTTGAAAGAATTTGAACCATGGATTCGTATTTTGGAAGCTTCCGAACGAGCCCCAGAGTAATGGATTGGATTTTGGAAGCTACGGAACGAGCCTCAGAGCAAATGATATTATCTCCAAAAGCAATAAAGATATAACCTTTAAATTAGGCAGAATGGTGTTCCTTCATGTTTGATTTAGGTCTCTGAAATTTGAGAGAATTTGGTCCTTGGGTTCGGATTTTGGAAGCTTCCGAACGAGTCCCAGAGCAAACGAGATTATCTCCAAAATCAACAAAGATAGAACCTTTAAATTATGTACAATAATGTTCCTTCCCGTCCGATTTAACTCCCCGAAATTTGAGAAGATTTGGTTCATGGGTTCTTATCTTGGAGGCTATCGAACGAGTCCCAGAGCAAACGAGAATATCTCCACAACCAACAAAGATATAACCATTATTTTTAGTACAAGAGTGTGTTGTTAAGTTTCCTTTTCTATAAAATTGGAAACTGACATTTGAAAGAATTTGAACCATGGATTCGTATTTTGAAAGCTTCCGAACGAGCCCCAGAGTAAACGAGATTATCTGCAAAACCAACAAAGGTAGAACCTTCAAATTTTGTACAATGATGTTTCTTCCCGTTCGATTTATGTCTCTGAAATTTAAGAAGATTTGGTCCATGGGTTTGGATTTTGCAAGCTTCCGAACGAGCACCAGAGCAAATGAAATTATCTCCAAAATCAATTAAGATATAACCTTTAAATTTGGCAGAGTGGTGTTCTTTCATGTTTTATTTAAGTCTCTTAAAATTGAGAGGATTTGGTTCATGGGTTCTTATCTTGGAGGCTTCCGAACGAGCCCCAGAGCAAACGAGTATATCTCCACAACCAACAAAGGTAGAACCTTTATTTTTAGTACAAGAGTGTGCTGTTATGTTTCATTTTCTATAAAATTGGAAACTGACATTTGAAAGAATTTGAACCATGGACTCGTATTTTGGAAGCTTCCGAACGAGCCCCAGATCAAACGAGATTATCTGCAAAACTTACAAAGATAGAACCTTTAAATTTTTTACAATAATGTTCCATCCCGTTTTATTTGTGTCTCTGAAATTTAAGAGAATATGGTCCATGGGTTTGGATTTTGGAAGCTTCCGAACCAGCCCCAGAGCAAATGAGATTATCTCCAAAAACAACAAAGATATAATCTTTAAATTTGGCAGAATGGTGTTCTTTCATGTTTGATTTAAGTCTCTGAAATTTGAGAGGATTTGGTCCATGGGTTCGGATTTTCCTGAAATTCGAGTTCAATAAGACACAAAAGGGAAGAAGTTCAAGCAGCTGCCAAAAAAACTTATGGATTTTTAATTCAATTCGAATTTTTCAGGTGTAGGGTATTAATAAGTCGGTTGCATCGACTTACTGTTACATTTACTTGTTTTTATTTTTATTTACATACACATAATAATCGGTCAGTGGCTCAACTTTATTATACTTAATTTATTTATAAAAATTAAATTCTTCTGTATTGTTTGAACAAAGAAAATCAACTCAACTCATTTTGAATATTTTATGTTCAAAAATTCTGAAATGTTATTATTTCAATGAAATTCATATTAGGTACATATTATATAAGTAAATTACTGAACATTAATGTATTCATATAATATCTGTTAATGTTAACAACAATGCAAAATTTAAAATAAAAAGAAATTTGTAAAAAAATTAAATTAAAAATTGAATATAGTTTTGCTGAATCAGGTGTCATTAGCTCAATTGCCGGTGATGGTACTTTAGCTTATTTAGATACAATGGTTATTTTGGAGGCATTTGGAACATATGTAACCCGTGGACCTTAAATTTTATTTATAAACTATAATAAATAATATGTAAAATGAATAATATAAAGAGGAAATAAAAACAACTGTATTTTTTCGCACATGTACGTCTTAGATAAAGCACTTTATTATTTCGTATACTTGTTAATTATTTACAATACTTGTAAGTCTGAATTATTAAAACCCATCATTTGAAATTTAGTAAACTGAATTATGATGTTCATAATTATTGTGAACGTGTAAATATGATGGTGCAGATGAGTTCAATTCTGATGCGCGCCTTCGTAAAGCTGCTATACTATGTCCTTTCCAAATATCTTCGTTATCATCTGGTGAAATATTTTGACAATTTGATGAATTATTATCAGATGACTCATGTTTTTCAATTTGTTGATGCTGTTGATGGTGAGGTGTTTGAGAATCCTGAAATTTTTTTATTGCGGTATTTAATAAATAAGATAAAATGGCATGCAAGTTTTTAGAATTTTTATAAGTAACACATAAAAATGAAATTAAAATTATATAAGTTTGATATTACAATATTTGCAGTTTTAGTTATTTGTTAAATTATTACTAATAATACACGCCTTTTTTGTAAATAGAATAAACTCCGGATAAAACCTTCATAAAAGTCATTTCTGTTTAATAAGGACGTAGCACAAATGATAAAAGCCGCTATGTGTTTTAATTACCAACAAAAATTTAGAAATAAAATTACACTTAACATTTCTCGGTTAATTGCATATCGGTTAATTACGTTTCCTGGTTTAGTTCACAATTAAAAAGTTATGTTAAAACTCTTATATTAAAAAGTTAAGTGCATATTAAAAACTTAAAATAGTTTTTTTACATTTTAGTTTTAATTTTTTTTAAATGAACCCCAAACACTTAAAGCTAAAAACAAAATAATATTAAAAGGAAAAGAAGAGCATTCATAAATAAACTCAAAACAGATTTACTGTCTTTTAAAATTACTCTCTTAAGAACAGTGAGAGGTTAAAATTTGACAATTTCCTATTTTTAGGCAAAATATCAATAGAAAAATTTTTTCAAAATAAATAAAGTCGGAATAAATCTTTGAAATACCATCTAAAGAGCTGAAAATTTATTTGCTAATTTTAGACAAAAAAAATTTCAAATTTTCTGCCAACCAAAAATTTCTTTGCTCTGACTTAATTCATTTAGTCCGTTGCTATTTCTATAGTAAGAAAAACTTGTTTTGAATGTTTTATGTCTCAGAAACTTGAATATGACATTGTTTTTGTTTATTTTTATGAATATTTTTAAGTAAATCTTAAGATGTGGATAGCAATAAGAAAAATGTACGCGAAAGGAAGACAAAATTTAATAAAAATATTAATATTTGTCGATTCTGAAGCGTTTGTTGTACCCCTGTAGGACCAAATGACTATATCTCAAAGATAGTTGGTAGTACAAGCTTTCAAAAAATATATACATACATCATTAATGGCGCATATTATCCTTTAAGAGCGAAAAAGACATTTAAAAGTATTCTTGTTGTTTTAATGTTTTTGTACAGAAACCTTTATATCTGGCGATCTGTTAGGTATATAAATACATATTGAAATCTACTATTAATTAAAATAACGATCTGAAGAATATTTTAACGTTTATTTGATGACGATAGATGCTGCCGGTTTGGAGATACTGAAGTTCAAAGTTCAAAATTTTTGAAATAAAGAAAAAATGTTTAACATCTTTGCCTAAAAGTCAAACATCTCAAAATTTCTCAAAGTGTCTTGAACCACTAAATATTTTTATATCGTTGGAAAGCTCTTGTTTTTCATACATACTAAATGTCTTTATCAAAACGTTTAGAAGATATAAGCATTTATGAAACAAAAAATTATTTGTTTTGTAATTTTTTTTTGTATAAAAAATAATGTTATGCCTTTTTCAAAGACAAATATAACAAGGACATATAAGACAAATATTTAGTTTATTTAAGTTTTTTGTTTTTTTTTTCTCAAAAATAAAAATATAATAACGTTATATTTAATAAAAATGTGAATTTTTTATTTTTCTTAAACTAACTTATAAAAACAATAAAAATTCAATTAAATTTTGATACAGAAATTATGTAAGTACATATAATTTTATTATGGCATAAATTCAGTATGAAAAAATCAGCTGTCTCCACCAAAGGACCGACCGCCAGTACACGAAAAGTACAATGCCAAAATTTATAGATTTTTTACATAATAATTTATATCAAAGCAAAATAACTTATAATAATTTAACAACATTTTGTTTTATTCAATAACAATAATAAGCAATGAAATCGTAAAAATATAATATGTGTATTCATTCATACACCCATTTCCATTATTATGTAATGTACATTTTTTTTTCATTCAAAAATATTAGAAGTAAAAAATAACAAAAACTGTAAACAAATAAAAAACAAACATAAGATTAATATTGAATTTGCTAACAAAAATTTTACCGTTTTAATTTTATGTTATCAACAAAAAAATAATATGCATAGATCTAAGTATGTATATAATTTTTTAGAGATATATAAAAAAAAAACCAAAAATTGTTCATATAAATTGATATAAAATGTTTGTATGAAATTTGGACTTGAAGAATTAAATAAAAGTTAAAGTTAGTCGGATCAAAAAATGTTCTATAGCAAAGTTGTTCCTCTTTAAGTGTGTAACAACTTTTTCTCAATAGTTTTTCTCATAAAATTTTTCTGTTACGAAATATTCGTCAAAAACTTAAAAAGTACACTAGTAAACTACCACTTGCGGTTATCCGATTTACTCCAAAAGCTTATCAATCCGAGATATTTATGTCAGAACCTCAAATATGAAGTTGCAAAAAAATCCGCTCAGTCGTTTAAGCTGTACACGTGTCCGGAGACATACCTACACACACACGCACCCATCCACACGCACCCATTCACACGCACACACGAACAGACGGACATCATGATAAAAATTTTTTTACAGCCTTCTCCACACCGGAGTAGTGCATATTTGCCAAAATCTCGGGTAGAAATGTTTAGTATCAAAAAAATTTTACATTAGCGGTCGGTAAAAATTAAAAAAAATATCTATATATCCGTAAAATAATCTCTAGCAGTAAAAGAAAAAAAATTCTAGGAAATTCTAGGTAGGAATTCTTCTCCGACATTTTCGTAAGTCTCTTTTTAAATACTATTACTAATATAATTCTATTATAACTTTATTGCGTTTAGAAAATAATTTTGTTAATAATTCCGTAAATTTCTGATAACAAAGAAGATGCGTTCAAATCAATATATTTTATATATTTATAAATGTATATAAATATAAATCTATATATATATACATATATATATTTTATTATATATATATATATATATATATATATATATATATATATATATTATTAATTTAGTTTTTTATACCTTACACCTAAAGTATAGGGTATATTAACTTTGGTATGGTGTTTGTAACCACCAAAAGGAAGCGAGTTAGATATAGACATGTATATATATATTCCGAATCAGGATCACCTCCTGAGTCGATTTAACGATGTCCGTCCGTCCGTCCGTCCGTTTACACGATAACTCAAAGACTAATGAAGCTATCTTGATGAAATTTATATAGTAGGTTACTAATTACGAAAGAAAGGCTAAGTTCGAATCTGGACAAAATCCGTCCATGGGTTCGGATTCTGGAAGCTTCCGAATGATTCCGGAGCAAACGAGATTATCTCCAAAACCAACAAAAATAGAATCTTTAAATTTTGTACAATGATGTTCCTTCCCGTTCGATTTATGTCTCTGAAATTTAAGACGATTTGGTCCATGGGTTTGGGTTTTGGAAGCATCCGAACGAGCACCAGAGCAAATGAGATTATCTCCAAAACCAAGAAAGATAGAACCTTTAAATTTTGTAAAATGATGTTCCTTCCCGTTCGATTTATGTCTCTGAAATTTAAGAGGATTTGGTCTATGGGTTTGGATTTGGAAGCTTCCGAACGAGCACCAGAGCAAATGAGATTATCTCCAAAACCAACAAAGGTAGAACCTTTAAATTTTGTAAAATGATGTTCCTTCCCGTTCGATTTATGTCTCTGAAATTTAAGACGATTTGGTCCATGGGTTTGGTTTTGGAAGCTTCCGAACGAGCCTCAGAGCAAATGAGATTATCTCCAAAACCAAGAAAGATAGAACCTTTAAATTTTGTAAAATGATGTTCCTTCCCGTTCGATTTATGTCTCTGAAATTTAAGACGATTTGGTCCATGGGTTTGGTTTTGGAAGCTTCCGAACGAGCCCCAGAGCAAATGAGATTATCTCCAAAACCAACAAAGATATAACCTTTAAATTTGGCAGAGTGGTGTTCTTTCATGTTTGATTTAGGTCTCTGAAATTTGAGAGGATTTGGTCCTGGGGTTCGGATTTTGAAAGCTTCCGAACGAGCCCCAGAGCAAACGAGATTATCTCCAAAACCAACAAAGATAGAACCTTTAAATTTTGTACAATGATGTTCCTTCCAGTTTGATTTATGTCTCTAAAATTTAAGAGGATGTGGGCCATGGGTTTGGATTTTGGAAGCTTCCGAACGAGCCCCAGAGCAAATGAGATTATCTCCAAAAACAACAAATATAAAACCTTCAAATTTGGGCGAATAATGGTTTTTCATGTTTGATTTAGGTCTCTGAAATTTGAGAGGATTTGGCCATGGGTTTAAATTTGAAAGGATTTGAACCGTGGATTCGGATTTTGGAAGCTTCCGAACGAGCCGCAGAGCAAATGAGATTATATCCAATACGAACAAAGGTTTTGAATTTGGTACAATGGTGTTCTTTCGTGTTTGATTTATGTCTCTGAAATTTAAGAGAATTTGGTTCATGAGTTTGGTTTTGGAAGCTTCCGAACGAGCCCCAGAGCAAATGAGATTATCTCCAAAACCAATAAAGATATAACCTTTACTTTTGGCAGAATGGTGTTCTTTCATGTTTGATTTAGGTCTCTGAAATTTGAGAGGATTTGGTCCTGGGGTTCGGATTTTGAAAGCTTCCGAAGGAGCCTCAGAGCAAATGATATTATCTCCAAATGCAACAAAGATATAACCTTTAAATTAGGCAGAATGGTGTTCCTTCATGTTTGATTTATGTTTCTGAAATTTGTGAGGATTTGGTCCATGGGTTCAAATCTTGGAAGCTTCCGGACGAGCCCCAGAGCAAACGAGTATAGCTCAACAACCAACAAAGATAGAACTTTTATTTTTAGTACAAAGGTGTTCTGTTATGTTTCCTTTTCTGTAAAATTGTAAACTGACATTTGAAATAATTTGAACCATGGGTTCGTATTTTGGAAACTTCCGGACGAGCACAAGAGCAACGAGCATATCTCCAAAACCAACAAAAGTAGAACCTTTAAATTTAATATAATGGTGTTCTGGCAAGTTTCCTTTATGTTCCTGAGATGGATTCGATGAATTGGAGTGGCAATTCGGGTAGGTGACACAAACCTCCCAAGGACTACCAATCTTCGAAAATAATTAAGATAGAAACTTTAAATTTGATACAAGGGTTTCAAGCATATCCCAAGCGGATGCCTGTTTTACATTCTTAAAATTCGAGTTGAATAAGACAGAAAAGGCTAGAAGTTCAAGCAGCTGCCAAAAACACTTATGGATTTTTAATTTAATTCGAATTAATCAGGTGCAGGATATTAATAAGTCGGTTGCATCGACTTACTGTTACATTTACTTGTTTTTATCTTGATATGCACTTATGCGAATATTTATAGAGAAAAAGAGTAAAAGTTCTAAGAATCTATCCATTTTCCAAAATTTTAAATAATATAAAATATATTTATACAGGAATATAATTTTAATTTCAAAAATCTAAAATAATTCGTTTCTATATTTAATTAATAATTTAATAAGTTAATAATTTAGTTTTAGGAAAAATTCAACAACATAATTTTTTTCATACATACACATATGTCGGTGTATTATTTATTTATTTTATTTTTTTAGAACAACAACTTTCAATACTTTGTAAAAGGTGCAACATTATTTTTATATCCTACACCCAAAGTATAGGGTATATTAACTTTGGTATGGTGTTTGTAACCACCAAAAGGAAGCGAGTTAGATATGGACATGTACATATATTCTGAATCAGGATCACTTTCTGAGTTCGTACGCACGATAACTCAAAAAATAATGATGCTATCTTAATGAATTTATACTGTAGGTTAACAATGACTAAGGTAAGGCGGGGATTGCAAATGGGCGAAATCGGACCATGGATTCGGGTACCTCTCATACAACTCCCAAAATCGTATACGCATATCTTCGAAATTAATAAAGATAGAAACTTCAAATTTGGTACTACGGTGTTATTTCCTAAAGCCCTGATTTGTCCAAAATTAAAGATGAATTGGAGGAGGTGGTCGGGTACCTCCAACACAACTCCCAAAACGAACAAGCATATCTTCGAAATTAATAAAGATAGAAACTTCAAATTTGATACGAGGGTGCTGCTTCCTGAATCCCTGATTTTCCTAAAATTTGAGATAAATTGTAGTGGTTGTTCGGGTATCCCCCATACAACTCCCAAAACCGAACAAGCATATCTTCGAAATTAATAAAGATAGAAATTTGATACGAGGGTGTTGTTTCCTGAATCCTTGATTTGCCAAAAATTTCAAATGATTTGGAATGGTTGTTCGGGTATTTCTCACACAACTCCTAAGACCGAACAAGCATATGTTCGAAATTAATAAAGATAAAAATTTGAAATTTGATATAAGAGTGTTCTACCCTGTTCTGATGATGTCTCTAAAATTGGAGATGAATTTGGATGGTGGTCTGGGTGCCTTCAAACCTAACAAGCATATCTTTGAATTTAATAAAGATAGAAACCTAAAATTTTGTACAAGGGTTGTAAAAGCATTTATTTTTTTAGCATATATTAAATACCTAACTAAAATAGCTTATGGATTTTTAATTTAATTTGAATTTTTTGGGTGTAGGGTATAAATAAGTCGGTTGCATCGTTAACATGTTACATATTACATTTACTTGTTTTTAAATTAAACTGATATAGAACTTTTATAAATTTATATATGCTTTTAAATATCCTTTACGTCCTCAAAAACTAAAATGCTCAATTATGGATATATATATTTTAAAAAAAGGTAACAAAAAAAATTATAATTGAGGTGCAATGATTTGATTATACGCTAGTCTGAAATTTATTTCATTGAAATTGTCGCTTCGTGAAAAGTGGTTTTTTCAACCATGTACAAATATTGGGAAGGTTTGTTGGCTAAATTTTGAGATAATTGACTTTTAGAGAAAGTTGTTAAACATTTTTCTTTTTTTCAAAAATGTTTAATTTTGAACTACAATATCTCCAAAACAGCAGCACCTATTATCATCAAATAAACGTTAACATATTCTTTAGACCGTTATTTTAATTAATCGTAGAAATGAATATTTATGTACCTGAATCAGGATCAGGATCACCTCCTGAGTCGATTTAACGATGTCCGTCCGTCCGTCCGTCCGTTTACACGATAACTCAAAGACTAATGAAGCTATCTTGATGAAATTTATATAGTAGGTTACTAATTACGAAAGAAAGGCTAAGTTCGAATCTGGACAAAATCCGTCCATGGGTTCGGATTCTGGAAGCTTCCGAATGATTCCGGAGCAAACGAGATTATCTCCAAAACCAACAAAAATAGAATCTTTAAATTTTGTACAATGATGTTCCTTCCCGTTCGATTTATGTCTCTGAAATTTAAGACGATTTGGTCCATGGGTTTGGGTTTTGGAAGCATCCGAACGAGCACCAGAGCAAATGAGATTATCTCCAAAACCAAGAAAGATAGAACCTTTAAATTTTGTAAAATGATGTTCCTTCCCGTTCGATTTATGTCTCTGAAATTTAAGAGGATTTGGTCTATGGGTTTGGATTTGGAAGCTTCCGAACGAGCACCAGAGCAAATGAGATTATCTCCAAAACCAACAAAGGTAGAACCTTTAAATTTTGTAAAATGATGTTCCTTCCCGTTCGATTTATGTCTCTGAAATTTAAGACGATTTGGTCCATGGGTTTGGTTTTGGAAGCTTCCGAACGAGCCTCAGAGCAAATGAGATTATCTCCAAAACCAAGAAAGATAGAACCTTTAAATTTTGTAAAATGATGTTCCTTCCCGTTCGATTTATGTCTCTGAAATTTAAGACGATTTGGTCCATGGGTTTGGTTTTGGAAGCTTCCGAACGAGCCCCAGAGCAAATGAGATTATCTCCAAAACCAACAAAGATATAACCTTTAAATTTGGCAGAGTGGTGTTCTTTCATGTTTGATTTAGGTCTCTGAAATTTGAGAGGATTTGGTCCTGGGGTTCGGATTTTGAAAGCTTCCGAACGAGCCCCAGAGCAAACGAGATTATCTCCAAAACCAACAAAGATAGAACCTTTAAATTTTGTACAATGATGTTCCTTCCAGTTTGATTTATGTCTCTAAAATTTAAGAGGATGTGGGCCATGGGTTTGGATTTTGGAAGCTTCCGAACGAGCCCCAGAGCAAATGAGATTATCTCCAAAAACAACAAATATAAAACCTTCAAATTTGGGCGAATAATGGTTTTTCATGTTTGATTTAGGTCTCTGAAATTTGAGAGGATTTGGCCATGGGTTTAAATTTGAAAGGATTTGAACCGTGGATTCGGATTTTGGAAGCTTCCGAACGAGCCGCAGAGCAAATGAGATTATATCCAATACGAACAAAGGTTTTGAATTTGGTACAATGGTGTTCTTTCGTGTTTGATTTATGTCTCTGAAATTTAAGAGAATTTGGTTCATGAGTTTGGTTTTGGAAGCTTCCGAACGAGCCCCAGAGCAAATGAGATTATCTCCAAAACCAATAAAGATATAACCTTTACTTTTGGCAGAATGGTGTTCTTTCATGTTTGATTTAGGTCTCTGAAATTTGAGAGGATTTGGTCCTGGGGTTCGGATTTTGAAAGCTTCCGAAGGAGCCTCAGAGCAAATGATATTATCTCCAAATGCAACAAAGATATAACCTTTAAATTAGGCAGAATGGTGTTCCTTCATGTTTGATTTATGTTTCTGAAATTTGTGAGGATTTGGTCCATGGGTTCAAATCTTGGAAGCTTCCGGACGAGCCCCAGAGCAAACGAGTATAGCTCAACAACCAACAAAGATAGAACTTTTATTTTTAGTACAAAGGTGTTCTGTTATGTTTCCTTTTCTGTAAAATTGTAAACTGACATTTGAAATAATTTGAACCATGGGTTCGTATTTTGGAAACTTCCGGACGAGCACAAGAGCAACGAGCATATCTCCAAAACCAACAAAAGTAGAACCTTTAAATTTAATATAATGGTGTTCTGGCAAGTTTCCTTTATGTTCCTGAGATGGATTCGATGAATTGGAGTGGCAATTCGGGTAGGTGACACAAACCTCCCAAGGACTACCAATCTTCGAAAATAATTAAGATAGAAACTTTAAATTTGATACAAGGGTTTCAAGCATATCCCAAGCGGATGCCTGTTTTACATTCTTAAAATTCGAGTTGAATAAGACAGAAAAGGCTAGAAGTTCAAGCAGCTGCCAAAAACACTTATGGATTTTTAATTTAATTCGAATTAATCAGGTGCAGGATATTAATAAGTCGGTTGCATCGACTTACTGTTACATTTACTTGTTTTTATCTTGATATGCACTTATGCGAATATTTATAGAGAAAAAGAGTAAAAGTTCTAAGAATCTATCCATTTTCCAAAATTTTAAATAATATAAAATATATTTATACAGGAATATAATTTTAATTTCAAAAATCTAAAATAATTCGTTTCTATATTTAATTAATAATTTAATAAGTTAATAATTTAGTTTTAGGAAAAATTCAACAACATAATTTTTTTCATACATACACATATGTCGGTGTATTATTTATTTATTTTATTTTTTTAGAACAACAACTTTCAATACTTTGTAAAAGGTGCAACATTATTTTTATATCCTACACCCAAAGTATAGGGTATATTAACTTTGGTATGGTGTTTGTAACCACCAAAAGGAAGCGAGTTAGATATGGACATGTACATATATTCTGAATCAGGATCACTTTCTGAGTTCGTACGCACGATAACTCAAAAAATAATGATGCTATCTTAATGAATTTATACTGTAGGTTAACAATGACTAAGGTAAGGCGGGGATTGCAAATGGGCGAAATCGGACCATGGATTCGGGTACCTCTCATACAACTCCCAAAATCGTATACGCATATCTTCGAAATTAATAAAGATAGAAACTTCAAATTTGGTACTACGGTGTTATTTCCTAAAGCCCTGATTTGTCCAAAATTAAAGATGAATTGGAGGAGGTGGTCGGGTACCTCCAACACAACTCCCAAAACGAACAAGCATATCTTCGAAATTAATAAAGATAGAAACTTCAAATTTGATACGAGGGTGCTGCTTCCTGAATCCCTGATTTTCCTAAAATTTGAGATAAATTGTAGTGGTTGTTCGGGTATCCCCCATACAACTCCCAAAACCGAACAAGCATATCTTCGAAATTAATAAAGATAGAAATTTGATACGAGGGTGTTGTTTCCTGAATCCTTGATTTGCCAAAAATTTCAAATGATTTGGAATGGTTGTTCGGGTATTTCTCACACAACTCCTAAGACCGAACAAGCATATGTTCGAAATTAATAAAGATAAAAATTTGAAATTTGATATAAGAGTGTTCTACCCTGTTCTGATGATGTCTCTAAAATTGGAGATGAATTGGGATGGTGGTCTGGGTGCCTTCAAACCTAACAAGCATATCTTTGAATTTAATAAAGATAGAAACCTAAAATTTTGTACAAGGGTTGTAAAAGCATTTATTTTTTTAGCATATATTAAATACCTAACTAAAATAGCTTATGGATTTTTAATTTAATTTGAATTTTTTGGGTGTAGGGTATAAATAAGTCGGTTGCATCGTTAACATGTTACATATTACATTTACTTGTTTTTAAATTAAACTGATATAGAACTTTTATAAATTTATATATGCTTTTAAATATCCTTTACGTCCTCAAAAACTAAAATGCTCAATTATGGATATATATATTTTAAAAAAAGGTAACAAAAAAAATTATAATTGAGGTGCAATGATTTGATTATACGCTAGTCTGAAATTTATTTCATTGAAATTGTCGCTTCGTGAAAAGTGGTTTTTTCAACCATGTACAAATATTGGGAAGGTTTGTTGGCTAAATTTTGAGATAATTGACTTTTAGAGAAAGTTGTTAAACATTTTTCTTTTTTTCAAAAATGTTTAATTTTGAACTACAATATCTCCAAAACAGCAGCACCTATTATCATCAAATAAACGTTAACATATTCTTTAGACCGTTATTTTAATTAATCGTAGAAATGAATATTTATGTACCTAACAGATCGCTATATATAATGATTTATATACAAAAACATTAAAACAACAAGGATATTTTTAAATGTCGTTTTAGCCCTTAAAGGATAATGTGCTCAATTAAGGATATATATTTGTTGAAAGCTGGCAATACCAACTATCTTTGATATAGTCATTTGATCCTACGAGGTTATAACAAACAATTCAGAAGAGCCCTGTTTTTAACCTATTTTTTCAAGTGCATATAGCAACATTTTTCTTCTCCTAAATATGTATAAAAAATTTTTTATTATCAAATATTTAAATTTAAAAGTTTATTTGAGGCCTCGGTGGCCTATTGGGTAAGAGCGTATCAAATACGGTGAAAACGCTGAGGGAATGTGGGTTCGAATCCCACACACGTCGTAAGAGTTATTCCCCACTACGACATTTACGGCCACGCCTGAACAGGAAAGGCTGTGTAATTTGCTGTCCACATTTATGTGGCAGAGAAATGCATTAAAAATATTAAAACTAATTCCACACAAAAGAAGGAATCCTTTTTACGAAAAGAAACATCTGAGATTAAAATTTCGCAAACAACACATAAATAACCGCATTTCTGAATGTTGGAAAAAGATTCTTTGGACAGATAAGAGTACATTTTCTATAGGCACGACATTTGGAAGAAAATTTTATTATTTTATCCCTTTTGAAAAACAGAAAGAAGTTACATAAGTACACAAGGAATTTAAAAGGTGGTACTATCGTGGTTTAAGGATCTATTTCTCGCAATGAAATAGGTTTTTTAGTTAAGTTACCAAAGAGAACACTTATATTTATTACACAATACGATTCTCCCTTCTGTTAACAATTTAATATGTCCATATTTTGTACAGCATGATAATTCACTAATTTGAAATTTGTTCGACAAAAGGTTTTAGACTAACCTTCCCTGAGTCTCGAGCTTAATAGAGAACATTTGGCATTTCATGAAATATCAAATACCTAAAAAAACTGGCAGGTTGGCAAGAGAAACTTGGAATATTATATTTAAATATTTTTCAATATATTTGACACTCCATAGAAACTTCACATTTATAAAATTGAATTAATTGACAATGTCCAAATATGTTTCAAAAACACAACTGAACACAATTTAACACAAAAACACAATTTCAAAAATTTCACAACTGAAAACAAAAAAAGGAAGAGAATATGCGAAATTTTGGGTGACAAGCACTCAAAAGGAAAATAGAAAAAACGAGGAAAAATACAGTTGTCTTTGTCAGCTCTTAGATATCCGTACGTATCCGTTAGTTTGTTTATAGTCTGTCAGTCCGCTTATAATATATAGTATTTTTTTACTGATTCAATATTTTAATTTGGGTGTACGTGTACATACATATATTCAAACTATATGTTTATACATTCTTAAAAAGCAGATTCTAACCTTCTTATAAATACAACAAAATAAGTATATATACGCCGCTATGTATATATATAATTAAAAATTTATTGGAAAACCAATAAAATAAAATAAATAATTAAGTATTCAAAAAACAAGTAAATGTAACAGTAAGTCGATGCAACCGACTTATTACTACCCTACACCTGAATAATTCGAATTAAATTAAAAATCCATAAGTTTGTTTTTGGCAGCTGCTTGAACTTCTTCCCTTTTCTGTCTTATTCAACTCGAATTTCAGGAACGTAAAAGAGGCATCCTCTTGGGATATGCTTGACACCTTTGTAAAAAATTTTAAGTTTCTATCTTTATTAATTTCGAAGATTGTTAGTCCTTGGGAGGTGTGTGTCAGGTACCCAAATTGCCACTCCAATTCATCGAATCCATCTCAGGAACATAAAGAAAACATACCAGAACACTATTGTACTAAATTTAAAGGTTCTACTTTTGTTGGTTTTGGAGATATGCTCGTTGCTCTTGTGCTCGTCCGGAAGTATCCAAAATACGAACCCATGGTTCAAATTCTTTCAAATGTCAGTTTCCAATTTCACAGAAAAGGAAACATAACAGAACACCTTTGTACTAAAAATAAAAGTTCTATCTTTGGTTGTGGTTGTGGAGATATACTCGTTTACACTGGGGCTCGTCCGGAAGCTTTCAAGATTTGAACCCATGGACCAAATCCTCACAATTTTCAGAAACATAAATCAAACATGAAAGAACACCATTCTGCCTAATTTAAAGGTTATATCTTAGTTGATTTTGAAGATAATATCATTTGCTCTGAGGCTCGTTCGGAAGCTTCCAAAATCGGAACTCAAGGACCAAATCCCCTCAAATATCAGAGACCTAAATTAAACATGGAAGAACACTATTCTGCTAAATTAAAAGGTTATATCTTAGTTGGTTTTGGAGATAATCTCATTTGCTCTGGTGCTCGTTTGGAAGCTTCCAAAATCCAAACCCATGGACCAAATCCTCTAAAATTTTAGAGACTTAAATAAAACATGAGAGAACACCACTCTACCAAATTTAAAGGTTCTACCTTTCTTGATTTTGGAGATAATCTCGTTTGCTCCGGAATCATTCGGAAGCTTTCAGAATCCGAACCCATGGACCGATTTTGTCCAAATTCGAACTTAGCCTCCATTTGGTCTATAGGTTCAAATCTTGGAAGCTTCCGGACGAGCCCCAGAGCAAACGAGTATATCTCCACAACCAACAACGATAGAACTTTTATTTCCAGTACAAAGGTGTTCTGTTATGTTTCCTTTTCTGTAAAATTGGAAACTGACATTTGAAAGAATTTGAACCATGGGTTCGTATTTTGGAAACTTCCGGACGAGCACAAGAGTAACGAGCATATCTCAAAAGCCAACAAAAGTAGAACCTTTAAATTTAGCACAATGGTGTTCTGGCATGTTTTCTTTATGTTCCTGAGATGGATTCGATGAATTGGAGTGACAATTTGGGTACCTAAAACACACCTCCCAAGGACTAACAATCTTCGAAATTACTAAAAATAGAAACTTAAAGTTTTTTACAAAGGTGTCAAGCATATTCCAAGAGGATGCCTGTTTTACTTTCCTGAAATTCGAGTTGAATAAGACACAAAAGGGAAGAAGTTCAAGCAAAAAAACTTATGGATTTTTAATTTAATTCGAATTATTGAGGTGTAGGGTATTAATAAGTCGGTTGCATCGACTTACTGTTACATTTACTTGTTTTTTTTTTGTTTTCTTTCTACTTTATTTACACTTATCTAATTTATAAAATGTGAACCTTATATATGGTTAACATTTAGATATTAAGTAAATCATTTGACAATTCGTTAAGTGACTTGTAGAAATCCTTTGTTATCTGCGTTTTTTCTGTATTTACTCTTTCAGCAAAGTTTTGATTGTTTTGAAACCTTGAAACGAGATCAAAATGAGTGAATCGTTTTAGTCTGTGGTACTCAGGGTTTCTTGTTTTAAGTTTTCTGACCAGTAAATTTGAATGGTTGTCTAGTCTACTAAAGTATTTTCTACTCCGCAAGCCTATCTCTTCTTTGACGGAAGAAATTTGTAAATCATTTCTGATTGTTTCCTTGCGCACATACCACGGTGCGTTTGATATTAATCTAAGTGTTTTAGCTTGGAAAAGCTTGGTTATCTCTATATTTGATACACTGGTTGTACCCCACAGTTCAATACCATATATCCAAATTGGTTTCAGTATACATTTGTAAATCAAAGCTTTATTTTGCAATAATAGCAACTATCTTTCACCTAGTAGCCAGTGCATACTATTTAGTTTAGTTCGAAGCTGTTTAATTTTGTTAAAAAATATGTGTACGCCATGTTAGTCTTTAATCTAGGTGAAGTCCAAGGTATTTAGCCGAATTTGCCTATGGAATGTCGATGTCGTTCAATGTGACAGGTGGATAGGTATCTTTTTTTAAGGTAAAGCTAACATGTACTGATTTGGCTTCATTGGCTTTAATTCTCCACTTTTCCAAATATAGTTGTACATCGTTGAAGGCGAGTTGCAGTTTTGCACATGCATTTTCTGAGATTGTGCTAGAAGCACAGTGTCGTCAGTATAGTTACCATGTTTATTTCACTATTTTTTGGAAGATCTCCTGTTTATATTAGGTAGAGTATTGGTCCAGTACACTTCCTTGTGGTACTCCAGGAAAGATGTCGAGCAGCGGTGTACATTTTCCATTATAATTGACAGCGACTTTTCTCTTAGTTAAATAAGAACGTAAAATTTGTTAGAATGGATGTGGTAATTTCTTTTCAGCTTGTACAAAATTCTTTCGTACCAGACTTTGTCAAACGCTTGACTAATATCCAAAAAAACTGCAGCGCAATACCTTTTGTTCTCTTGGTCTGTATGTACCTGTTCAGTTGTTGCATGGTGTTGCCGGAAGCCAAACTGATGATTAGGTATGGCTCCCCTTTTATGTAATATCGGTTTTAATCTGATCATGAAGAACTTTTCAAAAATTTTTGAAAATATTGATAACAGGCTAATCGGCCTATAAGAGGATACTAAGTTCATACCTTTCCCAGATTTTGGTATCATTATTATTTCGGCAATTTTTCATTCAGCCGGAAAATAGCATTGAATAGATAGGTAATGTATTTAATGCCTTTGGTAGATAGTTCTTTTATAATTTTCCCGTCTATTTTATCATACCCCGGTTATTTCTTGTGGCTGATCCCATTGATAATATTTTCAACTTCCTTTGTAGAAAAGCTTTCGATTGGCACACTCATTTGATATGGTGTTGATAAAAAATTGATAATGTCATTATTTTCTGCATCAAAAAGCTTGAATATGTTTCTAAGATGCTCCGCAAAAGCTAAAGCTTTATCAGCATCACTTCTTGCCCAATCTCCATTATGTTTTCTTATTAGCGGAATATGTATTTGTGGTCTCTTAAGGTTTTTCATTGCCTTCCATAAGGAAAAGTTGGTATTCTCAGTAGGTGTTAGATGTTTTAAATAATTTGCAAACGATTCATTTTTGATTTTATGTAGCAGTGTTTTGACATTTTTCGTAGCCTTATTTAACTTTCCTTTATCTGTAGGAGATCCTCTGTAGGGATTTCCTTTATCTAGGAGTTCTTTGCCAAATTTTTCTTAGTTTTCTTTTTTGCTCTATTTCTTGTTTAATGTCGTCTGGGTATCTAATATCTTGCCTTATTTGTTCTTTATGTTTTGGTGTTGTAACCTCAAAAGCTTCTTTTACGATGTCACTAAAGTTACTGATCGCTATTGACATTTCATTTTGAGTTTTAAAAGGTATGTTTAATGACAATTTGCTATCTGCTATGGTTCTAAATTTGTTTTAGTTGGTGTTGCTTGAATGCAGCCTTGTAAATTTGGTTGTTGTACAGATGGTTGTCTTAGTAGATACTGGACTATGATCTGGACTGGACTATGATGGGATGAAAGGTCAAAGCATGGTTCTACCAATAGATGCTTACTACAAATTCCTTTTGCGATGCAGAAGTCTATAACATCTGGAATTTTACTTAAATCTGTGGGCCAATATGTTGGTTGACCTGAAGAAACGCTGTTAAGCCCACATTCATGAAAAAATGGTTTGTTTGAAGGCAATCAATGGTTTGTCTGAAGGCAATTAAAGGTTTTGTTCTCAAAGAGTAGTATTTTGGTTCTTTCTTTATATTTAAAGACATCTTGTTTTTAAGAAGCCATTTCTCAATAATACTCAAATCATGTATAATTGATTCTTTTAAATCTATCTCACTACCTGTAGAAAATTTACTAACCCCATCATCTGCGAAAAGCTGTATTCCTCCCTGGAGTTCTAATCTATTGACGATATAAATGTATATTTCGAACAAGTAGGGACCCAGAATTTATCCCTGAAATACTCCGTTTTTTATATATTGTATACTATTGTAGGTGTTATTACAGCGTGTCTGTTGTTTTCTGTTGTGTAAATAGCACGTAAAAAGATTTAACTGAATACCGCTAAATTGGAATTGGGATAGTTTAAAGAGAAGAATATTATGATCAACACAATCAAAAGCTTTCTGCAAGTCTATAAATAAACAAGCAGTATCTTGAGTCTTGTTTTAATAATTTTTTGAAATATTTTTGAAATTGAGCTCAAAACTGATATTGCACGAAAATTTGGTGGATCTGTTTTATCACCGGATTTATATATCGGTGTAACAGTGGCATGTTTGAGGGAGTCGGGAAACGAAGCAGATTGTGAAGTTAAGTTGATAAACTTAACCAGTATAGGACTTAACTGGTTTTAAAACTTTTTTAGTACTTTAGATGAAATATGATCATGCCCAGTTGCAGATCCCAACTTCAATGAATTGATTGTCATTTTTACTTCTTCCAAATTTGTAGGTTGTAGAGAAAATTGATTATAGTTATTTTTTGAAAATGAAGCTAAATAATTTTCATCAATAGGGTCTGTTGATATTTCTAAAGTTTTCGTAACATCTATAAAATAAGAATTCATTGTATCTGTAATTTGTTCCAAGTTATTTATTACAGTTTTATTAAGATTATTATTATTATCAAAGCTATTTTTATTATACATAATTCTTTTATAAAGACACCAAAATTTTGTGCTGTTATTGAGATCGCTAGAAATTATTTTGTTACAAAAATGTATGCTTAGCCTGTTTTATTTGTTTTTTAACTATATCTTTGTATTTTTCATAAAGCTCATTAACCTTTATGTCATCGGGATATATTTCTTTGAATTTATAAAAAGAGTTGATAATATTCATGTTACAAATGATTTCATTATCCATCCCCTCATGTTTTTTCTTGTGTTTTTTGGAGAGATGATATCAGTGTAATTTTGAATTTTTTCAAAAAAAACTTGAGTAAATTCATCTAATGTATTAAAATTATCCAGATTTTGCCAAAAGGTGTCAATTGAAAACTTTTCATAACTTAAAACTGTTTTTTTAAAGTTAGTTCTTCCCAAACAATACTAATATCAGTACTAATAAAAAGCCATTGATGGTCCGACAAAAATGAGTTAGCAACGTCTGAGTTAAAATTGTATTCAATTAAATCCGTACAGAAGTGGTCTATTATAGTTCTAGAGGTAGTGTCTATTCTTGTTGTATATTTATCATTTATATCGTTGTAAACCACGAAGCCATTGCAAAGTAGTGTATTCAAATAGTTCTTCACCTCATTGTTGTTCTTGTCTGGTAAATTAATATTAAAATCTCCTAGAATTAGAGATTTCTTATATTTGCACGTTATTTCATCTAATCTGTCAATAACATCTTTGGCATTTTGTCTGATGTGCCCTATAGAAACACATTATATCTATATTTGGTTTTAGTAATTTTTTTTTTTTTTAATGCATTTCTCTGCCACATAAATGTGGACAGAAAATTACACAGCTTTTCCTGTTCAGGCGTGGCTGTAAATCTGGTAAGAGGGAATAACTCTTACGCTGTGTGTGGGATTCGAACTCACACTCCCTCGGTATTCAGAGCGTATTTTATACGCTCTTACCCACTAGGTCACCGAGGCCCCAACTCTTTATTTATTTTACTCCAAGAATATTTGAATTGATGAAGTTTTCTTTAAATATAAGATTACTGCTTATTTTATTTATTTATTTATATTCACGTACCGTGGTAGATATAACCCCTGTTTTCTGGTAGAAATGTGGGGTGTACGTGATATTATGATATATAAAGTATTTACATATTGCAATATATGAATTTTTTTTTTTATATTATAATTATTGTACCAAGCCGGAAATCGAACCCGCGAACTACTGCTTATTTTATTAGATATATAAATAGCCGCTCCACCGTTAGACTTTTCGCTATTAGAAAAGTACGCGGAATACCCTGGAATATTGTAAAATTGGTTCTCATGATTTAAAAGCCAGATTTCTGTTAACATATTAGCATGAAGAATTAATAACATATTTCCCAGTGTGAAGAATTAATCAAAACCTCCAAATTACTTAACTTATTTTGAATGCTTTGAATATTTAAGTAAATTATATTAACATTATTTTTATATTTAACCATAGCATTGCTATCTAATCCTGTAAAATAATTAACTTTAATGTTTCGATTAATATCAAACAACATTTTTGTAATTTGAAGCAATAATAGTATAACGGGATAGCAACACGAAACAAGAGAGATCTTTTATCATGCATTCAAAAATGATACAATAAGGTTTATATAGGGTGTTCAAAATTGAGGTATAATTTTAATTTTAATAAAAAAAGACTTTTTTTTTTAAATATTAAATATATTTTTATTTTAATTTATTACAAATAGGTTCCGGTTAATAATGAAAAATTATGTCGGCCAAGTAGCACCCTCTACTACTTCGGCAGGCTTCCAATCTTTTACCAAAATTCTGAATCACGTTGTTCAATAAACTGTTCTCAATGGTTGAATCGATAATGTTGTTTTTAAGCTCTTGAATTGTTGTGGAATTATTTCTGTTCACTTTCGATTTCACAAAACCCCACAAAAAAAAATCCAACGGTGTCAAATCGCACGATCTTGGTGGCCACATCACTCCTCCTCTACGAGAAATAATGCGATATTCGAACTTTTCCTTCAAAAGATCCATTGTTTCTCTTGCTGTGTGGCAAGTGGCGCCGTCCTGTTGAAACCACATATTCTCTACGTCCAAATCATCAATTTCCCGCCACAAAAAGCTTCGGATCATCTCCCTGTAGCGATTTCCATTGACCGTAATCGCATTTCCATTTGCGTTTTCAAAAAAATATGGTCCGATGATTCCTCCTGACCACAAACCACACCAAACCGTAACTTTTTGTGGATGTACTGGTTGCTCTAAGATAACCCTTGGATTCTCTTCACTTCTTGTTTTTCGATTGCCCAAGAAACGAATTGCCGACGTAATGCATGGTCAGTTGGTTTTAATTCTTGCGTCAGCTGGATCTTATAAGCCTTTAAATGGAGATCACGATGCAAAATGTTGAATAATTTGTATGGTTTGATGTTTAATTGCTGCGAACGATGACGAATGGAAGTTTTTGGATCTTCTTCAACACTTCTGCTCACAGCTGCTACATTCTCGGTTGAACGGCCACTACGTTGATAAATGTTGTCTCTGTTATCAAGAACAGATCCAGTTTCTAGAAATTTATCAACCATCAGCTTGATGGCACGATTTGTTGGAGCATTTTCTCTACCAAATTTTGTTCGAAATTTCCTAATTACATCTTGAAAACTTTTACCATTTTCAAAAAATGTTGTAATAACAAAAACACGTTGTTCCTTCGTGTAACGTTCCATATTAACTAACGGGAATGTATTTAGAATATACCTAAAGAAACCTCGTATAAAAATTACAGGTAGAAAAAAAATGGCGGCAAAATCAAAATGATATCTTAATTTTGAACACCCATATAAATGATAAGTTCAGTAATTAAAAAAACGTGGCTGAAGCCAATGCAATATTTATATTCATGTTCGTATAGTATAAATTCACATTTGACATTAAAGTGAAAAATGTGAATTCACACTAAAGTGAATTTAGTATAAATTTAGTTCGTATAGTATAAAATCACATTCACACAAACCTCCAAACGCGATAAAAAAAATTTAAAACAAACCTAATATGTATAGATAATTTTGTTTTTTTATATAAATAGAGTGATGAAATGAATTAGAAATTAACTCATTCAATAAATGGCAATATTTTGTATGTGCAGACTTGGACATATATTTTTTCATGTATATAAATGCATGTGTAAATAGACATATATATACCTAAGCTAGCGGACATAAAATATTGACAGGCACAAAAGTAATTATAAAAAAAGTAGAAAAAAATAAAAAGAAGTGTGTAAAAAAAGAAAAAATGTATGTGAACTAAGTGCAATTTTAAATATTTTTAGAAATGGTAAAATGCTGAAATTATTATAAAACAAAAAAAAAACAACCATTTACAATAATAATTTAAAAATTCAAAAATTAAGTAATTCAATAATTAATGTAGTAATTAATTAATGTAGCAAAAAATTTTAAAATTTCATTATCAACGTTTTTACAATATATACAAAAAGAGAAATGAAAAAAATGAAGTGCATACTTTTTTATTGAAGAAAGAAAGAGAGAAATATATAATCTGTGTATCACTTTAATAAAAGTAAACAATTGAAACAAAATTAATTTATTTATTACAAGTTTCTTTAATTGTTGTTATATCATTAAAACTATTGATATTATATTTGGCCAGTGGTAGTTTGGCGAATTTTGATAACATTATCTTTAACCCCCGCAAGAACTGAAAATTATTATTAATTTTAATTTGGTTTGCCTCATAATGTAATTTTTTTTTGCAAATTGGACCAGTGATTCCTAATATATATTCCTCTATTTCCCTCAGTTTCCCTTCTGTTCTGAATTCTGTTGTAAAAATATGTTTCTTTTCCGCAGCTTAATTAAACGCTGCTTAGCTTCCTTAGTATGAACAAAAACAACATATTGTTTATCTTTAACTTTATTTATATTTTCGCTACTAGAATTTAAAATCAAATATATAATTCGCTCGAAGTCATTTTCAGTGATATTTGCATTTAATTTATTTCAAATTTTGAAAAATAATTGTTTTGCATTACCTGGGTTATCTGGTAAACCTGATAAAACAACATTGTTTTTATTTTTTGATTGTTGATCTTTGTCAATCACTGACTCCAGATAGTTCACCTTCTGCTCCAGTGTTTTATAATGTTTTTTTGTTAGTTGAATTTCATTTTTAAAATTTGTGATTTCTTGAACTAGTTTCTTTTGAGTTTTAATGACTTCATAAAATTGATTAGAAATAAATGTTTGTGATTCTTGCATATCAATTACTAAAGATGCTAGATTTTTCAAGTAGAGCGCTATATTATCTAATATACAGTTTACTGAGTTAAAAGACTTCAGAACAGCAGCATTACAAATTGTTTCAAAGCATTCTTTCCTGAATACAGGTACGAAATTTACATCTTCATTATTGTCTTCTTCGTGAATTTTATCTTCTTCGTCAACAACTATAAACGATTCATTGGCTGAAGGACATTGTTTGCATCTTCATAAAAATCTGCCTTTTTTTACCTCTTCAAAGAGGACATCTAAGACTCCCACACGCTGCAAAGCAAACCTTTGCTATTAGAGATACCTTTTTCACACTACATGCATTGTTTTACAATTTTATATAACAATAATATATGGTGTTTGTAACCACCAAAAGGAAGCGAGTTAGATATGAACATGTGATATATTCTGAATCAGGATCACCTCCTGAATCGATTTAGCGATGTCCGTCCGTCCTAGAATTTGGGATGAATTGAAGTGCTTGTTCGGGTACCTCCCACACAACTCCCAAAACCGAACAAGCGTATATTCGAAATTAATAAAGATAGAAACTTCAAATTTGATAGGAGGGTGTTGTTGACTGAATCCCTGATTTGTCCAAAATTTGAGATGAATTGGAGGAACTGTTCGGTTACCTCCCACACAACTCCCAAAACCGAACAAACATATCTTCAAAATTAATAAAGATAAAAGCTTCAAATTTGACACGAGGGTGCTGCTTCCTCAATCCCTGATTTGCTTAAAATTTGTGATGAATTGGAGTGGTTGTTCGTGTACTTCCCATAAAACTCCTAAAACCGAACAAGCATATCTTCGAAATTAATAAAGATAGAAACTTCAAATTTGATACGAGGGTGTTGTTTCCTGAATCCCTGATTTGTCCAAAATTTGAGATGAATTGGAGGAGCTGTTCGGTTACCTCCCACACAACTCCCAAAACCGAACAAACATATCTTCGAAATTAATAAAGATAAAAGCTTCAAATTTGATACGAGGGTGCTGTTTCCTGAATCCCTGATTTGCCTAAAATTTGAGATGAATTGGAGTGGTTGTTCAGGTACCTCCCACAAAACTCCCAAAACCGAACAAGCGTATATTCGAAATTGATAAAGATAGAAACTTCAAATTTGATACGAGGGTGTTGTTTCCTGAATCCCTGATTTGCCTAAAATTTTAGATGAATTGGAATGGTTGTTCAGGTACCTCCCACACAACTCCCAAGACCGAACAAGCATGTCTTCGAAATTAATAAATATACAAACTTGAAAATATATATAAGAGTATTCTATCCTGTTCTGATAATGTCTATAAAATTTGGGATGAATTGGAGAGGTAGTCCGGGTGCCTTCACACACTTTCCAAGACCTAACAAGCATATCTTCGAGTTTAATAAAGATAGAAACCTGAAATTTTGTACAAAGGTTGTAAAAGCATTTACTCTTTTAGCTTATATTAAATACCTAACTAAAATAACTTATGGATTTTTAATTTAATTTGAATTTTTTAGGTGTAGGGTATAAATAAGTTGGTTACATCGACTTACTGTTACATTTACTTGTTTTTATTTTGGGGCGTATAAATTTGTAGATATTGAACCTTGAAAATTTCTAAGTTTTTAATTTTCTTAAATTATTACTTTAAAAATGTAGCAATTGTTCAAATTATTTCAATTTTATTCCAGTTTTTCGTTTTGTAATATAATATACATATATAAAATTTTTTTTTTTAACAATTTTTTTAATAATTAGGATTCGACGCCTGGCGAATATCTTTAAATTGTAAATTTACCTTGGGTAATCCCAATTTGAATTTTTTGTATAGGTAGATACAAACAATCAGTATCCCTATTATGATAATTATATCTGTCGTTATATTAGTGTACCATTTCCAATTATGTTCGAGTTTAAATTCTTTTAAATTGTTAGTATTAATGATATGAAATAGAGGTCTCATAATTGAAATGGATTAGTAATTATTTTGATATTAATATCACGTTCTATATATGGTAGTATTTGATGAAAGTATTCTTCTTCGGAATTTTTAGTTTGAAAAGCTCCCAGACAAACTTTACAATTCGTGAATTTAATATTATTATTGCCTTTGACTCTCATAATGTCTTGTTGTCCGCAATTATTAAGTAAAGAAGATTGTTTTAAATTTTTCGTTATAACAATGTTGTGTGATATTAATTTAATTTCTTCTGCAAAGTTTTTATGATATTTACAATCCATTTTATTATTATTTAATAAGTTTGAAATAAAAGTGTCATTATACAAAATTGAATCTACATAAGTGCTTTGCTTGCATGTAATAATTTTATCAGTATGAAAACTTATTTTTAAAGAGTTGTTTTTATTAGGAATTTTTTCGATTAACTTTATATAACGTATTTCATTATCAAATCTTAGCAAAGATATTACAATAATTATAAGATTTTCTTTGATAAGTACACAAGTTTTTATGTAAGGAAGTGTTTCAATTGTAATGTTATTATTTTTAATCTCTTCCTTTGACAAAATATTCCTAGATAAAACTTCTAACTTACTTGCTAAAATAATTTCTTTAGTGTCTGAAATTTATTTGAATAGAATTTTAATATTTTCATTTATTTCTGTCTTAATAGTGAATAAAATAAATCATTTTCTACTGTTATATGATTATCAAGATTATTAATAGTTATACTCATTTGATTTTGCATTATATTAATATGATTTGTAATATTTTTTATTTGGTTTGACATTTGTTTATTTTTTACTATTTGTTCATTTTTCTAAAATGTTTCTATTATTTATTTCTATTGTTTCTATATGCGTTTCGATTTCCTTTCTTTCCTCACTGTCCATTACTCCGGCTAAATCGATTAAATCTCTTTTACTTACGTGATGGGGAATCAAATTGCTAAAACCCGCTTTGAGATGATTAAGATTGTAAAATAAACTTGTTCGTATGTTCGTTTTGCAAATTTGCAATCGTCATGCAAATTATTAACGTTTGTTTCTATTTTATAAATATTATCTTCATACTGGGTTAAATTTATTAAGTTACTTTAATTGAGGACTTTGATACGATGCAATGTGGGAATATTTGTAGTAGGATGATAAAGAGTATTGCTGTAAAAGATGTATTATTAATTAGTTTTGGTATTTATACTTTCTTTTAAATTAAGAATTATATCGAGTACGGGTTTTATTATTAATTTTATAATAATCACTGTTAATTTCTTTTATTTCAACTTTCTTGTGGTATGGTTGTAGTTTTGTTATTCTATTTAATTTCAGATAGTTGGATAGTTGGAAATTTGATTATTTTTTCTTTTGAGATTTCGGGTACCTATTAATCTTTCTTTTTTTTTCTTGTATCAAAGTATTTCGTATTGTAGGATATTCCGTTTGTGAGATAACTCCGTTTAGCAAATCTATTGGTTTTCTACCAGCAGACGAATGAGTGGTTTCATTATAAACCTTTAAACTCTTTATAACCGGATCCTCGTCCGACGAGATTCCCTGTTCCTTCTCGAATATCTCTAAAATTCGGATATGCTCGTGTATGGTATTATAAAACCTTTCAAAATCCGTATTACTACTGTGATTATTTGTTGTTGTAAAATGTACGTTTATTCGTTCATTTTGTAAAAAGTTTTTAAAATTATAACTATTAAAACCTTTTTCTCTGTCAGTTTTAATTTTATTTGGCTTACCAAATGAAGCAATATATAGCATCAGTACGTTTTTTAAGTCATTCCAATTTCTTTATTTTTGAAGGGTATGACTTGGCCATGTTTGGAAAATTTGTCTATAATTGTTAGCTATGGGTTTCCTTTTGATTTAAACCATATGTCCATGTGGATGATTTCTAAACATTTGCTAGGTGTTTCCGTAATCTTCAATGATAATTTTACAGGTTGTCATTCCTATTTGGCAGTATTGCAGATATGGCAATTATTGATAATTTCTTGGATTTCTTCTTTAAGTTTTGGAAAATAGTAGATTTTTTTAAAATTGTAATATACGTCATTAATACCTCTATAGTTAGTTTTGTTATGTTGGTCTAGTATTATTTCTTGAAGTTCGTATCTGAATAAAACATCCCTGAGTAAATCGGAAAAGTTATTGATTTTTAGTAATTTGTTCTTAGAAAATTTTTTTATATAAGTTATCTATCATTAATTCTTCAATTCCTTTAGGGGGTATATGTTCTTTAAAAACCTTTATAAATTAATTGTCAACTGGATTTGGGATTATGAAAGTTTTTCTAGCTTTACCATGTATTTTATTTAACAAAAATTTTTCTACGGTACCAGTTTTTATAATAATTTAAATTTTATAGCAATTTAGAGAATATGCAGTGATTGGAATATATTCGGTACTGCCTTCTTCGGCGGAGTGAAATGTCGCGTCTGTTGAGCGTATTTCATCAACTTCCATCTCATTTAAATTGATTTCGACTCGGGAGAGGGCGTTGGCGACCTTATTCTCTCGTCCTTTTACATATTCAATTTCAATATGAAATTTCTCTAGCTTAATCTTCCAACGTTGTAATTTAGAATTGGGTTCTTTTATATTGTGAAGCCCTTGTAAAAGCTTATGGTCTATCCTTATAACAAATTTTCTACTATAAAGATATGGGCGAAAAACTGCACAGACTATTGCGAGTAATTCTTTCTCAATAGTCGAATAATTACTTTCGTGTTGGTTTAAAGTGCGTGAAGCATAACATACCGGGTGATTGTCTTGGGACAAAACAGCTCCAAAGGTAAAATGGTAACTTGCGTCGGTTGTTAAAATAAATATATTGGTTGTTTAGATAAATTACGGTAACTAAGAATAGGATCTGAAGAAATTAGTAATTTTAAATTATTAAAAGCATTTTTATATTCAGTATCAGTAATATTAATGCGTTTATCCTTTTTTAAATACGTTGTAAGCGGTTTTGCGATTTTCTCAAAGTCTTTGATAAATTTCTTATAGTATCCCACAAGACCTAAGAAGGATTTTATTTGTTTTGGGGTCTTGGGAATTGGAAACTTGTTGGTTATATCTAATTTGTTCGGATTAGATTTTATTCCTTTAGTTGTGCTGTTGTGACTTAAACACTTAGTTTCTTGTTTCATAAATTCGCTCCTATCTGGTTGAATTTTTAGGTTCGCATCACTAAGTTTTTGTTATATTTTCCGTAAATTTTCAAAATGTTCTTCTTTACTAGTACTAAATATTATTATATCGTCCAAGTAAACATAACACGTTTTACCTATGAACTAAAAACTGAGTTCATTAGCCTTTGAAAAGTGACAATAGCATTTTTGAGTTCAAATGGCATCCTGACAAATGCATAATGTCCGCTTGCAGTACTAGGCTGTTTTACTTATGTCGTCTTCGGCTATTTCTATTTAATGGAAGCCTTTAGCTAAGTCGACCGTGGTAAAGTGCATTACTCGACCCAGCTTATCCAGAACATCTTCTATATTGGGAACGGAAATTTGTCATCGATTGTAATATTATTTAATTTCCGGTAATCAATAACGATACCCTATTTTTGTTTACCAGATGCATCCGGTTTTTTTAGCACAATCCAAAGCGGAGCTAAGTAAGGTGAATCGTTGTGTCTAATAATTCCTTGGTTCAGTATTTCCTGGATTTGGTTGTCAACTTTTGACGGTGTACCTCAGAGTAACGATAGATTTTTGTATAAATCGCAAGTTCGTTCAGAGTATTAATTTTATGCTTGATAGCATGAGTAAAAGTGAGATCATCACCTTCGTAATAAAATGCTTTTTTGAATTTTTTAAATAAATTCATTAGTTCAATTTTGGAGGAGGGATCTAGGTGATCACACCTGATTTCGTTTTTCCCTAGAAAAGTTTCATGTTGAAAAATTTGAATATTTTCTTCAATATCTACTCTTGTTCTTCATTTTCCTTGAAAAAAATAGGAAGCTCTTTTCCTGTATTTAATTTTAAAATTTTATTTTTGTAGTTAATATTGGACTCTAATGGTATTAGTAAGTAATTACCAATCAGTTCATCAAATCGATTATTAAACGGTAATTCTACGAATTCAAATTTTGTATTATTATTAAATTCCAAACATGATGCGTCAATGGTTATAATGGTCTCACAATTAAGTACGTTTGTTAATGTTTTAACAAAAATAGGCGTTAGGATTAAATAGGATAGAATTACAAATCCCGGAGTTTATTACACTCCTTGTGGCTTCAGAATCTATAATAAACTTCAAGGGTCTATCTTTCCATTGTATATTTACATAAGGTAGGGCTCTATGTTATTATACTCATTGTGGCTCCAGATTCTATAATAAACCTCAAGGGTCTGCCTTTCGATTGTATAATTATATAAGGTAAGGTTTTATGTTATTGTCCGTCAAGGGAAAATGTGGCTGTCAAGGAAAAATTTTCTACTTGTGGTTGATTATCCACAGTATTAATTATCTGATTTATAGTAGAATCAACATCCATTGCATTTGATCTATTAGTTCTGGATATGAGTACCATTGTAGTAATTATTTATATGGGCTTGATTCTGTTGGCCGCTGTTTTGGTTATTATTATGGTGATTATAATTAGAGTTATTATTTCTATTTGAACGATTGAAATTAAAGTTACGACTTTGCTGAAAGTTAGTATTATTTCTATTGCTAGTATTTGGATTATGATTGTTGTTATAAAAGATATTACTAGAACTACGGTTATTATTTTGGTTATTTGAATTTCTAAATGTATTGTTAGTATTATTAATTCTCTTTTTATTGTTACGGTTTTTATTTTGGTAATTATTTAACGGATTATAATCAGCATAATCCCCCTTATGTAAAATGTATATAGCCTCTTCTAGAGTACTTGGATGTCTACAGAAAATTATCGAACGCATTGGTAATTTGTCTTTGAATATTTGTAAACTATGGGGGTATATGTTCTTTAAAAACCTTTATAAATTAATTGTCAACTGGATTTGGGATTATGAAAGTTTTTCTAGCTTTACCATGTATTTTATTTAACAAAAATTTTTCTACGGTACCAGTTTTTATAATAATTTAAATTTTATAGCAATTTAGAGAATATGCAGTGATTGGAATATATTCGGTACTGCCTTCTTCGGCGGAGTGAAATGTCGCGTCTGTTGAGCGTATTTCATCAACTTCCATCTCATTTAAATTGATTTCGACTCGGGAGAGGGCGTTGGCGACCTTATTCTCTCGTCCTTTTACATATTCAATTTCAATATGAAATTTCTCTAGCTTAATCTTCCAACGTTGTAATTTAGAATTGGGTTCTTTTATATTGTGAAGCCCTTGTAAAAGCTTATGGTCTATCCTTATAACAAATTTTCTACTATAAAGATATGGGCGAAAAACTGCACAGACTATTGCGAGTAATTCTTTCTCAATAGTCGAATAATTACTTTCGTGTTGGTTTAAAGTGCGTGAAGCATAACATACCGGGTGATTGTCTTGGGACAAAACAGCTCCAAAGGTAAAATGGTAACTTGCGTCGGTTGTTAAAATAAATATATTGGTTGTTTAGATAAATTACGGTAACTAAGAATAGGATCTGAAGAAATTAGTAATTTTAAATTATTAAAAGCATTTTTATATTCAGTATCAGTAATATTAATGCGTTTATCCTTTTTTAAATACGTTGTAAGCGGTTTTGCGATTTTCTCAAAGTCTTTGATAAATTTCTTATAGTATCCCACAAGACCTAAGAAGGATTTTATTTGTTTTGGGGTCTTGGGAATTGGAAACTTGTTGGTTATATCTAATTTGTTCGGATTAGATTTTATTCCTTTAGTTGTACTGTTGTGACTTAAACACTTAGTTTCTTGTTTCATAAATTCGCTCCTATCTGGTTGAATTTTTAGGTTCGCATCACTAAGTTTTTGTTATATTTTCCGTAAATTTTCAAAATGTTCTTCTTTACTAGTACTAAATATTATTATATCGTCCAAGTAAACATAACACGTTTTACCTATGAACTAAAAACTGAGTTCATTAGCCTTTGAAAAGTGACAATAGCATTTTTGAGTTCAAATGGCATCCTGACAAATGCATAATGTCCGCTTGCAGTACTAGGCTGTTTTACTTATGTCGTCTTCGGCTATTTCTATTTAATGGAAGCCTTTAGCTAAGTCGACCGTGGTAAAATGCATTACTCGACCCAGCTTATCCAGAACATCTTCTATATTGGGAACGGAAATTTGTCATCGATTGTAATATTATTTAATTTCCGGTAATCAATAACGATACCCTATTTTTGTTTACCAGATGCATCCGGTTTTTTTAGCACAATCCAAAGCGGAGCTAAGTAAGGTGAATTGTTGTGTCTAATAATTCCTTGGTTCAGTATTTCCTGGATTTGGTTGTCAACTTTTGACGGTGTACCTTAGAGTAACGATAGATTTTTGTATAAATCGCAAGTTCGTTCAGAGTATTAATTTTATGCTTGATAGCATGAGTAAAAGTGAGATCATCACCTTCGTAATAAAATGCTTTTTTGAATTTTTTAAATAAATTCATTAGTTCAATTTTGGAGGAGGGATCTAGGTGATCACACCTGATTTCGTTTTTCCCTAGAAAAGTTTCATGTTGAAAAATTTGAATATTTTCTTCAATATCTACTCTTGTTCTTCATTTTCCCTGAAAAAAATAGGAAGCTCTTTTCCTGTATTTAATTTTAAAATTTTATTTTTGTAGTTAATATTGGACTCTAATGGTATTAGTAAGTAATTACCAATCAGTTCATCAAATCGATTATTAAACGGTAATTCTACGAATTCAAATTTTGTATTATTATTAAATTCCAAACATGATGCGTCAATGGTTATAATGGTCTCACAATTAAGTACGTTTGTTAATGTTTTAACAAAAATAGGCGTTAGGATTAAATAGGATAGAATTACAAATCCCGGAGTTTATTACACTCCTTGTGGCTTCAGAATCTATAATAAACTTCAAGGGTCTATCTTTCCATTGTATATTTACATAAGGTAGGGCTCTATGTTATTATATTCATTGTGGCTCCAGATTCTATAATAAACCTCAAGGGTCTGCCTTTCGATTGTATAATTATATAAGGTAAGGTTTTATGTTATTGTCCGTCAAGGGAAAATGTGGCTGTCAAGGAAAAATTTTCTACTTGTGGTTGATTATCCACAGTATTAATTATCTGATTTATAGTAGAATCAACATCCATTGCATTTGATCTATTAGTTCTGGATATGAGTACCATTGTAGTAATTATTTATATGGGCTTGATTCTGTTGGCCGCTGTTTTGGTTATTATTATGGTGATTATAATTAGAGTTATTATTTCTATTTGAACGATTGAAATTAAAGTTACGACTTTGCTGAAAGTTAGTATTATTTCTATTGCTAGTATTTGAATTATGATTGTTGTTATAAAAGATATTACTAGAACTACGGTTATTATTTTGGTTATTTGAATTTCTAAATGTATTGTTAGTATTATTAATTCTCTTTTTATTGTTACGGTTTTTATTTTGGTAATTATTTAACGGATTATAATCAGCATAATCCCCCTCATGTAAAATGTATATAGCCTCTTCTAGAGTACTTGGATGTCTACAGAAAATTATCGAACGCATTGGTAATTTGTCTTTGAATATTTGTAAACTAGAGTCGATATTTTGTCTAATTTTATTAAAACTGCCAGCTTCATCTTTTATTTGGTTATTCAATTTTTTTAAAATACTTTGAATCTGGTTATATAACTCTACACTGGTTGAATTAAATTGCACGGTTTTTAGTTCGTCAAATATTTGTGTAGCAGTTCTTTTGTCACCGAAATTATTAACTAATATTGTTCTCATGTCAGACCAATTATTAACATTATTATTTATTTCAATTAATTCTTTTGCTTTGGCAGTCAGTTCACTTTTAATTCTACTTAATAATATTTTTTGACTGGAAGCATCATATCTTAATAATAAAGGAACTACGTTACTAACTAAATCTAAAAATGTAAAGAGATCGTTACCTTTACCATTGAACTCTGGTATAGTTTCAATGTACTTAAGCGGGTCAATATTTAACGCCAACGGTTGATTTAACACCAAGGGTTGATTTTGCTGTTGATCTTGCTCTTGATTTTGTTGTTGATTCTGTTGGACTACAGGATTTAACACCGATGGTTGAAGTGGTTTATTCATAATCTCCTTATTTAGTGAGTGACACAAAAAGAATGTTTCAACTTAGATGTTACGTTGTTCTCAATAACACTAGGTATTTATAGTTCAGTATAACAGTAACACATTAAAATTTTAATTCAAACCTCTCAATAGTTTATTTAATTTTCAATAAAATTTTTTTTTTATTTGCAATAATATTTACAATAATAATACGGCTTGTTAGATTTAAATTAAATAAATGGTTTTTTTTTTGTTTTTATTATTCTATTTATTTTACCTGCTATTTAAATTGAGCGGTTTTGAGTTCACTTAATTATAATGGTTTGCTAATGGTTTATATTTCACAAAAAAATGTTTTTTTATAATATTATAATTTAATTATTTTGCATTTATTTATTATTATTTTCCGTTTTCTTTATCACTGGATTCCTTTACTTTGGAATCCTACCGACTGCGCCAATTAATAATTTATTCGAAAACCAATAAAATAAATACCTAATTAATTAGGTATTCAAAAAAAAATTTATTTCTGTTTTTTTTACCTTCTAATCTTAGATGTTACAAATGAACTGAAAAACTTTCTTTATTTTATTCAATTTACAATTTTTGGTATTTTCTAAATATTGCTTATTCTAACTTTTACAAATTATAAAAACACATCTGTTCAGCATATCTGTATGACAACAAAACATTATAGAAACATGATATGGTCATTGCATTATAAATGCTTTAAAATAAATTGCCTAAAAATAAGATTCAGCTATTTTGAATTAATTTGTTATTTTTAAAGTACCTACTACGGATATTTCACAATGTTGTTACCTGAGTTGTTATGAATGAAAATAAAAGTGAATTTGATACTTGTTTATGATATAAAAAATTTATAGCAGACGTTTGAAGAGGAGCAAAAAAATAACAATTCTTTCTTCTTTTGAAATATTAGAAATAAAAAATTAAAACGAAAATAAATTATAAGTTGTGTAAGACATGAAATATTACTCGAATGGTAATATTTCTGTTTTCTGGTTTTAATATCGAGTCAAAAAAATCCTTAAAGAAATTTGTTAGAAAAATTGAGAAAAAACAAGTCACACTTTCGACAATTTTAAGCTAATCCTATATTATTAAGAAAAGCTGCAAACAGAAATAAAAGTATAAAATTGGAGCTTTAATTTTTATGCTTCAAAAAAATTTGAACAGGTGTTCAAGTTACAAATGCTTAAAAATAGAGAATTTTCAGTTTTTGATCCCTTACAGCTCCTAAACGGGGGGCGATACAAAAATATTTTCTGAAAAAACTCATACTTACCTATTTTGAAAGATCTAACTCCTCAAAATTTTAAGTTTCTAACTTAAACCGTTTGGAAGATAGTAGGAGTCTAGAATTTTGCAAAAGTTGAGTATCGCATAGCGGTAAATTGGGAAACCATATGGCACAAGTATGTATTTATTATATACATATATATTTCTAAATATAATAAAAACAGTTATCGTATAGCGTTTTCTGATTGAAGATATACTTTATAGAACTTGTGTTATAACAATTTAAATATAGAGCTTTTTCGAACTTTGGGGGGCTGTAGCTCCGTAACGGGTGAGCTATAGAAAAAACTTGTTGCATAAAATTAATATTTTTGCAAATTTCATGGCTCTACTTCAAACTATGTAGAACTTTTGAAAAATATATATTAACAAGGTAGAATGTAAACCAACGGTTTTTAAAAGCGCACATTTCCAAAACTCAATACAAATTGTTTAGAAGTGTGGCTTACACAAAAATTTGAAAATTTCATGTAATAAGAAAAAACTTGAAAATAGGACATTTTTGAGATTTTGAGGGGCCGTAAGTCCGGAATCCTATATAACTAAGAAAAGCTGTTAACACACGTAAAAATTTATTATTGAAGCTTTAATTTTTATGTCTTGCCGAAGAAAAGTTTTTACAGGTGCCTAAGTTACAGGTGTCTAAAAATAGCAAATTTTCAATTTTTGAGGCGTAATAACTCTTAAAGAGGGGGCGTTACCAAAAAATTTTCTGAGGAAACTTATACTAATTCTAAAAGTTCTTTCTTGTCTCAAAATTTCAGATTCCTATCTAAAGGGGTGCCGGAGTTATGAAAAAAGAAATTTCATGCAAAATGTGGTTTTCACATAACGGTAAATTTAAATCGTAAATTACAAAATATTACATAATTTTGATATTGTTTTATATAGATAATAAAATTTTCGATCTTCTACCGGTTTTAGATTGCAAAACTATTACGCAAAGCCCGAGATATATACATCTGAAAATGGAGCTTTTTTACAATTTTGAAGAGCTGCAGCTTTGGAATCCTTTACAACTAAAATAAACCTTTCACACACGTAAAAATATATTATTGTAGCTTTCATTTTCATGTCTTGCCGAAGAAAAATTTTTACAGGTGCCTAAGTTACAGGTGTCTAAAAATAGCAAATTTTCAATTTTTGAGGCGTAATAACTCTTAAAGAGGGGGCGTTACCAAAAAATTTTCTGAGGAAACTTATACTAATTCTAAAAGTTCTTTCTTGTCTCAAAATTTCAGGTTCCTATCTAAAGGGGTGCCGGAGTTATGAAAAAAGAAATTTCATGCAAAATGTGGTTTTCACATAACGGTAAATTTAAATAGTAAATTACAAAATATTACATAATTTTGATATTGTTTTATATAGATAATAAAATTTTCGATCTTCTGCCGGTTTTAGATTGCAAAACTATTACGCAGAGCCCGAGATATATACATCTGAAAATGGGGCTTTTTTACAACTTTGAAGAGCTGCAACTTTGGAACCCTTTACAATTAAAATAAACCTTTCACACACGTAAAAATATATTATTGTAGCTTTAATTTTTACATCTTGCAGAAGTAAAATGTGTGCAGGTTCCTAAGTTACAGGTGTTTAAAAATAGCAAATTTTCAATTTTTAAGCCCTAATAGCTCATAAACAGGGGGTGGTCCGAAAAAATTTTCTGAGCAAACTCATACTAATTCTAAAAGTTCTTTCTTGCCTCAAAATTTCAAGCTTGTATCTAGAAGCGTGCCGGAGTTATGAAAGTAGAAAAATCATGCAAAATTTGGTTTTCACATAACGGTAAATTTAAATACTAAATTTAAAAAAATTGTATAATTTTGATATTAATTTACAAAGATAAAAGAAATACCTGTCGAATGACGTTTTCAGATTGAAAAAATCTTAAGCAGAACATAAGATATATGCATTTAAAAATAGGGCTTTTTCAAAGTTTGAGGGGGTGTAGCTCCGTAATGAGGGGGGCTACATGAAAAAGTTGTTCCACAAAATTATTTTTTTTATGAGACCTACCTATGGTTAAAATTTTTTTTCTCTATCTTTAACGGTGTAGAAGTTTTGTAAACAGACGGACGGACGGACGGACGGACAGAGTGAAACTAATAAGCACATTTTTTCAAAATTTTTTTGGAAATGTGCTAAAAATGTGGAGATCAAAAAAGTTAGTTGTTTGAGAGCTACCCGAACTTTTGGTCAGATCTCAACCAAAAAAAATAGGGAACCTACAAATTGATCCAATAATATTTTCTGTTAATTTCAAGACTCTAGCTTTCTTAGTTTTTAAGTTATCTCGCTGACGGGAAGACGGACGGACAAAGCTAAAGCGACTCAGAATTTGATTCTGATCCGATCCATACCTTTGAAGTTATATCTAGCTTGCTTATTTGGAGGTGCTATAAACGGAGGATCAATTTTTAATATACCTGACCCTTATCGTACGGGTATAAACACAATAATTTATACTTAAACTTAATTTTTGATTTAATAACATAATTTTTATTGACAAATTATAACTGTTCTTTTATTTTATATATCATTTGTACAGTTGAATAACATTTTATTATATTTCGTACAGTTGGAAATACTAGTTGCAATTATTCGCAACATCATTTTGATCGCGACAGTAAAAATTAAATGAAAAAAAATAATTATATAAATCTAAGAATTGTAATTTGACACTTTTGTTTACTTGAAAGAACAATTTAAGTACATAATATAGAAAATATTTGATAATTTATAATTTGCAAAGAACCGAATTTATAATTTAGGAATTTAAATTTACAGCATAGAATTTACTTGCGCGTTGTCGAATTTTTTCCAAATTAAAAATTAAAAAAAAAAAAATTAATTTTTATTTAAATTATACCTAATAAGGTGGAAAGTAAGTTAAAAACCATAAAAAAAAAATCATAAACCAAATATCTGATAATACTTTTTTTTTGTTTTCTTCCTAACAATTAGCATCTGGCTAAAAATTAATATTTCGTTTTTAATAATAAGGGTATTCACGAGTTGGTGAAAAGTGGTCTTGCACAAGTGCAAAATTTTGCACCGTAGCATATTTCAATTTTTTGACAGTTAAAGTGCACAATTTGTTGTTGTTTTCATGTATAAAAAAGTGCAAAATTTTGCAAGACTATGCAAGACCTAAACCCTATTGCATATTTGTGCAAGACCATTGCAAAGTTTGTTTACATATTTTTTGTAAGCGCTATATTAGATAAAAATTTAAAAAATGCCTAAAAAAGTGGCAAAAAAATTATTTCTGATTACTTATTAAGTGAAGCATATGAAGATATATAAATATCTGAACTTTTTGGTAAGCATATTAAATTTTTATGTAAACAAAACAAGCATATCATCGATATTTGACAGTTCAATAAAAATTCATGCTGGGGTTGTTCACGAGTTGGTGCAAATATGTGCTACGGTGCAAAAAAAAATTGCACTTTTGCACCAACTATTGAATACCCTTAATACAACTAAAATAGGATATTGCAATATTACAAGACCATTAGCTACTAAGCCCATTATAGCTCGAACACTATTATAAATTTATACATTAATATTATTTATTTTACTTATATTATTATTATATTATATATCTAATATATAAGGAAGAAATTCTGTTTGTTTGTTTGACACGGATATAGGTTATATTGCGTTTCGGTTCATTAACCCGTTGCGGCCCGAGAGCGTTTTAAAGCGTTTTGGTTTTTTCGTTGTTCTGCCTAAACGGTTTGAACGATTGAGTTGAAAATTTGCACAAATTTTCTGCTCACCTTTAGGAATGTACTCCAGAAATTGCCATATGTTACCCGGCTTCGGCCCGGCGGGCTTCCAAAAAATTTTTTGTTTCCGGTTTATGTCCAATTTTGTAAGGCAGTTTAATGGTCTGAAAAAACCCCTGAGACGAATTTTTGTAAAGTTCTGGTAACCCGTTTGGGCACGAGAGCCGAACGAAGTTCATTAAATTTTTTTGATGTCCTGCTTAAACGGTTTCACCAATTGATTTGAAAATTTGCAAAACTGTTGCTCTTTAGCAGAAAAGCTTACTAGATTAATTTGGTTAGGATCCATTAACCCGTTTCGGCACCAGGGTTCAGTGAAATTTTTTAATTTACCTTAATGTCGCGCTTAAACGGTTCGACTAATTGAGTTGAAAATTTACAAAAGTGTAGTTCTTCACTCCAGAAGCTCCCTCAGTTGACTTGGTTACGATCCATTAACCTGTTTCGGCACCACGGCCCAATGAAGTTTCTTAATGTTTTTGTTGTCGCGCTTAAACGGTTTGACCAACTGAGTTAAAAATTCACAAAAGCTCCAGCTCTTTACCACAGAAGCTTACTGAGTTGATTTTGTTACGATGCATTAACTCATTTTAGCATCAAGCCTCAATGAAGTTTTTCATTTTTTTTGTTGTCGTGCTTAAACGGTTTGACCAATTGAACATTGGCACAAGTACTGCACTATAAGGCAGAAGCTCATTTAAGTAATTCAGCGGTGATACATTAACCCATTTGTATGATAGACTTTCAAAAGAAAATTTTGTTTCTAATTTTAGTCTAATTTGGCAGGGTGAATTTACGATTCTAAATAGAGCCTGTGAAAAAATTTGTGTTAACGTTCGTTAACCCATTTCCGCACGAATACTTTTTAAAAATATTCTGCCCAATTTTTGGTATTGTTATTATTATTAAAAAGATATTTCCAACATTCTTTACTTTTATCTACACTGTTTTTAATATTCCATAAAAACCTTTCAATGCAAATTTCTAATATATAAAAGTAATTAAAATAACCTTATTAAGTATCTTAAGAATACTGTGTTTAAGTCTTAACAACATAACATTTTCGGCCGTTAAAAAACAGAAAAAATCTCCTACATACGACAGTCATCATGTCATCATTCAGAAATGCATGTGGTGTAGCTTTATAAGATGCATGTGTATAAAATATTTCCCGTAAAATATCATTGAAATATGTACATATAGTATGCATAACGTGCGTATATTTAAAAATATCTACTATATATCACATTTCTGTACAGTATTTAATAAAAAATGAGTACATACATATTTAAAGAACAGAAAACCTTACATTCTAATCCATATACAATTTTTACACATATTTTTAGCCAATTAATTTGAAAACATAATTAGAAAAAGTAAACGTAAAAAAATTCTGGTAGATTTATAAAGGTAAAAAACAATCATGTATTTTTTATATTGAAAATATGTTAAACAGAACCTGAGATGCATGCATTTAAAAAGAAGTTTTTCAAAATTTGAAGAGCTGTCGGTGCTGTAGGATCTGCAGCTGTGAGGGTACATAAAAAAGTTGTTCTTCAACATTACTCTTTTAAGAGACCTGTGCATAGTTAATATTTCATTGCTCCTTCTTAAACAGTATATAAGTTTTGTAAACAGACGCAGGGATAGAGCGAACCTAATAGCAAATTTTTCAAAATGTGCTTAAAAGGATAATTCACAAAAACATGAAGTGACATTACCTACGAAAAACAATGTATTACATTATGGTCTTTTATAATTGAAATGCGATTTTATGTTTCGATATTAACGAATATATTGTGAAAACTCATTTCGCCGTAATTGTGTACTCAATAGATTATTGATTCCTTTAAAGATTTTTTGTAATAAAAATAGAATATTAACTACCAGCATCTGTAAATGCATAGTAATAAGTTAACTATAAATTAAATTAACCCAGAAACAAAAGTTGATAATTTATATTTCATAAAACCAATAAAATACTCCGGGCAACGCCGGGTACTCTGCTAGTTATTATATATTTACATATTAATAAAACTTGCTACCTGTGCAATATTTAAACCCATATTCGCTTGATTATATAAGCATATGGCTTATTATGCTTAACCACGAGCCACCCTAGTAATATACATTATTAATAATACAATTTACATAGGATATTGTAATATTACAAAATCATCGGCTAATAAGGCCATTATATGTCGAATACTATAATTAATTTATACACCAGTAATAGTTATTCATTTATTTAGCTTTGTAATATTACATAAACAGTTTAAGTAATGTTAGTATTACTTTCTGCATTTTCCAATTCCGGGACTAATTGTGGGTTTACATTTTTCTTATATATATGTATGTATATATATATATATATGTATATATTTTGTATTATATTTACACTTTACCTGACATTGCAGAAATATTTGACATTTTTGATTATGACAAAAAAACCTCGTGTGCGGCCACCGAAAATAAGACTAGTTTATCACAATATGGCACTGGTCTTTGCAAAAAAAGTAGATTCACTAAACTTCGACGAAAACGAAATGGGCAGGTTAGCTGACGTGGTAAGAAATAAAACTCAAGAAATGCAACATACAAGTAAGCCAAGTATTGATGTAATTAATAATATTAGTCCACCAAGTCAGGAAAAAAATGATAAAACTAAGGTAAACTAAAAATGTAAAAAAATGATAAAGGTAAATTTAAAGTTAATTGGAAATCTCATAATGATAAACAAATTGAACAAATTAAATCATGTAAATATTGCAGAAGAAGTCATCCACTAAGACAATGTCCTGCTTTTGGTAAAAAATGTGCAAATTGTGGTAAAAATAGTTATTTTGCAGTGGCATACTCAACAAATATGGTACGTGAAGTAGTAATAAGTAATGAAATGGAAAATTTGTACATTGATGCATTTGGCAACAAGAATAACAATAAAACAATAAAAGAATGGTATCAAACTGTTCGTATTCAAGATAGGTATATAAAATTTAAAATTGACACAGGTGCCCAAATAAACATTTTACCAAAAAAATTTGCAATGAAAATGACAAATATTAGAATAATGCATTGTGATGTAAAATTAGAAGCATATGGAGGTACAACAATTAATACAACGGGTGCTTTTGAACTACCGTTTATAGTAGAAAATAATATTGCCATGCAAAAATTTTTTATAACTGATACAACTTCGTTACTAGGGCTAGATGCGTGTATAAATTTAGGATTAATAAAAATATTTGATAATGTTGAATTGAATAGAAAAAATAATTTTGTAAAGAAATATGACGATATTTTTAAAGGTCTGGGTTGTATATAAAAGTATAAAATGGAACTAACTGAAAATGCCATACCTGTGGTGAAAAGTGCTAGAAGAATCCCATTTTTAATACAAAAGGCTCTTAAAGAAGAATTAGACAGGTTAGAACACAATAAAATCATCCAAAAAGTTGACAAACCAAGTGACTGGGTATCGAACTTAGTACTAATCGAGAAGAAGATTAAAACACTTAGATTGTGTATTGACCCGAGAGAACTGAATTTAGTATTAAAGCAAGAAAATTATGTTATACCTACTTTCGAAGAAATTGTGACAAATCTGTCGAATACAAATTTTTTTAGCGTTCTTGACTTAAGAAATGGTTACTGGCAAGTAGGGTTAGATGATAAATCAAGCGATAGATATAGATAGATAGAGCATCTAAAGATCCAATAAATTTTTGAGATGTTATAAATTTTTATCAAAACAGCACCGAAAGTGTTTCAAAAATACAATGCGCAAAATTTTAAAAATATTAAAGGCGTAGATATATATTTAGATGATGTTTTGATTTTTGTGGAAACAGAAAAAGAACACGACAAAATTTTACAAAAAGTTGCAGAAAGAGCCAGAGAAAAATTTAGAAAAATTCCAGTTCAAGCAAAATAAAATCAAGTATTTAGGCCTTATAGTTTCAGGAGATGGCATTAAAATTGATTCTGAAAGAACAGTGGCAATAGAAAAAATAGGTATGCCAAAAAATAAAATCGATGTACAGCAATTACTAGAAGTAATAAATTATGTAAGAAAATTGTTGCCAAACTTATCTGAAGTATCGCAACGAATTCGAGGATTACTAAAAAAAATAAAGAATTTTTATGGATTTTTAAGGAGCTTTTGGCAGTAGTATACGTCTGCAACAAATTCCACAAATTTGTATACGAAAGAGTAACAAAATAAATAACTGACCATAAGCCGTTATTGGGCATCATGAAGTAAGATATGGGGAAAATAGTTAGCCCAAGATTACAACGAATGCGAATTAGATTATTGAAATATCAATTAATTTTTACATATGCACCAGGAAACAGATGCACATTTCTGATTATTTATCAAGATATTATAATACGGAAACTGTAGAAGAAGATTTTTGCGATTTGAATGAAGTTGTACATTCAGTCAACCTAAGTGAATCAAGATTAAAACAATTTCAAGAAGAAGCAACAAGAGACGAAATTTTGCAAATTCTTAAAAGAACAATTAAAGAAGGATGGCCAAATAGCAAGAAACAGGTAAATGTTAAGATTAGAAATTATTATGAATTACGTGATAACATCGAGCTAGCTAGACGACATTTTGTTTTTTAACGGAAGAATTATAGTTCCGAAAACAATGAGAAAATAAATTTTAGCTAAATTACATCAATCGCACATGGGAAGCAATGTCATCTGTGTACTGGCCGGGAATCAACGATGACATTGAGAAAATAATATTACAATGTGAAACTTGTCAGGAGTGTAGAAGTATTTTCAAAGCAGGTGATATCGTTTGGTATAAAAACAATAAGAATTGGGAAACAGCTAAAATTGTCGACAAACACTCTACTCCAAGGTCATACTGGATAGAATTAAGCAATGGTGCCATACTGAGAAGAAACATAAATGTATTAAGACCCGAAATATCAAAATTACAAAATGAAACAAACGAAAAATTTTTTTTTATTATTATTTGCTTGTCGGAAGGAAGAGAGGAAGTACAGGTTAGGTAATGTTAAAAATTTGAATTAGTAGAATTTTATATATGTATTTTAAGTAAAGTAAAATTAATGTTAAAATTAGAATTCACTTAGTGAGTTGGTAAATGAAATTTTTATGAACGAATTTTGAAATGTAGTATTAAGTAATTTATCGAGTAACCTTTTGAAATTTATTGAAAAAAAAAATATTTTGAAATGTAGTATTAAGTAAATTATAGAGTAATCCTTGAAAATGAAATGAAAAAAAAATGATAAAACATGTATTGATACTTATATTATAAATTAAAGAAACATTGTGAACTGAAGGATTGACGTTGAGTTGACAGCAGTCGTACAACGAAATCAGAAAGAAAAGACTTGTAAATAGTTTTAGCATAGATTTTAGAAAAGATTAAAGAATTAATAAAATGAAAATGGGTTTTTAAATTATATAAAAACAGGATATTACAGTGGACTTGAGATTAAAAATAAATCTTGCTTTGTATGGAAGGTATGTCCTAGAAGAATTCTGCATACTTTTTTATTCTAGTGCTCTTTTTCCAATCGGACATGTTGAAAGGATCTGCTATTTTAGTTCACACAGGATATTATAGCTTCATATATGCAAGTTATCTCTGCATTATAAATTTGTGAAGGCGTAGGGTAGGCTTTTCTTAACGAACAGTTTATCGTTGTCTACTATGACTATTATAACTTCCAATTCCGATTTTTTTATTGGTAAAATTTTGATATCCGCTAGGATAAGTACTACAACCTCTTCGGAATAGCTGGCGATAAATTAGGGGCGCTGGTTTTTGTTTTGTATATTGTGCTGTAGATGTGTCAATCTGTCTATGTTTTTAACCAAGGTGCTGTACTATGAGGTGTCGAATTTTGGTATAATTACATTTTCATTGATTGTTGCTGTGACCAATTTTCTTAAAGATTATTGTACGTCACGAAACTGCTTATGTAAAAATTTGGATGAAAAGAGACCTCATCTTTCTCCAAAAGTATGAAGGCCAGACTCTATATATAGACTGTCAATGGTGTCATGGCTGCTATAGATCCTAAAGCTATTCTAGCGGGTAGATCTATTTGCTTCTGCACTTGATCAGTATGTGTTTTCTTAATGTAGCTGTAAATCGATATGACATAATCAAGCTTGGAAATCTGTAAAGCTTGCACAATAGCGCCGTCTTGATTGGAGATCCACATTTGTTTCGAGACCCAATTAATTTTTATAAATTATTTGTTGTTTTATGGTTTTTTACAAGAGTTTTGATATATGGTTCGTAATTCACCGTTTTCGTAAAGTTAAACCCCAATATCGAAATTCTATTTGTTACTTGGCTGTTTGTATTGTTGTACGTCAGTGCATGAAAAGTACATTTCTTTTTTCTGCATACATCCAAAAGTTTCCGTTTTTTCTGCAGGAAATTGACGGCATCTAAGTCCGACCATTTTTTGTAGTTGTAGAGAGCTGTGAGTTGCAGTATCATTACCTAATACTATAGAGTAAAATATTGTCGGCAAATATTAGATAATTAAGATCTTTCGTTTTTTTGAGCAAAATCTGTAATGCTGCCATAAACGTGTTGAGAAGATGCTCGCATAACAGGGAACTCTGAACTGTTGAATAATTTTTTTTATAATAGACTTAATAGATGCCATTTATTTTAACTAAGCTTTTTCTGTTGGCCAGAAAACTTTCGATAGTTTTTATAAATTTTCTTCCTTTTTTCCAATTTATCAATTGCTCTAAGACTTCATGTTTTGCTCTAAGACTTCATTCATTCAAAAGCTTTTTCTATGTCACAAGACGCTATCTAGTCGGCTTCTTTATCGTGAAGTGCTATGGTGATTTCAAATTCTAATGTTTGCAATAAAGTTTGAGTGCTCCTGTTTGATCTTCAGCCATTTATTTTGCTTGAGAGTTTTTCTTCCAGTAAGCAGCTCAATCCATTTTCTAGGATCTTTTCTAATATTTTGGACATTGCTGCCAGAAGTGATATGAATCTGTCGTTTTTCGGGTTATTGGGTGGTTTCCTTTTGCTACTGGTACTAGTTCACCTAATTTGGATGCCTTTGAAAAAAATCATGAACTAAGTATTTTGTTGCGGAATTTGTCGCCATACCATACGAAACTGCGTTAATTACTGTAGATGTACCAGTAAAATTTATTTATAATTATTTACATCTTCCAATGTAATTTTATCATTTAGGGTTGTGTAATGTTGCTGGAAGGGCAAAAGAAACTTTTTCTAGCTGAAATTCGGGAGTATTCATATTCTCCTCTGAAGCGGCTAAACAATTATTTGCCATATAGTTGAAATTTTCAGTAGAGTTTGTAATAAGCTTGCCATTTAGGGTGATGTTTAATTGCAAATATAAGATTATTTTTATGCCGTATTACTCTCATCGCTTTTTTCCAATAATTGTCTTGAATTTCTACTATGTTGTTTGCAAATTCTTTCCAAGATTTTTGCCTTGGAATCCTTATTTCTCTTCTTAATAAGGCATTTGCTATGCGCAATTCTGATAATCTGGTTTCAATAGCCTTCTATAATTTCTAGATATTACATTCCGAATTTTGATTGACTGTGCAATAACTCTAAATTAAGCTTTTGTTTTCTTTAAATTTTTGCTTTCTAGTGTTTTAATAAACTGAACAACATTGACAACATTGATAAAAAAACGACATAGTTTTTTTTGAAAACATTTTTGAAAAAAATAAAAAGTGAAATTAATATAAATCAAGTGAAATTATATTTAGTTATGTTTTTGATTTGAATTGAATATTTTTTAATCTTTCAAACGATTACAGTGTGATTTTTATAATATTTATTTAAATTGTAATATTGATTTTTACAATTTATTCCACACCGTAATGTCGCTTTATAAGTACGTTTGGATGAATCTTTTAGCACCCTTCACGCTTTTAATGTAGTTTTCCACTATCTTTTGGTAGAACTCCGTGTTATAAACATTACATTTTTTTTCTGTTTTATATAGAGATCCTTTGAAGCAAACGAACAAGAAACAGCTGTGGTCATAGAACAACTATTCGACGATATCAGTAAATTTTTGCAGTATAATCCACAACCAGATATAGTCATCGCTGGTGATTTTAATTGTGAACAAAAACTGGTTCAATTTTTCTAGACACAACTCACCGCGAGGAAAACAAATTAGCTTATTCAAACTTTCTCAACTTGTGAAAACCCTACCAGCATTCCTGGCCTTTACTATCACAACAGGTGTCTTTTGGATCTGTTCCTTACCACAAAATATATTATTTCTGTTAATTCTTGTTAAAACAACCTTGACTACAAATACATCTTTCGATCAAAATCATACCCTAAGAGACGTAGTCTGACGCTACGACAGCGCCTAATGTGTAGGCCTGTATAGTTTTTCGAGCGATTTTGACTGATCTATGTATTTCTGTCACAGAAACGACGGTTCTTTGCAGGTGCCTTGAAGGTGCAGGTTCTTTGCAGGTGCAGGTGAATGAAACTATTATGATGCGATGAACTCTTCATATCTGGCTCAATCAAACCGTTTCAACCCATGATTTAATGACATCTTTAAAAACCCAATCGAATCTAAAGATTTGCATTTCTCGAAGTGCAGGGCCAATGCATTCACATGGCTAGGAACATTCGCAAAAATTACCAAAGGAAAAGTTGCTTTATAATCAAAGGTTGAGATAGAAAATAATTACTCTTAATCATTTCAACCGTTCCTTTTGCAAAAAAGTATTAAGAATAGCTTTTGTACTTCAATCATTTTCACCGCTGATTGATAACGATAACTTTATAATTTAAGACTTTATAATTCAATTACGAAATTTTTTCTGCGTAATCTTTTGTCACTTTTATTTGCAACTAGAAAATATACAAATGGAAAATTACTTAAATATCTCCAATTCCCAAAAAAGCTGACAAAAGCGCCTCCAACTATACCTAATTTGGACGCCTCAAACTACTGACCAATCGCCATAAATTGATGGCGTTCTTGAAAAGTTTTTGTATTTTGAACGATTTCCAAGATTGCTTTAGAAGCAACCGATCAAATTGCACTCTTTTAACTTGCCTGTGTGAGAAGATCAATACCAGCATTCACTGTTCCGATGAATCTGATATGGTAGCTCTTGATATATCAAATGTCTTTGATCGAGTATGGCATTCCGATTTTTTGATCAAACATCAGGCAATTTTGAGCAAAAATCGAAAACCGTTTAGCCAGATATTAGATAGCTTTAAATTTTAGAAGTGTTGAACTCGAATCTAAATAAGCTGTTTTCGCTAGGTCAGGGGTAACTGAACTAGGAATAATTTAATTCAGTTCAAAATAACTTCAATAAAATACCAGGAAAAGGCTGCGAAAAATGTAGGTATAAAAGTACAAAATTTTTCTAAAGTCCCCTATCTAAAAGCTGTCGGAGTTATAAAGGTAGAAAATTCATGCAAAATTTTAGTTTTTACATAACGGTAAATGTAAATGCTAAATTTAAAAAAATTGTACAATTTTGATATTGATTTAAAGAGGTAAAAGAAATTCCTGTCGAATGACGTTTCTAGACTGGAAAAATTGTAAATAGAACATGAGATATACATATTGAAAAATAGAGCTTTTTCAAAGTTTGAGAGGCTGTAGCTCCGTAATGGGTGGAGCTACATGAAAAAGTTGTTCTACAACATGAATTTTTTATAAGACCTACCCATGGTTGAAATTTTTTTTCTGTATCTTTAACGATGTAGAAGTTTCGTAAAAAGACGGACGGACGGAAAATTAATAGGCACATTTTTCCAAATTTTTTTTGGAAATATGCTAAAAAAATAATTCAACTATTTTCTTTTACAATTTTTATTCTTTATAAATTATTATAAAATCATACCAAATCTACAAAGAGCAAAAAATAAACAAAAAATTTTTCGGAATCTAATCTATCCAATTAATTTGTTTTTACCCAGGTTAATAGTATGTATATAGAATTTACTCGGACATTTATTAGTGTATACCAGCCCTAATATTCTAAACTATTACATCTAATCTATTACTTATCGTTACTGTTACTATCTCCTACGAATCAGCTGAAAACATATTTGTTTTACAATATCCTGTTCTTCTTACTAAAACCGTGGATCTGGATGGTCGTATTAACAGATTTACAAAAGGATCAATTTTTATATTTTATCATAATATTTAATTTCATAACTATTTTAACTTTACCAAGTACATATATATAGTTACATCTCCACTTGAGCAAATAACACCTTTTGGATAAAAATGCATCTGTAAGTTTTTTTTATATCAAATTACAAAGTTTACGAATAACGGTTCCTATATAAAATAATTTCTGTAAACTTTTTACGTGAAAAGTATGAATTGTAAAGTTTCTCACGGTTTTTGAATAAAATAAATTAAAATTAAAAAATAATTAAAGAATTTAGATTTTCAGCTTTAGATTCATTCAAAAAGTTACCGTTAAATAAAGAAGCATAAAAGATACTAAAATAAAATTTTACTTGCACTATTTTTTTATGATTCTCATTCGAAATAGTAAGTGGTGCAATCGGTAGGATCCCAATGTAAGGGATCTCGTGATAAAGAAATTGATTTAACTAAAAAGAATTAAATTTTATTGAAAAAACTAGAAAGAATACAGTTGCCTTTGTCAACTCTTAGATACCCGTACGAACCGTTAGTATGTTCACAGCCTGCCACTCTGCTTACAATATTATTTTTTTAATATTTTAGTATTTTAAAATAATTTGGGTGAATTTTATAATTTCTAGAACTATGGGTTGTACATATATTCAAACTATATGTTTATATGCACATTCTTCAAAAGCAGATTCTAACCTTCCACATAACGATTATCAATCCAAAACTTTTTCAAATATTCTATAGTACTATTTAATACTAAGCGGTAAATGTATATTAAATTTACTTAGTACGAAATAGTAAATATAATTTTAAATATTATATTATATTATATTTAAATATTACATTGACAGAATAATTTCTTATAAGTACAATAAAATACATATATGTATGTAAATACGGCGCTAAATAATATACATCTATACTCTTATCATTCATTCACTAGTGACATATACGATATGTAAATAAACATGATATTATATAAGTATGTATGTATATCAATATCATATAAATAAAAATTCTTCAAGTCACCGTTACATTGTTTATTTATTTACATTTTTTTGTACTACGCATTATATCCTCAACAATTTCAAATTATCGTGTAAAACAAAATGCAAAAAATTCGTTAAATAAATTTGTTAGAAAATTTGATAAAATCAAGTAACACTTTCGTCAATTATAAAGTAACCCTATATTATTAATAAAAAAGTTGTTAACAGAAATAAGAGTATAATGTTGAAGCTTTAATTTTTGTGTATTACTTCAAAAAAAGGTTAACAGGTGTTCAAGTTACAGGTGTTTAAAAATAGGAAATTTTCAGTTTTTGACCCCTTACAGCTCCTAAACGGGTAGTGATACAAAAAAATTTCTGAAATGACTCATACTTATTTTCAAATATCTAACTTCTATCAAAATTTCAAGTTTCCGACTTAAACCGTTTAGAAGATAGAAGGGTTAAAGGATTTTGCAAAATTTAATTTCGCATAACGGTAAATTAAGATACCGTATGCCACAACTATATATTTATTGTATATATAATTTTAAAGCTAATAAAAGCAGTAATCGTTTGGCGTTTTCAAAATGAAGATATACCTTATACAACTTGTGCTATAACAATTTAAATATAGAGCTTTTTTGAACCTTTCGGGAGCTGTAGCTCCGTAACGGGTGGGGCTACAAAAAAAAGTTATTAAAAATAAAATTAATATTTTTGTGAGATCTATCACCAGTTAAAATTTCATAGCTCTATTTAAAAAAAAATGTGGGGATTTAAAAGTTAGGTGTTCGAGAGCTACCCTAAGTTTTGGTCCAAACTCAACCAAAAAAAATGGGGAACCTACAAATTACTCCCAGAATATTTTGTGTAAATTTCAAGATTCTAGCTTTCTTAGTTTTTGAGTTAGCGTGCTGACGGACGGACGGACATGGCTCAATCGTCTTAGAATTTTTTTCTGATCCGATCCATACCTTTGAAGGTATATCTAGCTCGCTTATTTCGAGGTGTTACAAACGGAGGAGTAATTTTATTATACCCGATCCTATCGTACGGGTATAAAAATATTTCATTTGGACTAGTGATTTATTTAAAATAAAACTGATATTAAATAGAAATATGAAATTTTTGTCAAAGTTATTTTGAAAACCTCATGTGTAAAGTATTTTCATCTTATGGAGTATTGAATCAATAAATTATGTATAAATACGGGTACACAAATTAATATTTTATTTTTGGATTTCAATTTCAAATCGTTTTTTTTAATTTTCGGTGACGTAGAAACACATTGCTAGTTGGACAGCAATTAGGGAATTATATCATTTAGAATGTGATCAAGCTTCTAAAATGGCACCAAAACTAACACAAAACACATAAATCCAAACCATTTGGAAAAATAAAAGTGTCTTTCGCTACACAAATATTTAGTCAAACAATAAGTTCAGTTTTTAAATCAGTTGCTGATGTTAATCAGTTGTTGATGTTGAAGTCAGTAAAAAAGCTTATGCAACTTCTAATTTCGTACTTCAAATGAATAAGTCAAATGTAAGACTACTTTATGATAACATGGAAATCGTAAGAGTAAAAAGCTATAAATATCTGAGAATTACAATTGATGACGAACTAAAATGGAATATTCAAACGAATAACACAATAAAGAAACCCGTAGAATAGCCGGAGTATTTAAAACGAGGAAGAATACAGTTGCGTTTACAACTCTTAGGTACCCGTACGAACTGTTAGTATGTTCACAGCCTGTCACTCTGCTTACAATATTATTTTTTTAATATTTTAGTATTTTAGAATAATTTGGGTGAATTTTATAATTTCTAGAACTATGGGTTGTACATATACTCCAACTATATGTTTATACATTCTTCAAAAGCAGATTCTAACCTTCCACCTAAAGATTATCAATCCAAAATGTTTCCAAATATGCTATTACCATTTAGTACTTATTTATATATATTAATATGAATATGTATTCATACATATACAAGTACATAATATATTATTATATATCGCCATTGCAATATTTCTTTAAAAATATTTCATTCATAGAATACACAAACAAATAATTTTACATCATTCAACATTATGTCTCTTTTTAGTCACTATAGTTAAATTTAAATGCAATTACTTCTAATTTGTTATTATCATTTTCAAATATATATGTATATGTAACATGAAATTTATATTTTTTTTTTATATTATGTAACATTAAAAAATATGTATAAACCTATACGAGCTATTCAGCTCTTTTGGAGATAAGAAACAATAAAAATAAAATTAAAATAATAATCTGTATGATACAAAGTATGAAAAAAGTTTTTATAGACACGTGAGTTACATAATATTATGTTGACATAATGTAGCATCAGATATGTGTTGCCATAATGTAGCATGATACATCATGTTGACACAACTTAATATAATGTTGCATGGTATTGTGTTGGCATAATATTATAGGAGCTCATTCACCTTTTTTGTTTCAAGCACTTTTATATTTTAACAATAATAGGAAATGCATTTAGCATTCCTGATTAGTTGATTTTATAAATTTTAAAAACAACATTATTTTTTTGACGATCTTAGCACTAAGTTAATTTAAGCATATTAACATATAAGTATAGCTTTGTCAAATAAAAATCAGTCTTAAGAACACAACTAAATGATTAAGTCGTTTTATTTTCGTTCTAAAGAACGCGAAAAACATAATTGGCGCAGTCGGTAGGATTTGCTATCCAAAGATAGTAAATCTTGTGATACGAACCGTAAATTGAAATATTTAAATACATATTTAATAATAAGAATTCAGTATAGTTGCACCAACGTTAAAAGATTTACGAAAAGTTACAATATGTCAATTAAAATCACAATTTGAAGGATTAAGTGCTGCAAAATTGCATCCTGCTCAAAATGGTGAAGAAAATCCATTATTAAATAAAAATCAATTAAGCAAGAAATGGAAAATTTAAATTTCATCAATGGCATTGCGAATGTTAAGTGGAGCAAATTAAAACAGAAACTCCAAAGAAAAATCCGTTGCCGACCAACGAAATTATTGAAGAATAAATAAGGTATCAATTTTTTTTAGAATAAACATGGTTTTATTTAAAACTTTTAAAATAATATACATAATAATTTTTTTTCTAAACATTTTTTAATTTTAACTTAAAAGAAAATAAAATCTATTTTTTAATTATGTTATAAATTAGTTTTATATAAATGAAATTTATATATCTATAAATATATGAAATAAATATGTGATTTGCCGAAAATTTGGGCAAACCAATAATTATTAGATAGAAGAAATATTGTTGTTTGCTAACAGACAAATATTTTTGCATATAGAATATATGTAAATCAAATTTTATTATTTTTGGCTGTAAAAATAAAAATTTTATTATTTGTATAAATATTCTATACATTATTTTAGAATTAAATTTTTTCTTTGAAATAGATCTTAAGATATATTTCAATGCTTTGAATAATTTAATAAATTATCCTATTTTTTAAATAAAAAGTTTAATTTAATCCAAAGCCTTATTCTGAAAAATAAAGCAAAAACATGTTCAAAGTATAAAAAGCCAAAATATAAATTCGACGTAACTCTTAAGAGAACGTCTTTTACAAAATTTATTTTCAACATTATTCCTTTACTCTAAGCTTAAAAAAAACAAAAAAAAAAAAAAAAATCAAAATTAATATTAACATTACGTAACTCTTAAGAGAACATAATTTAATTTTAAAGCAAAAATATAAAATTTAATTCATATTTATTACAAGTACAATTTTTTTTTGTTCTATAAGAAAAAAAAATATGATTAATTAAAAAAAAAAAAAATATGTATTAGGTAATACGTATATAATATCATAATGTAGGTATAAGTATGTAATTGCAAAAATATAAAACAAAAAAAAAAAATAATAATTTAAACAATAAAGAATATTGCACTTGGTTTGAAAAATAAAATAAAATTATATATGTTGCTATATTAAAAGTAACAAATTGAAATTTAAAACCAAAATAAAAAAAAAAAAAAAATTTTAATTATATAATAAATAAGAAAAAAAAAAATATAAGTGTATTATTTAAGTGAATTTTTACACTTTGTAATATTTATTAGATCTATTAGATTTGTATATTTATTACTAAGTAATATGAATTCAAAAATGTATAATATTGAAAAAATTAAGAATAAAACTTAGAATTAAGTAAAATTTTTATGATGATGTTCCCTATCTTTGAATTGTAAGAATGAACTCAGGAGAGTTTCAAACTTAAGGGGGGAGGAGTTACATAATATTATGTTGACATAATGTAGCATGAGATATGTGTTGCCATAATGTAGCATGATACATCATGTTGACACAACTTAATATAATGTTGCATGGTATTGTGTTGGCATAATATTATAGTAGCTCATTCACCTTTTTTTGTTTTAAGCATTTTTATATTTTAACAATAACAGGAAATGCATTTAGCATTCCTGATTAGTTGATTTTATAAATTTTAAAAACAACATTATTTTTTTGATGATCTTAGCACTAAGTTAATTTAAGCATATTAACATATAAGTATAGCTTTGTCAAATAAAAATCAGTCTTAAGAACACAACTAAATGATTAAGTCGTTTTATTTTTGTTCTAAAGAATGCGAAAAACATAATTCGTGTTGCAAAAAAAGGTCACGTGAAAGATTTTTTGACTGCAAGTTGAGGATACATCGAAAGGCTAAATGTTCTAGAACCACAAAATAAGAGAAAAAATATTGTTTTGATGGGATGATTCAGACAGTTAATGCAGTTTTAATGTTCTCTGAACATCTGTTTCACTAATTTGAAAATATATATTTTCCACCAACAAATAAATTGAACCAGATACGTTGTTACGTCATTTACAAAATTAATTTTTTACATATTTTAATTTCTAATTTTGCAGAATGTCAGTGAGAACGTGTTTACACTATGCCGAGGTCGAAATGGTAACAATTTTAATTTAAGTTCGTTCGAATCAGGGAATATTTTAGGGCACATAATATCAACTAAAATGCTAATTGGAAACGCATCGTTGAATAGTAATTGCGAAGATGACAGTGATAAATTGGTTGAATACTTTAGCTGCGTTGTGCAAAGTCCCAATACAAGTAATTTAAAAAGTATTTCAGCCAAAAAGAAAATAATATACTAAATGAAATTAATAATGATATAAAAAGTGACCAAGTTTTAAAAAATTCATTTGAGGCGTTACAATTTGAAAACATTTATCTTTTATCATTAAGCTACGCAATAGGTTATGTTTTATTTACAATTTTGTCAAAAATATCTTGCGAAAACTGCAAAGAAAACTTAACAAACACAAATTTAGATAAAAACGAAGAAAATTTCATAAAAAATAAAAATTTTTCATTAAAACAAATTTATTTGCTCGTACCGTCAGATAAACTCTTGGAAATATCTAAAATTCATATAGAAACATTTTTGTTTTTTGTAACAGCCAATCTCAAAGTTTAAATATAAAAGGAGAAATTATAAAACTTTGTATTAAAAATACAGACAAAATTCATGCGTCATGGTTTGATGACACAAATTCTTGTTCTGATCAACACAAGTAAATTTTGGAGTTTTAATTTTAATTTTATTAAGGAAGTACAGCATTTAATTTACCAGAGATATAAAGTCAAATATGAAAATTTATGTATGTGTGTGTGTGAACAATGTATACTTACTGTGTATTGTGTAAGAAAAATAATAAAAAAGCAAAACAAAATCAATTTTTGTGAGAGAAACTAAACTAAAACGTACAAAAAAACAAAACAAAACAAAACGAGAAAATTCTGAGGCTATCTCAAACAAAAAAGTTGAAATCAACTTTTACACTATGTTGGACTTCTATAATCTATTCTTATTCTATGCTATCCACTTTTTACAATTTGAGTAAATTCTCGTATAGATATGTATATGTTATGCTTTTTATAATTTACCTAACTTTTATAAACTTAATTAAAAAAGATTATTTAAAAATTTTATGCTGTTTTTAGCTTATTTCCAAAGGTTCTATGTAGTATTACAATGGATCAAATACGGTTTAAGCGTTCCTTTTAATCCATCATCATTTGTTTGTTCCTCCATCTGTTTGTCCGTCCGTCTCTTTACAAAACTGTTAAAAGACAGAGAAAAAGAATTTTAACCACTTGTAGTTGATTTTATAAATTTTAAAAACAACATTATTTTTTTGACGATCTTAGCACTAAGTTAATTTAAGCATATTAACATATAAGTATAGCTTTGTCAAATAAAAATCAGTCTTAAGAACACAACTAAATGATTAAGTCGTTTTATTTTCGTTCTAAAGAACGCGAAAAACATAATTGGCGCAGTCGGTAGGATTTGCTATCCAAAGATAGTAAATCTTGTGATACGAACCGTAAATTGAAATATTTAAATACATATTTAATAATAAGAATTCAGTATAGTTGCACCAACGTTAAAAGATTTACGAAAAGTTACAATATGTCAATTAAAATCACAATTTGAAGGATTAAGTGCTGCAAAATTGCATCCTGCTCAAAATGGTGAAGAAAATCCATTATTAAATAAAAATCAATTAAGCAAGAAATGGAAAATTTAAATTTCATCAATGGCATTGCGAATGTTAAGTGGAGCAAATTAAAACAGAAACTCCAAAGAAAAATCCGTTGCCGACCAACGAAATTATTGAAGAATAAATAAGGTATCAATTTTTTTTAGAATAAACATGGTTTTATTTAAAACTTTTAAAATAATATACATAATAATTTTTTTTCTAAACATTTTTTAATTTTAACTTAAAAGAAAATAAAATCTATTTTTTAATTATGTTATAAATTAGTTTTATATAAATGAAATTTATATATCTATAAATATATGAAATAAATATGTGATTTGCCGAAAATTTGGGCAAACCAATAATTATTAGATAGAAGAAATATTGTTGTTTGCTAACAGACAAATATTTTTGCATATAGAATATATGTAAATCAAATTTTATTATTTTTGGCTGTAAAAATAAAAATTTTATTATTTGTATAAATATTCTATACATTATTTTAGAATTAAATTTTTTCTTTGAAATAGATCTTAAGATATATTTCAATGCTTTGAATAATTTAATAAATTATCCTATTTTTTAAATAAAAAGTTTAATTTAATCCAAAGCCTTATTCTGAAAAATAAAGCAAAAACATGTTCAAAGTATAAAAAGCCAAAATATAAATTCGACGTAACTCTTAAGAGAACGTCTTTTACAAAATTTATTTTCAACATTATTCCTTTACTCTAAGCTTAAAAAAAACAAAAAAAAAAAAAAAAATCAAAATTAATATTAACATTACGTAACTCTTAAGAGAACATAATTTAATTTTAAAGCAAAAATATAAAATTTAATTCATATTTATTACAAGTACAATTTTTTTTTGTTCTATAAGAAAAAAAAATATGATTAATTAAAAAAAAAAAAAATATGTATTAGGTAATACGTATATAATATCATAATGTAGGTATAAGTATGTAATTGCAAAAATATAAAACAAAAAAAAAAAATAATAATTTAAACAATAAAGAATATTGCACTTGGTTTGAAAAATAAAATAAAATTATATATGTTGCTATATTAAAAGTAACAAATTGAAATTTAAAACCAAAATAAAAAAAAAAAAAAAAATTTTAATTATATAATAAATAAGAAAAAAAAAAATATAAGTGTATTATTTAAGTCAATTTTTACACTTTGTAATATTTATTAGATCTATTAGATTTGTATATTTATTACTAAGTAATATGAATTCAAAAATGTATAATATTGAAAAAATTAAGAATAAAACTTAGAATTAAGTAAAATTTTTATGATGATGTTCCCTATCTTTGAATTGTAAGAATGAACTCAGGAGAGTTTCAAACTTAAGGGGGGAGGAGTTACATAATATTATGTTGACATAATGTAGCATGAGATATGTGTTGCCATAATGTAGCATGATACATCATGTTGACACAACTTAATATAATGTTGCATGGTATTGTGTTGGCATAATATTATAGTAGCTCATTCACCTTTTTTTGTTTTAAGCATTTTTATATTTTAACAATAACAGGAAATGCATTTAGCATTCCTGATTAGTTGATTTTATAAATTTTAAAAACAACATTATTTTTTTGATGATCTTAGCACTAAGTTAATTTAAGCATATTAACATATAAGTATAGCTTTGTCAAATAAAAATCAGTCTTAAGAACACAACTAAATGATTAAGTCGTTTTATTTTTGTTCTAAAGAATGCGAAAAACATAATTCGTGTTGCAAAAAAAGGTCACGTGAAAGATTTTTTGACTGCAAGTTGAGGATACATCGAAAGGCTAAATGTTCTAGAACCACAAAATAAGAGAAAAAATATTGTTTTGATGGGATGATTCAGACAGTTAATGCAGTTTTAATGTTCTCTGAACATCTGTTTCACTAATTTGAAAATATATATTTTCCACCAACAAATAAATTGAACCAGATACGTTGTTACGTCATTTACAAAATTAATTTTTTACATATTTTAATTTCTAATTTTGCAGAATGTCAGTGAGAACTTGTTTACACTATGCCGAGGTCGAAATGGTAACAATTTTAATTTAAGTTCGTTCGAATCAGGGAATATTTTAGGGCACATAATATCAACTAAAATGCTAATTGGAAACGCATCGTTGAATAGTAATTGCGAAGATGACAGTGATAAATTGGTTGAATACTTTAGCTGCGTTGTGCAAAGTCCCAATACAAGTAATTTAAAAAGTATTTCAGCCAAAAAGAAAATAATATACTAAATGAAATTAATAATGATATAAAAAGTGACCAAGTTTTAAAAAATTCATTTGAGGCGTTACAATTTGAAAACATTTATCTTTTATCATTAAGCTACGCAATAGGTTATGTTTTATTTACAATTTTGTCAAAAATATCTTGCGAAAACTGCAAAGAAAACTTAACAAACACAAATTTAGATAAAAACGAAGAAAATTTCATAAAAAATAAAAATTTTTCATTAAAACAAATTTATTTGCTCGTACCGTCAGATAAACTCTTGGAAATATCTAAAATTCATATAGAAACATTTTTGTTTTTTGTAACAGCCAATCTCAAAGTTTAAATATAAAAGGAGAAATTATAAAACTTTGTATTAAAAATACAGACAAAATTCATGCGTCATGGTTTGATGACACAAATTCTTGTTCTGATCAACACAAGTAAATTTTGGAGTTTTAATTTTAATTTTATTAAGGAAGTACAGCATTTAATTTACCAGAGATATAAAGTCAAATATGAAAATTTATGTATGTGTGTGTGTGAACAATGTATACTTACTGTGTATTGTGTAAGAAAAATAATAAAAAAGCAAAACAAAATCAATTTTTGTGAGAGAAACTAAACTAAAACGTACAAAAAAACAAAACAAAACAAAACGAGAAAATTCTGAGGCTATCTCAAACAAAAAAGTTGAAATCAACTTTTACACTATGTTGGACTTCTATAATCTATTCTTATTCTATGCTATCCACTTTTTACAATTTGAGTAAATTCTCGTATAGATATGTATATGTTATGCTTTTTATAATTTACCTAACTTTCATAAACTTAATTAAAAAAGATTATTTAAAAATTTTATGCTGTTTTTAGCTTATTTCCAAAGGTTCTATGTAGTATTACAATGGATCAAATACGGTTTAAGCGTTCCTTTTAATCCATCATCATTTGTTTGTTCCTCCATCTGTTTGTCCGTCCGTCTCTTTACAAAACTGTTAAAAGACAGAGAAAAAGAATTTTAACCACTTGTAGTTGATTTTATAAATTTTAAAAACAACATTATTTTTTTGACGATCTTAGCACTAAGTTAATTTAAGCATATTAACATATAAGTATAGCTTTGTCAAATAAAAATCAGTCTTAAGAACACAACTAAATGATTAAGTCGTTTTATTTTCGTTCTAAAGAACGCGAAAAACATAATTGGCGCAGTCGGTAGGATTTGCTATCCAAAGATAGTAAATCTTGTGATACGAACCGTAAATTGAAATATTTAAATACATATTTAATAATAAGAATTCAGTATAGTTGCACCAACGTTAAAAGATTTACGAAAAGTTACAATATGTCAATTAAAATCACAATTTGAAGGATTAAGTGCTGCAAAATTGCATCCTGCTCAAAATGGTGAAGAAAATCCATTATTAAATAAAAATCAATTAAGCAAGAAATGGAAAATTTAAATTTCATCAATGGCATTGCGAATGTTAAGTGGAGCAAATTAAAACAGAAACTCCAAAGAAAAATCCGTTGCCGACCAACGAAATTATTGAAGAATAAATAAGGTATCAATTTTTTTTAGAATAAACATGGTTTTATTTAAAACTTTTAAAATAATATACATAATAATTTTTTTTCTAAACATTTTTTAATTTTAACTTAAAAGAAAATAAAATCTATTTTTTAATTATGTTATAAATTAGTTTTATATAAATGAAATTTATATATCTATAAATATATGAAATAAATATGTGATTTGCCGAAAATTTGGGCAAACCAATAATTATTAGATAGAAGAAATATTGTTGTTTGCTAACAGACAAATATTTTTGCATATAGAATATATGTAAATCAAATTTTATTATTTTTGGCTGTAAAAATAAAAATTTTATTATTTGTATAAATATTCTATACATTATTTTAGAATTAAATTTTTTCTTTGAAATAGATCTTAAGATATATTTCAATGCTTTGAATAATTTAATAAATTATCCTATTTTTTAAATAAAAAGTTTAATTTAATCCAAAGCCTTATTCTGAAAAATAAAGCAAAAACATGTTCAAAGTATAAAAAGCCAAAATATAAATTCGACGTAACTCTTAAGAGAACGTCTTTTACAAAATTTATTTTCAACATTATTCCTTTACTCTAAGCTTAAAAAAAACAAAAAAAAAAAAAAAAATCAAAATTAATATTAACATTACGTAACTCTTAAGAGAACATAATTTAATTTTAAAGCAAAAATATAAAATTTAATTCATATTTATTACAAGTACAATTTTTTTTTGTTCTATAAGAAAAAAAAATATGATTAATTAAAAAAAAAAAAAATATGTATTAGGTAATACGTATATAATATCATAATGTAGGTATAAGTATGTAATTGCAAAAATATAAAACAAAAAAAAAAAATAATAATTTAAACAATAAAGAATATTGCACTTGGTTTGAAAAATAAAATAAAATTATATATGTTGCTATATTAAAAGTAACAAATTGAAATTTAAAACCAAAATAAAAAAAAAAAAAAAAAATTTTAATTATATAATAAATAAGAAAAAAAAAAATATAAGTGTATTATTTAAGTCAATTTTTACACTTTGTAATATTTATTAGATCTATTAGATTTGTATATTTATTACTAAGTAATATGAATTCAAAAATGTATAATATTGAAAAAATTAAGAATAAAACTTAGAATTAAGTAAAATTTTTATGATGATGTTCCCTATCTTTGAATTGTAAGAATGAACTCAGGAGAGTTTCAAACTTAAGGAGGGAGGAGTTACATAATATTATGTTGACATTATGTAGCATGAGATATGTGTTGCCATAATGTAGCATGATATATCATGTTGACACAACTTAATATAATGTTGCATGGTATTGTGTTGGCATAATATTATAGTAGCTCATTCACCTTTTTTTGTTTTAAGCATTTTTATATTTTAACAATAACAGGAAATGCATTTAGCATTCCTGATTAGTTGATTTTATAAATTTTAAAAACAACATTATTTTTTTGATGATCTTAGTACTAAGTTAATTTAAGCATATTAACATATAAGTATAGCTTTGTCAAATAAAAATCAGTCTTAAGAACACAACTAAATGATTAAGTCGTTTTATTTTCGTTCTAAAGAACGCGAAAAACATAATTCGTGTTGCAAAAAAAGGTCACGTGAAAGATTTTTTGACTGCAAGTTGAGGATACATCGAAAGGCTAAATGTTCTAGAACCACAAAATAAGAGAAAAAATATTGTTTTGATGGGATGATTCAGACAGTTAATGCAGTTTTAATGTTCTCTGAACATCTGTTTCACTAATTTGAAAATATATATTTTCCACCAACAAATAAATTGAACCAGATACGTTGTTACGTCATTTACAAAATTAATTTTTTACATATTTTAATTTCTAATTTTGCAGAATGTCAGTGAGAACTTGTTTACACTATGCTGAGGTCGAAATGGTAACAATTTTAATTTAAGTTCGTTCGAATCAGGGAATATTTTAGGGCACATAATATCAACTAAAATGCTAATTGGAAACGCATCGTTGAATAGTAATTGCGAAGATGACAGTGATAAATTGCTTGAATACTTTAGCTGCGTTGTGCAAAGTCCCAATACAAGTAATTTAGAAAGTATTTCAGCCAAAAAGAAAATAATATACTAAATGAAATTAATAATGATATAAAAAGTGACCAAGTTTTAAAAAATTCATTTGAGGCGTTACAATTTGAAAACATTTATCTTTTATCATTAAGCTACGCAATAGGTTATGTTTTATTTACAATTTTGTCAAAAATATCTTGCGAAAACTGCAAAGAAAACTTAACAAAAACAAATTTAGATAAAAACGAAGAAAATTTCATAAAAAATAAAAATTTTTCATTAAAACAAATTTATTTGCTCGTACCGTCAGATAAACTCTTGGAAATATCTAAAAGTCATATAGAAACATTTTTGTTTTTTGTAACAGCCAATCTCAAAGTTTAAATATAAAAGGAGAAATTATAAAACTTTGTATTAAAAATACAGACAAAATTCATGCGTCATGGTTTGATGACACAAATTCTTGTTCTGATCAACACAAGTAAATTTTGGAGTTTTAATTTTAATTTTATTAAGGAAGTACAGCATTTAATTTACCAGAGATATAAAGTCAAATATGAAAATTTATGTATGTGTGTGGTGTGTACAATGTATACTTACTGTGTATTGTGTAAGAAAAATAATAAAAAAGCAAAACAAAATCAATTTTTGTGAGAGAAACTAAACTAAAACGTACAAAAAAACAAAACAAAACAAAACGAGAAAATTCTGAGGCTATCTCAAACGAAAAAGTTGAAATCAACTTTTACACTATGTTGGACTTCTATAATCTATTCTTATTCTATGCTATCCACTTTTTACAATTTGAGTAAATTCTCGTATAGATATGTATATGTTATGCTTTTTATAATTTACCTAACTTTTATAAACTTAATTAAAAAAGATTATTTAAAAATTTTATGCTGTTTTTAGCTTATTTCCAAAGGTTCTATGTAGTATTACAATGGATCAAATACGGTTTAAGCGTTCCTTTTAATCCATCATCATTTGTTTGTTCATCCATCTGTTTGTCCGTCCGTCTCTTTACAAAACTGTTAAAAGACAGAGAAAAAGAATTTTAATCACTTGTAGGTCTCATAAAAAAAATTAATGTTGTAGCCCCATCCATTACGGAACTACAGCCCCTGAAACTTTGAAAAAGCTCTATTTTTAAATGCGTATTTTTTTATGTTTTTCTTAACATTTTTAGCACATTTCAAAAAAAAATTTGAAAAAATTTTCCTATTAGTTTCACTCTGTCCATCCGTCCGTCCGTCTTTCCGCCCGTCTGTTTACAAAACTTCTACACCGTTAAAGATAGAGAAAAACAATTTTAACCATGGCTAAGTCTCGTAAAAAAATTAATTTTGTGGAACAACTTTTTCATGTAGCCCCATCCATCAGAGAGCTACAGCCCCTCAAACTTTGAAAAAGTCCTATTTTTGAACGCGTATATTTCATGTTCCGCTTAACATATTTTGAATCGGAAAATGCCATTCGACAGCAATTTTCTTTTTTTTACAAATCAATATCAAAATTATATATATTTTTTAAATTTAGTATTTAAATTTACCGTTATGTGAAAACCAAATTTTGCATGATTTTTCTATCTTCATAACTCCGGCACGCTTTTAGATAGAGGCTTGAAATTTTGAGACAAGCAAGAACTTTTATAACTAGTATAAGTTTGCTCAGAAAATTGTGACACATGTAACTTAGGCACCTGTATACATTTTTCTTCGGTAAGAGAAAAAAATTAAAGCTACAGTAATATATTTTTATGTGTGTTAATGGTTTTCTTTATTTGTATAGGGCTTCAAAGTTACAGCTCCCCAAAATTACAAAAAAGCCCTATTTTCAGATGTATATATCTAAGGCTCTGCGTAGTAGTTTTACAATCTAAAAACACTAAAAGACCGGAAATTTTCTTACTCCTATAAAACAATATCAAAATTGCAATATTTTGTGATTTACTATTTAAATTTACCGTTATGTGAAAACCAAATTTTGCATGATATTTCTATTTTCATAACTCCGACACGCTTTGAGATAGGAACCTGAAATTTTAGACAAGAAAGAACTTTTAGATTAATATAAGTTTCTTTAGAAAATTATTTCGTACCGGCCCCTCCTTAAGAGTTATTAGGGCTCAAAAATTGAAAATTTGCTATTTTTAGGCACCTGTAACTTAAGCACCTATACAAATTTTTCTTCGGCAAGAGATGAAAATTAAAGGTTGAATAATATATTTTAATGTGTGTTAACGGTTTTTCTTAGTTATATAGAGTTCCGGACTTACAGGCGCTCAAATTCCAGAAAAGTTCTATTTTCACATTTTTTCTTATATGAAAGTTTCAAATATTTGTGCAAATCACAATTCTAAACGGTTTGTATTGTCTTTTGGAAATGTGCGCTTTTAAAAACCGTTAGTTTACATTCTACCTTGTTTCAATATGAAAACGCCATTCGACAAGATTTTTTACTTTTGTAAACCAATATCAAAATTATACAATTTTTTTAAATTTAGTAGGTAAATTAACCGTTATGTGAAAATTAAATTTTGCATGATTTTCCTACCTTCATAACTCCCACGCTTTTAGATATGGACTTAAAATTTTGAGATAAGAAAGAACTTTTAGAATTAGTATATTAATAAATTTTTTTTACCGTTCATGAGTTTTTAGGGCTTAAACATTTAAAATTTGCTATTTTTATACACCTGTAACCTAGGCATCTGTACAATTTTTTTTTCGACAAGACATAAAAATTAAAGCTTTAGTAATATATTTTTACATATAATAACGGTTATTCTTAGTGATATAGGGTTCCAGTGTTACAGCCGCTTAAAATTTCGAAAAATTCCTATATTCACATTTTTTCTTATTATTTGAAATTTTCAAATTTTGCTGCAAGTTTGTGAGTCTAAACAGTTTGTATTATCCTTTGGAAATGTGCGCTTTGACCGTTGGTTTATATTATACCTTATTATTTTTATATTTCTATACAATTCTAATAAAAATTAGCTAACTTAAATTTATAAAAGTTTAGTACAAAATTAATACAATCTTATAATTAATACAAAATATTTTTATAGTGTTTTTTAGTATACATATTTAGTTTGTCTGACCCTGACACGGTGGCGTGCAGATTCGAATTCGGATGGAAACATTTTTTTTTTTGTATATAAATTACAAATATCTAATAACTTTTTTTCTTTTAATTATACATTATTCCGAAATTGGAAAAACAAATATGTACATAAAAATTAAATCTAATTTACCATCAATAAAATCAATAAGTGTTAAATGCTAACTAATGAAATCTTCTAATAAAAAAATATAATAAAAACCTTATAATAAATAGTTAATCGTAATTAATAATAAATAAAACAATAACAAATTCTTTAATACAATTTCGATTAAAATAAAAATATTAACTTTTCTTTTTGTGAAATATTATAAATAAAACCTTCTTTGTAAACCCTAAATTTGTAAGGATTTAACAGTACTATATTAGTATAAGGAATAAAAATTGTAAGAAAATATTTGAATTAAGACATTGATTTAAAAAATTTTTCATTACTATCGTAAAATTTTTTAAAAAATATGTTTAGTTTAGAAAAAATTGTTTATGGTGCTATGACATTTACCTTTTTTCAGCTTAATCTTGAACTTCATTTGCATGAAATCTAAGAAAAGTGTGACAGAGACAGATATATAAATAATTTAAGTTTACGCGCAGCATCACACTAACTTCAAAATAATAAAGAAAAATATTTAAATAGTTTATTTTTCATTTCATATTTTTTTTATAACTTAAAAATTATTTTTGAAAAAAAAAATAATTGTTTGACAAAAATTTAGTATGACAAAAAAAATTTTTATTTTTTTATTTTTATCAAAAAAAAGTAAATGAATGTCAAAAAAGTAATAAGTACACGAAAAAGAATGTAGAAAACATTCTTTTTCAGCCAAGTAAAGTTTATAAAAACTTAAGTTCACGAAAAAGTACAGGAATTGAATATACAATTCATATATCTAAATCTTTCACACTTACGAAGAATTTTAATATGATTTTTTGTTTCTTTTTCTTAATTCTAAATAGCTTAAGATTAAGCTGAAAAAAAAGTAAATGTCATAACACCATTTGATTGAAAAAAAAATATTATTTAATTTGTTTAAAAAAGTTTGAAATTGGATGAAAAATTATTAATTTATATGAAAGTTTTTTTAAATTTTATGAAAAATTGCTGCATTGGACTAGAAAAAAGTGTAATATATTATTTGAATTTTTTTCATTTTCCATCATTTAAATCAAAGAAAATTAATATAAAAAATGTATGTTAGCTATAGATAAATGTAAATTTGTTTAAATCATATTATTGACAACACTCGATGTTAAGCTTTCTAAATTTACACAAACGGGATGTTTCAACTATTAAATAAAATATGCCAAAGAAATATGTATAATTGTATACAAACTATTTTCTTTTAATCATTTTAAAAAAATCTTGAAGCAAATAAAGTATTTAAATTTTTTAAGTTTAAACTAAAGAAAAAAGTGTCATGTTGGATGAATTATTTTATTATACCCTACACCTAAAGTATAGGGTATATTAACTTTGGTATGATGTTTGTAACCACCAAAAGGAAGCGAGTTAGATATGGACATGTATATATATTCTGAATCAGGATCACCTTCTGAGTCGATTTAACGATGTCCGTCCGTCCGTCCGTCCGTCCGTTCGCACGATAACTCAAAAACTAATAAAGCTATCTTGATGAAATTTATATAGTAGGTTACTAATTACGAAAGAAAGGCTAAGTTCGAATCTGGACAAAATCGAACCATGGGTTCGGATTCTGGAAGCTTCCGAATGATTCCGGGGCAAACAAAATTATCTCCAAAACCAACAAAGACAGAACCTATAAATTTTGTACAATGCTGTTCCTTCCCATTCAATTCATGTCTATAAAATTTAAGAGGATTTGGTTCATGGGTTTGGATTTTCGAAACTTCCGAACGAGCACCAGAGCAAATGAGATTATCTCCAAACCCAAAGATATAACCTCCAAATTTGACAGAGTGGTGTTCTTTCATGTTTAATTTAAGTCTCTAAAATTTGAGAGGATTTGGTCAATGGGTTTGAATTTTGGAAACTTCCGAACGAAAACCAGAGCAAATGAAATTATCTCCAAAACCAATAAAGATATAACCTTCAAATTTGTCAGAGTGGTGTTCCTTCATGTTTAATTTAAGTCTTTAAAATTTGAAAAGATTTGGTCCATGGGTTTGGATTTTGGAAACTTCCGAACGAAAACCAGAGCAAATGAGATTATCTCCAAAACCAATAAAGATATAACCTTCAAATTTGACAGAGTGGCGTTCTTTCATGTTTTATATATGTCTCTAAAATTTAAAAGGATTTGTTCCATGGGTTTGGATTTTGGAAACTTCTGAACGAGCACCAGAGCAAATGAAATTATCTCCAAACCCAATAAAGACATAACCTTCAAATTTGACAGAGTGGCGTTCTTTCATGCTTTATTTATGTCTCTAAAATTTAAAAGGATTTGTTGCATGGGTTTGGATTTTGGAAACTTCTGAACGAGCACCAGAGCAAATGAGATTATCTCCAAACTCAATAAAGATATAACCTTCAAATTTGACAGAGTGTGTTCTTTCATGTTTAATTTAAGTCTCTAAAATTTGAGGAGATTTGGTCAATGGGTTTGGATTTTGGAAACTTCCGAACGAGCACCAGAGCAAACGAGATTATCTTCAAAACCAACAAAGATAGAAACTTTAAATTTTGTACAATGATGATCCTTCCCGTTCGATTTATGTCTCCGAAATTTAAGAGGATTTGGTCCATGGGTTCGGATTCTGGAAGCTTCCGAATGATTCCGGAGCAAACAAGATTATCTCCAAAACCAACAAAGATAGAATTTTCAAATTTTGTACAATGCTGTTCCTTCCCATTCAATTTATGTCTATAAAATTTTAGAGGATTTGGTCCATGGGTTTGGATTTTGGAAACTTCCGAACGAGCACCAGAGCAAATGAGATTATCTCCAAACCCAATAAAGATATAACCTTCAAATTTGACAGAGTGGTGTTCTTTCATGTTTAATTTAAGTCTCTAAAATTTGAGAGGATTTGGTCAATGGGTTTGGATTTTGGAAACTTCCGAACGAAAACCAGAGCAAATGAAATTATCTCCAAAACCAATAAAGATATAACCTTCAAATTTGTCAGAGTGGTGTTCCTTCATGTTTAATTTAAGTCTCTAAAATTTGAAAAGATTTGGTCCATGGGTTTGGATTTTGGAAACTTCTGAACGAGCACCAGAGCAAATGAGATTATCTCCAAAACCAATACAGATATAACCTTCAAATTTGACAGATTGGTGTTCTTTCATGTTTAATTTAAGTCTCTAAAATTTGAGGAGATTTGGTCAATTGGTTTGGATTTTGGAAACTTCCGAACGAGCACCAGAGTAAATGAGATTATCTCCAAAACCAATTAAGATATAACCTTTAAATTTGGCAGAGTGGTGTTCTTTCATGTTTTATTTAAGTCTCTGAAATTTGAGAGGATTTGGTTCATGGGTCCGGATCTTGGACGCTTCCGAACGAGCCCCAGAGCAAACGAGTATATCTCCACAATCAACAAAGATAGAACCTTTATTTTTAGAACAAGAGTGTGCTGATATGTTTCCTTTTCTATAAAATTGGAAACTGACATTTGAAAGAATTTGAACCATGGAATTGTATATTGGAAGCTTCCGAACGAGCCCCAGAGCAAACAAGATTATCTCCAAAACCAACAAAGATAGAACCTTTAAATTTTTTACAATAATGTTTTTTCCGTTTGATTTATGTCTCTGAAATTTAAGAGGATATGGTCCATGGGTTTGGATTTTGGAAGCTTCCGAACCAGCCCCAGAGCAAATGAGATTAACTCCAAAAACAACAAAGATATAACCTTTAAATTTGGCAGAATGGTGTTCTTTCATGTTTGATTTATGTTTCTGAAATTTGTGAGGGTTTGGTCCATGGGTTCAAATCGTGGAAGCTTCCGGACGAGCCACAGAGCAAACGAGTATTCACAACCAACAAAGATAGAACTTTTATTTTTAGTACAAAAGTGTTCTGTTATGTTTCTTTTTCTGTAAAATTGGAAACTGACATTTGAAAGAATTTGAAACATAGGTTCGTATTTTGGAAACTTCCGGACGAGCACAAGAGCAACGAGCATATCTCCAAAACCAACAAAAGTAGAACCTTTAAATTTAGTAGAATGGTGTTCTGGCATGTTTTCTTTATGTTCCTGAGATGGATTCGATGAATTGGAGTGGCAATTCGGGTACCTGACACACACCTCCGAAGGAGTAACAATCTTCGAAATTAATAAAGATAGAAACTTAAAGTTTTTTACAAAGGTGTCAAGCATATCCCAAGAGGTTGTCTCTTTTACGTTCCTGAAATTCGAGTGAATAAGACACAAAAGGGAAGAAGTTCAAGCAGCTGCCAAAAAAACTTATGGATTTTTAATTTAATTCGAATTATTCAGGTGTAGGGTATTAATAAGTCGGTCGCATCGACTAACTGTTACATTTACTTGTTTTTATTGATATTTAAACATTTTTTAGTATCTTTTACTTATTCATTTTGTCATTAATATTAAAAATTTAAATGAAAGTGTTATTATTCTATTGCTTTATTAATTTATTTCAGTAGTATATCTAGGCGGGTTCTAGACTAGGAAATTATGGCACGTCTGGTTTAGATAAGAAGTATAATTCATAGATGGTAAAGATATTGGTACTGCTGAAAGGTAAGATAAGAGTATGATTCATCGGTCGAAGGAAAAGGCTTTTTAAAGATTTGTAAAAATTTAAATATCAGGCGAACATATTGGCTCGAATGGATAAAAATGAGCTTGAACTCAAATCCCAGTTTTTCATTCAAAATTTACAGTAGAACTAGCATTTTTGTTTGGAAAAGTGAGGTTTGAGTTCAAGATCAGTTTTATGCATGCGACCAATTGTTTAGATAAGGAATTTAATACATTTAAGTATTTCAATTTTTGTTTTGTAGTCATATTCTACGATAAGATATTTTGGTTGTTTTTATAATACACATAAAACAAAGTTTAGTAAATTATAATGATGTTGTTATTGTTATTGTATATAAAATTTTAGAGATATTATGAACAAAGGAAGAATTCGGAGTGTGTGTGTGTGCGTAAGAGGAATTGCTTTTTGTTAATGCTATGAAAAAAAAATTCTTATCATGAAAAAATATTTGCATAAGTTACAGAATTGGAATCGCATCTATTTACAAATTTTTTAAATTTATAAATTGAATAATGTAGAATCTAAAATCATATCACAGCGGATTACTGATACGAAATTTTAATTTTGAAAAATTCAAACACCACAAACATATTGTTTAGATTAAGAATTTAAAACATTTTTAGTATTTCTATGATGAAGAAGATCTACTTAGATCTGATTCTGACAACTTTGATGATGCCAAAATCTTCTCAATGGACTTTAAGGACAAAACTAACGCGACGATGGAGGAGATTAAGGATGGCTCAGGTAATGAAGCTACTCCAAATTAATCTCCATTACTCCAAAGCGGCTTCCGCCGCACTTAAAATCCACCTCAGGAGAACGGGTGAGGATATTATCTTGATCCAAGAGCCATGGGTTCATGGACAAGAAAACAGGTTCATTGACTCAAGATACAAGGATACACGTTGTTGTATAATAAAGAGGTATGCAGACCTAGAGCGTGCATACTTGCTAAAAATACACTAAATTTAACTTTTATGTGTAATTACAATGATGCTGATCTGGTCGCGGCGAGCCTAAAGCTAAAAAACTCAAGGCTCTGGGTTGTTGCGGCGTATCTTTCTCACGACTCGCAGGATTCATTCCCTCCATCCAATCTGGAAGGGTTGGTAGCGGATGCTAGAAGGATGAACATTGGGGTTATCATAGCTGCAACGCCAATGCTCACCATGACATCTGGGGTAGTTCGGATACCAACGAAAGAAGTGAGTCACTGTTTGATTACATTTTAAGTACTAGCCTTCTTATCTGTAACATTAGCAGGGAACCTACCTTTGTTACTAGTAAAAGGCAAGAAGTCAAAGACATAACCTTAGTCTCGGACTTCATTTATTTTAAAATAAACTCATGGAAAGTTTCTCATGAGCATTCCTTTTAAGATCACAGATACCTTCAGTTCAGTCTGGACGAAAGTCCTCCAATAAAGTTAGTCTATCGAAATCCTAAGAGAACTGACTGGAACAAATATAGGGAGCACTTAAAGTCAACCACTCCCTCCTTAACACTTGGAATTCCTAAAAATATCCATGATCTAAATAGCCTAGTTAACGTTTTTACTAAGGCCTGCAATAAGTCCTTAGAACATTCGTGTCCCATCAGTAAGCCTAGGGGAAAGCCTAAACCACCTTGGTGGAATGATAAAATTAAAACTCTAAGGAAAGATAGTAGGAGGGCTTTTAATAATGCCAAAAAAAACGAATGAGGTACATGACTGCAGCTTTTATAAAGCGGCTCTTGGTTAGTACAAAAAAGCATTTAAAAAGGCGAAAAGAGACACCTGGAGACTATACTGCGGAGGTATAGAAAACGTCTCCGAGGCATCTAGACTAAAAAAAATCCTATCGACAAATTCCATGGTCCCCAGTCTTCTTAAAAAAGCGGAATGCAGCTGGGCTACCACAAGCGAGGAGTCGTTGGAATTACTTTTAAAACCCATTTTCCTGGCTGCACAAATAACAGCTCAGAGGTGGCTTGTCTTCTGAATTCTCCCCCTATTATTTCAGAGGTGGTGGTTATAGGAGACGAACTACAATGGGCTATAGATAGTTTCAAACCATTCATGTCAAGCGGACCGGATGGAATTATACCCACTGAGATTCAGCAAACTTCATCTACTACCCTGGCGTGGCTAAAAAGTATTTTTTGTGGTTGTTTTAAGTTGGGGCTGATCCCGAATAAATGGAAGCAGGTCAGAGTAGTGTTTATACCCAAGGTCGGCAAAAGTAGTAACGTCTATGCGAAGGATTTTCGGGCTTATAGGCTGTCATCCTTCCTTCTAAAAACCTTAGAAAGATTGATCGACATCCATATCCGCTGCAATTTAGATAAAAATCTGTTGTCAGCCTCTCAACATGCTTACTGTAAAGGGGAGTCAGTGGATACTACACTTCACACTTTGACGAGCTCGATTGAAAGATCTTTAAATTGCAAAGAGTTCACTCTTGCAGCTTTTATAGCCATTGAGGGAGCGTTTAATAACGTCATTCAGGCAGCAATTGTAGACGCACTCATAATCCTAGGAGTTGAACCGGAGCTAAGAGCACTGATAGCTAATATGCTAAATAGCAGGGCCTTCAGTACCAACTTAGGCAACACTTCAGCAAAAAGGTTTGTGAAAAGAGGGACTCCGCAAGGGGGAGTGCTATCTCCCCTTCTTTGGAATATGGTGGTAAATAAACTGCTTAAACTCCTGGAAGAGGCGGGCTGCACAAAAATTGCCTATGCGAACGATGTTGCTGTCGTGGTCAGTGACAAGGTTCCTGACAGTCTCAGGGACGTTTTGCAACTTGCACTAAACAAAATCACAACATGGGCGACAGACTGTGGACTGTCAGTAAATCCACAGAAAACCGAACTGCTCCTTTTTACAAGGAAATATAAAATTCCAAAAATAAAGCCGCCTTTGTTAAAGGCTCCACTCTTGCCTTTAGCGAAACGGCGAAATTTCTGGGTCTAATTATAGACAGGAAGTTAAGCTGAAAGGCTAACATCTCAGAAAGAGCAAAGAAGGCCTCAATAGCACTCTAATCGTGTAAAAAAGCCATTGGTAGGAAATGGGGGCTTCAGCCATACATGACTTACTGGCTATACACATCCGTAATAAGAGCCATTCTTATGTACGGAATCCTAGTATGGTGGAAGGCAATCGATAAAGAGGTCAACCGCAAGGCAATCGCTAAGGTCCAAAGAACTGCCACACTATGTATTAGTGGCTCTTTAATAACAAGCCCTTCTGCGGCATTAGACATCATGTTTAATCTGATGCCGGTAGAATATTATAGTAAATTTACAGCCGCGAATACAGCTGTGAGATTTAAAGCTACATTCTAGTGGATCAATTCACGAGAAGGTCACTCGGATATCACAAACCAATTCAAGTCTACTCCCGCCTTGGTGGACTACACGTTTCCCACTTGGGACGAGCATACCAAGCCTTGAGATTTGGAACTCGAACACAGTGATGACCTTCGAAGGAGTACAATTCTACACGGTTGGTTCAAAAATGTACAGCAGTATAGGATGCTGGGTCTTCTCAGATAATCTAAATATCAGACAAAATTTCCGATTAGCAGACCATTGTAGCGTCTTCCAAACGGAAATTATGGCAATTGAAGAAGCCTTGATTCTACTGAATAAAAGCGTTTTGACTGTGAAGCAAGTACGTATTCTGTAAGACAGTCAAGCTGCGTTAAAATCTCTGGAATCAACATGCACAACCTCGAAGACTGTAATAAACTGCCGAAAATTTCTTTACGCGATGGCCAGGCAGTTTGGCATTCAGCTTTGCTGGGTACCAGATCATCGAGGTATTCCGGGAAATGAAAAATCTGATGAACTCGCAAAAATTGGTACAACCTTACAATTTCTGCCGGATAGGGTTGGACTAGGGTTACCTCTATCCACAAGCAAAATGCTATTTCGAAAGAAAATAACGGATATGGTAAATTACAAAGGGTCAAACTTAATCTCGGGCAATATCACAACATTGATATGGCCCAAAACCGATTTAAGACGATCCAATGATCTGCTTTTTCTCAAAAAGGCAGACATTGGAATGACAATGAGTATAATCACCGGTAACTGTCTAATAGGGAAGCATGCCAGAAGACTTGGTTTATCCGCAAACGAATATTGTAGAGCCTGTAAGGATTAAGAAGAGGAGGAAACTACTCTCCAACTCCTTTGCACATACCCAGCCTTGTCGGCAAGAAGGAATACCCATTTGGGGCAATATGTCTTCGACAACCTTAGCGATCTGGCAGGTAAAAATGTGAAGAGTATTCTTCGCTTTGCAAAAAAGCTCAAATTGGTTTTAACGAGTGGGATAGAAAAGCTTCTATGTGGTATCACAATGGACGGTCTAAGTGTGCGGTCTAAGTGTGCCTTTTTGGCAGCCACCTTAACCTAACCTAACCTAGTATTTCTATTTTTATTTGTTTTGTAGTCATATTTTACCATAAAAAATTTAGGTTGTTTTTATAATACACATAGTAAGTGCGTTTTGGGAGCCGGTCTTTTTGTGGATTAAAAAAATGTTGAAAAAAAATGTAGAAAAAAAATGTCGAATAGGGAAAAATGAGGAAAAAAAAATGTTGAAAAAAATAATGTTAAAAAACGTCGAATTTTAACGTTGAAAAAAATTTTTTCGACATTTTTGTTAAAATTGTAGTATGTTTTAGAGCTAGTTACACAAGTCATCTTTTATCATTCACGAAATGTGTACTTAAAAAATATAACAGTTTCACTAATATGTTTAGCAGGGGTTTGGGACGACAAGTGTTAAAAATGTTTTGTTGTTGAAATGTATAATATATAATAAGAATAATTAAAAGGAGTTTAGGAGTTGGATTCAAAATAAGCCAATCAAAATATTACAGGGTATTTCCTTTTTCCAGAATATTTATAAAAATGTATATGCAAGATTCTGAATTAGAAGACACTTCAGAGTTGGATTCAAAATAAGGGTATTATTCTCTTTTTCTAGAAAATGTATAGGAATGCTACGAATACTTCTATCTCAAAAACAGGAGCGCCACGAAATCCCAAAAAAAAATCCAAAATCCCAAAATTCCAAAATCACAAATTCTAAAATCACAATATACCAAAATTCCAAATTCCGAAAATAACAAATTCCCAAAGTAGTTTTGATATTGAGTTCGTTTTGAATTTAGAGTTGGATTCAAAACCAGAATTGCCGCTTTTTCCAAAATATGTATATGCCAAATTCTGAATTAGGAGGGATTTTAGAGTTGGATTCAAAACCAGGATCACCCCTTTTTACAAAATATGTGTATATATGTATGTGCCAGATTCAATTTGGGGGGGTTTTATAGAGTTGGATTCAAAACCAGGATTGTCGTTTTTGCAGAATATGTATATATATGTATATGCCAAATTCTGAATTAGGAGAGATTTTAAAGTTGGTTACAATCAGGGTTTCAATAATTTGTTTAGCCCCCCAAAACGCACGGAAGATTATTATATAAGATTTATAAGAAATTATTATAAGATTTTTATTGTTATTATAAGATTATTATTGTTGAAACTATTATAAGATTATAAGATTTTTTATAAGATTTTTATATTAAAAAATCTATTATAACTATTATAAGAATTTTATTGTTGAAGCATACATGTAAGAAGAAATAATTCGGTGAGATTTTGTAGTTGGATTCAAAACCTGGATTCTCGGTTTTTCCTAGACTTCTGCTTTAACATTCAAAAAGGCCTTGATGATATCAAAAGCTGTGCAGCGTTATTTGTAGACATTACAAAAGTATTCGATACGGTGGACCATTCTATCCCGCTTAAAAAATTTGAAATTACAGGTTTTTGAGGTTTTATGTTGAGCTCTTTTAAATCCTACTTAGTAAGTAGGACTCAAAGGGTAAAAATTGAAGTTAAACTAAGCAGCCCAAAGAATATTAATATTGGAGTACCCCAAGATTCTGTACTTGGCCCTATTTTATTTTTAATTTACATAAATTCTATTTTGAAGCAACAATTTATTGGTAAGATTACAACTTTTAAGCATTCTCAGAAAGTGGTTCTTTGATCATAAATTATTGGTTAGTTGCAAAACTAAAGTTATGTATTTTAATCTTACTCAGCAAGACTCTCCAAAAACTGATTTGATTTTCCATGCGTTGGAGTGTAATAGATTTGTGTTATGCAATGAAAAGTGTTCGTCTGGGTTTTTTAATTTGTTTAATGAAAACGTGGGCTGTTTTGATAAATGTTTTAAAATAGAAACAGTAAACAATTTCAAATATTTAGGTGTACACTTTGATAGCAATATGAACTGGTCAGGACATACAGCCACATTAAAAAAATACTTCCTGCCTACTTTGCAGAAATTTTACAGCCTGCAAAGGTTCTATTCATTAAAATTACTAAAAACCGTTTATCATGGAATTTTTCATTCTAGGCTACAATATGGGATAGTTTGCTGGGGAGGGGCTTACTGTAATAAGATTTACCCGATTGTAACTCTCCAAAAGTCAATTATGCGAAAAATTTTCAAAAAAAAACAGAAGATATCACTCATTGGATCTTTTTAAAAAACTTGAAGTTCTTCCACGAAGATATTTATACCTTTTTAAGGTGCTAAAGATATTTTACAAAAAATGTGGTTATTTGAATTCCAGAATCTCAAACCATTACAATTTTGATTACACAGTTATCATTCCTTATTTTACGACTATAAACTTTTGGAACTCCTACTTCATAACAGCAACAAGATTTTTTAATAGAGCTCCTTTATTATCAGGAAGGTTAGATTTTTGAGAAAGTTTCTAAAACTTGTCAAGCTTTGGCTTCTGTAGTTTTATCACAATGCAATTTAGCATTTACTTAATAAGATTAAATTTTTATGGTACTTATAAAATTTTTTTAATTTTTCCTTTTTTTTTTTTTTAATTTGATACAGAAATTATTATTCTTTCATCACTTTTGCTTCTCTTTTTATTTTGTTTTGCTTCTCCTTGCAATATATTTTCTTAATATTTTTATCTTTTGTATTATATTTTCTTAATATTTTTGTTTTTGAATTATATAAATTTTAATTTCTTTATCACCACACCTTTTTATATTGTTGAACTCTTAATTGATATGGTATTTAACACTATTTTATTTCAATATATAATACCATTACTTATTCTTAATTGGATTTATTGATTTTAAGCTTTTATAGTTTTAGTTTAGAAAACATTTTTAAATTATATTTTCTTAATAAATTTTGATTTTTTTAAAGCAATTTTATGAATTACTTTAGTGGTTATTATTGTTATTGTAATGAAGTAATGTATTTTTAATTTTTTTTTTTCCTTAATCATAAAATTTTATTAGTTGTAAGCATTTTGTATTTTCCAATGAAGAATAAAGATTAAATAACAATAAAATAATAATAAAATAAAATAATATATATATATATATATATACCAAATTTTAAATTAGGAGGGATTTTAGAGTTAGTTACAAAATCAGAGTTTCAATAATTTGTTTGGCGGAGGTTTGGGGGCGGTAGCCCACATTATTATATGAATTTTATTGTTGAAACATAGTAAGAAAAAATAATTCGGTGAGATTTTATAGTTTGTTTCAAAATCAGGGTTTCAATAATTAAATCGACATCTGAAATAAAAAATTTAAAACGAATTATGATAACGAAAGTGGTTTGGGATTTTGGAATTTTGAGATTTTGGTATTGTGATTTTGGAATTTTGGGATTTTGAATTCTGGGATTTTGGCATTTTGGGATTTTGTATTTGGGATTTGTATTTTAGATTTTGTATTTGGAATTTCGTGTTCAACCCTTCAAAAAGTTGTTTTATCAAAATCTCGTTTCTTAAAATTTCGTTTCTTAACATCTCGTTTATTCAAAATCTCATTTTTTAAAATATGTTTTTTTATAAAATCTAGGTAAATCTCTTATATAAATTACTTTATTTATATATATTTATTTAGAAAATAGAGAAAAAATTGTAATTTTTGGAGGTGGCAGACCACACTATATGAAATGCTTTTGTTTTGAAATATACATGGGAAAAAAATAATTCCGAAGGATTTTAAAGTTGGTTTTAAATTCAGAGTTTCAATAATTGGTTTAGCGGGGGTTTGGGGTGGCAGCGCCCACTATATGAAATGCTGTTGTTTTGAAATATACTTGGGAAAAATTATTCCGGGGGATTTTAGAGTTGGATTCCAAATCGGGGTTATAAGCTTGTTCCAGAATATTTATATATATGTGTATGTGAGAATCTGAATTAGCAGGAATTTTAGAGTTAGATTAAAAAGCAGGGTTATACGGTTTTGCAGAATATTTATATATATGAAATATGTGACATTGTGCATTAGGAGGGATAAATAATATTAAAAAAAAATTATTTTCAATCTACATACGAGTATATTTTTGTTTTATATTAACAAAGAAAAAAGCATAGTCATAAATTTGTAGTTTTTTTTTTCCCCCTAAGGGAGGTGGGAATCTTCCAAAGACACCAAGAATTTTCCCCTTGGTAGTGTCAGATTCTTACTGACTAAAACCACCTCCCCCTTTAGCCAATATAGTGGGATGAAACCCTTACCTGTGAACGCAATATATTGGCTAGAGAGTAGGGATAGGAAAGGATAGGAAAAATGGATACGGAAACATTGAATTGGGAGTGGGACTGTAAGGAAACAATGAATCCGCCTATTATTATTATTTTGCTAACAGTGACTAAAGTCGTCACAACAGTTACAACATGTAGTAGTAGTATATATATTACTACATGAGGTAATTATTGAAGGCAACCCCCACTCTCACTGTAGCGGCTGTAATTATTGGTATTAATATTCTTATTAATATTATTATTATTTTACTACAGAGTCAGCGCCATCAGTGGATTACAACGTGCAGCAGTATATAACACCTTACTTGCATAATATAAACAAAGATAGCCCCACTGTAGTAGCTATTATTATTATTACTATTATTATTATTATAATTGTTGTTATATTATTATTGAACTATTTATTATACTATTTAATTATTGTACTATTATTATTATTATTAATTATTATTATTTATTATTACTATTATTATTATATTACTATTACTATTATTATTATTATTTTACCACAGAGTCAGCGCCATCAGTGGATTACAACGTGCAGCAGTATATAACACCTTACTTGCATGATATAACCAAAGATGGCTCTTCTGTAGCAGCAATTATTATTACTATTATTATTATTGTAGTTATTGTTTTTTTTTTATTACTATTATTATTATTATTATAATTATTATTACTATTATTATTATTATTACTATTATTATTGTTATTATTTTACTACAGAGTCAGCGCCATCCGTGAATTACAACATGCAGCAGTATATAACACCTTACTTGCTTGATATAACCAAAGATGGCTCCACTTTAGCAGCTTTTATTATTATTAATATTATTATAATTATTGTTATTATTATTATTATTATTATTATTATTATTATTATTATTATTATTATTATTATTATTATTATTATTATTATTATTATTATTATTATTATTATTATTATTATTATTATTATTATTATTATTATTATTATTAATATTATTAATGTTATTATTACTACTATTAATTATACGATATACACTATTACAATATAAAAGTACTACATATTTTGTATTTATGACCTGACCGGAGTTTGAACCCAAGACCCTTCGATTGAAAGGTTGGCGACTTAACCACTGCGTCATGAGTCAGATAAATAGTAAAATATAAAAAAATGTGCTTTTTTCATTTATTTATAAACAAAAAGAAGTATTATTATAAAAGATAAATAAATTAATTGATTGCGCTAATCGCTATCTGCTAAAATATTCCATTTTTATTTGTTTTGTAGTCATATTCTACGATAAGAAAGTTTTGTTGTTTTTATAATGCGGACTTTAGAACAGTAAAATTTACAACCGTTAGTCAAATTGAGGTAGTTATACAAAGTACCATTGTAATAGTATTATTGTGCGAAGTATTATTGTAATACCCTATATATGAAATTGAAATAATGTTTATGTTGGTGTAGGATACTGGGTGGGTATGCTAGTGGGAGAACTCAAGAGAGTAGTATGACCTTTAAAATCTATTGTACTTAATAGGGAGGGTATGTTAGAAGGTAATGAATAACATTAATGTAGGTTGTAAAAAAGTTTTTTAAAAAAAGAAAGTAGGTTTTAGGCTCCATATAAAAAATAAAAAAAAATGGGCTTGAAACCGCATAGAGCTTAGGCGGTTTAATTTCAAATTTAATACATTTTAGTATTTCAATTTTTATTTGTTTTGTAGTCAAATTCTACTATAAAAAATTTTTGTTGTTTTTATAATATACATAGTAACTAGTGTGTTTTATATGAAGAAAGAAAAAAGTCTTATCATAAATTAGTTCAATAGTAAAATATGAAAAGGTGTGCTTTTTCATTTATTGACCTTAGCGCTAATCGCTGTCTGCTAAAATCATTTAAATGTGTGTACTTGAGTTGCGATCTATAAAACAAAAATTATCATTTCAAATGGAAATTGAAATCAAAGTGAAATTGCCAAGGATAGTTTAACTCTGGCAACCATTGATGAGCGGTTAGAGGATGGGAGTATTTCTCCCAGTAAATGGAAAAAAATCCGGGACCACCATCCTCCTGTATGCACGCAGGCTGACAGCAAGGCCACTTCAAATTGACAACCTGCGCTGATCAGAGATCGGTAAATCTCTACAAACAGGCGATAGGGAAAGTGGGAAGTCTGTGGCCAAGCTCAAAGCCGTAACCATGGAGGAAATTCCTGGCAGGCCAAGAATTGGGGTATGGCTGCCTAGAGAACATAGTCATCATAGTTCTCATAGTCAATAAAGACTCCCTACAACCCCTAGCGAAAGCCAAAGGGGTTATTAGCTACGGCTTCACGGCGGCAACGCTAAGGGTGTATAAGAAGAATGAGGGGGAAGCTTCAAGGAACATCGGTGAAGGTCCAAGTCAAGCTCAAGAGGCAGACTCTGACGGATTCGATGTCGTTAACGTAGCATCCTCCTCGGCTCCACAGACAGTGGATGATATCATCAAGGCTGAATATGAAGAAGACCTACTTAGGTCTGATTCTGACAGCTTTGATGATGCCAAAAGCTTCTCAATGGACTTTGAGGATGAAGCTAACGCTATGATGGTGGAGATTAAGGATGGCTCATGTAATGAAGCTCCTCCAAATAAATCTCGGTCACTCCAAAGCGGGTTCCGTTGCACTTGAAATCCGCCTCAGAAGAACGGGCGAGGATATTATCTTGATCTAAGAGCCATGGATGGCAAGAAAACAGGTTCATGGACTAAAGATACCAGGATACACGTTGTTGTATAATAAAGAGGTATGCAGACCTAGAGCATACTTGCTAAAAATACTTTAAATTTAACTATTAACTTTGATTACAGTGATGTTGATTTGGTCGCGGCGAGCCTAGAGCTAAAAAACTCAAGGCTCTTGATTGTTGCATCGTAAATTCCTCACAACTCGCAGGATTCACTTCCTTAATGCAATCTTGCAAGGTTGGTAGCGGATGCGAGAAGGATTAACATTCGGGTCATCATAATCTGCAACGCCATTGCTCACCATGACAGCTGGAGTAGTTCGGATACCAACGAAAGAAGTGAGCCACTTTTTGATTACTTTTTAAATACTAACCTTCCTATCTGTAACATTGGCAGGGAACCTACCTTTGTTATTAGTAAGAGGTAAGAAGTACTAGATATATCCTTAGTATCAGACTTCATTTATTCTAAAATAAACTCATGGAAAGTTTCTGATGAGCATTCCTTTTCAGAGCACAGATACCTTGAATTCAGCCTGGACGAAAGTCCTCCAATAAAGTCAGTGTGTCGTAACCTTAAGAGAACTGACTGCAACAAATATAGGGAGCACTTAAAGTCATCGCTTTCCTCTGCAACTCTTGGAATCCTAAAAATATCCAGGATTTAAATAGCCTAGTAAACGTTTTTACTATGGCCTGCAATAAGTTCTTAGAGCATTCGTATCCTATCAGTATGTCTAGGATAAAACTTAAACCACCTTGGTGGAATCATGAAATCAAAGCTCTAAGGAAAGATAGTATTAAAGCTTTTAATAATGCCACAAAAACAAATGAGGTACATGACTGTAGCTTTTATAAAGCTACGTAGTTAGTACAAAAAAGCATTTAAAAAGGCGAAAAGAGACACCTGGAGACTATACTGCGGAGGTATAGAAAACGTCTCCAAGGCATCTAGACTAAAAAAAATCCCATCGACAAATTCCATGGTCTCCAGTCTTCTTAAAAAAGAGGATGGCACCAACGAGGGGCCGTTGGAATTACTTTTAAAAACCCGTTTTCCGTTGGAATTACCCAAAACCCATTTACTTTTAAAAACCTGTTTAATGAGACTGGTAATAAAGTGATTTTAGTGTATATGGGTCCTTAAATTCTTAAGTCCACCGTTTAACAAAGCCGAGCATTGAGTTTGATTTATGAATAATAGTTTCGTAGTGTGCTTTAAAGTTTAGTTTACGATCAAAGAGAATACCGAGATCTTTTATGGAATCTGCTCTAGTCAGGTTGCTATTGTTAAGAGAATAAGTGAAATTATAATTATTGGAACGACGAGAAAAATTCCCGAGTGCACATTTAGTAACATTCAGAAGAAGATTATTTATGGTGCACCGTTCTATTAAAGAACCATTTAATAGAACGTTATAGTCCTCAGCTTTTATGGAACATTTATAGCAGGTGTATTTAATTTTTTTTTTGTTTTGTTTTTAATACGAATTTAGAGGCGGCAGACCAAACTATATGAAATGCTTTTGTTTTGAAATATACATGGGAAAAAAGTAATTCCGAAGGATTTTAAATTTGGTTTTAAATTCAGAGTTTCAATAATTGGTTTAGCGGGGGTTCGGGGTGGCAGCGCCCACTATATGAAATGCTGTTGTTTTGAAATATACTTGGGAAAAATTATTCCGGGGGATTTTAGAGTTGGATTCCAAATCGGGGTTATAAGCTTGTTCCAGAATATTTATATATATGTGTATGTGAGAATCTGAATTAGCAGGAATTTTAGAGTTAGATTAAAAAGCAGGGTTATACGGTTATGCAGAATATTTATATATATGAAATATGTGACATTGTGCATTAGGAGGGATAAATAAAATTAAAAAAAAATTATTTTAAATCTACATACGAGTATATTTTTGTTTTATATTAACAAAGAAAAAAGCATAGTTATATATTTGTAGTTTAATAGTAAAATATAAAAAAATGTGCTTTTTTCATTTATTTATAAACAAAAAGAAATATTATTATAAAAGATAAATAAATTAATTGATTGCGCTAATCGCTATCTTCTAAAATATTCCATTTTTATTTGTTTTGTAGTCATATTCTACGATAAGAAAGTTTTGTTGTTTTTATAATGCGGACTTTAGAACAGTAAAATTTACAACCGTTAGTCAAATTGAGGTAATTATACAAAGTACCATGCGAAGTATTATTGTAATATCCTATATATGAAATTGAAATAATGTTTAAGTTGGTGTAGGATACTGGGTGGGTATGCTAGTGGGAGAACTCAAGAGAGTAGTATGATCTTTAAAATCTATTGTACTTAATAGGGAGGGTAAGTTAGAAGGTAATGAATAACATTAATGTAGGTTGTAAAAAAGTTTTTTAAAAAAAGAAAGTAGTTTTTAGGCTCCATATAAAAAATAAAAAAAATGGGCTTGAAATCTCATAGAGCTTAGGCGGTTTAATATTCAAATTTAATACATTTTAGTATTTCAACTTTTATTTGTTTTGTAGTCAAATTCTACTATAAGAAAATTTTGTAGTTTTTATAATATGCATAGTAACTAGTGTGTTTTATATGAAGAAAGAAAAAAGTCTTATCATAAATTAGTTCAATAGTAAAATATGAAAAATTGTGCTCTTTTCATTTATTGACCTTAGCGCTAATCGCTGTCTGCTAAAATCATTTAAATGTGTGTACTTGAGTTGCGATCTATAAAACAAAAATTATCATATCAAATGGAAATTGAAATCAAAGTGAAATTGCCAAGGATAGTTTAACTCTGGCAACCATTGATGAGGGGTTCGAGGATGGGAGTATTTCTCCCAGTAAATGGAAAAAAATCCGGGACCACCATCCTCCTGTAGGCACGCAGGCTGACATCAAGGCCACTTCAAATTGACAACCTGCGCTGATCAGAGTCCGGTTAATCTCTACAAACAGGCGATAGGGAAAGTGGGAAGTCTGTGGCCAAGCTCAAAGCCTTAAGCATTGAGGAAATTCCTGGCAGGCCAAGAACTGGGGTATGGCTGCCTAGAGAACATAGTCATCATAGTTCTCATAGTCAACAAAGACTCCCTACAACCCCTAGCGAAAGCCAAAAGGGTCATTAGCTACGACTTCACGGCGGCAACGCTAAGGGTGTATAAGAAGAATGATGGGGAAGCCTCAAGGAACATCGGTGAAGGTCCAAGTCAAGCCCAAGAGGCAGACTCTGACGGATTCGATGTCGTTAACGTAGCATCCTCCTCGGCTCCACAGACAGTGGATGATGTCATCAAGGCTGAATATGAAGAAGACCTACTTAAGTCTGATTCTGACAGCTTTGATGATGCCAAAAGCTTCTCAATGGACTTTGAGGATGAAGCTAACGCTATGATGGTGGAGATTAAGGATGGCTCATGTAATAAAGCTCCTCCAAATTAATCGCGACCACTCCAAAGCGGCTTCCGTCGTACTTGAAATCCGTCTCAGAAGAACGGGCGAGGATATTATCTTGATCTAAGAGCCATGGATGGCAAGAAAACAGGTTCATGGACTAAAGATACCAGGATACACGTTGTTGTATAATAAAGAGGTATGCAGACCTAGAGCATACTTGCTAAAATTACTTTAAATTTAACTATTAAGTTTGATTACAGTGATGTTGATTTGGTCGCGGCGAGCCTAGAGCTAAAAAACTCAAGGCTCTTGATTGTTGCATCGTAAATTCCTTACAACTCGCAGGATTCACTTCCTTAATGCAATCATCTTGCAAGGTTGGTAGCGGATGCGAGAAGTATTAACATTCGGATCATCATAATCTGCAACGCCATTGCTCACCATGACAGCTGGAGTAGTTCGGATACCAACGAAAGAAGTGAGCCACTTTTTGATTACTTTTTAAATACTAACCTTCCTATCTGTAACATTGGCAGGGAACCCACCTTTGTTATTAGTAAGAGGTAAGAAGTGCTAGATATATCCTTAGTCTCAGAATTCATTTATTCTAAAATAAACTCATGGAAAGTTTCTGATGAGCATTCCTTTTCAGATCACAGATACCTTGAATTGAACCTGGACGAAAGTTCTCCAATAAAGTCAGTCACCTTAAGAGAACTGACTGCTACAAATATAGAGAGCACTTAAAGTCATCGCTTTCCTCTGCAACTCTTGGAATCCTAAAAATATCCAGGATCTAAATAGCCTAGTAAACGTTTTTACTATGGCCTGCAATAAGTTCTTAGAGCATTCGTATCCTATCAGTATGTCTAGGATAAAACTTAAACCACCTTGGTGGAATCATGAAATCAAAGCTCTAAGGAAAGATAATTAAGCCTTTTAAGGCTGAAAAGTACTAAGGCTTTTAATAATGCCAAAAAAACAAATGAGGGACATGACTGCAGCTTTTATAAAGCGGCAATACAAAACAGCATTTAAAAAGGCGAAAAGAGACACCTGGAGACTATACTGCGGAGGTATAGAAAACGTCTCCGAGGCATCTAGACTAAAAAAAATCCTATCGACAAATTCCATGGTCTCCAGTCTTCTTAAAAAAGAGGATGGCAGATGGGCTACCACAAACGAGGAGTCGTTGGAATTACTTTCAAAAACCCGTTTTCCGTTGGAATTACCCAAAACCCATTTACTTTTAAAAACCTATTTAATGAGACTGGTAATAAAGTGATTTTAGTGTATATGGATCCTTAAATTCTTTAGTCCACCGTTTAACAAAGCCGAGCATTGAGTTTGATTTATGAATAATAGTTTCGTAGTGTGCTTTAAAGTTTAGTTTACGATCAAAGAGAATACCGAGATCTTTTATGGAATCTGCTCTAGTCAGGTTGCTATTGTTAAGAGAATAAGTGAAATTATAATTATTGGAACGACGAGAAAAATTCCCGAGTGCACATTTAGTAACATTCAGAAGAAGATTATTTATGGTGCACCGTTCTATTAAAGAACCATTTAATAGAACGTCATAGTCCTCAGCTTTTACGGAATATTTATAGCAGGTGTATTTAATGTTTTTTTGTTTTGTTTTTAATACGAATTTAGGTGTAATAATTTGGCAATTATATATGATAATACAATAGTTAGTTTTAATAAATTTAGACAGCCCGTTCACATTTTTTCGCTGTAGTGCACTTTTAATAAATAAACGTTTGTATGTAGTTGTTGAGCTCATGCTGGCATTAATACTGTTAAGCTTCGAGATCTGCTTGTTCCATTCATCGACAGACTAATTAGTTCAAAACTTTTGAATTGTTTGATTTACACGTGTTTCAGATTTTTCATTTAATGATTTGCACTTATTTACGTCAGTTTCTATTTCAGCATTAATTACACTTGGTATTTTTCCCAATTCACTCAATTCAATCATTATTTTATTGAATTGTAAATTAAGCGAAGTAAATTGTTAACTCTGCATTTAATTTATTTATAGAATTTTGTTCTAATTATAAGTTAATTGAATCGAGTTTAGACATAAATTCAATGCAGCAGCAATTTTCTTTATCTTTTTTAGATGTCGTCAAGTTTTTTAATGAGAATTTTTTCACTAAATTGCTCTTTGAAGTCTCATTTGTTTTATTTTTATCAGTTGCAACTTCTTTTTTTTTTAATTCACCTAGCTGTGACAAAATTAAATTAAGTTTAACTTTGGTTTCTTCTTGATTATCATTATTATTGTTTATCTTCGAACAATTAAAGATTTAATTTCAGCCAGGTTATATGCAACATCATTTTTCAAATCAGAAACACTATCGTTAGTGGAGGCCGATATACCATCTAATGAATTTTTATCATTAATACGTTCACACAAATCCAACAAGACATAGTTGGTATTATCAATTACCGTTATTGCTTTGCTTAATACTTGCATTTGATCATCTTTAATGTTATGCAAGCTTGTTAAATTTTTCTTGTTCATTTTAACCAATAAATTATGGAAGTTAAGTCAATCATCGCATACGAAGTTATTACAAAGTCTAAAAGAGTGTCAATTTCTTTCTAAACCCACGCAAGTTCCATGCAGCTTTTTTCCACAGAAATCTTTGCATTTCAAAAAATCCAATTTTGCGTCATGATTACAGCACGTCATATGAGCACATTTAAATGCGGAAAAATTATTGTTTACAGCAATATTTTTAAGTGACATTGTAACAAAAAAAAAAACTCGGACAAAACAAAATTATTAAATAAGAAAAAAAAACATTTGCATTATTAACACACTTTTATTACGTTACAAACAAAACAATAACAAGAATACAAAATGGAAAAGTCAACAAATTTATAAGAAATATAATTTGACACACTTATTAAACTGTTCAAACTTTAAAGTTTAATTGTTAATAAATTTTTCTTATTGTTTTTGTTATTATACTTTTATTTATTGTAATTTTGTGTTTTTTTTTTATGTATAATAATACTCTATGTATTTAGAATGATTCACTAAATACTTAATTAAAAAAAATTAAAACAAAGAAAAAGAGTAAAAGTACGCTAATAAAAAAAACGTGTTTACTATACTAACGATAACTGATAACTGACAAGACAGATAACTGATAACTGAAATGATCTTGATATGATTCTGGAAAGGATAATTACAAATCGCCTATGTTTAAACGTAAAAAACTAAAATAATAATTGAACACATATTTGGTACAGGAGCAAACTTTTTCTACAATAATGATTCAATCGAAGCTGGAAAAAGTTTAATTATTCAGCTTTATTACTAGATGCTAAATTTAATTATAAATAACATATAATAAAAAAATTGAACGATATATTTTTATATACGAGTTATATACTATATACGACATCCAACGAGATTGTTATATACTAGACAATATATCAGTCTTATAAAGATAGTGAAACTTAAGCTGTATTTGCTTCCATATAAAATAATAAATAATCAAATAAAATATAATTTCATATTGAATAGAAGAATCGAGTTGTATAATTATAATACGCTGCATAAATCAAACTTCTACTTATCACTTTTTAGAACTAATAATCAAACTAATAATTGTCTATACCATTATTTAAAGATGAAAATAATTAATAATATACACTTAGGTGCATGTTATTAACTATAGGGTGTTCAAAATTGAGGTATCCTTTTAATTTTAATAAAAAAAGACTTTTTTTTTGAAATATTAAATATATTTTTATTTTAATTTATTACAAATAGGTTCCGGTTAATAATGAAAAATTATGTCAAATAGGTTCCGGTTAATTATGAAAAATTATATAAAAAATTGTAAGCTATATCATGTTTTAAACTTTCATTTATACACTTAATTTAAACTTCCTTATTTAACCAAAAAATACAAATATTACAGATACTATACAGATACTATATGAAAGTTTTCTTTTTATTTTTTACATTAATTTCATTAAAATTCATTAATTATCAAAAATATATCGCATTTAACAAACTTTAATATTAAATTTAATTAATTTAGGGTGTTCAAAATTGAGGTATCATTTTGATTTTGCCGCACATTTTTTTTCTATCTGGAATTTTTATACAAGGTTTCTTTAGGTATATTCTAAATACATTCCGGTTAGTTAATATGGAACGTTACACGAAGGAACAACGTGAACCTTTCTTAATAATAATTTGCGTTTTGTAAAGATTGATAGGTGAATCTGATATGGGAATATATTCGGAATTATCTTCTTCAGCTGAATGCATTGTAACATCAGTTGATCGTATTTCGTCAATTTCCATGTCGTTTAAATTATTTTCATTCGAATTTAACCTATTTAAATTAGATTGATTTAAATGAATCTCGACACGAAAGAGAGCATCATCAACTTTGTTTTACGGTCCACCAAATATTCTATTTCAAAATTAAATTCGTCTAACTTGATTTTACATCTATATTAGATATATTTTTAACTAAAACTTCTAAATATTTTTCTCAACCTGTTACTTTAAATTACTTATCTTCTGATCGTCTTCCAGTCTTAACCGAAGTTGCTTTTAATTTCTATCCTACTGTTCACACCTATTTAGACTTTAATAATGCTACATGGGATGTATCTAAGAAACATGTGAATGAAAATTTACACTTTAATATTGAAAATGGTAGTTGTACCTATTCCTATGAAATAGATAACAAGTTATCTGAATTTCAATCTTTATTAAAAGATGCAATAAACATTACTGTGCCTTTAGAATCAAAAAAAATATATACTTGCCAACCATTATCTAAGGAGAGTTTAATTTTAATAAAGATCAGAAATAGTGTTAGAAGAAAGTGGATACGAATCAGGCAAATCATTTTCAAAGCGCAACTTCATCACTTCAATAATTTGATTAGGGAATAAATTTTAATTCAAAAAAATGCTACCTGGAACAATAAATTAAAATCTTTAAGCAAAAATTCCAAACCATTTTGGAATTTATGTAAAATTGTTAGAATAGAATTATCCCACTTCTGAAAGAAAACTGTGCTAAATATTACACAACTGCAGAAAAACTTTCTACTCAAAGCACACTAAAACCCTAAATTTTGAAGATAAAGAAACCACTGATTCGGTAAAAGCTTCGTTAGAAGCACTTGACAATGTCGATCTAGCTCTTACTAATTTCCCCAAAATTAAATATACAGATATATCAAATATAATACATAAACTAAATAAGAAAAAATCTTCAAGAATGGATAACTTACCTACAGTGTGGACTTACTTACTCGTTATAACTTACTCGTCATGGACATAAATTCCGCTTTTGATACAGTCTGGCATGATGGTCTTATCTCTAAACTAATAAAAATTGGTATTGATTCCTACTTAATCAAAGTAATACAAAGCTTCCTTTACGACAGAAACTTAAAGTTTACATAGGTATAATCCAACACATACACCATCCCGACTGGCGTTCCTCAAGAGTCAGTACTAGGACCTATTCTGTATAACATTTTTACTCATGACATACCTAGGCCGGTAAATGTCCAATTATCTATTTTCGCTGACGACACAGCATTATTTACGACTGGGTTATACAGCACTGATATTTTAAGAAATTTACAAAATGGGTTAAACTCAGTTTCAAAATATCTTCAAAATTGGAAAATCGCAGTCAATACTGATAAAACTAGTTCAATATTTTTTACATATAAGAGAAAACCATCTTTTATTCCTTCATCTAATTTATCACTGAACAATATATCTATACCCTGGGCAGACACGGTAAGGTATTTGGGTGTCCACTTTGATAAAAGACTAACCTTTCAAGAACATGTTAGCCAAGTTATCAACAAATTGAATAAAACAACTCGTATTCTGTATCCATTTATAAACAGAAAATCCGATTTATCAACAGAAAATCCGATTTATCAACAGAAAATAAACTCTTAATAATGAAAATGGTGTTTCAACCAATTAGTTTGTACGGATGCCCCGTTTTTCATAATATAGCTGCTATGCACATCAAAAAGGTACAAATTGTTCAAAACAAAATTATCAAATTAATGCTCAATCTACCTTTTTATTATTCAACTATCAAACTTCGTCAAAAAACAAATAATAATAATAACAAATATAAAACAAATATATATGAGAAAATAAATCAAACATATGACAAATTTATTAACAAATGTATATACTCGGATAATTCCTTAAGTTTTTGCTTATTACTAATTAGACTATAAGTTACTTACATTTAGGTTAAGTTAGTTTAAGTTTTATTATAATTAAAAATATTGGTAAGTTTTTTACTCTAATTTTCCTTCAAACTTAAGTCACATTGCTTGAACTATTGTTATTCACACCAGTACTTTTTTCTTTACAGCTATAAAGGTTAAATTAGCATAATATATTCACTGCAACATTTATACTATAATACAATTGTAAAAATGGTAATATTTGGATTAATAAATGAATTTAAATTTAAATTTTAAAATTGTTATTGTTATTTTGATTAAAGCGTCTGTTTTGATATGAATTATTACTATTGTTAAAGTTATGTCTGTTGTTAGTATTAGGCGTATTTTGAGATCTGTGATTATTGTAATTAATGTACCTGTTGTTATTGTTAGTTTTATCAGCATTTCTGTTATTGTATGTAGTATTACTTCTAGGGTTGTTATTTTTAAAATGATTACTATAATTATACTAGCTACTGTGTTAGATACGGGGTTTCTACTGTGTTTGCTTCACAATAAATCAATGTTTTCTTGTAATTAAGCTTTTATTAATGATAACATTTTATACAAAATTCGTTCTTTAAATAGAATTTTATTTAGACTAATATTATGATACAATACGTTAAAAATACAAACTTTAACTTTCAATTATATTATGCAACTATGCAACTAAATTAGCTGACACAACATTTAAATATTTTCAATTAAAATAATTAATGTAGGTTAGTATGAATTTATACAAAAAATGTTTTAAAATGCTCTACATTAAGTTCATACAAGTCATATTACAACAAATTTATATTAAAAAGAATGTATTAAAGTTATTAATGGTAAATTGTAATTTTAATTAACCCTTTATGTTACATAGATAAAAATTTAAATTTTAAGTTATTGTTAAATAGTATATTTTTTTATTATAAGTTTTATTTTTATTTTTATGTTCTGTGAACATGCTCCCCCCGGGTTGAATTAATAATTAAGAGGATGCTGTCTAGGAACGACTGTAGGTGTGCTGCTAGTTACTGTAGCCACTGATTCTGCAATCTTTATAGTTGGATCCATAGTTTTTGTCTTCGATGAAGTTACCAAAACTCTTCTATAAAGACTCAACCAATAGCAAATAGCTATTATTTTTTATATTAATATTTCTAACTGCTGCTATTTCATTTCTTTTAAGGGTTTAAGCGAATAACCCCATTTCCAGTTAATACAACTTTTTCGAAATGAGTACCACAATTTAAATCAACTATGCCTTTTTTATCTAAAGTGTAGATCCAATGGTTAGCTGCATGCATTTGAACCCATTTGAAGTCCATTGACGAACTCTTCATAATGCAAAAAGTAGATAGCCTTGTTTCTGAGGATAATAACTTCATTTCGCATCGACTAATGTTAGATCCTAGACTATACATTGGTGAATTAAATCTGCATAAAAGATGATCGGATTTCCAAGACCTGCACAAATTTGTATCAATTTCGCTCATAGGTGAGTATCTATCGCGAAGTTTATTTAGCAATAAATACTTACTGGAGGGTTGAATATATATAAACTTATTAGCTCTAGTTAGAGGAATAAGAATAAGCTTATATATCTGATAACACTCTGCATCTAACAGTGGCAATTATATTTCAAAAATTACGTTGTTTGGTGTAACTCGTGCTTTCACTTGCATTAAGGAATATAATGTCAAAATTTGATTTTGGTCATCTGGTATTTTTAAATGACTAGGAATATGTTCTCGTATAATTATAAATTGTGATTTTAGTTGTTCAGGAGTTACTAACAATGTATTAGTTCGTCCGTAACGTGTGTCGGTTATGACAGAAAGAATCGATTGTTGTGTGTGTAGCATACTGCTAACATCCAACGTCATTACTAAGGCAGCTGAGCTAAATTTTTCAAATAAAGTTTGCGTTTGTTTTGTTTTATTCTATTTTGAAGAAATTTGTTTTTTCATAGCTAAATATTGCTGATTTCTATGCAGGTGCTCGCGTTTAATTATGTTAAGAGTTGAATCCGATATGGAAGTTTGCCTTAGAAATAATGCTTCCATGTGACGTTCATTTTTTTTAATCTGACTAATATCTATTTCATATTTTTCAGCAAATTCATCATCTAGGACTCCAAAGAGGCTATGTGCTACATTTCCAATAATTCTAAACGCAGCTCTTTTCTTCCTAGGTGAATTTTCGTTTTGTTTTTAAGTTAAATAATTAACGTTTTCTAACTCTTCTAAATGATGTTGTAATTGCGCTATAACAGGTTTACAATGAATGATCTTTGAATTCAATATCAGCAGAAAAGTTGTCGCATGTTTCTTTTAAATATATTATAGATTTGGTTAGCATATTAGTTTGATACTTATATAACGATAAGTTAAAGTGTACGTTAAGTTCCATTCACTGTTATAAATATTAGTACTTGCAATGTTTTCGAAGTAAATGTCTTGTTCATTGCCAAACTGAGAATTACTGTAGTATGCGGATGGATTGCTTGCCAGTGCCATCGTAAAGAAGAAACTAAAGATAATGGTAAATATCATAGAGCTTAAACTACGGCATGTTGACTTATATTTCATTATCTTTTTATTGTCGATTTCCTTTTGGGAGTGCTTGTGTTTCCTCTTGACAGATGAATGATTTATTTCATTTTTATTTTTCCAAGTTTACCATTACTGCTGCGTCACAGCTAGAGTCATCTTCATTCTCTATAATTGGCGATAATGATAGCTTGGTTATAGATCTTTTCAAAACTGAGGATTTTGTCTTTTAACTCTAACATGACCGTTATCATCGCAAGTTGTTTCAATCACTCTTCCAAGTGACCATCTTGTTGGTGGCAAATTGTCTTCCTTTATCAGTACTATGTTACCAATCTTCAAATTTGGTTGCTGTTGACTCCATTTTGGTCTTTGTTGTAATCTAGACAAGTATTCCTTAGACCACCTTTGCTAGAATCTCTGATGAAGCTGATTTAGAAGTTGCAATCTTGTTAGTAAATTAGTATTTTCATTTAAAACACTCTCTTCAGGCACGGTCAATAATGGTGCTCGTTTTAAAAGGTGTCCTGGTGTTAAAACTTCCAAGTTTTCTGGATCATTATTTAATGGACATAGTGGGCGAGAATTCAAACATGCCTCAATTTTTACAATCGAAGTTGTATGTTCTTCGAAAGATAAAATAGTGTCCTTTATTATTCTTTTCATATGGCATTTGGTTGATTTTATACCAGCTGCCCACAGTCCGCCAAAGTGCGGTGATGCTGGTGGTATGAAGTACCACTGAATTCCTTCTTTTCATAACGAATTTTTAATTTCGCTTTGATAGTTTGGTTGGTTGAATAAATCAGCTAAAATTTTGCTTGCTCCACAGAAATTCGTGGCGTTATCACTATAAACATTTGCAACTGGTCCTGTTCTGCTAATAAATCCTTTAAATGCTGGAAGAAATGCACTTGATGTTAAATTGCTAATCACGTCCAAATGTATTGCCTTGGTACTCAAACAAATAAAGAGAGCTATATAGCCATTAAATGTCTTAGTTCCCCGACCAACAGATGTTTTTAAGGTAAAAGATCCAGCATAATCAACCCCAGAGTTAGTGAACGATCTGGATATCGTTACACGAGGCTTAGGAAGATTTCCCATTAACTGAGAAGCTGAAGACGCTTTAAAGCTATGACAAGTTGTTCATCTATGTATACATCCTTTAACTGCCTTTAATGAATTTAGTATCCAAAATTATTGTCTTATATATTCCAGAGTTTGAGTATTACCTCCATGTAAGAAGTGTAAATGTGCCTGCTTTATGATCAGGTCAGTTAAATCGCTTTGGTAAGGCAATATTAACGGATGTTTCTGTTTATATGAAAGTTCAGATTTAGATAATCTTCCACCTAAGCGAATGTGATGATTAGCATCCAAAATTGGGTTCAGACTTAATAATCTGTCTTATGTAATGAGATACCTTTTGACAGTTGCTTGAATTCCTAATGAAAGTATTGTAATTGAGTGACCTTAACTAATGCTATGCTTACAAATAGCCCTTGCCGCCAAAGGATATAATTGGCCATCATCTGAAACTAGTTGACGCAACGTTCTTATAGCTAAGAAAGGCGCTGGCCCAGTTCCATAGGTAACGGTTGGTAATTTATACTCCTTTATCGGCTTGTTTGGGGATTTTCTATTCATCTATTCCAATCTGACGATACATTTTCTCAATATCCGGTGTAAATACCACCTTATGCTTGCGCCATCGCATCTAAATTTTGGTTATATTCTGCTGTAAGTTTTCTCCCATCATCATTATATCGTTAAGATTTTTGGATGAATTTCTTTTGGCCAAAGCATCAAAAACTACTCTAAATTTAGTTGTTGAGCTGTCGTGTTTAACTACTGCATGATAAGGTAGATAGTATTTGTTTTCGGTATTTTCAGAAGCTGGAACCATATGACCTAACTGAATATATTCCTCCATAAATGCCTTGTACATAGTTTCCAGCAAGTTGTTAGATTTTAATTTTCTCTCCAGTTGAAATAGCCTTGCAAGTGCTAATTCTCTAGACCCCTGTAATTCGTTAAAATTGGAATGTTGGTGAAACGGTAATCGTACAGTATATGTTCCATTCTTTTGACACAGATGCGTGATTTGAAATGAACCTCGCACTCTATTTCTTCAGTTGTCGCAGTCCTATCTGGTGAAAGCTCTTCATTCTCCCAAAATTTACTTAGTTCTTTGCTAATGTCAGTTTCACCAAAGGCAGTTAATTGTATTCTCTGGCGCCTACCCTTTTACTTCACCTGATAAAATATAACCAAACTTGGTTTTCTGTGCTATGGGAGTTCCTGGCTTTCCCCTTATAACCTTATTTTGAATTATTTGACAGAAGACATCAGCTCTAAAAATTATATCTATTTTATTTGGTGTATATAAATTTGGATCTGCTAGTTCTAAACTTTGGACATGTTTCCAATTGTGATGTGAAATATGAAAGTTACATTTTCTGAGGGCAAATAGCCGGTCAACTTTTGTAAGACTAATGATTTGGTCACGCATAAAAATGACGTATTCAATCTCGATTTTAATGTAATTTCTACGAAATTTTCAACTACACCGGATTTTGTGTTCCCAATTCCCAATACGGTTGCATGTATCTTTGGGCAGTTGCAAAGGTGGTACTGTATTTTTTGAAATCAAAGTGGCTTGAGAACCTTGATCAACAAGCTCGGAGTTCTGTATAGGATCCATTTAATGTTTGTATTTTTATCATCGCTGTGGGTAAAATGACCTTTCGTTTTGCTAAGTTTGTTGCACAGTGAGTGTTTATATCAATTCACTTTGAATTGTCAGTTGATAATTTCTTGTCAGGTCCATTATTGTTGTTTTGATGCGTTAAATGCAACAAGGTGTGATGCTTTTTGTTACACATCCTACATTTTGACCAACTTGTGCACGTAGCTGTAAAATGACCAAGCCGTAAACATTTTCCACATAAATTATTCTTTTTTGTTAATGCGATTTTTTGTTGTATATTCAGTAGCTTAAATTTTTCACATGCATAAATTTTATGTGCTCCTTGGCATATTATGCATAAGTTATTTATTGAACCATAGAATGTTTTAATCTTTGTTTCAGTAGTGTTTGCATTGTTTTCCAAGGCTTCTAAAGTTTGAAAACGAAATTCTAAAAACTGACAGAAATGCTCCATATTTTGCACTTCTCTTGGATTGGTTAATGATTGTTCGTATAACCGGTGAGTTTCTTTGTCCAATCTCTGTATCAGCAGATGTATCAAGATTGGATCCCAATTTGAAGTATCAACGTTCAAACTTTGAATAGCTAATAAGCATTCCTTTGATGTATCATGAAGCCTAATTATGGCCATCCTTAATTCTTTGTGTATTGTCCCTTGATTTAAAAATGATTTAAGTTGAGCAGATAAAAGAGTTCTTGTGTTATTGACTCTTTTATGTAAAATATTCTAAGCAGAATCATAATTTTCAGCTGTTACTGGTAAATGTTTAATTAATTCTGCGGGTTCTCCAGTGATGTTAGCTTTTAAGTAATAGGATTTTTGAGCTTTTCCTATGCTTGAGTTGTTGTTGATAACTTCCATAAACAAGTCTCTGAAAGATTCCCAGTTAGAATAATTCCCTGATAATTTTGGGATGTCAATTTTTGGCAAGCTCACACTCATATCTTGATTTGATTGTCTTTGGGCTCGAACTTCTGGAGTTGGAGATAAGCTCCTTAATTTATTGTTGAGTTCAATAATTGCCTCCGTATACAATATTTCAGCTTCTTCAAACATGTTATTTTCAAAATACTCATGTTGAATAGACTTATTTCCGATTATGTCCATGTGGGTTTTCATCACTAATTGCCAATACTCTTCTAATGTTTTTAAATTAACATTAATAAAGCCTAGATTCGGTTCTTTATCTTCCTGTTCCTTAACCTTCAGATATATTCGATCTACCGTCTTTATAAGTTCCGACTGCTTCCTTAACTCTTTTAATAGTTTTGAAGGTATATTAATTGCAGAGACGTTTGTTTCAGCACCTTCTAGAATCACCTTAATTTCATCTACCAAATTTATTAAGCTTGCAAAATCCTTGTTTTTAGAATAAGGATGTTCTAGAGCACTCTCTTTCAATTGATTGATTTCTGCATTATTTTTAACAGCCGTTTTACAATAGTTTTTCTATCTAAAGAGTCCTTTTTAAAATTTACCTTTATCTTTTCTTGTTATAAAAGAGTTTTGTAATGGTTTTAAGTAATGTTTTAACCTTAAGATGTGGTTAAAATGAAATATTAAGGTACTGGATCCTTGAAAATTATTGAAGATCGCCTATGATTGAAGATCGCCTAAATAGCCTATAAAAGATTTTTTTTTTGTTGGCTGTAGACACTAGTTCTACAACATTACTTTAAATTGGTTTTTGTTTCTCTAAAGAACCTAGTTCTATAGATATAATTATAAACGCTAGTTCTATAATTAAATTTATATAAACTTAAGATTATATAAATAAATAAAAATAAATATAATTTATGTAATTAAGCTTTTATTAATGATCAAATTTAATACAAAATTAGTTCTTTAAATACAATTTTATTTAGGTTAATATTATGATACAATACGTTAAAAATACTATTTTTAACTTTCAATTACATTATGCAACTAAATTAGCTGACACAACATTTAAAAATTTTCAATTAAAATAATTATTGTAGGTTAGTATGAATTTATATAAAAAATGTTTTAAAATGTTCTACATTAAGTTCATACGAGTCATATTGCAACAAATTTATATAAAAAAGAATGTATTAAGGTTATTAAAGTAAATTGTAATTTTAATTAACCCTAATGCTGTTACATAGATAAAAATTTAAATTTTAAGTTATTGTTAAATAGAATATTTTATTATTATAAGTTTAGATTTTATTTTTATTTTTATGTTCTGTGAACATACTGTAAAGAATAGAACGCATTGGTTCTGGAATTTTATCCATAAAAACTCTTAAAGCAGCTTGGAAATTATTTTAAGCGGAATATGGCGAATTTTGACCTTTTTTATACCCTACACCTAAAGTATAGGTTATATTAACTTTGGTATGGTGTTTGTAACCATCAAAAGGAAGCGAGTTAGATATAGACATGTATATAAATATATTTTGAATCAGAATCACCTCCTGAGTCGATTTAACGATGTCCGTCCGTCCGTCCGTCCGTTTACACGATAACTCAAAAACTAATAAAGCTATCTTGATGAAATTTATATAGTAGGTTACTAATTACGAAAGAAAGGCTAAGTTCGAATTTGGACAAAATCCATCCATGAGTTCGGATTCTGGAAGCTTCCGAATGATTCCGGAGCAAACGAGATTATCTCCAAAACCAACAAAGATAGAACCTTTAAATTTTGTACAATGATGTTCCTTCCCGTTCGATTTATACCTCTGAAATTTAAGAGGATTTGGTCAATAGGTTTGGGTTTTGGAAGCTTCCGAACGATCACCAGAGCAAATGAGATTATCTCGAAAACCAACAAAGATAGAACCTTTAAATTTTGTACAATGATGTTCCTTCCCGTTCGATTTATGTCTCTGAAATTTAAGAGGATTTGGTCCATGGGTTTGGATTTGGAAGCTTCCGAACGAGCACCAGAGCAAATGAGATTATCTCCAAAACCAACAAAGATATAACCTTTACATTTGGCAGAGTGGTGTTCTTTCATGTTTTATTTAAGTCTCTGAAATGTGAGCGGATTTGGTCCATTGGTTCGGATTTTAGAAGCTTCCGAACGAGCCCCAGAACAAACGAGATTATCTCCAAAACCAACAAAGATAGAACCTTTAAATTTTTTATAAAGATGTTCCTTCCAGTTTGATTTATGTCTCTAAAATTTAAGAGGATGTGGTCCATGGGTTTGGATTTTGGAAGCTTCCGAATGAGCCCCAGAGCAAATGAGATTATCTCCAAAAACAACAAATATATAACCTTTAAATTTGGCCGAATAGTGTTTTTTCATGTTTGATTTAGGTCTCTGAAATTTGAGAGGATTTGGCCATGGGTTTAAATTTGAAAAGATTTGAACCGTGGATTCGGATTTAGGAAGCTTCCGACCGAGCCGCAGAGGATATGAGATTATATCCAATACGAACAAAGGTAGAACCTTTGAATTTGGTACAATGGTGTTCTTTCGTGTTTGATTTATGTCTCTGAAATTTAAGAGGATTTAGTCCATGGCTTTGGTTTTGGAAGCTTCCGAACGAGCCCCAGAGCAAATGAGATTATCTCCAAAACCAACAAAAATAGAAATTTTAAATTTTGTACAATGATGTTACTTCCCGTTCGATTTATGTCTCTGAAATTTAAGAGGATTTGGTCCATGGGTTTGCGTTTTGGAAGCTTCCGAACGAGCACCAGAGCAAATGAGATTATCTCCAAAACCAATAAAGATATAACCTTTACTTTTGGCAGAATGGTGTTCTTTCATGTTTGATTTAGGTCTCTGAAATTTGAGAGGATTTGGTCCTTGGGTTCGGATTTGAAAGCTTCCGAACGATCCTCAGAGCAAATGATATTATCTCCAAATGCAACAAAGATATAACCTTTAAATTAGGCAGAATGGTGTTCCTTCATGTTTGATTTATGTTTCTGAAATTTGTGAGAATTTGATCCATGGGTTCAAATCTTGGAAGCTTCCGGACGAGCCCCAGAGAAAACGAGTATATCTCCGCAACCAACAAAGATAGAAGTTTTATTTTTAGTACAAAGTTGTTCTGTTATGTTTCCTTTTCTGTAAAATTGGAAACTGACATTTGAAATAATTTGAACCATGGGTTCGTATTTTGGAAACTTCCGGAAGAGCACAAGAGCAATGAGCATATCTCCAAAACCAACCAAAGTAGAACCTTTAAATTTAATAGAACAGTGTTCTGGCAAGTTTTCTTTATGTTCTTGAGATGAATTCGATGAATTGGAGTGGCAATTCGGGTAGCTGACACAAACCTGCCAAGGACTACCAATCTTCGAAAATAATTTAGATAGAAACTTAAAATTTTATACAAGGGTGTCAAGCATATCCTAAGCGGATGCCTCTTTTACGTTCTTGAAATTCGAGTTGAATAAGACAGAAAAGGGAAGAAGTTCAAGCAGCTGCCAAAAACACTTATGGATTTTTAATTTAATTCGAATTATTCAGGTGTAGGGTAATTATAAGTCGGTTGCATCGACTCACTGCTACATTTACTTGTTTTAGTTCATTTCGTACATATGGAGTATTGACCTCATATGATGACGAAATTTACGACCAGCTAATTTATTAATCATGTTTAAAAAAATGCATTTACTTATTTATACAAAAGTTAAAAAGCAACGATCGATTGTGAAATACGGCACTTAGGTTCAAGTGAGTTTCAAAAAATAGAAATGAAAGTGTGCAAGTAATAAAATATGAAATTAAGTTTTTATTTTAGAGGAATGGAGTTTTTTGTCGCTGTTGAGTAATTCCATCCCTTTGTGCAATATTGTTTGGTACAATAGTGATAGTCTTGTCAGTAGGGGATGGTGTGGATGTAACTATATATAAAAAAAATTTTATTTTTTACCTTAAGAAAAGAATATTTTTATTACAATTTGTTTTTATAAATTCATATTATGATTATTTTTAACTTTAATTAGATTATTGTTATGTAATTTTACTTCTTTGCTATTTATTATTAATGTACTATTAGTAGAATTTTGTTTTATAATTTTATATGGACCTTTAAATGGATTGTCCAGTTTTTTCTTATTATCATTCTTTGTATATACATAATCATTAACTTTAAAATTAGATTTATTTATATTATTTTGTTGAAGTTCTTGCTTTTCTTTGTTTTTAATTTGTCTTTTGCTTTATCATTTGTTGTTTTAATTTAATTTTTAACTCAGTTAAGTAATCTTCTAAATCATATATACAAATTTTATTTTCTAAAATTTCACATGAAATTATACTTATTTTTTCATAAACCAATTCGAAAGGTGAGTATTTAGTTGTGCAATGTGGTGTTGAGTTGTAAAAGAATGTATAGTAATGTAAGTATTCATCCTAACTGTCTTGTGCTTCTAAACTCATTAAATAGCCATTTAATACTCTGTTATTATGTTATTTATGTTATTTTAATACTCTGTTATTATGTTCAATGGAACCTAGTGTTTCATGATGACAAGGGGTTGATGTTACTTTGTCAATTTTTAAATATTTGCAAATGTTTTCGGTAATTCATTTGTGAATTCTGTACCTTTATCAGTTTTTAATTTTTTGAAACATCCATATTTTAGTATAAATTTTTCAACTATTGTTATTGCATCTTTAGCCTCTAATAGGTAAGCTTCCACATGTTTTGTAAGTTCACATTGTAAAGTAAGAATATATCTATAGTTATTTGACGGTATTAATGGTCCAACCGTGTCTACAGTGATTGTTTTAAATCATGTTATGGGTGTGTCCGTAATAACATAATTTTCTGTTGTATATTTCGTTATTTTTATTTTGTTGCATGTTTCACAATTATTTATATAATTTTTTACCATCTTATTCATATTTTTCCATACATATTGTTGTTTTAATTTAATTATGCATTTATTTATACCACAATGTCCACCATATTTTGTATCATGATAATTTTTTATCAATTTCTTCATTTCTTCTTCATTTGTAATTTGTTTCGGAGGTTCATATAATAATATTTTAAAACAATCTAATTTTTTAATATTGTTTTGCAGTTCATTAAACATATTTTTAAATGTTTGGATATCCATAATTTCAAATATTTCATCATATATTACCAAGGTTAATTTTTTAATATCATAATTGCTTGTCTTGAATAAAAGTTTCTTCAGAATCACTTTTATCTCTGATAAAGAATTATCACTATATTCTACAATTATTTCATTTTTTACTGCTATAATTTTATTTTTGTAATTTTCATAATTTTTCTTTTTATATCTGGTACCAGTTAGATTTATTTCATATTCATTATAATTTTTATTGTTTCTGAATTTAAGTTTTTTTAAATACCTTATTTGTGATAATGATGTTGCATTCCAAATGTGAAGGTGATCAGTCTTCAAACTTGTGTTTAAGTTTTTGGTGGTTTTATTTTTTATTTCATTTTTATCATTTTTACTATTTTCATTTAATTTTTCCTCCTTTTTACTTTTCATTTGTGTCGTTATAACATTTATGTTTTTTGGGGTATAATTTCTATAAGTTTGGCAGAATCAATTTTTATTCTCGAAAGTGCATCGGCATTGGTGTTCATTTTGCCTTGTTTGAATATTATTTCAAAGTTGTAATCCATCAAATCTACACGTATTCTTGTCAGTTTAGATGAAGGGTTTTTATGCGTGAATAAACTAAGTAAAGGTCTATGGTCAGTATAAACTATAAATTTCTTACCAAAAAGATATGGTCTGAAATAGTTAATACCCCAATGTATTGCCAAAAGCTCTTTCTCAATAATTGGCTTATTTAATTCATGCTTATTTAAATATTTACTAGCATAGGCTATTGGTTTATCTTCTAAAATTTTTCCTTGTGATAAAACTGCTCGAAGTGCATAATTTGATGCATCTGTAGTTAAAATAAAAGGTTCTGTAAAATTTAGATAACTTCAAATTGGTGGTTCAATTAGTTTTTGTTTCAGCGTTTCAAAAGCTTTATTGCATTCATTACTCCAACAAAATAATTGTCTTTTCTTTAAGAGTTGATTCAATGGTCTAGCTATTTCTGCGAAATTCTTTATGAATCTTTTATAATAATTGCAGAATGCGACGAATCTTCTTACTTCGTCAGCTTCTTTAGGTGTTGGATAATTTTTTATTGTTTTGTATTTAGCTGGATCTGTTTTTATTCCCTCAGAAGTTATCAGATGACCTAAATATACAACTTCTGGTTTTAAAAAATTATATTTTGATGGATTTAATCATTATTCAATTATTATTTAATCATTATTCAATCATTATCAATAATTAAGTTGTATTTTTGTAGAAATTCGTTGCTTATAAAAATTGTTTATTGTCAAAGTTTCATCTTCAAGATGAAAAATGTCCTGAAATCTTTCACAAATGTTTAAAATTGATGTTTTAGCTGTACTGTCTAAATAATCTATATTTATTACATTCTCTACTTTCTTGAATCTTGTTTTTGACATATTTTTCTTATTAAAAGATGGTATTTGATATTCATTTATTGGCTGAACTTCAATTTCAGTTTTTCTAATTGTCACAGAAGTAACTCTAGTGTTCAGTATTTTCACATCTTCTAATCCATTAGCTGGAATTATTGTATTGTATTGCCAATAATACTTTCTTTAAATTTTCTAAAGTTGTTATTGGTTCTTCAGAAATTAGTCTGTTTTTCACCTTATCTGAAAACTTTGTATTCAAAATTAGTTTTATTAGCTTCTGTTTTTCATCTTTAAGCGTGTCAGCATAAAATTCTATCAACCCCAGAAAATTAGATAGTTCTTTAATCTCTCCTTCAAATTGCGGGATTATTTTTATCGCTGTTGTAAGTTTAAAATTTACCATTTTTTGTTCTTCTTTTTTTATTGGTTCAGTTTTGGTTTTAAAAATGTATTTATTTGTCTTATTATTTCTTTTAATTTTAAGTTTGTTTCTAGCTGCATTTCATCTTTAACGTGTTTTTCATAATATTTCCAAATTTCATTAATTTCCTTATATTTTTCTTCAATAAATCTCTGTGTATATGTGCTTGTGGGATTCTTTTTTAGAATCTTTAATAAGTATGCTGGTTTTTCAATTTTTAAGTTTATTCAATTAAAAAAATAAATTTTTATTTCATTTATATATATAAAAGCAAAAATTTTCTTTAAAATTTACAGTTATTTTTATTCTTATTCTATAATCATTTTTTTTTTTTTTTAATTTTTGATCATTGAAATTTTTTTTTTGTAAAACTATTAAAATTATTAATATAAATATTGAATTTAAAAAAAAATGTATATATCAGCTATCGTCTTTTTTAATGCCCTTTTGGCTGCTCTTTTGTTCACCCAGTATTTGGTGATCTCATAAATGAAAATAATTACTGATGTGATAAGAACTTCCTTCAGTATTTCTTCAGTTTGTAAATTGATTTGTTGTACTATAGTTGATAATGATTCACCTGAAAACCATCCCATGTTAATATGATGCTTTTATATAGATAAAAGTTAAAGGTGCTGCTTTTGTTTGGTTTGCTATCTGTGTATGGTAATGATCTATATAATCTTTCTCTCAATCTTCTTGCTGCAACCTTTTTTCCGCCTCTTTTTACGTCTTGGCTTGTTATTATGTTGTCTTTCTTTATATTCTGCTATAGTTATCGTTTTTGTAGTTTTACAGTTTTTGATTTCTTCCAAATAAATGTTATGAAAGAATTGGCAGGGTGGCCATATAATAAGTTTTAATATTATTTTCTTTTATGTGCGTAATTAGTCTTTTCCCTAATATTACAATATGTATAAGCGGCTAACTGTATATTATATGGTCTATCCCTATTGGCACATACATATGTCACCATATATTTATACGGCGTAGTGAACGCTCACCACTGTAGCAAAGATAAATGCTGTATACCGTATGGTTCATATTCAAGGTATAGTCACCTATATAATTCCCTCAGCAAAATTAATTGCTAATTTAATTATGTTAAGAGGATTCTTTCCTTTAACAAAAATATTTATCTAATTCAATTATGATACTTCAGCAAAGTAAATTGCTAAATGTATAAAATTAAAAGAAGATGTTTAATTTGGTTTAGTCAGATTAATTCTGTTTATACCCGTACGATAGGATCGGGTATAATAAAATTACTCCTCCGTTTGTAACACCTCGAAATAAGCGAGCTAGATATACCTTCAAAGGTATGGATCGGATCAGAAAAAAATTCTAAGACTTTTGAGCCATGTCCGTCCGTCCGTCAGCACGCTAACTCAAAAACTAAGAAAGCTAGAATCTTGAAATTTACACAAATATTCTAGGAGAAATTTGTAGGCTCCCTATTTTTTTTGGTTGAGTTTGGACCAAAACTTAGGGTAGCTCTCGAACACCTAACTTTTAGATCCCCACATTTTTTTTGAAATAGAGCTATGAAATTTTAACCGCTGATAGATCTCACAAAAATATTAATTTTATTTTTATAACTTTTTTTTGTAGCCCCACCCGTTACGAAGCTACAGCTCCCCAAAGGTTCAAAAAAGCTCTATATCTAAATTGTTATAGCACAAGTTGTATACAGTAAATCTTCATTTTGAAAACTATGAATTAGCTATTGAATTTGATTATTACTTTTATTAGCTTTAAAAGTATATATACAATAAATATATATTTGTGGCATACGGTGTCCTAATTAACCGTTATGCGAAACTCAAATTTTGCAAAATCCTTTAACCCTTCTATCTTCTAAACGCTTTAAGTTAGAAACTTGAAATTTTGACAGAAATTAAATCTTTGAAAATAAGTATGAGTCCCCGTTTAGGAGCTGTAAGGGGTCAAAAACTGAAAATTTCCTATTTTTAAACACCTGTAACTTGAACACCTGTTAAAATTTTTTTGAAGTAATCCACAAAAATTATAGCTTCAACATTATACTTTTATTTCAGTTAACAACTTTTTTTAATAATATAGGGTTACTTTATAATTGACGAAAGTGTTACTTGATTTTTTCAAATTTTCTAACAAATTTTTTAACGATTTTTTTGCATATTGTTTTACTCGATAATCTGAAATTGTTGAAGATATAATGCGTAGTACAAAAAATTGTAAATAAATAAAGAACATAACGGTTGCTTGAAGAATTTTTATTTATATGATATTGATATATATACATACTTATATAATATTATGTTTATTTACATATCGTATATGTCACTAGTGAATGAATGATAAGAGTATAGATGTATAAATTATATAGCGCCGTATTTACATACATATATGTATTTTATTGTACTTATAAGAAATTATTCTGTCAATGGAATATTTAAATATAATATAATATAATATTTAAAATTATATTTACTATTTTGTACTAAGTAAATTTAATATACATTTACCCCTTAGTATTAAATGGTACTATAGAATATTTGATAAAGTTTTGGATTGATAATCGTTATGTGGAAGGTTAGAATCTGCTTTTGAAGAATGTGCATATAAACATATAGTTTGAATATATGTACAACCCATAGTTCTAGAAATTATAAAATTTACTCAAATTATTTTAAAATACTAAAATATTAAAAAAATAATATTGTAAGCAGAGTGACAGGTTGTGAACATACTAACGGTTCGTACGGGTATCTAAGAGTTGACAAAGGCAACTGTATTCTTCCTCGTTTATTTAACAAAATACCAATTTTACAATAAGCAATACAATTTTATCAAAGTCAATAAATTATAACAATTTATTGCTTTGTTTCTAAGAATTAAATATGGGTTAAAAAGTAATGTAGTGCACCGACCTAGTTTCATTTCCATATGCATTTGTTATTATTTCCAAAATATTATTATTTACGATAATAAATCATAAAGGAAATCATAACATTAAAATTTAGAATGAAGATGTAATTTGATCTTCTTCTTTACAAGAAACAAATAAAAAGTGAAATTGTTTTGATTCATTTTTGTATGTTACTAAAATAAACATATGTATGTAATTTACCATACATGACCATACAAAGTGTTAATCAGCAATTTAAAATTATCTAATAAATTTGTATTTATAGTTATGGAAATAATTTTGTGAACAGATCAAGATACACTACAGTTTATTTAAATCAAAACCAGTAGCCTCAAGAAAGTAATGCTGATGATACTTCTGTTACTAATACAATACCAAAGACTATTACAAATACATAAAATATAGGACATTCCAAGTAGAACAAATTTTTTAGTATAGAAAATAAAAATAAGGCTTTGTCCCAAATAGTCGCGAGTTACGTCATCAACTAATATAATTATAAGAAATATATTTACTAACCTATTTTTATTTTACCTGAATTAAATTAAATTCATTTACCTTTGTAAACCCAGACGCAACGTAAGCTAAATTATTATATTGGGAAACAATTAATAACTACTTTCCTATTATTTGTATTAAACCAATTAAATTGTGTAATAGCTGACATTGCATCTTTTTAATATATAAATCAGAACTTATTATAATAAAAGACATTAAGTTAAATACAATTTTAGAATCAACTACTAAATATAGTAATTTTAAAAATAAAAGATTTGTTTTTTTTTACAAAAATTAAATTAACGAAATTTAATTGGCGCAGTCGGTAGGATAGATGCAAAGTCCTGTCCCTAGTATTATTAAAAAGTTTATAAAGCGACGGTATATCGCGAATATAATTTTATCCAAATTCGAAGGATTATCGAAATACTGCAATAAAATTAATAAATAAACTTTAAATTAGTAACAAAAACAAAAAGTGTGTGCTATTGAAAGTGTTGTGTGATCCAGATAACAAAATCAAAGGAATATTGGTACGAAATGAATCCAATCCAAAAAAAACAATAACATACAATTGGGACTAACTTTTGAGTTTACAATCTCTTAAACACCTAGACGATGAAAATTGTTAATCTAATACTCTAAGTAAATAAATCTCTTATTATTATTATCAAGAAAATTTTTCCGTTAAAAATTTACATATATATCCTAAAATATTACCCAAAATTTTTGTGTTCATTGTTCAATATACTTTATTTAAATATTTAAAAAAAAAAATAATAATAATAATAATTTATTATTCAAATTTTTGTGTTCAAAATTAATTATTTAAAAATATAATACAATATAATTATAATTAATAATATAATTAAATTATAAATTGTTCTATTATAAATTAAATTAAAATATTATTTTATATAAAAAATTAATGACTTATAATAAAAGTTCAGCAAAAAAAATTCAAAAAGAGCCATACTCAAGACTTGAAAGTTTAAAAAATGTAATTAGAAATTTTTCTAAAAATAATAATCTCGAACCAATCAGTGAAATTTGTTAAATTCTCCTGAACATTTGTGTGAATGAGATACAGAATACTATCCAATTTTTGATACTTCCGTTAGTAACATTTCTTTATTTAATATGGCAAACGATCAACCACAACCGGGTGTCGCTGCTATTAGCAGTATTCAAAATGCTAATCCTCGTGCTATAACATCCACAGATATTTTCAATAACTTAAGAATACCAGATGCCATTAAGGATTTACTCCAATTTGATGGTAATACAAGGCTATTATATGATTTTAAGACAATGATATGAGACAATGTCAATGAAATATTAACGCTAATTTCCGTTACAAGTGGCACAAGTTATGGCCAACTATTAGTTCGAGCGATAAGAAATAAAATTGTCGGTCCAGCTAATGAGATCCTAAATATGTACGGGACTCCACTTAATTGGGATAACATTAAGGAAAATCTAATACTTCATTACGCGGACAAAAGGAATGAGACCTTGTTAATTAAAGATCTACATAAGTTAAAACAAAATAATAAAACTGTCGAACAATTTTATAGTGAAGTTATAGAATTGTTCGCAAGTATGACGAATCGCGTCAATATTCACGAAAGAAACCAAAACGTTATTAACGCAAAAAAATTTTTTTACGAAGAAATTAGCTTAAATACATTCCTTTCATGTTTAAAAGAACCCCTTGGCTGAACAATAAGAGCAATGCAACCAACTTCATTAGTAGAAGCATTCTCATGATTGATATGACTACCAAAATTAAAATCAATTTCATCATAAAATTTTCTCCAAACAGCCTCACAGAACCAATTGGATACATAGATATCAATAAACACGGTTCTAATCTAACTTACATCAATATTTCTTCCCCTTTCGGAAAACCATTTAAAATTTTAATTGATACAGGGTCTTCGTCTTCTTTTATAAACCCAGAATTCATACATCCCAACGATTCAAGGCAAATTAATCCCATAATAATTAATACAATTTTGAATAAACACCAATTAAATAAAGAAGTAATTTTACCAAATTTTATAAAATTAAAAACCTGGTTACTTAAGATTTCTAATCTTTAAGGTCCATAATTATTTTGACGGATTACTAGGATTAGACTCACTTGGAATTTTAGTAGATCTTAATAAAAAAATATCAATATTAAAAAATGGTGTAACAATACCTTTAAGTTTTAAACCAAATTACATGTCTGAAAAATATATTATACCACCCAATTCAAAATATATTATTAAAATACCTGTAGACATTGAAAATGGAGACATATTTATTGAAAGAACAAATATCAAACCAAATTTAGAAATATCTGAAAAAGTATATTATACCCATAATTGGTATAGCTCTGCTGAAATAATAAATAAATCAAATAATGAACAAATTGTTTTTTCTTGAACAACCTCTAAAAGTTAGATATCTTTCTGAAAATAGTTATGTAGAAACCAACAATTTTAATATATCTTATGATGAAATTAATGAAACAAATGAAACTCATATCAATGAACTTCTAAGAACTAATCATTTAAACCAAGAAAAAAAATCTTTAATAAAACTTTGCAAGGAATATGAGAAGATATTCTTTAAGACCAATAATAAATTATCGTTCACCAATGAAATTAAACACGAGATAAAGACCTCTGATGAAATTTCAATCTATACAAAATCGTATAGATACCCTTACATACATAAAGAAGAAGTTAGGAACAAATCAACGATATGCTTGATCAACAAATAGTACGACCAAGTTTTTCTCCATGGAGCTCACCAGTGTGGATTGTTCCTAAGAAATTAGATGTATCTGGACAACAAAAATGGAGACTGGCCATAGACTACAGGAAGCTTAACCAGAAAACAATTAGCGACCGTTATCCCCTACCAAATATCACGGAGATCTTGGACAAACTTGGTAAATGTATGTACTTTACAACGTTGGACCTTACCAGTGGGTTTCACCAAATAGAGATGGCAAAGAGTAATATTCCAAAAACAGCATTCACAGTTGAAGGATTGTATTTTGAGTATGTACGTATGCCGTTTGGTTTAAAAAATGCACCCGCAACATTTCAGAGAGTTATTGACAACGTACTTAAAGAACTACAAGGATCCATTTGTTTAGTTTACTTAGATGACATAATAGTTTACTCAACGTCATTACAGGAACATATTGAAAATTTACGGAAAGTTTTTCAACGTTTAAAAGAAGCCAATCTAAAGATACAACCAGATAAATCAGAATAATTTATTTAAAAGGAAAACAAATAATTTTAGATGAACGACATGTAAAAACTTTTAAACTGTGTAAGGATCTATTAATTAATGATCCGTTGTTGCAATATCCAAACTTTAATAAACCTTTTGTTTTAACTACTAACGCCAGTAAGTAGTAGCGCCAATAATGAAATAGGCGCCGTTCTCTCTCAAGGCCCAATAGGGAGTGATAAACCCATATGCTATGGTAATAGAACACTTATAGGTTCTGAAGTAAACTATTCGACTATAGAAAAAGAACTATTAGCCATAGTTTGGGCTACCAAATATTTTACGCCTTATCTTTTTGGGAGAAAGTTTAAAATCATTACTGCTAATAAACCACTTACCTGGATAATGAGTTTAAAAGACCCTAACTCAAGATTAGTTCGATGGCGGTTAAAACTTGAAGAATACGATTACGAAATCGTATATAAAAGAGGAACTCAAAATAAAAACGCGGACGCTCTAAGTAGGATAAAATTGAAAATTTACCACCAAAAACTACGGAAATAAATATTAACGAATCTGAAAATAATACTGATGATGCAACTATCCACTCAGCACCAGAAAATATGGATGATGGTATACACATTTCAAAAAGACCTCTTATGAATTTTCTCTCCAATTAATTTTTGAAAAAACTAATGAAACACCTTGTACTAATTTAGAAATGCTTTTCAAAAATAAACAAAGAAGAATAATTAAAATGCATAATTATTCAGAACAAAGTATGATAGAACTATTTAAAAAGTTTATATCACCAAATAAATTAAATGCAATATATACAAAAGATGATGATATATTTAAAATAATCCAAGAAGTTTTTAGGTAAACATTTTTCTTAATCTAAAATATTTAAATTAATACGATGTGTAGAATTACTTGAAGACGTCAAGGACAATGACGAACAAGTTAAAATAATTAAAGACTATCATGAAAACAATAACCATAGAGGTATTAACGAAACCTTTTTAGCACATTTTCAAAAAAATTTTGAAAAAATGTGCTTATTAGTTTCACTCTGTCCGTCCGTCCGCCGTCTGTTTACAAAACTTCTACACCGTTAAAGATAGAGAAAAAAATTTTAACCATGGGTAGGTCTCATGACCAATAATTTTGTGGAACAACTTTTTCTTGTAGCCCCATCCATTACGGAGCTACAGCCCCTAAAACTTTGAAAAAGCCCTATTTTTAAATGCATATATCTTATGTTCTGCTTAAATTTTTTTTTATCGGAAAACGTCATTCGACAGGTATTTTTTTTTAACTTTGTAAATTGGTATCAAAATTATACAATTTTTTTAAATTTAGTATTTAAATTTACCGTTATGTGAAAACCAAATGTTGCATGATTTTTCTCCTTTCCTAACTCCGGAACGGTTTTAGATAGAGACTTGAAATTTTGAGGCAAGAAAGAACTTTTAGAATTAGTATAAGTTTGCTCAGAAATTTTTTTTGGGTCACCCCCTGTTTATGAGCTATTAGGGCTCAAAAATTGAAAATTTGCTTTATTTAAACATCTATAACTTAGGTACCTGGACACATTTTACTTCGAAAAGATATAAAAATTAAAGCTACAGTAATATATTTTAACGTGTGTAAAAGGTGCATTTTGGTTATATAGGGTTCCAGAGTTACAGCTCTTCAAAATTGCGAAAAAGCCTCATTTTCAGATGTATATATCTCAGGCTCTGCGTAATAGTTTTGCAATTTAAAACCGCTAGAAAACCGAAAATTTTATTATCTACCCAAAGCAATATCAAAATTATTCAATATTTTGTAATTTACTATTTAAATTTACCGTTATGTGAAAACCGTATTTTGCATGAAATTTCTTTTTTCATAACTCCGGCACGCCTTTAGATAGGAACCTGAAATTTTGAAACAATAAAGAACATTTAGAATTAGTATAGGTTTTCTTAGAAAATTTTTTTGCACCGCCCCCTGTTTAAAACGTATTAGGGCTGAAAAATTGAAAATTTACTATTTTTAGGCACCTGTACAAATTTTTCCTCGGCAAGACATATTAAAGCTCCAGTAATATGTTTTTACGTGGGCTAACGGTTTTTCTTACTTATATAGGGTTCCAGACTTACAGCCCCTCAAAATTCCAAAAAAGTCCAATTTTCACATATATATAATAAAATATTTCCTATAAAAAATTTCTTAAATTTTATTTTTTAAATTTTCAAATTTTTGTAGAAGTCACAATTCTAAACAGTTTGCATTGTGTTTTGGAAATGTGTGCTTTTAAAAACCGTTGGTTTACATTCTACCTTGTTTCATCTTAAAAGAAATTACTATTTTCCTTTTATGAAAACAAAAATTAACAAAATTATTAACTATTGTGATGTCTGTCAAACTCTTAAATACAACCGATCTCCACCAAAAGTAAAATTAACTGTTTCTGAAATTCTACAAAAACCTCTTGACATTGTACATATAGACATATATTGTATCGACAATCATCAAATTCTAACTATCATAGACAAATTTTCTAAATTCGCTTCTGCCTTTACCTTACCTATAAGAAATAGTTTACTCATAATCAAATTTCTTAAAAATTATATCAGTTCATATGGCACACCCAGAAAAATCGTTTCAGGAACGGAATTTACTGCAATAATATTTAAAGACTTTTGCAAACAATATGGCATTGATCACCATGTAACTTCTTTTAGCAATGGGAATAGCAACTCCCCCGTGGAACGTTTTTATTCGACACTTAATGAAATATACAGAATTATTTATACAAAACCAAAATCTAATGCCCATGACGAAATTCTGTCTGAAACCTTAATAACTTATAATAACGCTATCCACTCCGCTACAAAATTAACTCCATTTGAAGTAGTTTATGGTAGAACTTATAAGTTAAACAACAATTCTCAACATAGAAACGTTCACGAATATTTAGAAAATTTACAAGAATTTTAAAATCAAATATTTCCTGAAATAAAAGATAGATTAGAAAACCAAATTAAAAAATATAGAAAAGCGTAACCAAAATAGAAACGAACCAAAAGACTTTGACGCGGGAACAATTATATTTAGAAAAGAAAACAAACGTAACAAATTAACTCCTAGATTTAAGAAAGAAATAGTGAAGAAAAACCAACACGTAACACTTCTTACCCATAAAAATAAATTGCATAAATCTAAAATTAAAAACCCTAATTCTAAATTTCAGCTTAACCCAGCTTGTAATGGCCCAGAAAATTGAGATAAATGACCTTTCAAATAATAACGGAATCTTACCTCTACATCTTGGAACTGCTAAACTAATTCAAAAAAGTAAGAATTTTATTCATATCGTAAATCTTAATAACTATAAAATAAATATTGAAAATTTAGAAAATTCCTTATTTCTATTAGAAAATACTGACAATTTCAAAGACTACTAAAATACTTAATCTCGAATTAAATGAATTAAAATTAAAATTTCAAACATTAATGCCTTAAACGAAGTCTTATTAATGGATTAGGCGCAATTATAAAACAAATTAGTGGTAATAAGGATGCCGAAGATGCCGCATATTTAAATAAAGAAATCGAAACAATTAAATGAAATGAAAATATTCTTTTAAATAATATTAACGAAAATTCTCACTTAAATGACAAAATGATTCAAAGATTCGAAACCATTACAATCACATAAAAGATCAACAGGAAAATCTAACAAAATTTCTATATTATACAATAGACCAAATTCAAAATAGCATTAGAAAAACAGAAATACGGTTTAGGGTGTTACAATTTTTAAACGAAATCCATTTTAACATAGATTTACTATATAATCATTTAAATAACATCAGCGAAGCCATTATTTTAGCTAAACTTAATATAATTTCAAAACATATATTAAATTCGGATGAACTCACCCAAATATTTACAATTTTTAAATCTCAAAATATCACTATTAAATCCGATATACACATTTATGAACTTTTAGAACTTCAAGCTTATTATAACAACACAAACATAATTTTTAATATTAAAATTCCTATAATTGAACACAAAAACTATTCCTTTTTCCACATTTTAACACTTTCCATTAACCAAAATGAAACTATATTTGCCCAAAAATAGAAGGTTATTACTACTGCAAAACATCATATAAAAAAGTAAACCATCAATCAAAATGTATAGCAGATCTAATAAATAATAAACCAACATATTGTGAAACAGAAGAACTTCAAACAATCATGCAAATTTTTCAACCAGAACCAAACTACATACTATTAATAAATGTTCCAGAAACAAATATATCCACTACATGTAACCCAGCTATCCAACAAGTAAAAGGTACCAAAATTCTTCATTTTGAAAACTGTAAGATCGTAATAAATGATATAACATATGCTACAACAAGTCAAGTTTACTGGGATGAAATCACAATACATCCAACTACATTCAATGATATTCCTACAATCACATTTCAAACCAATAGCACAACACAACTTCAAAATTTGGGAAAATACCAATTTATTATTAAAAAATCAAACAACTTACCAATGAACTACAAAGAATATTACAACTTTAACATACTACAATTTTCATACATAATAGTCGCAATAGTCACAATCATCAGCATAATTTGCATAATAATATTTCGAATTTTGTTCTTTAAAAGATACCGTACAACATATATCCAGTCGCTTCAACTAAAGAGGGTCGAGTTACGTCATCCACAAATCAACTAATATAATTATAAGAAATATATTTACTAACCTATTTTTATTTTACCTGAATTAAATTAAATTCATTTACCTTTGTAAACCCAGACGCAGCGTCAGCTAAATTATTATAATGGGAAACAATTAATAATTACTTTCCCATGATTTTTATTAAACCAATTAAATTTTGTAATAGCTGACATTGCATCTTTTTAATATATAAATCAGAACTTATTATAATAAAAGAAATTAAGTTACATACAATTTTAGAATCAACTACTAAATATAGTAATTTTAAAAATAAAAGATTTGTTTTTTTTACAAAAATTAAATTAACGAAATTTAATTCGCGACATCTATGAATATGAAATTTGTTCAACTTTTATTTTATAATAAATTCGTTTTTTTGTTAATTTTAAATATAAACGTTTTTCATTGTTTTCTTTAATATACAATATAACCTTGAAAAAAAAAGTTGGTAATTTAATTGGTAATTTAATGTAGGTTTTTGTAAGATATTTAGATTAGATTGTTAGTTTTAATTAAATTTTATGCTAGTTTTATAATATTACAATTCATTAACATAAAATTTAAAAATATATTACAATAAATCAATTTTTAAAATACAAAGAAAAGATTAGTTAACTGTATGCTGTGCTGTATGTGTTATAAACCAAATAAACGAGAGTGTATGTTAAATATAATGTTAAACTTGCAATATGCAACGTTGTCAGTTTTATTTTATAATTTTTATTACACCCGTACAATAAGGATCGAGTATATTAAAATTGCTCCTTCGCTTGTAAATAAGCAAGCTAGATATACTTTCAAAGGTATGGATCGGATCAAAATCAAATTCTGAGTTGATTTAGCTTTTCCCGCCCGCCCTTCCATCCGTCTGCCCGTCAGCGAGATAACTCAAAAACTAAGAAAGCTAGAGTCCTGAAATTAACAGAAAATATTGTCGGATCAATTTGTAGGTTCCCTATTTTTTTTGGTTGATATCCGACAAAAACTTCGGGTAGCTCTCGAACAACTAGCTTTTTGATCTACACATTTTGGATATAAATTTTTCGAAAGTTCTACATAATTTGAAGAAGAGCCATGGAATTTTAACTTTTGATAGATATCATAAAAATATTAATTTTATGGTACAAGGTTTTTCTGTAGCCCCACCCGTTATGGAGCTACAGCTCCTCAAAGTTCGAAAAAGTTCTACATTTAAATTTATATAACACAAGTTCTGCATCTTCAATCTGAAAACGCTATACGATAACTGCTTTTAACAGCTTTACAAGTATGTATATAACAAATATATACTTGTGCTATACTATACGGTGTCTTAATTTACCCTTATGCAAAACTCAAATGTTGAAAAATTCTTGACTCCTTCTATCTTCCAAACGGTTTAAGTTAGAAACTTGAAATTTTGTGAGCAGTTAGATCTTTCAATAAGTCATTTCAGAAAATATTTTTGTATCTACCCCTTTTAGAAGATGTTAGGGGTAAAAACTGAAAATTCTCTATTTTTAAACACCTGTTAAAATTTTTTTGAAGTAATACATAAAAATTAAAGCTCGAATATTATACTTTTATTTCTGTTAGCAACTATTTTTATAATACAGGGTTACCTTAAAATTGACGAAAGTTTGACTTAGTTTTTTTCAAATTTTCTAATAAATTTCTTTAACGATTTTTTTTGAATTTTTTTTTACTCCATAATTTAAAATTGTTGAAGATGATGATCGTAGTATAAAACAAGGTAGAATGTAAACCAACGGTTTTTAAAAGCGCACATTTCCAAAACTCAATACAAATTGTTTAGAAGTGTGGCTTACACAAAAATTTGAAAATTTCATGTAATAAGAAAAAACTTGAAAATAGGACATTTTTGAGATTTTGAGGGGCCGTAAGTCCGGAATCCTATATAACTAAGAAAAGCTGTTAACACACGTAAAAATTTATTATTGAAGCTTTAATTTTTATGTCTTGCCGAAGAAAAGTTTTTACAGGTGCCTAAGTTACAGGTGTCTAAAAATAGCAAATTTTCAATTTTTGAGGCGTAATAACTCTTAAAGAGGGGGCGTTACCAAAAAATTTTCTGAGGAAACTTATACTAATTCTAAAAGTTCTTTCTTGTCTCAAAATTTCAGATTCCTATCTAAAGGGGTGCCGGAGTTATGAAAAAAGAAATTTCATGCAAAATGTGGTTTTCACATAACGGTAAATTTAAATCGTAAATTACAAAATATTACATAATTTTGATATTGTTTTATATAGATAATAAAATTTTCGATCTTCTACCGGTTTTAGATTGCAAAACTATTACGCAAAGCCCGAGATATATACATCTGAAAATGGAGCTTTTTTACAATTTTGAAGAGCTGCAGCTTTGGAACCCTTTACAACTAAAATAAACCTTTCACACACGTAAAAATATATTATTGTAGCTTTCATTTTCATGTCTTGCCGAAGAAAAATTTTTACAGGTGCCTAAGTTACAGGTGTCTAAAAATAGCAAATTTTCAATTTTTGAGGCGTAATAACTCTTAAAGAGGGGGCGTTACCAAAAAATTTTCTGAGGAAACTTATACTAATTCTAAAAGTTCTTTCTTGTCTCAAAATTTCAGGTTCCTATCTAAAGGGGTGCCGGAGTTATGAAAAAAGAAATTTCATGCAAAATGTGGTTTTCACATAACGGTAAATTTAAATAGTAAATTACAAAATATTACATAATTTTGATATTGTTTTATATAGATAATAAAATTTTCGATCTTCTGCCGGTTTTAGATTGCAAAACTATTACGCAGAGCCCGAGATATATACATCTGAAAATGGGGCTTTTTTACAACTTTGAAGAGCTGCAACTTTGGAACCCTTTACAATTAAAATAAACCTTTCACACACGTAAAAATATATTATTGTAGCTTTAATTTTTACATCTTGCAGAAGTAAAATGTGTGCAGGTTCCTAAGTTACAGGTGTTTAAAAATAGCAAATTTTCAATTTTTAAGCCCTAATAGCTCATAAACAGGGGGTGGTCCGAAAAAATTTTCTGAGCAAACTTATACTAATTCTAAAAGTTCTTTCTTGCCTCAAAATTTCAAGCTTGTATCTAGAAGCGTGCCGGAGTTATGAAAGTAGAAAAATCATGCAAAATTTGGTTTTCACATAACGGTAAATTTAAATACTAAATTTAAAAAAATTGTATAATTTTGATATTAATTTACAAAGATAAAAGAAATACCTGTCGAATGACGTTTTCAGATTGAAAAAATCTTAAGCAGAACATAAGATATATGCATTTAAAAATAGGGCTTTTTCAAAGTTTGAGGGGGTGTAGCTCCGTAATGAGGGGGGCTACATGAAAAAGTTGTTCCACAAAATTATTTTTTTTATGAGACCTACCTATGGTTAAAATTTTTTTTCTCTATCTTTAACGGTGTAGAAGTTTTGTAAACAGACGGACGGACGGACGGACGGACGGACAGAGTGAAACTAATAAGCACATTTTTTCAAAATTTTTTTGGAAATGTGCTAAAAATAGTATATATTTATTATATACATGTTTGTAAAGCTCATAATAGCACCTATCGTTTGGAATTTTCAGATTGAAGATATACCTTATAAAACTTGTGTTATAATAATTTAAATATAGAGATTTTTCGAACTTTGGGGGGCTCCTTAACGGGTGGGGCTACAGAAAAATTGATATTAACATAAAATTAATATTTAATGGCTTTATTTCAAAAAAATTGTGGAGATCTAAAAGTTAGTTGTTCGGGAGCCACCCGAAGTTTTGGTCGGAACTCAACCAAAAAAAATAGGGAATCTACAAATTGCTCCCTGAATATTTTGAGTAAATTTCAAGATTCTAGCTTTCTTAGTTTTTGAGTTAGTGTGCTGACTGACGGACGGACGGGCATGTCTTAATCGACTCAGAATTTGATTCTGATCTGATCCATACCTTTGAAGGTATATCTAGCTCGCTTATTTCGAGGTGTTTCAAACGGTGGAGTAATTTTATTATATCCGATCCTATCGTACGGGTATAATTAATATACATTTGCTGCTTAGTAATAAATCGTAATAGCATATTTGGAAAAGTTTTGGAGAGCGGACCGAAATCTTTTTATTTTTAATCTTATTTGCCAAAATCTTATATTTTCAATATCTTACTTTTTCAAAATCTTATTTTTCAAAATCTAATTTTTTTTTAATAAATCTTATTTTTCTTATCAAAAATCTTATTTTTTTCAGAAATTTCGTTTTCTGAGAAAAATTGATTTTTAAGAAAACGAGGAAGAATACAGTTACCTTTGTCAACTCTTAGATACCCGTACAAACCGTTAGTATGTTCACAGCCTATCACTCTGCTTACAATATTATTTTTTTAATATTTTAGTATTTTAAAATAATTTGGGTGAATTTTACAATTTCTAGAACTAAGGGTTGTACATATATTCAAACTATATGTTTATACATTCTTCAAAAGCAGATTTTAACCTCCCACATAACGATTATCAATCCAAAACTTTTTCAAATATTCTATAGCACCATTTAATACTAAGTGGTAAATGTATATTAAATTTACTAAGTACAAAATAGTAAATATAATTTTAAATATTATATTATATTAATGCGTACATAGTATATTTATATTGTTATAAGTATATCGCCATACATTGCAATATTTCTTTAAAAATATTTCCATTCATAGAATAATTTCTTATTACAATAAAATACATATATGTATGTAAATACGGCGCTATATAATATACATCTATACTCTTATCATTCATTCATCAGTGAGATATACGATATGTAAATAAACATGATATTATATAAGTATGTATATATATCAATATCATATAAATAAAAATTCTTCAAGCAACCGTTATGTTGTTTATTTATTTACATTTTTTTGTATCCTCAACAATTTCAAATTATCGAGTAAAACAAAATGCAAAAAATTCGTTAAAGAAATTTGTTAGAAAATTTGAAAAAATCAAGTAACACTTTCGTCAATTATAAAGTAACCCTATATTATTAAAAAAAGTTGTTAATAGAAATAAAAGTATAATGATAAAACTTTAATTTTTGTGTATTACTTCAAAAAAATTTTAACAGGTGTTCAAGTTACAGGTGTTTAAAAATAGGAAATTTTCAGTTTTTGACCCCTTACAGCTCCTAAACGGGGACTCATACTTATTTTCAAAGATTTAATTTCTGTCAAAATTTAAAGTTTCTAACTTAAAGCGTTTAGAAGATAGAAGGGTTAAAGGATTTTGCAAAATTTGAGTTTCGCATAACGGTAAATTAAGACACCGTATGCCACAACTATATATTTATTGTATATATACTTTTAAAGCTAATAAAAGTAATAATCGTTTCGCGTTTTCAAAATGAAGATTTACTGTATACAACTTGTGCTATAACAATTTAAATATAGAGCTTTTCTGAACCTTTGGGGAGCTGTAGTTCCGTAACGGATGGGGCTACAAAAAAAAGTTATAAAAAATAAAATTAATATTTTTGTGAGATCTATCAGCGGTTAAAATTTCATAGCTCTATTTCAAAAAAAATATGGGGATCTAAAAGTTAGGTGTTCGAGAGCTACCCTAAGTTTTGGTCCAAACTCAACCAAAAAAAATAGGGAACCTACAAATTTCTCCTAGAATATTTTGTGTAAATTTCAAGATTCTAGCTTTCTTAGTTTTTGAGTTAGCGTGCTGACGGACGGACGGACATGGCTCAAAAGTCTTAGAATTTTTTTCTGATCCGATCCATACCTTTGAAGGTATATCTATCTCGTTTATTTCGAGGTGTTACAAACGGAGGAGTAATTTTATTATATCCGATCCTATCGTACGGGTATAAAAACAATCTTTTTGGGACAAGATCATGACAAAAACAAATGAATTGAATTTTTTGTTACATTCTTTACTTTTAAATATAATATTATGTAAGTATTCAAAAATAAGAGATATCAAAAATCAATTTTGGTTTTTATTTTATTATACAAAAACAAAAATATTGGCCCTGATTTCGATAGTCATATCACTTTCATTTTTTATGAAAAACAAAATTTTTGATTTCGATAGTCATAAAAAATGAAAAAAAAAAATCATAAAAAATTAAAAGAAGCTGATTTTGATAGTCATATTTTATGAATATACTCATTTAAAACGTCAAATTTTCTCATTTTGAAATTGTTAAATGAGTGCTTGTAAAAATCGATGCTAAGCCCATTAATTTGTGAATTAGAAGTCGTTCCGACATGACTAAAAAAAAGGTACTCCGTACTCACCGATTTTGTAGTAAAATATCATAAACAAAAAATAAAGAAGTTCAACTTTTAAGCCTGCCCCAAAAAACAGAACCCAAAACCTAAGGAACCACTTTTCGGTACTTTTTTTAATTTTTTGCTTTTGTTCTTTTACAGTATTGGGAACTACGTGTTTTAAATCTTAATTTTTTACTTATAGCTTTTCTTTGTATATAGTCAAAACCTCAAAATAAAATCAAATCAAATCAATCAAGTATTGCCGGTTTAAAAAAAAAATATAAATCATTTTAATTTTAAATTCCATTTCATTTTGCCCGATTATCTAAATCGCAAAATATTATTAAAATGAAATGAAATTTTTCATTTTTATGAAATGACTATCGAAATCAGGCCCATTATTAAAAAATTATAAATTATGAAACACCAATAAAACATTACATATTCTGTAATATTACAGAAGGTTATATAAGTACATATTCTGGAAAACGCTTATATCTCTGATAGATATTCCTTCTAGATATTTTTATACCCTACACCTAAAGTGTCGGGTATATTAACTTTGGTATGGCGTTTGTAACCAACAAAAGGAAGCGAGTTAGATATGGACATGTATATATATTCTGAATCAGGATCACCTCCTGAGTCGATTTAACAATGTCCGTCCGTCCGTCCGTTCGCACGATAACTCAAAAATTAATAAAGCCATCTTGATGAAATTTATATAGTAGGTTACTAATTCTAAAAGGAAGGCTAAGCTCGAATCTGGACAAAATCCGACCATGGGTTCGGATTCTGGAAGCTTCCGAATGATTCCGGAGCAAACGAGATTATCTCCAAAACCAACAAAGATAGAATCTTTAAATTTTGTACAATAATGTTCCTTCCCATTCGATTTATGTCTCTGAAATTTAAGAGGATTTGGTCCATGGGATTGGATTTTAGAAAAATCAATAAAGATAGAACCTTTAAATTTTGTACAATGATGTTCCTTGCCGTTCGATTTATGTCTCTGAAATTTAAGAGGATTTGGTCCATGGGTTTGGATTTTGGAAGCTTCCGAACGAGCCCCAGAGCAAACGAGATTATCTCCAAAACCAACAAAGATGTGTTTTAAATTAATTATAAAATTTAATGTCTAAATAAAAATTGAATATTTGGTTTAATTTTTTGAAATTTTAATGCTTTTGAACAATATAAATATTAAGAAAGATAAAGATGAGAAAAGGAATATATTTACTTAATTTAATATGATATATGTATGTTGTAATATGTATTTGAAAGTTAATTATTTAAAATGTTCAATATAACCTTGACTTATTAGCTGTATCAAATTTGTAATATAACCAATAATTTTAATTTAAATGTATAATTTAAAATTTAATTGTTTTTTATTTATACTAAAAAATCAAAAATAAAATTGTTTTTTATTTATACTAAAAAATCAAAAATAAAATTGTTTTTTATTTATACTTTTTGTCCACAAAATAATTTTACTAATATATATTTTATTTTTATAATTCTTAAAATATTATATTCATTTATTATAAAGCATATATATATTTCGGTATCACTGCCATCATTAGGGCGAATACAATTTAAAACTAAACATGAATAATTTTGGTATTTTTAATATTACATTTATACCTACTAATTAATTACAAATCTAAACAAATATTTAACCTATGGGTAAATTTCGCAATTCTAGTTGTTCGTTCAAAATTGATTTATTTTGTTTTATAGCTTATTATAATAATAATAATAATATAAATGATAATATAAACAATAATAATATAAATAATAATAATATAAATTATAATAATAATATAAATAATAATAATAATATAAATTATTATAATAATAATATAAATAATAATATAAATAATAATATAAATAATAATATAAATAATAATATAAATAATAATAATAATGTAAATAATAATAATAATATAAATAATAATAATAATAATAATAATAATAAAATAATTATAATAATAATAATATAATAATAATAATAATAATATTAATAATAATAATACTAATAATAATATTAATAATAATAATAATAATAATATTATAATAATAATAATAATAATAGTAATAATAATAATAATAATAATAATAATAATAATAATAATAATAATAATAATAATAATAATAATAATAATAATAATAATAATAATAATAATAATAATAATAATAATAATAATAATAATAATAATAATAATAATAATAATAATAATAATAATAATAATAATAATAATAATAATAATAATAATAATAATAATAATAATAATAATAATAATAATAATAATAATAATAATAATAATAATAATAATAATAATAATAATAATAATAATAATAATAATAATAATAATAATAATAATAATAATAATAATAATAATAATAATAATAATAATAATAATAATAATAATAATAATAATAATAATAATAATAATAATAATAATAATAATAATAATAATAATAATAATAATAATAATAATAATAATAATAATAATAATAATAATAATAATAATAATAATAATAATAATAATAATAATAATAATAATAATAATAATAATAATAATAATAATAATAATAATAATAATAATAATAATAATAATAATAATAATAATAATAATAATAATAACAGTAATAATACTAATAATATATAATAATAATAATAATATAATAATAATAAGTAAAACTAATACCAATAATAATAATAGCTGCTACAGTGACAATGGGGGTTGCCTTCATTAATTACCTAATACAGTAAGGTGTTATATAATAAAAATGTAAATGTTGTACCAGCTATAGTCACTGTTAGCAAAATAGTAATAATAACAGGCGATTTTATTGTTTGCCAACAGTCCCACTCCCAATTCAATGTTTTCGCATGTATTTTGTATCCTTTTCTATCCCTACTCCCTAGCCAATTTACTGCGTAAGCAGGTAAGGGTTTCATCCCATTATATTGGCTAAAGGGTAGGAGGATTATGTCAGTAAGAATCTGACACTACCAAGGGGAAATTCTTGGTCTCCTTGAAAGATTCCGACCTCAGGATAAACTTGAAAGATGAAAGATTCCGACCTCAGGATAAAGTTTCCACGCTTAGGAAAAAAATATTCTCATTTCATTAAATACTATGGAACTTAAATTCTCACCCAACGATGTAACTTCATAGGATTTACTTGACAAATAAGATGATAACCCGTTGAGACAACCCGTTAGATCAGTAACCCTCGATGTTCCTTTTTGGAATCCATGTTGTTCCAACTAATTTAAGTATAGTTGACAGTTTAGCAATACGTTGTTGCTGCTATCGGAACGAGACCCTATTTACTGTATTTGATTAATAAATGAGTATTTTCGAGGCACTCCTTCAGGGTCATATGAGAAGACATCTTTTAGAATTGGTATATGAGACATAAATATATCAATAATTATTAAAATTATCAACTTGTCAAAACTGATACAATGAGGAACTAGATTCTCGAAATGGAGTTGGAGTTGTTTGCAGTACATCATGTTTTAATATTATAAACTTAATAATTTTTTCTTATTAAACGGTTCACTATTTAAACTTAAGCGAAATTTAATTTTTTCGTTTTAATAAAAAAATTAAAAAAAAAAACTGTATAAGTGATTTCATCTGAAATCAACTGGATTTATTGCATCCTTCCACATAAAGCATTGCAACCATGTTTGGAGAAGGTTCTTCCAAAGATACCGCATTACAGAATAATATTAATCTAAAATTAAATGAATTATTAAATTTAAAAAAAAACTAATATAAAAGCGAAAAAAAATATAAGGACGAAAATCAAAGGTCAAAAGATCAATAACCAGAGATCAATTGGAGAAGCAAGAATTGAAAAAGCAACCAGCCAAGTTGACTAATGATAATCAAAAACAGAGGGCCCTGATTGGAGTTGGTAATGATGTTCCAAATCAAGCTTGTAATTATGCTAATTATTTTGCTTCTTTAATGGAAGTTTTCGACGAGACAGATAACACGCAACTGGGTGCGAGAATACAGGAACTCACTAAAAGAACAAAAGAAAAAAAAGCAATATTAGCCATGAAAAAACTACTGCGCGTAAAAGGTTTCTAACGTAAATCTGCACACCTACAAAAGAATGTCACCAATCAATTTTGGGAAGTGTGATTTCAAACTTTTAAGACAACTACTAGATATTGATCTAAAAATAAAAGATTTTTTAATAAAGCAAATTGGCGATAACAACAACGTTTTGTACACGTACATCAAAACAGATTTTAAAAAAGCACAAGCAGTCCTTGAAAAATGCAGTATAAGTTATTATTATTATTATTTACACCAAAAGAGGATAAAAAAGTATCATTTGTATTAAAAGGTTTTTTTTTCCTGCCACTTCTATGAGGAGTATAGGGCATCCACTAAGTCATTTATTGTTCATATTAGACTAAACTTCAATTTCGTGAATTTCATTAAGCCGTTGATTACTCCGCTGTGGCTATTGTACAAGACTAAGACGCTTCTTTTTTATTTGTACGCCACCTATTATCTTATACAAGAATTATGTTTTATTATTATTTTATTATATAGCTATTACAATATGATATTAATTATAATTTATAGGATGTATATACTTATTTTTAATTTAATTTTATTCTACTAATTATTATATATTATAAGAAAAATCTATATTATTTTTCATTAATCTATATGACCCAGCCGGGGTTTGAACCCAGGATATTTCATATAAAAGGCCGGTGTCTTAACCGCCACACTATTGCTGGATATATTGAAAGGTTTAAACACATGTGAAAAAGCTCTGGAAATCGGAAAACTATTTAAAAATGAAAATATTAAATTTGAAAAAGTTACTAGATTTGCAACCAAATTTTCAACATCTAAAGGGAAATTACTGCATTTTTTTATTGTCCAGGCTTATTAACCCTATTAACGAAATTTTCAAGATCAAATCAATAGATCATCTGATAATCCGATGGGAACGCATAAACAAACCAAATATTATGCAGTGCACACGTTGCCAACGCTTTAATCATTCTTCATCCAACTGTAATATGGAGTACAGATGTGTGAAATGTGAATCACTTACCCGGTAATTGCACTATAAATTCAATTGGTTGGAAAGATAAGTTATTCGATACTCTGTGTAAAAATTATGGTCATCCAGCGTCATACGAAAAGTGTCCAAAGTATCACGTAAGAGCAAAGAAACGCACCGAAGCAACGGAATTAATTAAAGAAAAAATGAATAATAAGCACATGGCCTTTAGTATTACTCGTCCAAACGTATCATATACTGGTGCTGTAAATAACAAAAAAAAATACTAATAATAGTAATATCCTTAGGGAGAACACTGACACTGATAAAAATAATAGCAATATACTATTAGAAATAAGAAACAGCATTCAAGAAATCTAAAAAAAATTAACAATGTAGAAAACAAAATAAACTAACACCGATAGAATAAATATACTTTTCGACTGTATGAGTATTGAGTGCAACCAACATTATAACTAATTCTAATTTGCATTACAAATAAATTTCAAATTATGTCAATTCATTAATCTCCTACAAAAAAAAATTTTCTTTTATGCACTTTTTGGAATCTATATGCCTCACATTATATGTATGAGTGAGACAAAGCTTAAGTCAACCGACCACATGTTTGTTGACAATTACTATTTAATTAGAAGAGATCGAAAAGCTGATCTCGATGGCGGAGATGTTATTTATTTATTTATTTATTTAGAACCAAAGCAAGGTCGTTACAAAAATTCTTAAAGTTAAACTTAAAATTAATATTACACAATACAATGCAAAAAAAAAAAAGTACATTATTTTGCTGACTTAAGACTACAAAAAAAAATTACAATTTAGTTTTAGTTTTTTCTTTTGTTTTCTCTCTTTTTTTTCTTCTTTTACATTTTTTTTTTTTTAAATACATTTAAAAATTATAATGTATGAATTATGAATCATTCAGAGCAATATAAAGAAGCTAAATTATGCCTTTAGCTTAGTCTTACTATTAAAAAAAAAGATGTAAGATGATACAATAAATTTTTTGTACTTCGTTAAAATTAAATTAATTATGATAGGTACAATAAAGACAAAAGTTATTTTTATTTTATGTATGTAAAATGAGTCAATGCTTTTAATATGGTTTTTTTTTTTTTGTTTTCTTCTTTTTATCACATAATACTTATGCAAAATTTTTATTACTTTGAGTTTATAGTTAGTTAATTATGTAAAAAAAAAAAAAAAAAACAAAAACAAAGGAAATATTATTGTTAATAAATTATGTCATTTAGAAATAAATTATGATGTTTTACGATTGTTTAAGAATGTTGTGTAATTTAGATTTGTAAGCATTTTTTGAAATTGTGCAACAGAAAATGTTGTCGAATCGATTAAATAATATGCAACACCTGTTTGTAGGTTCGTTTTTCCCATATTCAGTTCTATGTGTTGTTTCAATTAAGAATTTGGTATATCTTGTGGGCCTGACATTATTGTTGACTTTGATTTTATCTTTAATAAAATCGACGTTAATCTTATTGGATAAGACATCAAATGTAAAGCAGTTAGATAGTAAGATTCTACGGGAACTTAAACTAAGTAAATTGACTAACTGCAGCCTCTCATTGTATGATGGAAGGTTATGAAAGTCTCTGGGATTATGTAGATGTCTTAAAGCAAAGAGGAGGAACTGCTTCTGGATTGATTCAATTCTTGTACTATGAATAAGAAAGGCTGGATTCCAGATAATGCTACCGTATTCTAAAACTGAGCGTACAAGTGAGCAATATAAAGTTATTGTTACCCAGATATTGTTAAATTCTCTTGCTCTTCTTTTGATAAATCCTAGCATTTTGTTAGCTTTTGCTAACATTGATTCATAGTGAAGATTATAATTCAGTTTGTTATCCAAAATCATTCCCAAATCTGTAATATGATTCACACATTCTAGGTTGCAGTTTTGTATGGAATAATTATGCATCAATTTGGATCTTTTCCGTGAAAAGGTCATAGTATAGCACTTACTAATGTTGAGATCTAGCATGTTGTCACAGCACCATTTTTCTAAGCACTTCAATTTTGATTGAAGAAAACAGCAATCGGTATCATTGTTAATTACATGATACAACTTAAGATCATCAGCATAAGTAAGGTGGGCAACGCCTGATAAGAAATTCGAAAGATCACTTATATATATATTGAATAAAAGTGGTCCTAAGTGACTGCCTTGGGGTACCCCAGAGTAGACAGAAATGGGCTTAGATATAGTACCTTGGAATCTAACAAATTGTACTCTTTCAGTGACATATGACTTAATCCATTTTAATATGGAGCCACTGAATCCTAGCTTTGCCAGTTTATCTTTTAGTATATCATGATTTATTCGGTCAAATGCTTTACTAAAATCTGTATATATTGCGTCTACCTGAAGACCTTTTTCAATAGAAGATAATATATCTGATGTGAAAACCATCAGGTTCGTGGTGGTTGAACGACCTTTTCTAAAACCATGTTGTTCTTGATTAAGATAAGGATCTATTATAGGTGTAATTTTATCAGTAACAAGTTTTTCAAATAATTTGTGTATAGTCGACTGAATTGCTATACCTCTATAATTGTCTATTAATGCTTTGTCACCTTTTTTGTGAATCGGAATCAGGTATGAGGTTTTCCAAAATTGTGGGAAAGTACCTGACATAAGGGATCTGTTAAAAATTAATGTAAGTCGGACAGTTAAATTATGAATACAGTTATGTAAAAAAATAGGTGGAAGAAGATCAGGACCAGATCCTTTTTTAATATCTAAACTACTAATTTCTGAATAAACATCTTCTAATGATAAGTTTAAATTTTGAATGAGAGGAATAGTGTTATTTAAGGTCTGGAAATTCACGTTTCCATGCCCTGTTTGCGACTGACGGTACACGTTTTGGAATTTATGTGCAAAAAAATTGCAAATTTCATCAGGGCAGGATGAGATTTTACCATCTAAGGACATAGAGTTTGGGTAACCTGACGACTTACGTTTTGTATTAACAAATTCAAAAAATTTTCTAGGGTTACTTAAAATGGAGTTACCAATATTTTGAACGTAATTATCGTACGATGCAATGCATTTTATTTTAAATTCATCAGCCAATTTTTTATACTCATTAATAGTTTCGGAGCTTGGATCAACTGATGATTTAATAATTTTATATAATTTATTTCTACGATTACGTAAAGATCTGAGTTCCCTATCTAGCCAAGGTTCCATTAATTTATCTTTTTTTGGTATCCTTGGCGTGTAATTATCAATTATAGATGATAAAATTGTATGAAAATCCAGAACTACTAAATCTAAATCTCGCTGCATTAACAGCTCGTACCAGTTTATATTAGATAAGGCATTGTTAATGCCTTCGTAATTAGCGTTACGGAAGTCATATACAATTTCATTATTGTAGGACTTCGAAAATTGTTGGTTAGCTTGAGTTAGTTCTATTAATATTGCATTATGATGGAGTGAGTTGGTAAAAAGATTATCTGTATCATTGACAGCATGAACCACAACATCATCATAAGCATTTGAAAAAGCTAGGTCTAACCATCTACCATTACTATTAGGATGTTGTATTATTTGTTGTATATCATTTCCATAAAATGTACTTATAATACTAAACTCAATTTCATCTAAAAAGTTAACTGGTAGTAGTTTATTATCCAGTTCATCAATCACAAAAGATAAAGATGGACGGTTAAAATCGCCCAAGACAAAAATATTATCATCCTCTGCCATTAAAGCAATTACAGACTTACATATATCCAAGAATTCGTAATAAGAGGATTCATCAGAATTTGGAGGAAAATATACTACTCCTAGATAAATACTTTTACTACCAGTAAGAATTTTAACAAAAATGTATTCAAAAGATAAGGAGTTGTTGGAACATATTAATTCACATGAAAAGGCGTTATAGACAGCAATTAGAACACCGCCACCTCTAGAGAGACCTGTGGAAAGGTAGTTACGATAATTTCTATAAATTAACCAATGGTTATCGAGAATTTCTTCATTTTTAAAAGAGTCGCTCAACGAGGTCTCTGTAATCACTAGTATATTAAAATTGCATGATTTGGCGTCGATAAAAAGGTTTTTTATTTTACTTCTTAAACCACTGCAATTGTGATAGAACATCTTAATAGTGTTATTAGAAAGTTGAGACTTATTTTTACTTTGATAAGTATTATTTGGCTTATTAGGCACGAAAAAACTTTTGATCAATATCTCTAAGCTTTTGGATATACTCATGTCTTTTGCTGGACAAGTGACTACGAAAGGCACTTAGGTCTTCTTTAGCTTCATTAGCAGACATTCCTTCAATTTCATAATATTTATAAAATAATTTACTTAGTTCCTTATAGTCAGAAGGGAGGCCCTCTTGTTTAATGAGTACTTTTAAAAATGTTTTCGTTTTGCCTTCAATGCAAACGTGGTTATCTTGATCGAAGAGATAAGCAAGATATAATCTAATATTATAGAGCAAACTAGACTCTCTGAAATGAGATAATGCATATACATTATCACCATTAACTATTGAATTCTGCGTTAGGTGAATTTTCGGAGGAATGAGAGGGTTGGTAAAATTAGGCGATAAGTTATTATTACTAATATTACTAACATTAATACTACTGGTATTACTATTGTTGTTACTATTGATATTATTATTACCAGTGCTGTCAATATTATCAATAATATGGTTATTATTATTATTAATATCATTATATTTATTATTATTAATATTATTATTATTATTATTATTATTATTATTATTATTATTATTATTATTATTATTATTATTATTAATATTATTATTATTATTGTTATTATTATTATTATTATTAATATTATTATTATTATTATTATTATTATTATTATTATTATTATTATTATTATTATTATTGTTAATATTATTATTATTATTATTATTACTATTACTATTACTGTTATTAGTATTATTATTATTATACTTAATATTATTAATGTTATCAATTATATTATTGCAAGCACCCGGTATTATTGTATGTGAATAAATAAAGTTATCATAATTTTTGCTGGAAGATGGTTTGGGATTATCTACTTCTGGTGAAGAAGAATGATTTTTGGCTATTACTAAGCTTGTGTCATTATCAACTTCCGATGAAGTAGAAGTGCTTTTTTCAGCTATAATTAAGCTAGCGTCATGTATACCGTTCAATAAATTTGTTTGTGTGTGGGTTGAACTATTGTTTAGATAATTACTTAATTGTGTAGTGTCTACAGATTTGTTTTTCTTTGAAAGTACAGGTTTGAGAAAGGCTTGTGTAAGTGTTGGATAGGTTTGTGTTGAGGTGGAAGAATCCTTGTTAAACTTATAATTGTAAGGATTAGGAAATTTTTTCGCATTACTTATATTTTTGCATTTATTTTTTAACTTAGGTTTACTTGAGTTCTTAGAGTTGTAAATTAAACTATTATTTTTATTTTTGCTTAACTTAACATACCTACTTTTCCAGCGACTTAGAGTGATGTTATTACCAATGAAGAAAGTATCGTTATTGTGCGCAAAGAAAAGCCAATCGTACTTAAGTGAAATAGATATCTTGAAACACTCGTATTTGTATTTTTTCCTTTTTACTAGTTGTTTCCGAACTATTTTTTCTGCACTTATGATGGGAATTCTAAAGTTGTCATAAAAGATTTTCTTTATACGCTGCTGTGTACTTCGAAATGGTACTCCTTTTAACATGTAAACCGCATTTTCACTATCTGTAGTTCCACCGTTTAACTTGCTATTTTTTGTATATTTGCGGTTGCTAATTTCAGAAGTGGACGTTTTTTCATTTTGTTTTAAATCGACAACTTTTAGTTCATCATGTATAGATGGGCAATGAATGGGCATGTCGGGTGGGGTTAAAGTTGAGGTCTGACCAATTTTATTTTCTATGGAAACAAACATATCTTCCCATTTACTGTACATGTTATCAATTTTGTTAATTCCTTTATCAAGTTCGGTTGACACAGAAACCAGGGTGTCCTGTAAAGGCATAACTAAACTAGGTACATAAAACTCCGCAAAATTAGCTGGCATATCATTATAAACTTTGTAAAGATCTTGCACTTTACTTGTTAAGTTATTTTGATTTTTTTGTATAACCTCCAATGAATTATTTATGTCCGATATTGTGTTTAAAAATTTGTTACTTAATTCATCCAATTTATGATTTAAAGTTTTGATAGTCGAGGGACTGCTAAAACACTCTGATGGATTAGTTATGTTTTTACTTTTACATATTTTATTCGAGAGGTTGTCTATGTTCCTCGAGGTCTCCAATAAATTTTCATTATTGAGTTGAATCACTCCATGTAATTTAAGTGCCATGCCATCTTTTTCTTTACTTAGAGCAGTTATTCGGTTGTCGATATTGTCATACATGGTCCTAAGAAGAACGTGAGTATTTTGGCAGTCGGTACACACGAAAAAATCATTGAGCGATTGATGGAATTGTATTCTAGATGCTCCGATACATGCTCCATGGAGTTTCCTGTTGCAAAATCCTTTACATATTAGTCTCTTCGAAGAGTTATCCATCGCTGTGCAGTTAACCATGTCACATTTAAAATTCATGTTTATTGCAGTTTTTGTTATTATTATTTTTATTTATGTTTTTTATTAAATTGAAAAATAAAAGTAATGATGAGTAATATTTACAACTCGATTATTCTAATTATTTTACCGTAATTCAAAACTAGTTCTGATAACCAAAAAAAATAAATTTTTTATTGTTTAAATTGTGAACAAGAAAGAAAGAAAAAAAGCGAATTGATTAATTATGAGTTTAAATTAATTAAATTAATTGCTTGAATTAAGTAACGAAGACAAACACGTCTGTACTGATTAACGGTTGGAATTAAACATATGTTGTCATAGGAATTAAAAAATATTTCTAATTTAAGATTGTAAATAATGACATTTTAAATGATTTTCAATGCTTCGAACCTGTTATATCATTAAAATTAAAACAAAGTAAAATATTCATAGTTTCTATTTATGCATCAAATAGAAACTCACAAAACTAATTTAGAAATTGGATACAGTTAATCACCTATACTCCTCCAAGCGGTGTTCCCGGGTAACGTTACCAGGATGGCAGGTGAACTAAATGTTGTTTTTGGAGACAGATAATCGGCTGATTACAGGTGTACATTCAAGCCAAGGTGTGAAAGTGTAGAGGGCTGAATGGTACCAAGTGTATAAAGATGGTATCGCTAACGGTCTCCTTGGGGCACCAGACGCCACCCCATTGTAAGTAGCCTTGGAGGAAGCACCTGCCATAGTGCTCCAAATCCATCGGGTTCAAATAGTAGTGGAAATACCAATCATAGTATTTGCACCACTAAAAAGAAGTCGAGTAGAAGCTCTGGATCCGATTTGAAGAAACAGTACCAAAAAGCTAAGTTCATATTGGCAAGATAGCCCAGAACGAAGCCAAAGGTATTGTTAACGAAAGGGATCCAGAAGACAAGAAGAAATATAGCGAGATTGCGCGACTGTATTAATCTCACAATTCCGAAAAAGATTCGTATAAAAAGAAAGGTCACAGGATGGGACCAGTCCTGGAGCAGAAAGAACTAAGATGCCTAGGATGAATCTACATAGTAGTTCGAAAACTATAGCACATAAAAATTACAATGCAATTGTAAAAGACAGTTTATGTGTTGCAGTTGTCAACGAGAGAGCCAGTGACAGGAAAGTTTCCAATGATCTGTGGATCAAGCTTTTGGTGAAACTTTTCGAGATCGTCAATGAATTTATCCTAGGAGATGCAGGAGGACAACTCCCTTGCTTTGATTTATCTGACGTAGTCAGGGGCTATAGGGTAATCAGATGTGAGGATCAGTTCTCCTTGGATTTCTTTAGCAAAAGCATTGCTAAGATTGGCAGAACTTGAGAAGAAGCCAAAATTGGAATAATCTCAGCTAGCGAAATCCCTAGAAGACCTAGAGCCCGTATCTGGTTGCCTAAGATGGAGATAAGCGGGGAAAAGCTTCTCGGGTGTCTCCGCTTACATAATCCGACGGTTCCAATGCGGAACTGGTCAGACATAACGAAGGAGAAATCATCAGATGAACTGCTGAAAAACAGTATATCGTTTCTCCTTCTTATCAGTGAAAAAGTCTGGGTCCTCTGGAGAATCTGTAAAACAAGCTGAGGTTTGGTATGCGGCATACCAAACTAAAAATATTCAAGCCAGGGAGTCCAGACATAGACGACCTGGACCTAGCAAGCGGGCTGCTGGGTGACTTGACAATAGACAAGGAGTCTACAGAAGCTCGTTGATAGGTAAGCGATGCGGATGGTGCAGATTAAGGCACTCGAAGTGCGCTTCGGATAATCTGCTAGTTCTCCTAGGTGAGGAGGAGTTAGATATAGCCCTCATTCAAGAACCATGGGAATGTAGTACAAGAATGTAGATTTAGAAATCGGTAACCCAAGAACCTGTATTCTACTTAAAAAACATATAAGTGCACATCTCTGTTCTAATTTTAGTTATGAAGATTTGATAAGAGATGCGTAACAATATGAGCATGTATATAAGTTCTGTGTACATGCCACATGACGAACCTTCTCCACCGCCTCGGTTTCAGCAGTTCAGGTGGCAAATTGATCGTAGGCTGTGATGCTAATGCACGGAAGATGGTATCGCTACCATCGATTCGGAAACGAATGATCGAGGTGATTCTTTATTTGATTTTATTTTAAATAGCAACCTAAATATATGTAATAGGGGCAGTAACCCCACTTTCATATTTCCAAGCTCGCATAGTTTTCCAGGTTAGGCAGATGTGTTGAATATTACATGTATTAGTAATGAACAAACCCTAAATATAGAGAAATGGAGAATTAGAAGAGTGCTACAGAGTACCAACTATGTAAGTACCAACATGCCTATTGGGGCAGATCAACGGAGACTGCACTGAGTGAACTAGTACGGGACGTGGAAAAATCGATTCAGTATAAGGAATATACATTAGCTACCTTTCTAGACATAGAAGGGGTCTTCAATAACTTGCATGTAGCGGCCATACAAAATTCACTGGAAGAACTAGGGGCAGAAACTGTCCTTAGTCATTGGATTGTTAATATGTTGCAATCAAGAGAGATCCAATTGGAACTTGGTAACCATAAAATTACTAGAAGAGTAAGTAGAGGCACACCCTAGGGTGGGGTGTTATCACCACTACTGTGGCTTCTAGTAATGAATAGAATACTGAAGGAACTACAATATGAGGGAATCAAAGCCATTGCATATGCAGATTAGCTAGCAGTATTAGTGTCTGGAAAGTTTCTTGATATAATTAGTGTAATTATGGAAAAAGCTTTAAGAAGGGTTAGTAGATAGGCCAATGCATGTGGCCTCCGCGTAAATCCGAACAAAATTGATCTAATGCTATTCACAAACGGAACAAAGATACCGGAATTCACCAAGTATAGACTGATCAGTGTATATATGAATTTAGCACCCAGTGTCAAATACCTAGGAGAGGTACTTGATACGAAACTGAAGGGGTGACTTAATAGTAAAGAAAGAACCAAAAAGACCTGTGTAACCCTGTATTCTTGTAGGAAAATGTTAGGTAAAAAATGGGGATTAAAGCCAAGAATGGCTCTATGGATATACACAGCTATAGTACGCCAAATTCTTACCTACGGATCATTAGTCTGGCGGCCAGCGTTGGAGAAGTAGTATATCCGAACCAACCTTGGTAATGCACAGAGAGGTGCATGTATAAGCATTACGGGTGCGTTGAGATCGGCACCAAGTAATGCACTAGATGCACTTCTTTATCTCCTCCCCACTGACCTCCATATACAGTTTGGAATCTGCCACATTCCACAGACTACACTATTCCAAGTTTGGAAATTGTTAAGAATTTCAAAGTAAAGATTCCATCAAGAAGAGAATGGAGACAAGGAAACCCTTTGGGTGAAGTAGACATCACACTCTTCACTGATGGGTCAAAAATGGGCTGCGGTGTCGGTACTGGTGTCTATTCAGAGAAACTCAAAATAGAACATGCTTTTAGACTTCCCAATAAATCCTGTGTATTTCAAGCCGAAATGCTAGGTATCTGGAAACCATGCAAAATACTTAGGAGCCATACTTTTCTGGGGGAATCATTGCCATTGTCACTGATACAGAAGCAGCAATCGCGGCTCTGCGATGATAACATTCAAGCTTGTCAGAAAATGCACTGACTATAGAATATAAGCTATCAACACAACGTTACATTACTGTGGGTTCCGGGACATAGGAACATCACAGGAAATGAACATGCTGATGAATTAGCAAATAGGGGTCCCAAATCTGAATGCTTCACTGGAAGAACAGACAGATCCACCACTAAAGAGCGTTAAAAGGGATATCATTCCACACTTTTTATCCCTAGCGAAAAGAATATGAAAAGAATTAACCTCATACCGTACGACCAAGAAAATATGGCCGACGTACGACAACAAAAGAATGGACAACTTATTGAAGATATCTCGGCTGGAAATAGCCAGAGCAATAGGTATGTTCATGGGACACTGGCCAATTGGCGAACATGCTGCCAGATCAGGTATTCCATTCAACACATCATGCCGCAGTTGTGGTGAACAGAATGAGAAAGAAACCATTATACATTTCACGTGTAAATGTCCAGCGCTAGCCAGGACCAGAAGAGGAGCTTTGGGTAGTCATGAATTTAACGATCTTAGCGATCTAGCGTCTAAGCAACCTGCAGAAATGGTAAGGTTCCTGAATGCCGCAAAACGGATCTGAAATTAAATCCGTTATAGCCTAAACATAAGCCTGGTGGTCACGGAAGTGGTAGCAAAACGGTGCTAACGCGCTAATTGTGGTCTTGTCACGGTTGACAGGACCAGCCACGTAAACCAACCAACCAATATTGAAATTAAAACAACATTTGCAGTAACATCTTGGTTATATTGTGACAGCCTAGTGCTTTGTTATGGAGTTGGCGAAGTTGGGGATATGTTAGTTTTAGTTCAACTACTCCCTCTTTGTAAATATTTTTGATTTGTTTAAATTTAAGTTATTTAAATCTGAAAATACTCATGGCTGATAGGCTTATTTTATATCAGCCCCAGATGACTTTCTGTGGTGGGAAGATCCCACATGGTTAAAACGAATTGAATTTAAGGCATCCAAATCCCAATAAGCAAAACTAATTTAGAGATTAAAATAACATTTGCAGTTCATATTGTTAAAGCGGAAGTGGACAATTCCTTGAATGAAAATTTATTTCAAAACTATACATCTTCAATAAAATTAAAGCGTGTCGTAGGTTATTGTTTAGTTTTTGTCACAATTTAAGATGTAATCCAAGAAACTGCGACGCCGGAAGATTAAATACTGATGAAATCAAGAAATCAAAAATTTATAACATTTTATAACGTGTATAACATTAATAAAGGTTACGCGGTATTAATACTTTTATTAGGAAAATGAGTAACTTCTAAGGGGTAAATCACTAAAATAAGACAAGCGGATTATTAAGTCTAAATCCATTTTTAGATTCTAGTCATCTCCTTTGCTTAGGTGGAAGATTTTATTGGTTTTAACTTTCATTTAAAGAAAAACGTCCGCTTACACTTTCCTATAAAAGTGATTTCACAAATTTAATCATAAGTTATGTACAATTACATTCATTACATGGTGGCAATAATCAAACTTTGGATTATAAAAAGTCAAAAGATTTATTCACAGACGAACAATTTGTCATCGCCTTAAAGTATTTTCGAATTCTCAACTAATGAGTAATCTTCCTAAATCTCGTGTAACTATGTCCAGGACATTTACAAATTTCGGTATTGATTACACTGATTGGTATGCGGTATTGATTACACGCAATTTGTAAAGGTTATATAGCGCTGCTTGTATGTTTGAGCACCAAGGCAATACATCTAGAAGTAGTTAGTAACATTAAGTGCATTTCTTGTAATCTTCAAGTAATCTTGGATCCAATGATTACTTGCCACGCTAAACAAGGAAATATATTTGATTTAACATGAATTCATTAAGAAAAAATAGTGTTAAATGGAAATGGGATTTTTCGGTTAGAACCGAGTTGTACACTTAAACATTCAGGTATGTTCATAGCCTCCAGTCATTTCAATGTTGGTACTAGCAGGAATAGAAGTTCGAACAATTTGACAATATTGGAAGAAAAAATAACTTCAGCCGATATTCAATCATTACATGCTAAAATAGAGGCACAAAGGGATGATTTAATAGCAACTAGAGATATAAATACACATGATGTTCATCATTATATAATGGTTTACACAACGCTTGTATTCATTAGTGGAATAGCTATTTACTGTTTCTTTAGATGTTATAAAAGAATTGTATTATCTACACCAGAAATCTCAATTGATGCAAAATCTAATTTAAAACCTGCAGCATCACCAACAACAAGCAATACATCGTCAACCGAATTGAATTTAATTTAATAAAAGTTAAAAATACCTTTAATATTATTGCACTGACCTACATACTAGATTCATACTTTTAATTATTTTAAAGTATATCAAATATTTTATTGTGTCAGCTAAATTCGTTGCATAATGTAAAGGTAACTTTTTTTATATAATGATTATGGAAATAAAAACTGTATTTAAATATGTAATTTTAAGTAAAATATATTATATGCTTTTATATTAACTCGTCGCTGTCGGTTTATTTATTTATTTATTTGTCATTCTGTCGCCCTTTTTATTATCTTCGTAATCTGTTAGCAACATTTATAAGTGTTGTATGGTGCAGAGGAAAGTGTACAGGTTTCAAAAGCGGTTCACATGCAACTTTTTTTTTTAAACTATCTATACATCAACATTTTTTGAATAAAATATGTATATATTTTGTATATATGAATTTAAAACTTACATTTTTATCTCTTATTCATGCATACAAACATACACATTATATTTTTGATTTTTCCTGGTGTTTTGTATTAGCATAATTAGCAAAACACAATCCATACATACAATATTTTTATGTATGTTGCTAAGTTATTTTGTTTACAACATTTGTTTAGTATTTAAATCAAAATATTTGTTGTCAACATTTTTTAATGCATATTGAATATGCGTTAAAAATTAAGATTTTATGTTCGTAATATGTTCATTAAATATTTAAGTGTTGTATAGTGCAGAGGAGAGTGTACAGGTTTTGAAAGTAAAAGTAATTTGGTTCGAATCCAATTCGTGTACGTACATTTTTTTTTTTTTTGTTAACTGTATTCATCAACATTTTTTTAATAAAATTTTATGTATAATATACACATATTATTTCATCTTTCCTCCTATAATAATTTAGTTCAATCAATCTTGATGTGCACATGTATTTTGTATTAGGATTTAGCAAAACACAAAATATATAGGTACAATATTTTTATGTTGCTAAATTATTTTGTTTTAAAAAATTTGTTTAGGATTTAAATCAGAATATTTGTTGTCAACATTCTTTATTGCATATTGAATATGCATGTCGTTAAAAATTAATGTTTTATGTGTTTTATTTAGGAACATTTATTATGTATATTGTGTATGTAGATATACATATAAAATTTTATTCAAAATAATTCCAATTGCCAAATTCAAACTACATGCACACATAATATTATTTTTGTATATAGTAAAGAATATAAAAAGTAAAGATCATTACAAAATTATGCTTTTGCGCATTACGCATTATGATTTACAAACAAAATTTTGTCAACACAAAAAATTAAAACTACGTATGTAAATATGTACGTACGTATGTACATAATATTTATTTATTTATTTATATTCAGGTACCGTGGTACATAAATGTGCCAGGTAGCTATAACCCCTGTTTCCTGGTAGGAATGTGGGGTGTACTTGATATAATGATATATAAAGTATTTACATATTGCGATATATGAATATTTTCTTTTTTATATTATAATTATTGCACCCACCCAGCCGGGAATCGAACCCGAGACCTCTCATTCCCTTAGGAATGAGAAGCGGTGCGTCAACCACTGCACCAATGGCTGGATACACATAATATTATGTTAAACTAATTTTTTAAATTATTTTCCGCTCCATATGTTTATAATTTAAATCAAGATATTTGTCAACAATTTTTACTGCATGATCTTATTAAGCGATTAGGTAGGTACTAGGTAGGTGTTCAAGGTTTGATGTTTGTTTGGATATACGATATACTACAATAACTATACTATAAAAATATACAGTAAAATACACTTATGTATATCATTTTCATACCTGTTAGAAATGTTGTTTCAACTAAAATTGGATTGTAATATTTATAATCACAGTATTTTGGTACATATTTTACCCTTTTAAAATTTAAATTACATACATATGTGTTTCATTTAAAACTAAAAAGTATAAAATAAAATAATATGTAAAAAAAATATTTTTTAAAATATGCTTTTAGTAAAACCGAATTCGCCCCCTAAAAAGTAGAAAATAAAATTGATTGCAAAACTTTAGCTTTTTGGACTGTTATAATATAAAACTGAATTGCTAGTGCAAGCATTTTGGACTGTTATAATATAAAAGTAAATTGCTGGAATAAAGTTAAATAAAAATCTGGGAAATTTGAGGTTCGTGTTTCTTTTTTATTCCAGCAATTTACTTACTTATGCACTTATACACTGTTTATACAGATTAGAAGTTCAGAGTATGAAATTTCGTCATTCTTAATCCCGTTTTCTTAAAATCTGGCTACTTAATATCTAGCTTTTTTAAAATTGGGCTTTTCATCACGCTTTCTAATGTGTTAACGAAAGTGCTAACAGAACCAAAAATATAGCGAAACAGAAACAGCTAACATAACGGCGGTACAAACATCTATGAGTAATATATGTGGCACTTGGCCGAATTTTGTGCTAGAAAGAGATAGCAATAGTTATGCAAATGAGTTCACGACAGAGGTGTTTGGACATTTAAGGAATGTTGTTTGTAGAAATATTTATGCAAATTAGATATCGTGATTGGTGCTTGCATAATTAGTTTCCGGAAAAGTTTTTGTAAATAGTATAGCAGGTTAACTAGATAATGTATAACAAGTAAGTGCAATGATGTGGTTTATGTTTTATATTTTACCGGAAATTCTTTTATAAAAAATATAGAAGGTTAACTAGATAATATATAACAAGTAAGTGCAATGATGTGTTTTATGTTTTATATTGATCTAAAAACAGGTGTTGTACTATAATAATATAGACTATGTAAATAATATGCAAGAATTTATTTTATTTAAAAAAAAAAAGCTTTTACGGTGTGTTTGCAAATAATAGACAAGGTAAACAAGAAGTGCAATGACCTTGTTGTGGTAGTATAGTAAGATAGAATTTTGTGAATAATAAGAATTTTTTTTTTTTTTAAATAAAAAGCTTCTTTTACGATCAACAAGATATTGTAATATAATGTTAAGGCAAAAAGGCAATTGTTATATATGAGATAAATAAAATGCAGATATGGACCATTTTATTGTATCTTAGTTTTAAATTAATTTAAAATAAAAGTTGTGTGTATAAATGAAATCGTGACGCAAAAAAAAAGTTGAATTTAGTGATTAATCATTATGTTTAATTGAAAAATAATTTTAACATTTTTAAATAGTAAAAAAATAAAATAATATAAAATAAGTTTTATATAAAAACGTTTTTATTTACCCAAGAATTGTGATCTTTATCAAAACCTAACCATTTAACAAAAACCTGATTTCCTTATCTTTTCAATATTTTTTCAACAAGAAAAGTGTCAGGATTTTTGACTCGAGTAAGTTCTGTCTCGTAAAAAGAACCTGAAATCGGTGTTTTTGTATAATCAAGTAAGTTGTAAAAAATTGGAACTGTGCCTTTTACTTCTTTAATTGTAAATATTTCTGTTGACCAGTTAGGTTGATAACCTTTTGCAAAGCTTCCTTTGTATTTACTTATGCGTACATAATATCCAACTTTATATTTTGGCTTCTGATAAAACTTCGGTTTCATGTAAATGTTTTTCAAAATATATTTCTCGTTTGCTTTTGTAACTTTTTTTGGCTGAAGTTTTATTGTACGGTGATATGTTATATTGTATTTCTCAATAAGTGAGGGTAAAATAGATATCCAGTTATAATTACCCTGAAAACTAAACTGTTTCCACATTGAATTTTTTAAAGTACGGTTAAAACGTTCTACTATGGATGCTTTCATTTCAGAATATGTATGATAATGATTATTTTTTTTTCTTTTCATAAGTTTTGTAAATTCCTTATTAAAAAATTCTTTCCCTTGATCGGATTGAATACTTTTTGGGTGTGTTCCAGCACGTATGAAAATGTTTTGCATGCTAAGTAAAACGTTATTAGCATTTTAAGTTTTAATTGGTTCAGCATAAACGTATTTCGAAAAGATATCTATTACAGTTAATAAATATTTATTTCCTTTGTTATACTTTGCATATGTAATCATTTCTACTAAATCAATTTGCCATGTATCGTTTAAACCTTTTTGAATAAATTTTCTTTAACGAAAGTTTCGTCTAGCTGGTCTATGTATTTCCGTCACTATTTGTTCCCTTAACATTATGCTTGTATCAATTAATCACATTTTTCAATTCTATTTTATAATTTTCTATAGAGCAACAGTCACATGTATCTGGCCCAGATGACGAGTTGTCGTAAGCCCAAGGACAAAGAGCAACATGAGTTTCATATATTGATGTAAATTTTTCTGTTGTTGAAAATTCTTTAATGAATTTATACATGTGAAAAATACGTTGCTTATGCTCATTTAATAACACAGAGAAATATGATTTTAAAAAATCTTCCACTTCTTTCACTTCCACCTTTTAGAACGAGAATAATTATACATTTTTCACCTTCATTGAGAGATAAGATGAGAATAAGCTATAATACACTTTTGCTGCTTATATATATATATATTTCAAAACGAAACTATTTTACCTCTTAATCGTTTTTAAAAAACGAACCGATAATGATAATTTTAAATCATCCATTTACGATGATGGTCCCGGACCATTTGGATGTGGGAAAACAACATTTGTATGCAACTTGATAAAAATATTACTAGATTGATACATCCCAAAATTCAAAAAATAAAATGGTGTAACCCAGAAATTTCTGCTGTTCCAAGAAATATAGATTTTTATACTGCCATTCCGGAAGAGCTTAGTAAAAATTAAAATAATCCTACGTTAATTGTTTTAGATGATTTAATGTTAGATTCAGCAAACAAACAAGTATCTGAACTTTTTACTAAACGTTCGCACCACAATAATTTGTCTATTATATTATTAACGCAAAACATTTTTGATCAGGGGAAATTCCCACGAGATATTTCATTAAATTGTAAATATTTGGTACTTTTTAAAAACCCTCGAGATAAATCACAGATTTTTCCTCTAGCTAGACAACTATATGCAGAAAATATAAAAGGCTTCCCGGAGGTATATAATAAATCAACATCAAGCCCACATGGTTATATTGTATTAGATTTAACACAAGACATTAACGATTTGTTTCGAATTTGAACCAACATATTCTCAGAAGAATATTGCGTTTGTTTTTGTGCTACCAAAGATTTGAACAATTGCTTAAAATATGAAACGATTGAAGAAAAACAGACATATGTTACATGTACTAGAAAAATGCAGCAACAAGAATTTTCGTAAAATATTCTAAAATATTGTGATGATGATATAATAAAAACTATTGCTGAAATTGCAATTAATGTGTTAAACGGGAATAATAAAATATCACCATCACAAAAAATAAAACTAAAAAAACATAAAAAACAATGGTGACTCTTAGCGTGTCCACAAGGTATAAAAACAAAACGAAAAATGTTAATTCAAGTTGGAGGACTTTTACCTACATTAATTTGTGTAATAGGAAAACTTCTCAGTAACACATAATGCAGCGAATAATTGTTATGTCATCAGAAATATTTTCAAAATTTAGCAAATTGTTTCAAGATGATACAAACTTGGATTTATTGGATCAAAAAATGAAAAAGTTTTATATAATAAAAAATTAAAACCATTGGAAAAATGGTACTTATATCGTCAAAACCTCCTCAAATATAGAATTAATAAAAGACACGCAAAAAGATTACCAGAAAATACTAATAATCTTACATTTGATACAGGCACTCAAACAAAATTCTTTTCTAAACGAAATGCATATACAGAAACTGAATTACATGAATACAAATCAACATCAGCACAGACCGATTTTGTACCATTAGTAACTGTAAAATTAGCTCAAACTGAAATGTTGAAAGATGAAAAATTATTAGAAAGACCATCTCTAAGCTCTGATTATCGAATGTTTGAAACAACAAATGGTAATGTAATTACCTTTGCTGTACCATCTCCTGAAAAGAAGAAGACTTAGATCGGCCGGTAGTGCAATTTCCTCCACTATACTTTCACAGTTTCTTAAAACAAAAAAACGAAAACTAAAACCATTACTTAGAAGTCCAAAACTAAGAACTTTATCAACATCCATTCTGGTGTTATAAATAGTACAACATATAAATAGTACAACATTTTATGTTTTGAAAGAAGTTAACAAAGATGTATAGTCAAGATGATTTCTATGTAACATTCTTTAGTAACGATAATGTAAAACTATTTTCAGACAACACTTTAGTTTCCTTCGGAAACAAATTACCTAATCACTTTGATTTAAGAAATGGAAATTGGAAAGTTGGTCTTTCAAAAATATATCTGACCGATTTCCTACAAACAGAAGAATTTAACAAAGAGAAATGTGCATTTATCAATATTGGGCAGTATAATGTTTATGTAAGAAACATTGAAAAACCTCTCGAAAAAATTAAACTAACCAAATCTACAAGCTACACATATTATTCATATGACGATTCGGAATTACATTTGGATGATTGGAAGTTTAAATTTTTGCCAACGCTTATTAAAAATATAACTCCTAATCCCGGGTTTACTCGAAATCAAGTTTTCAAAGAATTTTTTAATGAAGTTTTGACATATATCTCTACTCCTAAAAATTATGATGATGTAATATTTACAAAATTGTCAGAATTTAACCGAGGGGATTTAATTCAAATATCGAGACTTTTGATGAAAATAGTTTCTATATAAAAGTTAATCAAAGTTATAATGTAAAAACATTATTAACTTAATTATTTCAACAGAAAAAAAATATAAAAAATTTCAAAACAAAATTGCCTGAACTATTCAAATTAGCTGTTGCTAATAATAAACTAATAAACTTCCGAATATATTTGCAAAAGCACGACCTCTTTGTATAGCTGGATAAAATTGTAATAAAGGTCCAATATCGTTGATTTCTCCTTCTACTTGAGAAAAATATTATCTCACGTAAGATCTTTCCATGTTTTATAGGATATCATAAAAAGAACAGACATTGAGAATTACTCTTTTGGACATATCGATAACGAAAAAATAACTAATAACTTAATAAATTTGCTTGAAAAATTCGATATAGTTTTAACAAATGGAAAACTTAAAGCCGAATTTTTAACAACATTTGTACGAAGAAATACTCGACTAATTGATATTTCCCGTTTGCAAGAAAATGAATACACTTCAGATTTCAAAGGTTTTGAAATATGATATCTTAACACATAAAATATTCAGAGACGTTTATGCTCTTGATCAATTGCCAAAACAAGTTTCAAAACTTAGTATTTTGGTGGCAAATACAGATACTTCTAATGAAAAGGGAACACACTGGCTGATATTTGTTCCAGTTCAAGAGTGTGCAGAATATTTTGATTCATTTGGAAATCCACCATTTCACAATCAGATTATAAAATTTCTACAAAATCAATCTAAATGTTTTGTTTTCAACAATAATTTTGTAAACGAGTAATTTAACATCTGTTTGCGGACATTATTGTTGTGTATATCTATGGATGCAAAGTTCCTGAAAAAGCATTTTCTTAATTTATTCGACACGTCATCCCCACTTAAAAACTATAAAAAAATACAAAGAATATTTAGAAAACTTTTTTTAAAATGTGGGAGAAAAACTATAAATACAAAATTCGAAAATAAAATTTATGAGTTAAAACAAAAAGATGGAGCAATCAACAAATTCAGAAGTATTTGAAACACAAAAAGGTGAGTCAGCGCAGAACCTTTTATTAAGCTATATTTACTTTTTGGATAAAAACAAACCATACAAATTCAAATTGGATTTAATATGGAAAATTTTCTGCTTCAATATTTTTCCAATGACAAAACAAAGTCATAAGCGAAATGAATTATTTGGAGTGGTGTACATTGTATCACGATTTTAAAAACAGTGAACCAAAATTAAATTCAAAAGGATTTTCGCTAAGATTTAATCATGCAGAGCGCACAAAAAAACTTACATTGCACCTAGATGAGTACTCTCGTTTTTGCCTCATGCTAGACTTTATACAAGCAGTGATGTCATATAACAATGGAGCTCAATTAAATATACGAGAATATGTATTCAAATATTTTGAGAGACGTATCGCAAAAAATAAATTAAGATTGGAACAAGAAAATTTCTACATACCAATGAACTTACACATAGCTCAGTGTAACTATTCAGACTATTTTATGAAATACCTATGTTTTTGTCAGAAAAATTATCTTGGTCAACAATAAATAAAACAAATATTTTTTAAAACCAATTACTTTCTTTTATTAAATACATATATAAATTCATACAATTTTTTACAGCACAATATGATGGTGTGGGCAAATGGTGGTGAAATTCCTTAGTTTCTGAAGAAATGGAATGTCCTTATCTAAATTGATAACTTCTACTGAACTCGAAAATTTATCTAAAAAATTTATCTAAAAATTCCTTTTTCTGGTACACCTTTACATAAACGACATTGAGTGAATTTTAATGTTCCTTTAAAATATTTTTAATTTCTAAATATTCTACAAATCCACCATCCCAGTCAAGACCATTTATTTGCATGTTATTGAATTTATTTTGCTGTTTAACATCGCTATTTAACTCTTCGAACGAATAAGGTGCTTGAAACATAGACAGCATCGGTATCAGTGACCCATCAGCTATCGAAGAAAATTCTTTCAAGAAATATTGCTTATTATTTCCAACAATAAATTGTAGATCTGCTACCGCCTTGCTGCTCATTTTGTGCGTTACTAATTTATACCTAATACGATTTAAAAAGACAGGAAAAAAAAGAAGGATCCCCTAGGGCTCCTTGGCCCCTTGTCCCTAGGGAAAGGGAGCCTTTAGCAGTAGCATAGACCGATACCGGACCCTCAAGGACCGATACCGGGCCCTCAATGACCGATACCGGACCCTCAAGGACCGATACCGGACCTTCAAGGACCGATACTGTACCTTGAGGACCGCTTTTCGGACATCCGGAGACCCCATCCAGAATAAAGAGAGGAGGGTCGCCAGAATAAGGCCCCACTTTAAAGGGGACCGGACCTCAGGCGACTGATATTGAACTTTTGGGGACCGGATATCGGCTCTCCAGAAACAAGGGTTGATTTAAATGGATTAGCATGAAAAAAAAACATGGAAAGAGTTGCAAATTCTTTGGCATACGGCAACTCGTCATCTGGACCGGATACATGTAACTGTTGCTCTATAGAAAATTATAAAATAGAATTGAAAAATCTGATTAAATGGTACAAGCATAATGTCAAGGGCACAAATAGTATCGGAAATACATAGACCAGCCAGACGAAACTTTCGTCGAAGAAAATTTATTCAAAAAGTTTTAAACGATACTTGGCAAATCGATTTAGTAGAAATGATTCCATATGCAAAGTTTAACAAAGGAAATACACCTTTATGAGCAGTAATAGACATCTTTTAGAAATATGATTATGCTGAACGAATTAAAACTAAAAATGCAATACATTTTTAAACGGGCTGGAACACTACCAAAAAATATTCAATCTGATCAAGGTAAAGAGTTTTTCAACAAAGAATTTAAGAAACTTATGTAAAAAAAAAATAATCATTAACATACATATTCTGAAATGAAAGTTTCCATAGTAGAATATTTTAACCGTACTTTAAAATTGGGAAGCAAAAATTCAATTGGGAAGCAATTTAGTTTTCAGGGTAATTATATATGGATATCTGTTTTACCCTCACTTATTGAGAAATACAACTCAACATATCATCGTACAATTCAACTTCAACCCAAAAAATTTACAAAGAAAATCGAACAATTACTATTAAAAACTGTCTACAATAAATTTAAAGTGTTTCGTAAAGCAAAATGTAAAGTTGGAGATCATGTTCGTATAAAAAAATGTAAAGGTATTTTTGCACAGGTTATCAACCCAACTGGTCAACAGAAATATTTACAATTGCAAAATTAAAAGAATTGACCCAATAACATACAACTTATTTGATTACACAAATAATCCGATAACCGGTTCTTTTTATGAGCCTCAATTAACACCAAAGAAAGGAAATCAAGTTTTAGTTAGATAGCTTGGTTTTGTTAAAAAGCATAATTCATGGATAAACAAAGAAGATATTACTATTACTACTACACATATTTAAAATATTTTAATTTTTTTATTTATGCATTTTAGTTTTGCTTTTTTATTTTAGTAAATTTAATAATATGATTTTAATAAAAACATTTATCTCAAAAAGCTTTTTTTCATTTTGCATGTATTTAATTCTGTATTAAATTAAGTTCATGATTAAGTTCATTAGTCATTTTAGTCAAGATTTTATACGGCATACAACCGCACAAAATATACCTGTTTCATGTTTTATATTAAAAAAGAATCAAAATAGCTTGAATAATCAAGTTAAAATGCATTTTATTAACATTTTTTATTTTTTATTGCAAAACCAAAACATTCACTACATACTATAGGATATTTTTAAAATCTAAGATGGTTGATACATGCTCCCAATAACTTCGGCGGGGTCCGATTCAGTCCTTGATACTGCCAAAGGTCCCCTTTTAAATCATACTCTACCAAAGCACTAATCCCATCAATTTTTTTAATGTTCAAACCTTCTATCTTGAGGTCCTAAATCTCCGAACTTGGCCCCTTAAGACCTTATTCCAATTCTCCGAACCTGCCGAATTCCTAACTTTCCCTTTTTAAAATCTCTAAATTTGCTGAAGCTTCTACGCTTATAACATCGTACCAAAATCTTAAACCACCTGCCCTTAAAATTTTTCAAACCCACTTAATAATTTAATTTTTAAATTTCATAACACATATTCTTACACTCTAATCCTAAATTCAAATCCATAATACCCTTCCATAATGTTTATGATTGAATATAAACATAATATATATCGAAATTATAAATTATATATTATGAAATTTATTCTGCAACCTTGAAAAATTTAATATGAGTTTATATTACACTTAGTACACAACGCCGGCTTGATAACTAACATCAAAAGCGTTTTAATAGAATTTTGCATATTATTTACATAGTCTATGTTATTATAGTACAACACCTGTTTTTAGATCAATATAAAACATAAAACAGATCATTGCACCAACTAGTTAACTTTCTATATTATTTACAAAAACTTTTCCGGAAACTAATTATGCAAGCGCCAATTACGACATCTAATTTGTATAAATATATCTACAAACAACATTCCTTAAAAGTTCAAACGCCTTTGTCGTGAACTCATTTGCATAACTATTGCTATCTCTTTCTGGCACAAAATTCCCACGGCCAAGTGCCACATATACTACTACTAAATTTGGCTACTTAATATCTAGCTTTTTTAAAATTGCGCTTTTCATCACACTTTCTAATGTGTTAACGAAAGTGCTAACAGAACAAAAACTATGGCGAAACAGAACCAGCTAACATGGCGGCGGTACAAACATCTATGGTTACAATAGCAAAACCTATTGTAACCCATAAAAGGAAAATTGAAGTTCCTGAAATAGTGTCCGAAAACCAGCAAAAAATATATAAGGGGTGACAAAGAAGATGATGCAGCTAGCAACGAAGCAAAAGAACATTACAATAATAGCCTGCTGCAATTGCAGGAGTCCTCGAAAATTATTATGCTGTGTAAACTGTAAAACAATTAGATACAAAACCGAAACACTTTGTCAGTTTTCAGACAAAGAAGACAAGAAAAGCAAAGAGCCTCTAAGAAGAAAAAAAGTGGCACAGAACGCGACACCAGCCCACAAATACTTGTGAATATAACCCCTCTTCTCAAGAGAGGAAGAAGAAACCGTGTGGTCACTGATTCAGAGGAACTCAACAACCTCAAGGCTAAAACCTAAAATAAAAATAATATAAATCACGACGAGTGCGGAAAAAGAAAAGAGCAGAGAAAAACAGGAAAACTGAAAACAGAGGCTATCTTAATTAAGCGCAACAAAGGTTAAACGTTTGCAGAGATCCTTACAAAATTTAAAAGCAAAAATTTAAAATTTCAATTGAAACAAAAATAAGAGAGATGCGAAGAACCCAGAGAGGAAATGTGCTACTAAAATGGGAACTGGAGCATCCGATAAGGAGAAATTTAGTAGAGAAGTAGTACAAGTAATTCTGAGGGCAGCGCAAAGGTAGAAGATCTGTCAAATAAAAAACGCTAGGATATGTTAATTCTATTATTTCTACCATTATTATTATTTTTATTATTAATACTATTAATTCTCTTATTTCTAATGCTCTGGCAATTATTAGTCAGAGTGATTATTGAGTTGTAATGTGATTATTAATGTAATCTTAACGCCTACTTCGAATGAAATTGAAAACAAATTGTGGTATTTCAGCAATTTTATACGAACATCTGAATTAATTTAAGATGCGATGAAAGAAAATGAAAGTAATTTTGAATCGAATAAAAATCATCTTACTTATTTTACTAAATCTACTAAATTTTGCAAAAAAATATAAATTCAATGCATTATTTATAAATTAATTTAAATAGGAAATTGAAAAAAAATTAGAACATTTAATGTATGGCATTCCACTTCTAAACAGACGAAATGAAAAAATTCTTAATATGAGTTTTTACCATGATGGTGTTCCATCACATAATGAAAGAAAATAAGGTCTGGATGAAAGAATAAATCAGGTCAAGGAAGTATTAAAGTTAGAAATTAGAAAAAGATTAATTTTTGTGTCCAAAACGAAGCAGATAAATTTGAAAATTTTTTATTAATAATGTAAAGTTATTTCTATTACATAATCAATTATTATTGTAATTGGAAAAAGCATCTTTTAATCTTTTTGAGAAATTTTTAATGTAAATAAAAAGGAAAAGGAATTTATAACATTTTGAATTACTAGGTTATAATTTTTTTTTTTTTAAATTGTAATTTGATTACAACTTTATTTTATCATAACTTCTAAATTTTTTGAGTTTGGGGGATATATTGGTATCAAAATGTTTAAAAGGAAAGAGACTTTATAGTCTATTTATTAAATGTAAAAGGAAGTAAAAGTATAGCAAAAGAAAGAAATGGAGCAATAGGGCTCAAAAAATCAACGGAATATTTTTGAATGTTAAACCGTTATAACTTCCAAACAGTAAAAATAGTATTTATTACTTTTTAACAGGTAGAAAAACAATTCAACCTGGTTTAATATTGGTTTGTTGGTTAGTTTACGTTACTGCTGTCTAGAATTTTACCTAGACAACCCAAATAGCACAAAGAAGGTGCCGTGTAGATACCATACCCACGTAGCTGTCAGACTATAGCATTGTTTGCACGATTCTTGATTAGCAGTTCCCTTGTTCTTTTTTCTACAAAGAATGTGGCACATCTTCCTCGATGCTTTAGCGCCACACTAACCTGTCTCGATTTGGCAATATATAGAAAGTGTGAGATAATGTGTCTTTCTACACGTTTAAAGAAGTATGTATACTTATATCTATACCTATTCTAGAGTTCTGCTCAGCCTCTGCTTTGCTAATTCGTTTGCACCTTCATTAGCGTCTATGTGCAATGACACACATATAACTGTAGTTCAATGACTTAAACGTAGGATCTTATCGCGACACTTTTTTTTACAATTGCGGATGTGATTGGCACCGACCAATTGGTTATTTTCAACTCATTAGAGAAGACGCCAGCGCCAAAGTCTTTTTCCATCTTCGAGTAATCGATTTATAATATTTTATGATACTCTTTAGCCACTTTCCAACTCATTTATTTTTCTCTTGTTGGACGATCATGTTTTTATTAAGACCCCATTTCTTTTCAAGGATTTTAATACAGGAATTTGTATAGGAGTTGAAATCTAGCATAATCCCTAAGTACTTAGTATGGCGATAGGTTGAGTGTTTGACGCGTCATTTGCAGTAACTTGGTAGTTGTTATTCTAGTTTTTGTGGTGGCAACGTTATGTTTAAGTTCACTTGGATTAACAGTTAGGCCACAATTAGTAGTCCTGTTAAGCCTCTCTGCATAACATCACCCATTACAATTAAAAAGAAACCTGATACTAATATTGCCATGTCATCCGCATGCGCGACTGGCATTACTACATCATAATGGAAATTTGTCAGAATTAAATTCTGACAAAAATTGATTCGAATATCTTTAATTTTACAGCCCTTATTTAAAAATTTTTCAGATGATATTTTAAAACAATTTTCCTAAATTATTGTAAGATTAAACACAAGATTTGAAAACACAATATGGTATTATAATTTTGAATTAGACATAATACAGATCATTAAATGCTAAGGCTTATTAATTATCTATTTTTAAAATCAAATATGCTTTTTTGCTTTGTACTTATTATTTTTATTTATTGTTTAGTATTAAGTAAAAAATGATAATAAAGAAAATAACGAAAAAAATAAGAAACCGATGCATTTAAACAAGCGCAAAAGACTAATCAGTAGACTGTCAAAAAGTTGGAAAGATAATCTAGGATCAGTATTAGAAAAACTGCAGATTTCTTTTTATACTGAAGCTGTAAAGAAGCTTAACAAGGGGACTTTTACAAATTATTCATTAATTGCAGAGCTAAAGAAAATGCAACCAATAATAAAATTGGATTTTTAATTACCATGTTCGTCTCGTTTCCCTCATTTTGGTTACTACTTAGATGATTATTTCTTAACGGTGGTGTTACTGATGAACATGAATTAAGATTATTTGTAGCTGTTACATGATTTGGTGAATTTCCAGAACAATCTGCATCGTTAGCTGAATGTTGATACATCACAGAATCGCCTATGTAAAAAAAATTTTTTTTATTTTTTGCTTACACATATATCCATTTATTTAGAGATAAACACTATCAACATTATTAAAATAAAATTTTAGTAAGTTATTTGATATATTGGATAATTTTTAATTATCCCGCAATAATGTACTTTAAGAAGCTTTTAGTTTAATAATAATATAAAAACATGTTCGTGTTAAAATGTTTAATTCTCACCCAACGTATTTAATCCATAATGTTGGTAGGATCCACTACCCATAGTAGAACTAATATTAATACAAGAATTTATTCCATTAAGAGAGGGAGGAATTGACGATGTTTGATTTAGTTGCCCGAAACCTTATAAAAATAAAATACATCATATAAAGGAAATTTCACTTAAAATACTGAAATAATATTAAAAATATTGTTTAAGTTACACCTGACTATATTATTTGAGGTATTGCTTTTACAATGTTAAAGATTGTTAATTTTAAATAAAATTGTTAATTTTGAATAAAATTGTTAATTTTGAATAAAATTTAAGATAAAACTAGTAAAATAAGTTATTTTGTATTTATTAGAAAAATATTAAAAATAATTTTATTTAAACGTTAATTTCTAACAAAATAAAAACTAAAACTGTGAATTGTTATAGAATTTAGTGACATATTCTAAATTAAAAAAAAAAATATCTTAATTTTTAGTTAAGATTAAAAAAAAACTTTCTTAGTTCAAATATGAAGCTAAAATATTCAAATTGCTAATTAAACTTAAAAATATCATGAAAAATTACTTGTCATTGAATTAACTCCTACAGCCCATCTGTCTCCAAACATAGATGTCCCACAAAGCCCGTCTGTCATTCCTATATTTGTAATGTTCGCACCAAATGGTGGTAATGCATGCGACGGTAATAGTGTACCAGGTGCTCGAAACACATTTGTACTTTTTTTCCTTTTTTTCCACTTTGCTCTTCTATTTTGAAACCATACCTGAAATAAAAAATTATACTATTCTGACAACTATTCTTTTCTATTCTATGTTATATTCTATTTTTATATATTATAAAATTTTGAAATTTTTGTCTTTGTCATTAAAGCATCTGTTTCATTCATCATAATATAAAATACAAACAGGTGTTTAAAACAAAGGCCAGTAATGCACATTTAATGTATCTATATTACCCCAGGGGAATCATAAAGTGAGAAATAACGCATAAATTACATAGAAAGTTAAATCTGCAAAAATTCATAAAAAATGGATAATATAAAGAAAAACAAAAGAACCACAAAGCATCTAAAATTTAGAAAAGGGGAGAATATTGTATACTATTTAATATAAAGGTTATATAAAATAGATATATTTTCTAAAAAAGGGAGAAAAACATCTTAAAAAGATATTTTATCAGTATTCGTGTGTAGGTTGAATTAAAAATTAAATGTTGTATTAAAGCATAAATGGTAATGAATATTATAGAGCAGGAATTTTTAACTCCGCTGTCATCAAATTTAAAAAATAAATTAAAAAAAAAGATTTTAAGAATAACAATTTATTATAATTTTTGAAATTCAAATTACTTTGTATTTATTCATGTGAATTTCCATTTTCTGTGTTTTTCTAATTCTCACCTTTAAGACAGACAAAAGACAGACACATATTAGCTAATTACTTATATTTAGTTAGCCTATTTCACGTATAAAAATTATTTTTATTTATTTAGTTTATTTTTTGTTTTTTTGGAATATTTGTTAATGTTTTTATTGTTGTGTTATGTTGTACAATGAATATTACCTACTATGATATTCATCAATGAGACTTTATTGCAAATCAATTACAGATTAAAGTTTTAATCTATAGACCACATAGTGGTTTGTATATTGTATACAAAACAAAAATAACATTAATTTAAAGTTATTGTGGCAGTAAATTATTTTTTTGAACTTTCAATGATTAAGCATAGAAATTCGGTTCGCACTTGAAAATTGTGGATAATCACTGTCATATATCTGCAGAAAATAACATGATTTTGATCGTCAAATTTAAATTTTTGGAATTTACAAAAAATTTTATTTCTAAATTTAGCGTTACCTAAGTTTAAAGAGTACACAAGTTTTACAAGAGTACACAAGAGTTTAAAAGTACACCTTAATATGTAATAATCATATTTATTCTAATTTGAATATTTTTTTAATCTGCTTTCAACTATTAATATAGGTACTTTATAGAAAGTATTGTTAATTTTATTCTATTAATATACTATGTAGAATCTATTAAATAAGCATTGAAAATATTATCTATTAAAAATGGTTTACATATAATATGACAACAGACAATATTTTGATGTCTATTCTAGAAAAGAAATCTTGATGTAAAATTTCATGTAATAATCGAATCAAATAATATATCAAAAATAGTGAGTTTAGTTTTTTGAATAGGTTTTACAACTGTAAACCTTTTTATTATGTGATTAAGGATGTGTGATTATTTATATGATATTATATTTATACGTTATATTGTAATACCTATATGCAAGGAAATGGGGAAAATATGCTTCGTAATGTTAATTTTATGTATTTTTAAGTTAAGCTTATAAATATCTGTATATTATAATGTAATGTTACGAATTTCATGCATAAATATTTTACAATACCAGATGTAAATCAAACAAGTGGTAGTCTAAAAAACACCAGAAGGAATTTCATTTACTAAAAAAGGTGAGCCATAAATCATTTTTGTGACTTCTTATATACTATTCTTAATTTTATGCATTCTCTTATTTTACCCTATTTTATTTTTCTTTTGTTTCGAATTTGTATAACTTTTTTTTAAAAATATGTAATAGATGTAATACAAATGGAAAAATTTAAAAATCTCAGATTTTATTAACGTTTACTTAGTAGTGAAAACGTAATGTAAAATGATGTTTTATGAAATTTTCAGCTATTGCACGAAACAAAGCAATAATTAAAATTAAAATAATCAAGGATTTTAATGGAAAAATTGAATTTATAGAAAAGATACTTGTACGAACTTAATTTTAAGGGTACAAAAATTTGTAAAGCAAACGACATAAGCACGGAAAAGTATATTTATTTTTTCTAGATTGAATTCCAAGTCAATTTAGCTATTGCGCATGAATAAGTTCGACCGATAAGTTATCTCTTTATATGTGCTTAATAGAGATCGGTATATGAAATTTTGTCAAAAAAGATTAAGTTTTATAACAATGCCTTCTGTAGATCTTGGTTGGTTTAAGGTAACAGATTAAGGAAGCTGTCATACAACTGCGAAATTCTATCCTCATACTTTGGTACTTACTTGATCTGAACTTGTAATATTTTATAAAAGATGATAAACTTTTATGGCAAGAAATTTAGTTGATTGTGCGCACTATGTTCAAGTAACTATTATACACTTGGAAATTTACATAAGACAGATAAAGATGCTCGTGCGTGAATGCTAAAGTTGACACAGTTAACTCTACACTCTTCTTCGTTTTCTATAAATTATTTATTTGTCATATTGATCGAAGACACAAATAATTTTCAATAATTCGCTGATAAAATAAATTTTTAAATCACATCTGAAATCTCAACTATAATATTTATTTAGTATAACCGAAGTTCGGTTTTAACATCCCATAACAACATTTATCTTATAAAATTAATAATATGACGAAAGAAACAATTATGTAATTTAATTTTATCAACAGAAAAAGTAAGTATTATAAAAATTATTTATTACAAAAGTGAAATTTAATAATGGACCGAAAATGAAATTTTGATATATTAAACTCAAAAGGATTGAAGCCGCTATTGAAAATTCAATTCGCATTAACATTCGCATTAACTACAGTTGCAGTTAATATGAATGTTAACAGTTTATTTATTTTCGTTAAGATTTCATAATTAAAATTTACGACATTTCTGCTATATGACATTACACTACTCTTTTATTGAATCGTAAGTGATAGAAGTCGGCCAATGAGCAGAATTCGTGATTTTGATTTGAAGGTATATACAATCTTCTTCGTTGAAGAAATAATTTCAAATCACCAGTGAAAATATAATATGATACTCTTTTACTATTCAATTTAATTCAATTCAATTATTATTTTATTTTGCAATATTTTATAGTTATTACAATTTCTTATTTTTTTAAATAAATTCTGAAATTTTGTTATTTACAGTATATATTGAAAATAAAAGTAGGGTTTGATAACACTTTTTATCTTTAAGTAAATAATTAAATAAAAATATTATCAAATGCTACTCAGAATACATTAAAAAGAAAAATCATATAACCAAAAAAAATAAGCGTATATTATCCAATATGTTGTTAAAAATTATGTGTGGTGATTCATTAAAAAAATTTATTTTAAATTTACACTTATAACTTTAAAAGAATAATTATTAAATTTAATAAAAATTATTAAAATTAAAAATTATTGAAATTGAAAGAGAAACGCAAAGAAAGGGTAAATTAATTAATATAAAATTACAGAAAAAGGTTAAAGATCATGAAGTTATGAAAAAAATTAATAAATAAAAGTTACTAAATATAAGAGAAAATTTCATATTGTATCCAATCAAATTGCAACACTGAACAATCCTTCCACCTCATTATAAGTCTCATTTAACAACCAAAATTTTATTTGCTTACTAAATTTGGTCAGAGTTCTTATACTACGTATACTACCTTTCAAAAGGAAATTTTTTATTTAATCGGCACGATGTGATAGAAAAAAGTTTCTAAAAGCTGAAATGCGAAAATTAGGAACGGCTACTAACGAACAAAGGTTAAAACGCAGTGCATAAATATAAGAAAATCTGAGATTTACGTGACCTGATCTTAAACAAAATATTCTTAAAACTTTATAACAATGTACCGAATAGTTAGAATTTTTAATTTACGAAATAATGGAAGACTATTATGTAATCTAGATTTTTTACTTATTATTTTAACTAGGTGTTTTTGAAGAAGTAATAATGGTAATATTTTATTATGATATGTACCCCCTAGCAAGCCAAACCATATTGTAATTTAGTTTGTACAATACCATAATAGACAGTTTTTTAAATTTCTTCTGAACGTACCTTCTTCAAGTGATAGAAACACCGTAAAGTGTAGCACATATATTATCTTAAAGCTTCACATTGCAAAGCCCATCGCATTTTACAATCCAGAATTAGACCTAAATATTTAAATTCTATTACTATTTCAATCTCAAAACACTGATCACTACATGCAAGATTACAATTAAACAAAGTATAAAATCAGTTTAGATCACATTAACATTGACTACTACTACTAGAATATAATTTAAACCTACAATATTCAGGAGCATGATAAACAACTGGAGCATTTAAATCAGAATGAAATAAATTGAAAAACTAGTATTTGAATAAGTAGGTACAACATTTACACATATTGGTATAAAATAATTATTAAAAATATTAGCTATTTTGGAATTATCTAAAATTAGTTTAGTTTTTTGCTAATAATTGATCTATGCGCAGTAAACCATTTACCTATTAAATCCAATTCGCAATTGATATCAATATGTAAATCTAGTGCATTTTTTGATTTATAAACTATAGCCTAATCGTCTGCAAATGCAGTTACCGACCTTTAAAATTAACTGAAAATAATGAATTAATGAAAACTTAAAAAAGTACAGGTCCCAGTACAGACCCTTGAGGTACACCAATTTTTAAGAATGCATTTCTACTTATTAAGCCATTTACTATTAATTTTTGAGATCTATTGTGCAAATAAGATCCAAACCACTCTAGAGCAAAACCTCTGAAGACAATTTTCGACAATTTTTGCAACAGGATTTCATGAGAAACCATGTCAAAGGTCTTAGTGATGTCTACAAACAATGAAGCCGTAGATAAATTATGTTCTAAATTTTCATAGGCATTTTTACAAAATGTATTAAGGACATTTTCAATGGATCTTCCATCTCTCAAACCAAATTGAGCATTACTAAAAAAATTTATTTTCTCAAGAAACTTTAACATTCTTTTTTTGATTAGTTTTTTCAAAAATTTTACTGATTGTTGGGAGCAAGGAGATGGGTCTGTAATTTGACACATCTTTAGTATCTCCTTTTTTATGCAGAGGGATAACATTCCTGAAAAAACACTTCCATACATCAACTATATAAAGACCAATATTTTTTTATGGTAAATTTGAAACCGCATGATTTCGGCTTGATTTTTTATTGTTTAAGCTCTTAGTTACTCTCAATACTTCAGAAGACAAAATTCTTCAAAAAAGAAACTATTGTTTTGATATGTGTCATAATAATTCTCACAAGAGCAATTAACTGAATAAGTAGGTACAACATTAGGTAGGTATAAAATAATTATTAAAAATATTAGCTATTTTGGAATTATCGTCAAATATTATCTTGAAAAACCGAAGAAATAGTGTCCCGATTAACCCTGTTCAATAAACTATTAACCACACCCCACTAGTCTTTCAAATTACCTTTGCATTTTAAAAATTTATTTTTATAATATCTATTTTTTCGTATAGATATAGACTTTCTTATGTTTTTACAAACAGGAACATATTTGCTTTTAAGACTGCTAACATGAGGATATTTACGACATTTAACATTTAACCTATTCTTATGTTTTATTTTTTCAAATATATTCTTACTCATCCATGGTTGCAGCCAACGATCTTTCTTTTTTATTCTAATAACAGAACTACAATTACCTATATGATAATTTAAAATGTTAATGAAATGGTCATTATAAACTATTTGACATAGTAAATTCTGAATAAACACTATTTCAAAATTAAAATACTAATTAGTTTTTTACTTTTTGGTAGTCAACAGAATTTCTAAACGGTAAGTTTTTTTTTTAATGAAATGGTCATTATAACCTATTTGACATAGTAAATTCTGAATAAACACTATTTCAAAATTAAAATATTAATTAGTTTTTTAGTTTTTGGTAGTCAACAGAATTTCTAAACGGTAAGTTTTTTTTTTTTTTTGCGTAAACTAGTATCAATAATAATTATTAAAAAAAGTCCTATTGTATAATGATCTATTATTTCAAGATCTGAAATGCATACACTACAATCTTTAATTTGAATATTTTCATGTCGAATAAATAAATGATCAATGCATTTAGCTGATAATTTTCTTGTTGGTTCATTAATAGATTCTTAATCTATTGTTAGGATTGTCTTGACGTGCTTTTAATTATCGCTCGTTTTTTATGTATTATTAAATAGTGAATCATTTTTATTTTATAATTTTTTTATTATAAACAAAAAAAAACTGTTTTGATAAGCAATTTTATAATTTAAAGCTTAAAAATTTTAATAAGACATTTAAATATTATATCACAATTAAGTGTGACAGTGTCAAATTTTTTTATTTTGTTTTTTTTTATTGTTTTGATCCGCTTAATTAGAATTAGAATTTTTTATAAGTGGGCTAACAATAATCAAATTGCAACATATAAAAATAAACAAAAATAAATAAAATTAAATTAAATAATAACTTTTTATTAAGTAATTATAAACTAGTTTAGTTATTTATTTCATTACAAGCTTAAATCAAGTTACAAAATCAAAATGTTACTTAATATTAACAATATAAAGAGGAAAAAATAAAATAAAATAAAATAAAAACTACGATTAAAGATTATTAATTAAATTTGAATTAACAAACTAGAAATAAAAAAATTGTAGGAAAAAAAAAAAAAAAAAAAGCAATAAATTTTTAATGAAGATAATTTGCTTATTCTAGAAAATTGGTGAATAACAGAATATTAAATTATTAAATATTATAAGCTTTAGTTAACTTGATAATCAAATAAATTAATGACACGAATATAGACAGTTCTTTAAAGAATCTTTTGTTAATAGGAAATTAATATGGGATTTATATTTATTACATAACCACATAATTCTATTGATCAGTTCATGTTTACTATAATTGATTCGGTGAAATTGTAAATTGAAAATATTAGCACATCTTAACCTGGATTTGGAACAAAAACTTAAATTGTCATATAATTGGGAAGAGAAAATATTTCCTCTAATCAGTTCACTTAGGAATATGATATTAGCAACTTCACGCCGTTTTTCCATGGTGTTGAGATGAATTAAAGTTAATCTATGTTAATAAGGAGGTAAAATTAAAGGATTAGACCAAGATAGATGACGAAGAGCAAAAAATAAGAAAAATTTTTTGAACAGATTCTAGTTTTCAGATTCAGACAGATTCAGATTCTTTTTATACGGGTTTGGTAAAATGGGTTACAAATTTGGCTGGCACATTCAAGGTTAAGTAAGTGTAGAGAGATTTAAGGACATAAGGATCATTAAAGTCCTTAGATCAACGTTTTATAAAACTAAGCATAGAATTGGATTTATTTAAAATATAGGTGTAGTGAGACTGAAATGAAAGCTTACTATCAAAAAGTACGCCACGATCTTTAATTAAATTGACTTTTATAACAAATTGGTTATTAATAGAGTATGAATACAAAATTGGAATAGAGCGACGTGTGAAGCGAATAAAATCACATTTTTTTATATTTAGAAAGAGGTTATTATTACAAAACCAAATATAAAAATTACAAAGATCATCTTGTAAAGCTAAAGCGTCATCAAAAGAAGTAATTTTTTTATAAATTTTCATATCATCAGCGTAAATTTTAATTACGCTATTTAATATAGTTGATATAACGTCGTGGATAGAAATTATAAATAAAAGGGGACCAAGATGACTGCCTTGAGGTAGATCAGTTGTAGCTTTAAATTTAGAAGAAATTACAGATCTAAATGAAATAGAGTAACTCCGATCGGAGAGATAAGAGTAAATCCAATTTACGAAATAAGTAGGAAAACCTAGTTTATTCAACTTAAAAATGATAATATTGTGTGGTAGCAAGTCAAAAGCTTTACTAAAATCGGTATAAATCATATAAGTTTGGAAGCCTTCTTCCACATTTTTTTAAGAAAATAAAGGTAGCTTCAACTAGAGTGTTGGTAGTAGATTTATTTTTTACGAAACCATGTTGATATGGAGATAAAAAAAAGTACAGTGATCATTTATAGAATCGAACACTGTTAGCTCAAAAAGTTTATGAATAGATGATAGTCTAGCTATTGGGCGATAGTTGATTACATCGTTTTTTTGATCTTTCTTATAAATAGGTTTAATTAAAAATACCACAAGCTAACGAGAGATTAAATAAAATAGATAGAGGTCTTGATAAGAAAGTAGAACACTTTTTCAAGAAAATATTGGGGATGCCATCTGATCGAGGGATGGGATTATTATCTAATTTACTAATATAATTTAAAATCTCATTAGTATCAATATTAGTAAAGCCTAAAATAGTTTTTGTGAAAAAATCTAAATGAGAAAATTCTGTTTCATTTATAGGAAATCTGATATAGGATAGCTAGCTACAAAAAAGTTACGGAAAAACTCAGCAATAATTTTAGGATCACTACTAGTTTTATTGTTATACTTCATCAAAACTCGATATTCATCGCTTTTTCTCTTAGAATTTACAAACGAAGGAAGACATATTCTGAACATAATTTGAGTAAAGTTTGTCTGACATGGATTTAAAATAATCAAACAAGTAACAGAAATTTATATAATCATGAATACTATTATTTTTATAAATTTACGCTAGGCTTTATTTTTTTTGTTTTTTAATTTCTTGAGATGTTTCGTATAACATGGCGGACTTGTTAAATTTTTTCTGTCAACGACCAACGGAACAAAACGTAATATTGAGGAAAAGAGAATTTCATAAAAAGTATTGACAGACTCATTGAGATGAGAAGAAGAAAAACATGAGAAATCATAAGAACATAGATAATTATTAATACCTTCAAAGTTCGCTTTATGAAAATTAAAAGAGTAAAAACAAGTTACATCTATATTTGTAAGTGAGGAAGAACAGAAAGAGAAACAAATTGGCGGATGATATAGATCGATTTTTATCAGTTCCAATGGACAATCAAATGTAACTAAATTATATCAGTTGGTTGTAAAAATAAGATCTAACAGATTACCACGAAAATTACATAAAGATGATACCTGTTGAAAATTAAGAGAGTTTTAAGAGTCGATTAGTAAACATTCACAATTATTTAATAGTTCCGTTGGAATTAGGTAAGGTTCTTCATCATGAGCAATACATGTAGTATTCGGCATATTAAAATCACCGCAAATAATTATTTCGTCATCAAGATCTAAATTACTAGAAATATAATCAATTTGCATTAAATATTTAGAAAAAGTTCAAAACTTGAAGCGGGAAGAATATAGCAATTTATAATGATAAGATGTTTTGTTTGTTGTTTGATTTTAATAGCAATAATTTCAATAGTATCATCAGAATCAATCAATGGTAAAGTTATTTCGCAAGAACAGAAGGTATTTTCGATAGCTTTTAGCACCCCACCCCCTTTAGGAATTTTCCTTTTTTCTAAGGGAGGTGGAAATCTTCCAAAGACACCAAGAATTTCCCCTTTGATAGTGTCAGATTCTTACTGACTAAACCCACCTCCTCCTTTAGCCAATATAATGGGATGAAACCCTTACCTGTGAACGCAGTATATTGGCTACGGAGTAGGGTTGAGAAAGGATAGGAAATGGATACGGAAACATTGAATTGCGAGCGGGACTGTAAGGAAACAATGAATCCGCCTATTATTATTACTATTTTCCTAACAGTGATTAAAGCCGTCGCAACAGTTACAACATGTAGTAGTAGTATATAGTACTACATAAGGTAATTATTGAAGGCAACCCCCACTGTTATTGTAGCGGTTACTATTATTGGTATTAGTATTCTTAAAAATATTATTATTATTCTACTACAGAGTCAGTGCCATCAGTGGATTACAACGTGCAGCAGTATATAACACAATACTTGCATGATATAACCAAAGATAGCTCCACTGTAGTAGCTATTATTATTATTATGAAATTATTATATTATCGGAAATAAGAGAACCATGTCTACCTTTTCTGTAAACAGCATAGGTAGAAGGAACAAGTTCGAGATTATTAATTGACGAATGAAGTTATGTTTCAGTTAAAATAAAAATGTTGAAATCGAGGAGTAACGAATTAGAAAAAATAATTTTTGTTTTAGTTCGTAACCCTCTTACATTTTGATAGTACATTTTATGCGAAAATTTTGGAGATACATATTTTGAAAGAAGAATTAATATTGGTTACATTAACTAGACTTTTTCTCACTGCGTAAGGGACGGAAGTACTTATCATGGTTTTCTCTTACCTTTTGAAGGTAGTTAATTCTATTAGACGAAATATGAGAAGCATACGACTCAAGGTCAGATGGGGTAAAAAATAATTAAAGTTTTAAAATATCTCACGAAAATGTTAGCAAGTTCCTTCACTTTCGTTGGTAATCCTTCTTGTTGGATAGCAATTCTTAATGATGTGTTGGTTTTACCACCAATACATAGAGTTAGGTTTATCATGCAAATAAGCCAAATAAAGTCTAACATTTTCGAAAATTTTATTATCTCTCAGTCTAGCTAAAATATATATACTATTATTATTATTATTTTCTAAAGATTTTTGAGTAACTTTTATAACAGGAGGTAACAGAGGATCTAAAACCGGTACATCTGATGCATTAACGCTTTTTAAATTAGTGGAAGAGGAGAGTACATCATTATAAACTTCATCAGAAATATTAGAGTTTAAAACAGAAGCAGACATATTAATAGTGGAAGAGTTTAGACCAGATTCAGAACGATTTTTTTGTTTATTTTTGTTAGAATTATTAGTCTACCGTGGTTTACTGAACGGTTTTATAGTTTCACCTTGACCAAAGTTTTGGTATTTAGTAAAAGTTTTTGATAATGAAAAAAAATTTAAATTTAGACAATTTATGTTTTAAGTAAGAATCGCTAACTTGCTTATTATTTGGAATTTTAATAGGATTAGTGTAGTTAAATGAAGGAGGAGAGAGGTTTAGATGTTTACTAGTATTAGAAATAGGGTAAGAGTAAGAGTGAGAATTTGAACAAGAATTAGAATTAAATTTACTATAATTATTAAAATTAGAAGGAGCGACAACAGGTATATCTAGAAGACTTTTAATATTAGTAGAGTTTTTAATAGAAGAATATTCATGAGACTTAGAAGAACAATTTACGAGTGTGTCATTATGTAAAGTATTGCTTTCTAAAATTTTGTTTTTTCTATTGATTTTTTTATTATTAAGTTTAGTTTGTTCATTAACCTTAGGCTTACTCACTTAAATAATAATATTTCCGAATTTACTCCATTTTGTACAGTTGTCAGGTTGTTTCAATATTTCCATAGAAGTTTTGTAAACAGACAAACGGACGGACGGACAGAGCGAAACTATTAGGCACATTTTTTCAAAATTTTTTTGGAAATGTTTTTAGCACATTTCTTTAAAAAATATGATTCATTCGTATGAGGTTAAATGCTCTTCCATTTCTTGTAATAATAATGATCATAAACTCAAAAGTTTATAATGTAAAGGTTTTTGCAAAAAAAGATTTCATGGTTCATGTATTGGTTTAGAAAGAAATTGGCACTCTTCTAGACTTCTTAATAATTATTCATGTGATGATTGCCTCAACGTTCACGATCTTCTAGAAAATATAAATAACAAATGTTTATCTAGCTAGGTTGCACTTAAAGATGATCAAATGAAAGTTTTAAACAAGGCAATTAAAGTAATTGATAACACAAATAATGTTTTGCTCGATTTGTGTCAACGGCTTGATGACACTAATACATTAGATATTGTTCCAATTAATACAACTAACTATTTTAATTTTGATTTTAAGAATGATATGCAACTTAATTTAACTGAAATTAAATCATTAATTTCTAGTTTAAAAACTACTAATTGTGAAAAACAAATTGTTGACAACCACAAAGTTATTAAATCACATTTAGGCACAATTATAACTCATCTGACAGATATAAAAATATGTCAAGAAAAACCTACCCTTAAAAAAGATGATTCATCAAGCAGCAGTTTAATGAAAAAGTTTTCACTTAAAATGTAGTCACAGTCAAAGAAAGACAAAGGTAATTTAAAATATTGATTTTAAATCACAACTTCAAATTTGCATTTAGAAAAAAATCCCCTTCGGGATTTAAGTGTTAATTTGAACAACAAGTTTGACACAATCAACTTTTTTTGTGTAAAAATTATGCAAGATTTATCTGTTCTTAAGGCCAACAAAATTGATTCCAAATCAACTAAGGAGTACATGAATGGTGTAATAATAAACGAAGATGGTAGCCAGCCAATTCTAAAGTTTAGTACCACTTGGTCAGCTGACAAGTGGAACAAGCATGTAAGAAAGCTGGAACGCAATAATAAAGAACGAGAAAAAGATAAAAAAAGAATAATAATAAAACTTTACTCATAAAGCACTTGTCTTGAAAATTCAGATACGCCTTTAACCTCTTTGTATATCAGCTCTGTATTCAAAACTCTCTTTTTGGATCCACTAACTCCATCTATTGTTAAGCTAACAAAGCTATCCTTAGCTTCTAGTGATAGCAGATATTTGCTTGCTCGTCTAAGAGATCGGAATATTTTCGATAACGTCAGACTTTTCTTGCATATCTCCGTAATAAGCCTGACCGTGTTCACACAAACGGTAAAACGAACACTTATATTAATGTTTCACTTCAACAAGAAGGCATACTTACTTACTTGGCAGAACTTAGATTTTTATTTAATAGTTTTAATGAAACATTTGGTCTAACCTGTGAAAACGTTACATCAGATCTTGAATCATACAGTTCCCACATCTCTTCCGAAAGAACTAACTATCTTCAAAAAACAAGAAAAAACCATGACAAGTTTTAAGTCTAAACTACAAAAAATAACAAAAACCTATAACGTTATCCCATTAAAAAAATTTGCAATTAAAAATGCCAATGGTAATTTAATTAATTTTTCAGTCTACTATCAAAACGTTCGTGACTTTAGAAAACTAAAACAAAATTTCTTTTTTCAAATTCAACAATTCTTGATTATGACTGTTTCATTTTAACTGAAACCTGGTTAAATCAATCCATTAATAATTTAGAACTCTTTAATAATACATACACTGTTTACAGGATTATTCTTCTTATCTTCCTAATATGACGTTATACCAAAAGAAGGAGGAGTTCTTTTTGCAATTAAAAATAAATTTAACTCTAATCTGGTTACAATTTGGTTGGCTCTACTCAACTAGAAATTTTGTGGGTTAAAACTGAATTTAATTATAAAAGTTTATTCATTGCTTATATATTCCTCCTAACAGTAAAGCTGAGATTTATAATCAAGTTAATAATGCAATTGATTTTATTGGTAACAATCTAAAGGAATCTGACGAAATTCTTATATGTGTGGATTTCAATCAACCAAATATAAAATGGATTAGTCATAATGTGGAATCATTCATGATTTCAGATACTTTTAATAATGCTCAGACAGCTCATTTATTGATAATATCAATATAAATAACATACAGTAAATTTCTTTTGTACATAATTTTCAAGGTAAACAACTTTACCTAATCTTTACCCCAGATTGGATCAATCTAATAATTATAAATTTTCCATTTCCTTTGAACAACGTTGAACTCCTCCACCCTCGTATGTGTTTTTCTTATTGTGTTAATGCACCTTGTTGTCCTGAAACAGAAAATGTACCTCAATTCAATTTTAGAATGGCAAACTATGAAGCTATAAATAATTTTCTAAATTCTTGCGATTTATCTTCTATATTAAATAATATCGATCTTAATGAAATGACAAGTACGCTTTATGAAGTTATCTTTAGTAGTTTTAGGCAGTTTATACCTATGACTAGAAACGAGCTCCTTGGCTCACATGCGACCACAAAAAGGAAAGAAACAAAAAAAATAAATGCTGGCGAAAATATTTAAAAACAAAAAGTAGTATTGATTATACCAATTCCTTAATATTATTCAACAAGTTTAAAAGTTTATCTGTAGGTCTTTATGAATTATATGTTCGGAAAAACATATTCGGTCGGTTGGTTATATGTCGGAAAAACATACATGTTCGGTCGGTTAAACTTACATCTAATCCAAAAGAATTTTGGAAATTTGTTAATACTAAACGCAAATGTGATAAATATCCCACACATATGAGTTTTAACGGTAATACAAGTAATGATCCTTCTAAAATTACTGAATAGTTTCGTGATTTTTTTTCTTTACCTTACTCTAATTCTACTTTTTGTGCAGATATTAATAATTTCAGTCATATAAATAGAAATAATGAAGTTTCTTCATTAAATGTACACATAACTGATATTTAAGAAAAACAGTATTTAGATAAACTTAAACTAAACTATTGCCCTGGACCAGATGGCGTTCCGGAAAGTATATTAATAAACTGTTCTGATTCTCTTTCTCTTCCATTATCTATTCTCTTTAATACTTTTCTAAATCTAGGTATTATTCCGATTACTTTGAAGAAAGCATTTATTAGACCTATTTTTAAGAAAGATAAAAAAAAATTGTTAACAATTATCGTCCGATAGCTAAATTGTCAGCAATACCTAAAGTATTTGAATTAATAGTTTTTAATTCAATTTATTTTTCAATTATTTCTGATAACCAGCATGGTTTCGTGAAACATAAGTCAACCACCACAAATCTTGTTCAATCAACGTCTATATTCCAAAATATTATGTAATCGGGATTTCAATCGGATGTTATATATATTGACTTTAGCAAGGCATTTGGTATTTTACCCCATAGTACCATTTTGTTAAAATTAAAAAAGTATGGTTTTACTGAACGTTTTATTAAGTGGGTAAATTCCTATCTAAAGCACAAAAATTACAGTGTTCTCTTTAGATTTTGTACTTCTAAACCTTTTCCAGTAAACTCAGGAGTTCCATAAAGAAGCCATTTGGAAAAATTTGACAATTCATCTAAAAACAATTCAAAATTAAATTTGTGGATTCTATAAATACAAATAAAATATACAAGCACATATTTATATTACACGTTAGCTTCAAAAATCACGGCTTTTCAAATTAAAGTCATAGGAACTACCATTTATGTAGTTTTAACAAAACAGGCAACACCACGAGCCGAGTATTTTTCATTTGTTGTACCATAAAACTTATAACCTACGTATTTGTATATTAGCTAAAACATTCGAACGATTATTGATTATTACCATACATTTTGTTTTTTCAAAATATAGTTTAAGTTTGTTCATGTCTATAGCCAAAAAATTAAATTAGGCAAGTCTTCATTCATTTTGTTATAACAATCTTCTATATTTCTACCCGTTATATATATTAAAGCATGATCCGCAAATAAAACTATTTTACCAAATTTAATACTTGATTTTATATCGTTTATATACAATAAAATACTTACAACTCCTAGGATTGTTCCCTGTGGCACTTCCATATTTATCAATTCACTCGAAGAAAATTTCTTGTCAACACAAGTTCGTTGCGTTTTGGATTAAAAAAAAGTTTTAAACCATTGGAATTCCAAGCCATGTATACGATATTTTTCAAATTTTTTTAGCATTATATCTGTGTTAACGGTTTCAAATACTATTTTTAGATTTAAGAAAATTGCAACAATAGTAATATTATTATATTTTGCCAGTTTCCAGTCATAAAGTACAAAATTAAGCGCTGTCTCACAAGAGTGTTTACCTCTAAACCTACTTTGTTCATCGCAAAGAATATTGTTCTCTTCTCTGTACTGTTGTAGTTGGAAATTAATTAAATTTCCAATATATTTTCATAAATCGGTGACATGTTAATTGGTCTAAATTCATTTAATACTTTTGGTCTAGCAGTTTTAGGAATTGAATATACAACAGTTCCCTTCCACGTTTGAGGAAAAAATCCTTGCATAATTGAAATGTTGATAATATGTAACAAAACAACGCCTAAAATGTTGAATGAATCAATAATTATATTTGAATTCATTCCCATGAAATCTTTTTTTTATAGTTTCTAATAATTCATCTTTGCTAATTTCTCTAAACTTAAGTATGCTTAAATGCTCATCTATTCTATTTGTACATTCAATATTTCTAATTGTGCTACTTTTTTCCGAAATGTTTGAATAAAAAAATTGTTAAATTTATTGACTATATTTAAGGCTCCATGATTTTCAACATTATTAATACCTAAATCGTCAATTGATGTAACAACTCCACCACTGCATATAGTATTAAGATAAATAATGTGCCACAAACTAAAGGACGAATATATTTCATATAGGACAATGGTTGATAAAAACCTTCGTAGTCTATATAAAATGAATGTGAATGCGTATGGTGATACTTTACTGATTATATGTTGCATATGGCTCTACGAACTAATGCCGGAATGGAAAATGAACAGAAGCCCGAATTTTTTGTCGTTTTTATTGCGGCCGTTATTTTATGAAATAAAGTCCCAAAAAAAAATTAACTAACACCAGAAAACTTTTATTCGGGCGTGAGTTCATTTTATTCAGGCATTAGTTCATTTTTTTCAAGCGTTAGTTCGCTTTAATTTTATTCGGGCATTAATTCGTTCCTTTCGGGCGTCAAATAAAATAAATGAATTCCACTTTAATAAAAACTGATTCCACTTGGAAGTAGGCATATACGTATGTAGAAATATCTGGAAAAGCGAATAATTGTCATAAGATTTAACAGTTGCTTATAAAATTAGGATTATTTGCTGTTTCCAGAATATTTCTATCGTGATGTGAATTAAAGTCCATATACTTTAATACCTTTGTAAAAGGACAATAATATCTATGGACTTTAATACCATTTCTATTGTTGTAGTATAATACCTTTTTGAAAGTCTACTAAAATAAAAAGCTGTGCTTTTTGGCTTTTTCCAGAATATTTATTATATATGTTTATGTGAGATTCTGAATTGGGAGGGATTTTAGAAAAATATTCAAAAGCAGAGTTATACGCTTTTTCCAGAACAAAAATATCCAAAAAATTCACGAACAAAAGGAGAAACTACAAAAAAAAAAAAAGAAAAACAGAAAGAAAATGTAAAATACACGACCTAGTAGCAATACAACGAACACTATTTGGAAACGGATTAAAAATGTATCCAAAATTGCTAGGACCATACGAAGTAACGAATATAAAACAACATGACCGAAATAAAGTAGCGAAGGTTGGAAACTATGATGAGCCTAACACGACTACTACCGATTTCATGAAACAGGGGATTGCTGATGAATCTAATTCTGAAGACAGCACTTTTTCATATTCGTCTGGGTCAGACGATGAGCAGGATGGACGAGTGTAGTATTGAATGGTGAAACCTAAAAATCTAACCGATGCTGCTGCTTACGCCTCACCATTACTAATTTCATCTCAAAAAGCATAGATAGTAAAAAGTTTGTGGCTTACGTATTTTTTGACATCCAAAAAGCATTTAACTGTGTCAACCATAATATTCTGTTTTAAAAGCTATCTAAATTAAATATTAGTAAAAATCATATAAGCTTCTTTAAAAGCTACTTATCAGATAGGAAGTAAATAGTACATGTTAATTCTACAATAAGACAATCAAAGATTATTAAAAATGGAGTACCATAAGGATCAATCCTAGGTCCTGACTTATTTAAAATATACATCAATTATATAGCTCGTATAAATTCAAAGGGTTCCCTCCAGCTTTATGCAGATGATGCTGTTTTCAAATACGCAGCGCAAAATGAAAATGAGCTCAATAAGACTTAGAAAGAATCGATGAGTTCTTAAAGAACAATCGTCTGCTACTAAATATTAATAAAACTAAAATAATATTTTTTGATAATAAAAATTTTTGTAATTCTTCTATTTGTTACAACAACCATATTATTGAATCTGTTAAATCGTTCAATCACCTAAGGTTTGTCATAGGTAGCAAATTAAAATGGTTCGGGCATATTCATCACCTAATAAGGAAAACTAGTCTATATATTTTTATTCTAAAACGACTTCGCAACTGTTTATCAAAATTAACTTTATTCTCTGTCTATTCGTCATATACTTAAATCTTATTTGGAACAACGCCCCAAATTTTATGCTTAATAAATTAGATATCCTAGTCAAAAAATCGATTAAAATTATTCATAAATACCCAGTATTATTTCCCACTAATAAATTATATTCAGAAAAATGTCTTAGCTTCTCTACTATATGTAAGTATGAAATGTACATTTTATCATATAAAATTATTAACAACCTAATTAAGCTTTTCGTTCTTCAAAAGAATGATGGATCTTCATACACACAATACTAGAAATAAAGCACATTTCTATCTGTCTTTATCTATCTGCCTAAAAAAATTCAACAAATTGCCCAGTTATTTAAAAGAGGTTGAGAATATTTCAATATTTAAAAAAATTAATTAAAAAATATATTTTTTCTAGCAATGGTAAGGTAATCTCAAAACAAAAAGAAAGTAGAAATGAAAATGAAATGTTGATGGAACATTAAAATTATTTTAACCAAGTTTATCAAATCAATTAAAATTGAAAATTAGCAGTAAATTTTAGAAATTTTATGATTTTATGTCATTAATATAAGTATTTATTGTAAAGGGTGTTCAAAATTGTGGTATCATTTTAATTTTAATAAAAAAAGACTTTTTTTTTGAAATATTAAATATATTTTTATTTTAATTTATTACAAATAGGTTCCGGTTAATAATGAAAAATTATGTCGGCCAAGTGGCCCCCTCTACTACTTCGGCAGCCTTCCAATCTTTTACCAAAATTCTGAATCACGTTGTTCAATAAACTGTTCTCAATGGTTGAAATCTGCTCGATAATGTTGTTTTTAAGCTCTTGAATTGTTGTGGGATTATTGCTGCACACTTTCGATTTCACAAAACCCCACAAAAAAAAATGCAACGGTGTCAAATCGTACGATCTTGTTGGCCACATCACTCCTCCTCTATCTGAAATAATGCTATCTTCGAACTTTTCCTTCAAAAGATCCATTGTTTCTCTTGCTGTATGGCAAGTGGCACCGTCCTGTTGAAACCACATATTCTCTACGTCCAAATCATCAATTTCCCGCCACAAAAAGCTTCGGATCATCTCCCTGTAGCGATTTTCATGGACCGTAATCGCATTTCCATTTGCGTTTTGAAAAAAATATGGTCCGATGATTCCTCCTGACCACAAACCACACCAAACCGTAACTTTTTGTGGATGTACTGGTTGCTCTAAGATAACCCTTGGATTCTCTTCACCCCAAATGCGGCAATTCTGTTTCTTGACATAGCCATTGAGCTGGAAATGAGCTTCGTCGGTGAAGATTATTTTGTTAAAAAAATTCTCATTTTCTTCTTGTTTTTCGATTGCCCAAGAAACGAATTGCTGACGTAATGCATGGTCAGTTGGTTTTAATTCTTGCGTCAGCTGGAT